>CM076577.1:1102660756-1103119730 GCA_034641835.2 Pinus albicaulis
TTCTATTGAGACTGTTTCCCTTGGTGCCAAATCTGGAAACGCCTAGCAGGCGGCCTCTCTTGCTGGATAGATATGCGAACAATAAAGTCCTGGGAGTGCCGTAAGGGCTAGAGATAAGTACTGAGTTTTGAATAAAAGAGGCATCTTGTTTTCCCTCCGTGGGAGCTTGCAGGTTCATAGCTGTGATTCTCAGAAAGACAGGAGAACCATCCCTTTGATCGACTGCAGATCCATTATAACAAGCTGTCAAGACATGATATTTTCTACCCATGGAGCTTGGATTAAGATTCGCCCAGAACGCGCCCTTCAGATTGCAGTTTGTAATATCCGAGGAAACTGAAAGAGGGCAGAGGTCGAAAAGATGAACAGGACAAGCTGGCTGTTTCTTTAGAGATGTAACCGATATCATAAGAAGTTGGCTGCTTGATTGAAACAATTCTGAAATGTTAGAGGCCGAAAGAACAATGAAGCAGGGGATTTCCCGGGGTAATGCAAACCAGTAATCAAAAGATTTAAGGGATACTGCAGATTGAGTCAACATTATTCACTGAAAGGGAACTTCTACTCCGGCGGGCGTCGAGATTAGCTTCTATATCCGCCTGAGAATGTGATAGAAGGTGATTTTGTGAAATTTGGCCAGAATTAGCCTGATTTTTTTTAGTATGGAGGCTAGGTGGATCTGAGAAGGATTTTTATGGGAGATCATAGCCTGGATAATAATCCTGGAGTCCCCGAAGACAGAGATGGTATGGAAGTTACCTTTAATTGCCTGTAAAAGACCTTGCCACAGAGCTAGAGCCTCCGCTCTGTTGTTAGTTTCCTTGCCCAGACCCCAGGCAAAACACAGAACTGAAGAACCTCCAGGACACAAGAGAACCCCACCTGCGCCCGCGGTTCCATGATTGCCTTTAGAGGCCCCGTCGAAGAAAAGACAATGCTCATTCAGTGTTGATCGCCACTTAATGAACTCCTGCTCGTCCAGACGAATGTCCCAAGTAGAACGGGAAATTGCAGTAGGTATGGGACAGTTCTTATAGTTTGGAACCAGCTCTTTAATCCAGATTTACTCCTCACTGTTTAGATCGATTTCATTCTTTATGGCAGAGTTGGCTTCAAGGGCCTCCCCCAAATAAGCCTTGACTTTAGTGATAACACGGCGAGGGATGCAGCTCTCCTCCCTGAATATTCTTTTGTTTCTCTCCAGCCACAGTTTCCAGCAAATGATTTTGGGAATCCACATCCATCCAGTTTTGAGAAGGTTTTTTTTTGAGAGACAGAACGGAGATAAATTGGCCCAATTTCGAAGGAGATTTGATATGGAACCTGGGAGCTTTATTTTGTCAGAACCTAACCTCAGGATCCCCCTCCAAACTTCTTGAGCAAAGGGGCATAGTAACAACAGGTGGTCATCCGATTCTTCATCCGACAAACAGAGTGTGCATCTGGAGGGCCCTTCCATTCCACGCTTGCGCAGATTATCTCTAGTGAGGATACTTTTATGAGCTAACGTCCAGCAGAAGAAGTCAACCTTGGGGAGAGAGGGATAGGCCCAAACAAATTTCCAAAGAGCAGGGTCCGGAGGAACATTTGGAACAGCCATCATGCTTTTGTAACCTTCTGATGCTGAGTAAGAGCCTGAGCGTGAGCCCCACCCTCGTTTGTCCTTAGCAGAAGCCTTTGAAGGTGCTTTCCCTTGGAGCTTATCCAGCAGTAACGAGGCTTCTCCTTCCAGCCCCTGAGGGATCTCCCCCAGATTCCAGCTGTCCCAAAGGCTTGTTGCATCCTCCGTCCACTTGGAGATGTTCCAAAGGGTATTCAAATTGCAGGACTGAAGCCAGTTTTTAATATTATCTAGGTCTTTTATCTGGTTCAATGGCTGATCTCCCAGAATCGGATCATCCCAGATTCGAATTTGTTTCCCATTGCCTGGGATCCAGTATAACTTGTGACTGAAATGATCCATTGCCTTAAGACAGAGATTAAAGACAGGGGATCCTTTGGAAGAAATTGGAGGCTGATCCAGGCACCTTAGACGCTGCCCATGGAAATATTTTTTCCACAGGGCCCTCTTGCTCCAATTGGATTTCCCAGAGACTACGTTCCAAAGAAGCTTGGATCCCAAAGCCAGATTATGGGCAGCTAGGTCACGCAATTGGAGACCTCCTTCCATTAGAGGCAATTTGAGAGTGTCCCAGTTTACTAAGTGAAGCCTTCTGTCATTGTTTTTCCCCCCTTCCCACATAAATCTCCTTAGAATACCTTCCATTTTACTTAAGAAGGTTTTAGGGGCAAGGAGAATGGAATGCTGATATAATGGCAGACTAGTGAGAACAGATTTCATCAGAATAATCTTCCCAACATTATTCAACCAAGAGGCTCCCCAAGCTTGAATTCTGAGTTTAAGCTTGTCAAGCAGGGGTATCCAGTGCGCCACCTTAGGTTTAGACTTGAAGATTGGGATCCCCAGATATTTAAATGAATCCCAAGCCCATGATCCTTCCATTTCAAGAAGCCTTGCAATGTCTGTCAATTCTTTTACCGAACAATTCCAACCATAGATTGTGCTTTTCCGATAGTTGATCTTACTGCCCGAGATCTCCTTATAGATGTCTAGCTCCTTCTTGAATGACCTAGCAGAGTTTTTGCTTGCTCCTCCAAGCAATAATGTGTCGTCAGCAAATTGGGCATGGTTTATGTCTTTGACACTGCGAGCCATCCGAAGTCCAGGTAGAGTATGGATCTGTTGACTGAAGTTTAGCTGAAAGCTGAGCACTGAGGCTTGGATTGCGTAAAGGAGCGGAGACAAAGGGCAACCTTGTCTTAGACCCCTGGAGGCTTGGAAGAATTCAGCAGATCAGCCATTAACCAACGGCGCGATCCAAGGGGAGGCAATGCAGGCTTTAACCCAACTTATGATGGCGGCTGAGAAGCCTATTTTCCTCATCACAGTGAACAGGAAATCATGTCTCACCCTATCGAAGGCGTTTTCCACATCAAGCTTAATCACCATACCTTTCTCATTTCGCTGACAGCTTGAGTGAACTGCTTCTTGCACCAGCACTATATTGTCAAGAATCTTTCTCCCTTTGATGAATCCTCCTTGATTTTCAGGTATGATGTCCGGCAGAATTTTCTTGAGGCGGTTAGCTATTATTTTGGTAATCAGCTTATAGCTAGAATTACATAAAGAGATTGGTCGGAATCTGCTAAAATCGGAGGCGCCTTTCTCTTTCGGGATCAAGGCAAGGAAGGACGAGTTGATACTACCTCCTATTTTGGAACAAGACTGGGACTTCCTGACCATTCTCAACAGATATTTTTTTATTTTGGTCCAGCAGGATTGGTAAAACCTTACGGAGAACCCATCTGGTCCGGGAGCTTTATCCGGTTCCATACAGTCCAAAGCTTTTTTAAGTTCATCCATGCTGATCGGAGCAGTTAGCATAGAATTATCAGTTTCTTGAACACAGAAAGGAATTAAATCAAATGGATAGGCATGAGGGTAAATTGGAGGATATTCAGGGGCAGAGTAGAGGTCTTTGAAGAAATAATGGGCTGCCCGCTTTATGCCTTCAAAATCTTTAACCACTGCATTTTGATGATGAATTTCATTAACTGTTTTGTAGTGTTTGCGGGCTACAACTTGCTTGTGGAAGAAACTGGTATTTTTGTCTCTAGCTTGTAACCAGAGATTTCTGGACTTCTGTCTCCAAAATTATTCCTCTTCCCTACTTGCTTTATGGAAATCTTTCTGCAGTTTAGCTTATTTTTGGAGGAGGTTTAGGGAAACAATGATTTTTTCCATAGAGAATTGATGTTCCGCAAGGCTGTTTAGGGCCTCCTTTTTTTTTGAGAAGGGAATTTTCAACCTTCTAGCCCACTCCTTGAGCCCTTTTTTTAGACCTCTCATTTTTTCTTCCCACACAAAGAATGGGGAGCCATTAACTTGCCGGTTCCAGGCCTCTGAGACCACCTCTTGGAAGCCATATTGCTGAAGCCATAGAGGACTGAATCTAAAGGGGATGGGGCCAAGGTTTCCGTCCATGGACAACTCCAGAAGTATTGGTTTATGATCAGAAGTGCTGTTTGGAAGGATTTTAGAGGTGGCCATTAGTCCACCTGTCAAGAAAGAGGATTGGACGAAGAATCTGTCCAATCATTCAGCAATATGACTGGGGCCAACCATTTTGTTGGACCAGGTGAATTTCCCAGAGGTTGGATTAATATCCTCCAGATTCCAGCCCAACATAAGGTCTTCAACCCATTCTCTAGCTGGGTCCCTGACCGGGGAGCCACCCTTTTTCTCTTCAAAAGCTAGAGTAACATTCAAATCACCTGCAATAATGATGTTTTCTGGAGTGTGCAGTGAAATATAGGATTGAAGCGAATCCCAACAAAAGTTTTTCTCAACATGTAAGACTGGTGCATATAAATTGAACAAACTTACTTGTTGACCAGAATCTTTATGGAGGAGCATAGTGAGAAGCCAGTGAGGGTAGCAATCTTCATGAATCAGGTCATAAATGGAACTATCCTAGAATGAGGCAATCCCACCAGAGGCACCTCTAGCACTGACAGCTCTCCCGTGACCTTTATTCTAGAAAGCTTTGCTAGCTTGGAGGAGGTGAAGATCCTCCAACTTTGTCTCCTAGATGAGAAGGATTTGAGGCGAGTACATCCTCACTATATCTTTCAGAGCTTCTTCTTTCAACCTACTGCCTAATCCTCTGCAGTTCCAGGAGACTTATTTCATTATTTATTGGAAAGGGAGGTTGTGGCTCCTTTTGGAGCCTTGCCATGCTTGCGCTCAGATCTTGTATTCATCATTCCTTTGAGAGTTTTCTGGGAGCCCTGGAGGACGTCCAGATAAGTTTTCTCCTCTCTTTGTTTCTTCTTAGATTTCCGACCCCTGGTCGATTTGATGGGGGTGACTTGCAAGCTTTTTGATTCAGAGTCCCTCTCTTCTGTTTCTCCCTCAGATTCGGAGGCAAGACTGATGTGTTCCTCGTTACCTTATTTTTCTCCTTGATCATCACCTTCTGGGAGAATACTTGTTTCTGCGCCGGTTTCTTTAGCTTTCTTCGACAAGTCTTTAGGTTCTTCTTGGGTTCCGATGGCTTCCACATTTTCACCTGAGGAGGAGCCAACTTTTGGAGCTTCTTTGGCCTTTGGCTGAGCCTGGAGCTTCCCCCCTGGCCCTAGTTTTTTCTTCTCAGATGGCCTTGAATTAGCCTTGCCCTTTTTGACTTCTATCCATCCTTCTTCTTCTTCCTTGGTCCCTGTTAGGGCTTTTGGACAATTCCTCTGGAAGTGCCCATGCTCATGACAGGTTCTGCATTTGAAAGGCAGTTGCTCGTAGTCCAACTTTTGATAATGGTGCCAGTCCCCAACTGTTAGTTTCACTGCTTCAGGCAAACCAGCTTCTAAGTCGACTTCCACACAGATTCTTGCACAAGTGTATTGGCCCTTATTATCTGCTTTGTCAATGAATCTGCCCAGCCCATTCCCAATCTTCTGCAGGGAGTGGAAGCTCCAGCAATGGATCGGGAGATTGGGGAGACGGACCCAAACAGGGACCTCCTTAGGGACATCGACTGAAGGATCAAATTCTGGGGTCCATTTGTTAAGATACAAACCCTGATTTCCCATGAAATACAGACCATTTCTGAATACCAGGTCTCGATCATCTTTAGTGGTGAATTCGAAAATGAAGAATCCTCTTCCAACCGCATAACATATCACATTGTTTTTCAGCTGTGGCCTCCAGTTGCGTTGTATCCAGTCATCAGTTGTTTTTGTAGATGGCCAACGTCCCATAAATTGCCCAACCAACCCTCTATCAGCCAGGGCTAGGGCGATTTTTATCGGTTGATCCTCTGGCAGAGCGATCTCAGGGATTTCCTCCAATTTTTTTATAAACTTCGGGACTTCAGGCATCGGGCGAGTCTTCCCTTTCTGTGATAGCAGACGACGGAACACTTCTTCTGAAGAGATCGGCGGGGTGGGAGAGGGCTCCCCACCCCTTGGCTCACCCATGGCGGCGTCTGTAGATGCGCAGCAGTCGTAAACCTAAGAGCATTGTATCCAGTCATCATTTGTTTTGTGATATTACTTTGATCCCATCATTCCCAACAAGCCCTCATGAAGGCGAGGGCTAGGAGATTTTATCGGTTGATCCTGCAGCGGGGCGATCTCAGGATTTCCTCAAATTTTTATAAACCCGGGACTTGAGCCTCGGGCGATTCTTTCCCTTTACGCAGTAACGGGGAGCCAGTAGGAACGCTTCCTTGAAGAGATCGGTGGGGTGGGAAGAGACTCCACCCCCTGACTCCCCTGTGGCGGCGTTTGTTAGATCTTGTGATCGTAAACCGTATCACGTGTGAATATCAAATATTATAATTATTAAGGTGTATATTATTAATCTAAAATTAATATTCAAGAGTTCTCCGCGATGGGGGTGAAGTTCAAGGACCTTTGTGGGTTTGGGAGATGTGCTCATCACCTCGCTAAGGAAAGGTCATTACA
This sequence comes from Pinus albicaulis, assembly GCA_034641835.2. NCBI lineage: Eukaryota > Viridiplantae > Streptophyta > Pinopsida > Pinales > Pinaceae > Pinus > Pinus albicaulis. The sequence continues at coordinate 1,102,667,282 of CM076577.1, forward strand.
TGTTGGGGTGGCGTGGCCATCCCCATGCATGCACAATCATGCAACCCTTGAATTATATGGTATTCACGTTCTACGTTTCTTAGATGCTTGAGGTCTTGGGTACCCGGTTGTAGCACCAAGGAAGGGGGAAAAATACATACCCCCCCACTGCAGGAGTTTTGGTCTAAGGAAAATAAGAGAAATTCTCACCTAGTTACCACCCTTTCATTATTATTCTAGGGAAGTTTTTTTGTGTCCATTTCTAAAGTGAATTTGGTGGGAATCATCACTACCTTGGTTCTAGTTTTATTCTAGTTGGGGGAGTGCTCTGATTCAAAGCACAATGGTATTGTATTTTGGAAGGAAATAGAGATGGGAGGATTCTCCACAACTCTGGGATGTAGCTTCTTGGGTGATTATCGTGTGCTTTGCTACAACCTCTCAATATCTACGCCTGGTGGTCACCACAAACAAAAAATTGAGGGGTGAATCATCACTCCCTATGATTCTTTGATTTTCTTTGTCCTAACCATTTGATTGACTTTAGGTGCTAGTTGGGGGGAGATTTTACTTGTCTATGGGGTCTCAATTGTTCTCTCAGTTTCAATAGTGTTTTGACATCTCCTCACTGCGACAATTCTCTCATCCAGAAAATTATAAATTGCCACTCATCTGTGGCCATCTATTTGTATATTGTTTGTCTTACTGACTCCTATGTTTAGATTTGACTTAATTTATTTCTTGTCTCTCGATCTTGTCACCATCTCGAAACTTGTTCCTAAGCTGAATCTAGTATTCTACTATGAATTACCGTCATGTTGTCCCTTGGTGTTCTATCCCTCCGTATGGCATGAAATGATAACGAATGCGCAATAGGCACAAAGGGGGTGGCCATGGTCCTCAAGGATGCACTCCATGCCCAACAACAGGTCTAGTGCGTTGCTGGTACCTATCATTCGGTCGTTCCTCTTGAAACCCATAATGAAATTCATCAATTGGAATCCATCATTACTATAGATAACAAGCTTTCTCAGAATTTGAGGTCTTGGAGGAAGTTTCTACGTGGATTCTTAACCTTGGGTATACCAAGGAAAGAAGAATTAGTAACTTAATGCACTCTTTGTTTACTGGAAAATGAAGACCCTACTGGGTATGGTTCTAAAGGATAAATAAGAAGAAATATATAATGTATTTTCCAATTTTAAAGGCGTTAAATGAGTTTATAGAAACCATCAGGTCTATTTTAAAAGAATGGACATGAGGCTGGATCATATAAAATATCAACTTCAATGCAATCCTGTTCCTCCAACTCCACCTGGATCTAATGCCAAATATCTGATAATAGTCACCTCCTCAGACTCGTGACTTTTTTCATGTTAGCTTGTAGTTTTTTGTTCGAAATTACTTTAGTTGATACTTTAATCATGTTAGAGATGTTGAAATTATTATAATTTTGGACAAATTACTCTAATTTTAGACTTAATTTCTTTCTTGACTCTAGGTCTTGTCACCGTCTTGAACCCTGTGCCTACGCTGATTCCAGTCTCCTGTTACGAATTACCCTTATGTTGTCCCCTAGTGTTCTATCCCTCTATCTAACATGCAATTCCAATGGATGTGAAATAGGCACAAAGGGGGTGGCCATGACCCCCAGGGATGCACCTGTACCTAACAATAGGCCTAGGAGGCCACTGACACTTATCATTCGATCATTCCTCCTAAAACCAGGAATGAAAATTTTTAATTGGAATCCCTCATAGCTAGAGACAAACAAAATTTCTTAGACTATGAGATCTGGATGAAGTTGGAATACATTAAATGAGTTCAGAGAAACCAACGGGTCTTCTTAAAAAGAATGGACATGAGGTCGACTCATATAAAATCCCATCTTTAGTGCGATCTTGTTCCTGTAGCTCCACCTGGATCCAATGCCAAAGATTTGACACCAATCACCTCCTCAGAATCGATATTTTTTGCATGTTAACTTATAGTTTTTTGTTGTACAATACTTTAGTTGATACTTTAATCATGTTAGGGATGTTGAAACTGTTATAATTTTGGACAAATTACTCTATTGGTAGGTGGTAAAAAATATCTGGTTTCTTGCTGGGTAGATTGAGACCACCTACTAGGTGACGTGTTTAAGATGGATGGATGTCTGATGTACTGGGGATTCATAGTATTTTGAGGAAATACAATATTAACTCACAAAAAATAATAATACTCAAGAGTTAGTAAATCAATATTAGATTTATTAACTCTTGAATATTATTAATTTTAGATTAATAATATACACCTTAATAATTATAATATTTGTAAATATTTCTAGGTATTTAGTCAACTATAATTTTTATGATTACATCGACTATAATGTTTATGATTACATTACTCTTGGTGGCTTGTTGACTATTTATTATGCCTCCACTCTTCATTATTTCTAAGGTCTTGACAATGGACCTGGTTATTGGCTCCAAAGCCTTGACAACAAAACCTTCTATGTGGATCTTCCTTCCTCAAAAAACAAAAAAGATTACTATTCTAATTCAAAATTTGTACGGAAACCTTAATAAAACATCTTTTACCTACCAAGAAGAAGAAGGATACTAGCAAGGAAAGGATAATACAATTTACTTAGTGTGTACTGAATATATATATATATATGATTACAATCAAGAGAGGCAAGAAGTGGGCAACCGGAAATGATAAATAATCAACCTTGGTCTTGAAGTGTGAACATGAAACAGACAAAAGAACAATGAAGCGTGACTAGGAAACAAAAGAATATAGAAACAAGGTTCTACCTAGAATGGGCAACATCCTCTGTGCAAGATTTTTTTTCATTTCTTTTTGTTGACTTCGACCCATCCAACTTGGTGCGGTTGGGCTGGAACCACTTGTAGATTGTTGTTGACTACTAGAGGAATATCCTTATCTAAGTTAGTAGAGGAGGATTCATGGGTACGTTTATGAAAGGTCATCATGATAGGGGGTCCCTCAGGGACAATGGAGGATAAGTTTCTCATCTGCCTTGCTTGCTCCATTTCTGCGTCAATCTCCTCCTCATCTGAGCTCAAGGTGTCATCCTCATCCACGGGAGGTGGATGACAGGGTATCCATATTTTGGGTTTTGGCTTGGGTTTGTTTTGATTTTTCTGGGTAAGGAACTTGGCGCAAGAGTTTTGAAGGTGCCCTGTTTGGTGATAGTGGTGGCAACGAAAGGTGGTGTTCTCATAATCCAGAGTCCTTGTCCACAAGAAATCGCCAATCTTGAGATTGATTTGATCTGGCAGACCTTTACTTATGTTGATTTTGACACATATTCTGCCATATGTGTATAACCCTTGGTACTCCCGAAAGGAATTTGATGTCGGGTAGCGGCCCAAGGAGTTTGCTATGCCTTGGAATACTGACAGATGCCATAAATGAGCAGGTAAATTAGGAAGTCTGACCCAGACTGGAATCTTGGTGATGATTGCTGTAGAAGGGTCGAAATCTGGGAACCAGGGGGTGATGAAGGGTCCTGCTCGTCCCCAAAACCATGGACCTTCTGTTACGGCCCTCTGGTAATCTTTGGCGTGATCAAACACTACACTAAAGAAGCCCTTTGAGCAGAATATAACTGTGCAGTTGTGGGTCAAGTTGGCATAGATCTAGTCGTAGAGATCCTTTGTGTGTGGCCAAAGTCCATTGAATCTGTAGATGATGGTGGTTTCTACATATTTTTGAAGCTGCTCTGCCAGATCTTGATGGGAAATCTCTATAGAGGGAACTTCCTCCATCTTATCAGCCAGAAAGGGCTTGGGGGCAACAGGGGATGGATATGCTTTTTTTGGCTGTGCATGGACAACATCCTTGTACGAGAAAGTTGGTGTAGATGAAGAGTGCCCTGCAACCCCCCCTCTCAAACGAAGGGTTAAAACTACAATGGCGTCTCTCTCAATGTTATAGAATGAAAGGGGAAAAGAGACATCAAGCTGTAGAGCTAAGGGAATCCCAGCTTGTGCTGCAGGGCTTGCAAGAGTTTCTGCACTCTATCCATTGAGCGGACCCATATCATCAAGGATCTCCCCGTGAGGAGCGAGATCTGGATTTGAAAGGCATGAGAGGATGAATCTAGGGAACCCGGGCTGTTAGGAAGCATTGCAGAGCCCAACTTGAAGAACCATGCCTGATCACTGTAGTCCTTGTCCTTTTCTGAGTTCCTGCCGCAATCATCTGAGCTCAGGCTACCATTAGGGGCCTTTTTTTTTTCTTAATTTCAAGGCAGCAGGGGAGTTGCAGGTGAGGTGGAGGCTTACCCTGGGAAGCTTCGTCATCAGCGAATTTCATAGGGCTCCAAAGACATGAGCGCAACCCTTGTACCAATGGTTGGCTGCACGCAAGTATGTTTGCAGGAGCAATCTGGAGTGGTTGCGTAGCTGAAGTCCTCTGGTCTTTCAGATCTGACTTTCTTTGCGTTTTCTTGACGACGACAGAGGGGTGGGGAATCCTTGCAGGTGTGCTCCCTCCTGCCTTGCAATCGTAGACATGTGTAGAGAATGAATCAACTTCTATGTGTGCGTTAGAGAGCTCAATGCATAGTTTCTTCAACTTTTCGTCAACGGAGATGTGTATCTCGCTGGGCTCAAGTTGAATATGGGGCATGCCATGTCTCTGGGATCCATGATCCGTAGGCCTGTGTCGAGGCTTGGCGGCAGCGACAGAAAGCTGGGAGCCGCATGCAAGAAGCAGAGGGTTCATCCTTCCGACTAAAAATCCTTCAGTATTTTCACAATCTTGTTGAGTCACTTGAGTGTGTACTGAATTGACTATCCAAAAAATATGCTATAAAGGAACCAAGACATTAGAAAGAAGCAACTCCTTATCTTTGTGTTGAAATAAATATCTAAGTGGTAGAAATAAAGTTCAATGCAAGTTAAGTAACACCTTGACTAATAATTTCAAAATGGAACAAATAAAGGGGTTCTTAGACTAGCCTCTAATTGTCTCCTCTACATATCCACCACCTTGTCGAAGCACGAATGACATTGCTATTCCCAATAACTTCTCTTATTTATTTTGGTATTGATAAGAGGGAAGTCTCTCTCTTAGATACTTAGGGGGCACACATGATAGTTTGTTTTCGATAGATAGATTCCACTATCTCCCTTTGACCATTAACTTGTCAAGCCCTCCCACACATCAATCATATCAAAATGAAAGCAATTAATAATCAATGCAAAAGACAACTAAGAATATGAATGAGGAACAAATTACGATTATATAGTGTATGGATCTTTGTTCCAATAACATGCATTTTCATTAATAAAAACTCACATTAACCTCCTTATTTCACTTACCCTAGATTCACCAATCACAGTGACAATAATGAGGCCTGTGCTTAATGTTATTCTTTTAGAAAAAACTACCAACATTAGAGCTCGGATTCAACTACACCACCCTGTCCAATTGCTATAGAGTGGAACACACGGAGATTTACAAATCTACACTACTTCAAATACCTATGACCAGCCTAGATCCATCTTAACTCCGGATTTATCAAGCGCCGAGAGGGATCAAATCTCTCGAGGTGAAAACCTCTTTTTTGAGTGCAAAACTTGAGGAAAGGTTTTCACCTCGAGAGATTTGATCCCTCTCGGCGCTTGATAGATTCGGAGTTAAGATGGATCTAGGCTGGTTTCAGTCATGTGCGACCAAGGAAAATCTATCGATAATATGAGGAACATATGCTTAATTTTATCAATAATATGTAAATACATCTAATATTAACATAACCATTTTAAATATGTTAAATACGTCTGAGATTCATTGAGTCATTTTAATTTTAAATTTGATTAGTTACCTCAGTTTGTTGAGATGATAAATATTTTAAGATAACTTTAATGATGAAATATTTTGAATGCAAAGTGACAATGTAATAATATTGAATGATAGAAACTGTGAATAATAAGAATGTAGTCAATTACGAAGTCTTCATTGTGATCGATTTCAAACTATTTTCTTCTACTATTCTTATTTTCACCCATGTTAGTTTTGTCATATTTTCATATTGATTATTTGAAAAGAACAGTTGGAATCGTAAACCATTTAAATATTTAGCTCGAGCTATTGTAGTAAACATCATACCTTGTCTCTCTTGCTCTCCAATATTAATAGGTTGAATTACTATAATGCAAAAATCAATGTACATTGTCAATATTTTTTTGTGCTTACACTGAAATCATTGCACACACACTATTAATCCAATGACTTTAAAATTAATGTACCATCATACATCAAATTAGAAATCAACATATACACTGAAATCAATGCAACTAATGCAAGAAATCAAATAATAATAGTAAAAAACATCTACACTAAAATCAATGCATATAATGCAAGTAATGAAATATGAATAGAAATCAACATCTACACTCAAATAAATGAGTCTAGTGCAAGTAGGAAAATAGGATTTAAAGCCAACATCTACATTGAAATCAATGCATCTAGTGCATGCAATCAAATAGGATTAGAAATCACCATCTACATTGAAATAAATGCATTTAGTGCAAGGAATCAAATAGGATTATAAATCATAGACATTTAAATCAATGCATTTAGTGCAAGCAATCAAATATAATTATAAATCAACATCTACATTGAAATTAATGCATCTATCGCAAGCAATCAAATAAGATCGGAAATCACCATCTACACTGAAATCAAGGCATTTAGTGAAAGCAATCAAATAGGATTAAAAATCACTATCTACATTGAAATCAATCCATTCAGTGCAAGCAATCAAATAGGATTAGAAATAATCTACATTGAAATCAATTCATCTAGTGAAAGAAATCAAATATAACCAAAAATCAAAATCTACATTAAAATTAATGCATCTAGTGAAATCAATCAAATAGGATTAGAAATCATCATCTACACTGAAATTAATGCATTTAGTGCAAGCAATCAAATAGGATTATAAATCATCTACATCAAAATCAATCCATCTAGTGTAAGTAATCAAATATCATTAGAAATCAACATCTACACCAAAATCAATTCATCTAGTGCAAGAAATCAAATAGGATTAGAAATCACCATCTACACTGAAATCAATGCATCTACTGCAAGAAACCTTCTTCCCTATCTCCCCCATATATATCTATATATCCATCCATATCTCCTTATTTTTCTCTTTATCTCACCCCACCATACACACACACTCTCTCACTCCATATATATCAATTCATTGTCCCTCCCTCCTTCTCTCCATCTATCTTTTTTTCTCTTCACCTTACATCTATATCTATATCTCACTCTATCTCTCTATATCAACTCCAAAACATAAACTCTCTTTCTCCAATCTATCTATCTATCTATCTCTCCCTCCTCCTCCTCCTCTCTCTCTCTCTCTCTCCCACTCTCTCTCTCTCTCGCTTCTATCTCTCTTCCTTCCTGGTACCCTTTCTCCCTCTCTCTCCATCTTATTTATCACTCCCTCTCTCTCTCTCTCCACCTTTCACCCTCTATGTCTTTATTCTTACCTTCCCCTCTCTCCCTCTCCATCTTCATATCTCTTTCCCTACCTCTCTTCACTCTCTCTCTTCCTTTCTCTCCCCCCCCTCTCTCTCTCTATCTTCACCTTCCAAATTTGTTACCATATGCCTCTCTCTCTCCTTCTCTCCCCCCTTCTCTCCATATCTCTTTATTTGTCTCTTTATCTCACCCCAAAACATACACACTCCCTCTTCATCTCTCCCTTGTCACTCCCCCTCTCTCTCCACTACTCACTCTCTATGTATTTATTCTTCCTTCCCTCTCTCCTCATCCAACTCCATCTCTCAATCCCTCCCTCTCTCCCCCTCCAAATCCATATTTCTATCCCTCCCTCTCTCCTCCCCTCTCTCCTCCTCTCTTTTAAGTCCCATATCCTTTCCTTCCTCTCTCTCCCTTTCTCTCCTACCTCCTTTTCTCTTCCCCCATCTCTCTCTCTCTCCATCTCTCAATCCCTCCCTCTCTCCCCCTCCAAATCCATATTTCTATCCCTCCCTCTCTCCTCCCCTCTCTCCTCCTCTCTTTCAAGTCCCCTCTCTTTTCCTTCCTCTCTCTCCCTTTATCTCCTACCTCCCTTTATCTTCCCCCATCTCTACCTCTCTCTCTCTCTCTCTCTCTCCGACAATCCTCTCTTCCCCCATCACTCTCTTCCTCTCTCTCATCATTCCTCTCTCGCCTCCTTCTATTTGACCCCCCAGCTATCTTTCTTTCTCTCTCTCTCTGTCCTCCAATCCTCTCTCTTCCCCCATCACTTTATCTCACTCTCCAACTATCTTACTATTTCTATCCCTTTATCCTTCTCTCCCCCCTTGTCTCCATCACGCCTCCTTTCTCCTTCTCTCCCCCCTTGTCTCCATCACTCCTATGTATCTTTATCCCACCCATAAGCATACACACACTCTCTCCATCTCTCCCTTGTCACTCCCTCTCTATTTATTTCTTCTTCATTTCCTCGCTCCGCCTCCAGCTCCATCTCTCTATCCCTCCTTCTCTCCTCCTCCTCTCATCCTTTCTCTCTCTCCCTTTCTCTCCTACCTCCCTCTCCCTTCCCCCTTCTTTTTCTTTCTCTCACTCTTTACCCTCCAATCCTCTCTCCTTCTCCCTCCCTCTCTCCTTATCTCTCCCCCATCTCCATCTTTATGTCTCCGTCTCCCTCTCTTACCCTTCTCATCTCACTCTAACATACGATCTTGAGGAGAATCATCTCCGAAAAACACATTGTATTTTACCTAAGCTAGGGGGTTTCATGTTTTGAAGAAATATTAAATCTTCATGTAAATATTAATATTATTTTGAGTGATTAATTAATTATTTGTGAGAAATTGTATATGTGACAGAAATTAGTTTCTAGATTATTTAGAATTAATGAGGGAGCCTAAGTTGGAATTAGGTTCTAAGTTTTAGGGATGAGAATCTATATTTTAGGGATGTTGAGAGATTTAGGGGACGGTTGAGGAATTGAAGGGATTGAGCATTTAATTAAATCATTTTTAAAATTGTATAAATTCAGCAAGACATAGAGGAATAGGAAGAGTGAGAGTGTGAGCAGTGAAGGGGCTTCTGTTTGGGCAGCCTTCAGCAATTGTAAAGGGCCAAATTGTTGGAAATCAGGCCTAGAAAAAGATTGTATTGTAAGTATTTTGTGTGTCAATACAACCTTTGATTTTTTATTGTATGTCCAGTATTGAGTTTGCGTGAGATTGGATTCATGTGTTCAATGAATAAAACGAAATTAGGTGGAAATGAATTGGATGTATCTGTGGAATAGAGATTCGATTTTATATCTCACTCTGAAGTTTTATATTACAAATTAAATTCAGAAAGTGATGAAGGTCGAATGCATGTTATTGACTGCGCTAGTGATGCGAATGATGGAATTAAAAATAATTGTTTATGGAAATGTCTAACATGAATTTAAGCCAGCGTTCTCTGTGGGAAGGATTGTATTTTGTTTCATTGGGTGAAAGCGCTGTCAATTAGCGGATTCATATATAATTGCTATCTTCAGAATTCGATTAAGTATGATGGGTGAATCAATCTTTCCATACATCGATTTGGGTGTTTGCTGTGATATGCAATGTTGAAATTATGCTGTAGGCATAGATGTGGTCGATTTGTAGCGTTGAACAAAATAGAATGTATTATCCTCATAATTCCAGGATGAATGCAGAGTTGGAGCGTTAATGAAACGCTATTTATCTGAATGTGTGATAGCTCGTTTGCAAAATGGAATAGCTTGTATAAGATAGTGTATATTGATGCAATAGCAGATTGCTAATTGGTGGATCGTTGAATGGCTTCCATAGCGCAGTTTAGAATCGATTGTGAGGTCAATGAACACATAAATGAACCTGGAGCTATATTGATACTGAACAATCAGTGATTGAATGTGTAAATAATTCCTGGAGGAGAAATGTAAGTCAACGAATTCGGTAAAGTCGTTGAGTTTGAAAGGCGCTGGAGAATTGTGGAAAGTCAAGTCTGGAAAATTCGTTGAAGTGCAGCAGTTGCGTTGTGAAAGAATATCAGTAATCATAAAGAGTTGGTTTCATCTTGTTGAATTTGTGCGGTGTAAAGGCGAAACAAACCATTTCAAAGGATGCAGATTTATATATAAATCGATTTATTTTCCAAGCGATTTTTAGAACTGTGCAGGAGAAGGGACAGCGTTTTAATGGACATCATTTTTGTTAACACAGGTATGTTTATTCTTGGAATAAAAACGGTTGTTGGAATAAAAACGGTCTTTTGAATTAAGAAAACTCTTATGAATCAATGGTTCAATTACGTAGGTAATTAGGTGAAAGTGAATATCGCCATTTGAAGTCGAAGTAAGATGGTGTTATGTGATAGCATTGAGTTTTAATTATAAAAACCTGGAAAGCAATCAACGAAAGTAGTGGTTGAAAATGAATGGGAGAATCTATTGCTGAAGACGGTGGTGTCACATTGAAAAACCGGAGCTTTGAATCACTGTTAGGAGTTAACTATGGTTCTATTAGGAATCAGGAAGTCCTTGAAACGTGAAGGTGGGTAGCAATTAAGTGTTGTGCTTTCGAATAGTTAGTTAAAATCACGAGATGGATATTTTGTGATTCATATTAGTGAAGCTTAAACATAGATATTCAAATTTAGAGGCGGTGTTGTTTGGGATTGAATAAACAATGTGTTAAGTTCATTAAAAGAAAATCAAGAGATTTGATTAGATCAGTAGCATATGAGAATGTGATTGTGATGATTCACAGGTAAGGTATGAATTTGAATAATGAATGGAATGTTTGGCGATTGAAATTATTTGTATATGAGAAACTACAGTTTCTAGAATGAAAGAAGTGAAAGTAAGCTAGGGATTGAAGTTTTAATTGAATGGCAGAAACCATTTTATACATGAAAAGATTAGGGGTATTGCAAGCTCTAGGCTTGCGTCATTTTTGGTATCAGAGCTTGGCTCTGTTGAAATTGAATATGTTTATTTTCTGAATGAAGTTTAGTAAGAGATTACAGCTGTGTGGAAATCCATTCAAAGCACAGGTGACAACATCAGAAAGAGTGAAGACTGCAGCAATATAAATCAAGAGAAGTCGTGAGAGAAGAACCATACGCGTTCTTAAAAGCAGAATAAGGAAAGTACTTAGAAGTGGCAGTGAACCTGTAGAATCCAACAAGAGATTGGACAGAGAGGACAATTGAAGTGTCTTCAAAAGAGAGAGTGAGAGATTGCAGAAGCCTAGAGAGAGAAAAGGTGTTTCTCAGGAGAAGATTCCAGATAGTGGATCGTGCTTACCAAAAGACTGAGTGAGGAGAGCTTAGTGAGGTAAGATTGCAGTAAGGAGGACTTACTGTTGCAGAGGCTTGATGCAGAGGTGCGAAGAGCTCATGGAAGGAGAGGAGCAGGAAATGATTACAGATAGTCATAGCAGAAGTTCACAAGGAAGCCACAGCAGAAAGGAAGATGCCAAAGCAAATGGCATGAGGATGAGTCAAGAAGAGTTTGACCGAGAGAAAGCTGAGATAGATTTCCAGATTGGAATATTGATGAAGATGCTGCAGAAAAGTGTTTGGACCATGAGGAAAAGAGTAAAGTGGCCAAGGCTACGAGAAAGGAGAAATCAGCAAGTGAGGTCAGAGCTAGTAGAAGAATTGAGAAAGATTGAGCAGATATTGAGTGCTCAAGAGGAATCAGAGAAACTCAGAGAAGCAGAGGTAGAATTGGAAGTTAACATTTGCAGACCAGAACAGGGTGAGATGTTGGGAGAAGAGGATAATGAGAGGTCAGCTGAAGATCTCATGGATTATTGGCAGAGTTCAGAACAATTCGAAGATATGTTGACCAAGGAAGCAGATGAGGCAATGAAGCCTTGTGATTTTGATTCTTACAGTTTGTGTATGTTTGCAGGATATGCAGAGGATGATGGACAGTCGATTGAAATTGTCACAACCAAGAATGAAGCTCTTGAGGTAAAGTATGATGAAGAATCCTTTTTAGAGGAAGAAGGTGTTGATCATTTGCAACAGAAGGAGTTCATAGATGAAATCCTGTTTGGTGAGAAACAGTCAGATAAGGCTGATATAGACCAGCAGTCTGAAGACAATTCCATAGTGGGACTACAAGAAGGTAAACCAATGAATTTGTTTAATGAAATTGATGAAAGATGCTTGCAATATGATAATGTGGAAAACAGGTCAACTCAGGAGGATTGCCAAGAAAAGAATGAGGCTGAGAAGGAAAATTGTGATGATCTGCTGGAGAGATTTCACAAGGAGATAGAATTCTTGGAAAGATTACTCGAGGAACCCAAAGGAGAAACAAAGCTTACAGAACCTGATGGAGGAAAAGGTGCGGAAGACAACATTAATAAATATGATGCTGAAATCAGAGAAATTGAGCAGCGATTATATGAAGGTGAGATGAAAGATCAGAAGCAGCAAGGAGGTTATGTCCTCAAAGGCATAAAAGAGACAGAAATATTAACTCGGCAAGATGAATGTGGAAGTAACCAAAAATTTGAAAGGAATGATCAGCTACATGAGAATGAATTTGAGGAAAGCATTAAATTGCAGGAGTATAGAAGCTGGCAGCAGAATGAAGAACCAGAAATTGGTCTAGCAGTACAAAGAAAGACAAGTAAAAACCGAAGATACAGATGGAGACTGAAGAAAAGGGTGAAATGGAAGCTATTGTAACAGAGGTTGAATGGCAAGCTGATGAACAAGTTCAAAAAACTAGAACAAATTCATATTGATTTGAAGTCACCGCACGAAGGATCCGCTGGAATCCAAAAGATCTATGATGGAGGATTGGTGCTTGAAGCATCAAAGGAAAATGGAAGGTATTGTATTTTGAAAACTGAAGGTTGTTTTGTGTTTGTAGGTCATATTGACTTGAGGAAAGACAAACAGTTATTGAAGACTGTTGAAGAAATGACTACTCATAGTCATATGCAGAATAAGGAGGATGGCAAAAGAATTTTTGAATTCAAAGGATATACTGAGTCATTGAAGATCATTGATCTTGAAGGAAGCCAGAGTAAAGAAATATTAAAGACAGATATTGCAGATTGTGCAGATAGTGGAGCATTACAACACAAAATTTGGGATCCAGGAGGAAATATCCAGACTTATGACCAGGTGGTCATGAATTTTCTTACATGGGGAGTCTGATGCAGGAGCATCATCTCCGAAAAACAAATTGTATTTTACCTAAGCTAGGGGGTTTCATGTTTTGAAGAAATATTAAATCTTCATGTAAATATTAATATTATTTTGAGTGATTAATTAATTATTTGCGAGAAATTGTATATGTGAGAGAAATTAGTTTCTAGATTATTTAGAATTAATGAGGGAGCCTAAGTTGGAATTAGTTTCTAAGTTTTAGGGATGAGAATCTATATTTTAGGGATGTTGAGAGATTTAGGGGTTTGTTGAGCATTTAATTAAATCATTTTTAAATTGTATAAATTCGTGAAGACATGGAGGAATAGTAAGAGTGAGAGTGTGAGGTGAAGGGGCTGTTTGGGGGGCGACCTTCGACAATTGTAAGGGCCAAGTGTGGAAATCGGGCCTAGGAAAGATTGTATTGTAAGTATTTTGTGTGTGATATAGCCTTTGATGATTTTTCTCTTGTATCGTGTGAGTTTTGCGTGAGATTAGTTCATGGTGTTATTGAATAAAACGAAATTGGGTGGAAATGAATTGGATGTCTGTGGAATAGAGATTCAATTTTATATCTCACTACGAAGTTTTATATTACAATTACATTGAGTGATGAAGATTCAGTGATTCAGATACCATGTTATTATTGCTAAACTGTGATGTAGAATGATGAATTAAAAATAATTGTTTATGGGAAATGTCTAACATGAATTTAAGCTGCGTTCTCATGGGAGGGATTGTATTTTGTTTCATTGGGTGAAAGCGCTGTCAATTAGCGGATCCATATATAATTGCTATCTTTAGAATTCGATTAAGTATGATGGGTGAATCGATCTTTCCATACATCGATTTGGGTGTTTGCTGTGATATTCATTGTTGAAATTATGCTGCAGGCATAGATGTGGTCGATTTGTAGCGTTGAACAAAATAGAATGTATTATCCTCGTAATTCCAGGATGAATGCAGAGTTGGAGCGTTAATGAAACCCTATTTATCTGAATGTGTGATAGCTCGTTTGAAAAATGGAATAGCTTGTATAAGATAGTGTATATTGATGCAATAGCAGATTGCTAATTGGTGGATCGTTGAATGACTTCCATAGCGCAGTTTAGAATCGATTGTGAGGTCAATGAACACATAAATGAACCTGGAGCTATATTGATACTGAACAATCAGTGATTGAATGTGTAAATAATTCCTGGAGGAGAAATGTAAGTCAACGAATTCGGTAAAGTCGTTGAGTTTGAAAGGCGCTGGAGAATTGTGGAAAGTCAAGTCTGGCAAATTCGTTGAAGTGCAACAGTTGCGTTGTGAAAGAATATCAGTAATCATAAAGAGTTGGTTTCATCTTGTTGAATTTGTGCGGTGTAAAGGCGAAACAAACCATTTCAAAGGATGCAGATTTATATATAAATCGATTTATTTGCCAAGTGATTTTTAGAACTGCACAGAAGAAGAGACAGCGTTTTAATGGACAGCGTTTTTAACACAGGTATGTTTTATCTTGTTGGAATAAAAAACGGTCTTTTGAATTAAGAAAACTCTTATGAATCGACTGGTTCAATTGCTGTAGAAGTAATTTAGTGAAACTGGAATATTCGCCATTTGAAGTCGAGTAAGATGGTGTTATGTGATAGCATTGAGTTGTAAAAAACCTGGACAGCGATCAACGAAAGTAGTGGGCGGAATGAATGGAAGAATCTATGGCTGATGGCGGTGGTGTCACATTGAAAAATCAGAGTTTTAAATTTGATATATTAACTATGGTTCTATTATTGCAGAAAGAAAGTCCTTGAAAAGCGATGAAAGGTAATAGGTAAACGAATGGTATTGACCTTTTCGAATAGTTGATTAAAATCCTGAGATGGATATTTTAATGATTATAATTGATGAAGCTTCAGCATGAGATATTCAAATTTGGGCAGATTGTTTGGGATTGAATAAACAATGTTAAGTTCATTAAAAAAAGAAAACCAAGGGCGCATTTAGATTGAATCCAGCATATGAGAATGTGATTGTGATGATTGCTAAGGTAAGGAGTATGAATTTGAATAATGAATGGAATGTTTTGAAACTGATTGAAATTACATTTTGTATGTGAAACTACAAGTTTCCAGAATGAAAGGAGAATGAAAGTAGCCGGGATTGAAGTTTTTAATTTGAATGAGTTATTAAATGCATTCTATTATGCACAAGAGAAAAGATCAGTATTGCAAGCTCTCTAGTCATAAGTAATGTTCTATCAGAAAACAATTTAAATGGTCCTATTCCTTCCATGTGCATCAACACTTCTTTATTGTTTTTTTTAGCTCATTCTAACAACTTTTATGGGACTCCACCATCATCTTTGGCCAATTGTACGGAGCTTCAAATATTAGATTTAAGGAAAAATAGATTCACTCGAAGGCTTCCTTCATTCTTTGCAAATTTTAGTGAATTGAGAATTTTAAGCCTTGGTTTTAATAATCTTCATGGTAGTATTCCTCAATGGATCACAAATTTCACCAACTTGGTTGTGTTGGATTTATCCAACAATAGATTCAATGGAAGAATACCACATGATCTTGAAAAACTCCAAGGATTTATAAAAAATGAAGATTTCAGAGTGAATACTGTGTATACTAATCAAATTGAAGAATACATAAAAGGGAGAGAGTATAATTTAGTTTATGTCTCATATAAAAATGGAATATATTTTTATCGTGGGTGACTAATGAAATTTGAAGTTACAATTTTGTGAGAATCGGGGGCAGAAATATTTTTTTCGGCAATAGTTCGGCCGAAATTTATGAGAAATTTTGGCCAAACTCGTTCTACCGTTTAGATTGACGGCACAATAATGACGTGGGAAAACAAAATTTTTATCGGAGATGGGAAAACCGGCAACAACAGTTCGGCCGAACTTTTAGTTCAGCTTTTCTCTTTTTCACTCGTCTTGCTTTCTTCTACTCTATTGTTGATAGTTCGTTGAATTGTTACGGCGCTGCTACTGCTCTGGCGCTGCTTCCACTCTGTTGCTGATGATATGCGGCGATGTTAAGCGAACCACCAAGTAAGCAGCTCTTTCTATTGTTGATCGTTATGGTTTTCTGCAGTGAATTGTTTGATCGTTATCGTAAATTATATTTTTTGATATAATTTACGTTTTTTTGTTGTGTTGCTTATAGTTTGTTGAATTTCTCTCACACTGCTGCTGCTCTGTTGTTGATCATCTGCGGTGACGTTAAGCGAACCACCAGGTAAGCAGCTCATATCCTTCTATTGTTGATAGTTATAGTTTTCTAGAGTGTTCATAAATCATAACTTTCATGAAGTCATACATCATGGCCATATTGTCATAAACATAAATGTCAGGTCAATCCATCCATCACTGTCTAGGTCACTGCCATATATATCATTTAAGCTATGCATCAACAAAGCCACTGTTATAATATATCTATAATATATCTACTGTTATAACAACAAAGCCACAGTCATTCATGTATATGATTGTCAAGTCTGCCATATTACTATCAGTAAAGATTTATTGTCATGAAATCCACATAACATACTCACAGGTACACATCATCATTGTCATACTATGAGTATCGCTGGCATATTGTCATATATTACTATTGTCCATAGTACTGATGTATTTATATATCACTATTATAAGTTATTTTATCACTTAAATTCCACCTTAGATCACTGTCAAACTTGCAGATCACTGGAATATTTCTCAGAATATAAGTGATATCAGAATCCAAGATCATTGTATATAAATTAGTCATATGACATAAATCAGTCATACTACGAGTATCACTGGCATACTGTTATACATTACTATTGTCCATAGTACTGATGATATTTATATATCACTGTTATAAGTTATTTTATCACTTAACTTGCACCTTAGATCACTGTCAAACTCGCAGATCACTGGAATATCGCTCAAAATATAAGTGATATCAAAATCCAAGATCACTGTATATAAATCAGTCATACTATGAGTATCACTACAATACGGTCATACATTACTATTGTCCATAGTACTGATGCATTTATATATCACTGTTATAAGTTATTTTATCACTTAACTTGCACCTTAGATTGCCGTCAAACTCGCATCACTGCAATATCGCTCAAAATATAAGTGATATCAGAATCCAAGATCACTGTATATAAATCAGTCACACTACGAGTATCACTGGCATATTGTCATACATTACTATTGTCCATAGTATTGATGTATTTATATATCACTGTTATAAGTTATTTTATCACTTAACTTGCACCTTAGATCACTGTCAAACTCACATCACTGGAATATCGCTCAAAATATAAGTGATATCATAATCCAATATCACTGTATATAAATCATTGCCAAATTTTACAAAAAATTTAAGTTTGTAGTTTGGTATGCAACAAGTGGTTACAGTTCTTAGGTTACAATATGTGTTAGAGACTTGTAGTATGTAGTCAAGGTCATGTGCCCAATTTATCAAATAGATTATAGAATCTATATATTAGAAACTCGAAACTCGAAACTTGTAAATTTCAGTAATTTTAGAAACTCAAAACTCGAAACTTGAAAGTTGTAAATTTCAGTTATTTTAGTATAAGTTATAATGATAGACTTGTTTTCTTGTTTTTTTTTTTTTTATCTTAAAAAAAAAATTTTATTTGTTTTCATGAAAAGTCCAAAATAAATAAGTAATTAATTTAATTATTGACTATGATGTATCCATTTCCACTAAAAACCCATTATCTTGATTAAGCTCAGGACCAATTAAAAGTTTAACCAAGCCAGGAACACTTTTAAAAACACTTTTTTCATTGAAATGCGTAGTCATATCTTCTATTATTTTCTGTAAAATCAACAACTCTTCCTAGATAAAAGATTCACCATTAGATTTACATTCTTTCGAGCTAATGAACAACCTGATAACCTCATGGTGATAGAGAGAAACATTCGACTGTATAGAAGAACTAGATAAAGACTTATCAACTTCTCATATTCACTGTGCTCTAATTACATATTGATAGGCCTAATAAGTGGTTACAGAAGATTCCAGAATATACTTCAAAACCAAAAGTGATTTGATAAAAACACATTAGCCAATAAACAAACCATTGAAACCAAAAGTGATTTGATACAATATTGGGTAAAAGGTCATGGTCTTACCTTAATTTCTATTCTAATTCCCTTTCCTAACTTTGATTTTCATTTAATATTTCTTAGGTAAAAGGTCATGGTCTTACCTTAATTTCTATTCTAATTCCCTTTTCTAATTTTGATTTTCATTTAATATTTCTTATCATAATATTTCTTTAACTTCCTTCATGATATCTATGGTTTCTCACCTTCATTCAATATTGGTTTAAAGGTCATGGTCTTACCTTAATTTCTATTCTAATTCCCTTTCCTAACTTCCCAACTTTGATTTTCATTTAATATTTCTTATCATAATATTTCTTGAACTTCCTTCATGATATATATGGTTGCTCACCTTCGTTCAATATTGGGTAAAAGTTCATGGTCTTACCTTAATTTATATTCTAATTCCCTTTCCTAACTTCCTAACTTTGATTTTCATTTAATATTTCTTATCATAATATTTCTTGAACTTCCTTCATGATATATATGGTTGCTCACCCTTTTTCAATATTGGGTAAAAGGTCATGGTCTTACCTTAATTTCTATTCTAATTCCCTTCCTAACTTTGATTTCCTTTTTGACCTTGGAGATAAATCGAATCATTATATTGGGTAAAAGGTCATGGCCTTACCTTAAAATTTCTATTCTAATTCCCTTTCCTAACTTCCTAACTTTGATTTTCATTTAATATTTCTTATCATAATATTTCTTGAACTTCCTTCATGATATGTATGGTTGCTCACCTTTTTTCAATATTGGGTAAAAGGTTATGGTCTTACCTTAATTTCTATTCTAATTCTCTTTCCTAACTTTGCCTTTCTTCAATATTGGGTAAAAGGTCATGGTCTTACCTTAATTTATATTCTAATTCCCTTTCCTAACTTCCTAACTTTGATTTTCATTTAATATTTCTTATATCATAATATTTCTTGAACTTCCTTCATGATATCTATGGTTGCTCACCTGCGTTCAATATTGGGTAAAAGGTCATGGTCTTACCTTAATTTCTATTCTAATTCCCTTTCCTAACTTTGATTTTCCTTTTGACCTTGGAGATAAACCCAATCATTAAATATGATAGTCATCCCTTCTAGGGAACTTACTATGGGTTGCTTAGTGGTTTCGATCACTTATGATGATGTGAGGTGGTGTTTCAAACATGGGAGTAACTTGTGTTTGCATGTGATGCTCACGGGCCATGGTTTCTTTTGTGGGTTATAGAAGGTTTAGTTCTACCTCCTAAGATAAAATTTCTAAAAAACTTACCTTTATTCCTTAAAGTCAAAATAGATCTATACTAAGGATTACTCTTTATATGTATTTCTACCATATAAATTCTAAGGATTACTCTTTATATGTATTTCTACCATATAAATTCTAACGATAATTAATCACATATATGTGTTAAAGTAGAATATGAAATAAGCCCTTTTTACACTTGGATTGGCTCGTAGGTACATAAATGTGTGGGTTTGGGAATGTGGTTCACATGAAAAGTAATAGGGATGGATTTAGTGGAAACCTTTTATAAGATCATGACTCAAACAATTGTGATATTTTCCCTTCTTTCCAAGTTAGTCTATCTTCTAGAAAAATCCATTTTAATGAAGGAGATATATCCATATTGATCCACTAATATTTGTTCACCAAAAACTATTCTATTTTGGACTTTTATATCTCAAAACTATGCTCATTGAATTTATGCATCTATATCTTTAAACTACTTGAAACTATTTTATTACACCATAGGAATCATTTCGAGAAAAACACATTAGCCATAAAAGTTTCCCATTGAAACCAAAAGTGATTTGATACAATTTAACATAGGTTTTAACCTTATATAACTAATTGTTTCAAATATATTTTTAATAAATTAAAAAATATTCAATGTAAAACACATGCACACATTAACATATAATTGTGATTTTTTCCCTTCTTTCCAACTTAGTGGACATCCTTCTAGAAAAATCCCTTTTAATGAAGCAGATATATCCATAGTGATCCACTGATATTTGTTCACAAACAACTCTTCCATTTAGGACTTTTATATCTCAAAACTATACTCATTGAATTTATGCATCTTTATTTTTAAACTACTTGAAACCATTTTATTACACCATAGGAATCATTTCGATATATCTCCCATTTTAATGGGGTGTATCACATTTCTAGAAAAACACATTAGCCATAAAAGTTTCCCATTGAAACCAAAAGTGATTTGATACAAAACATATAGGTTATAACCTTATATAGTTTATTTGTTTCAAATAGATTTTTAATAAAATGAAAAATATTCAATGTAAAACACATAGTATTTAGAAACAAAAAGTAATTTGATACAAAACAGATTTTTAATAAAATGAAAAATATTCAATGTAAAACACACGGTATTTAGAAACAAAAAGTAATTTGATACAAAACATAGGTTTTAACCTTAAATACTATGTTAATTGTTTTGAAAATAGATTCTTAGTAAATGAAAAATATTCAATGTAAAACACATGCACATATTAGAACATATAATTGTGATTTTTTCCCTACTTTCCAAATTAGTCCATCCTTGTAGAAATATCCCTTTTAATGAAGAAAATATATCCATAGTGATCCACTGATAATTTGTTCACCAACAATTATTCTATTTTGGACTTTTATATCTCAAATCTATGCTCATTGAATTTATGCAGATCTAGATATCTTTAAACTACTTGAAACAATTTTATTACATCATAAGAATTATTTCGATATATCCCCATTTTAATGGGGTGTATCACATTTCGAGAAAAAAACACAACATAGCCATAAAATTTTCCCATTGAAAAAAATTGTTTTGATACAAAACATAGGTTTCAACCTTATATAGGTAAATTTTGTTTCAAATAGATTATTTTAATTTAAAATGAAAAATATTCAATGTAAAACACAGGCATTCTTATACACCCTTATGTCTACGTAAAGTAGTTTTAGTGATTCCATGGGTCCTCTACACCCTTCATGGGTATAATTGGGACATGTAGTGTTAACTTCTAAAGTTCTATAGGCAGAGTCTGTAAAGGGCCAGGTAGCCTCTGGATCTCATCTTTTATGAAAGGTGACATATCTAGTAAATGCCCCTACAGTCAATCTCTGGAATAGATCTAAATAGAAGTTCTTCATTTTAATATCCAATGTAAAAAAATGCATTCTTATACACCCTTATGTCTACGTAAAGTAGTGTTAGTGATTCCACAGGTCCTCTACACCCTTCATAGGGTATAATTGGGATAGGTAGTGAACTAACTTCTACAAGTTCTATAGGCAGAGTCTGTAAAGGGCCAGGTAGCCTCTGGATCTCATCTTTTATGAAAGGTGAAATATCTAGTAAATGCCCCTACAGTCAATCTTTGGAATAGATCTAAATAGAAGTTCTTCATTTTAATATCCATAAAACACAACCACTTTAAGGTAAATTGTGTACATGTGTCATTTCTCCCACAAACTAAAGGCTTCCTCCCATTAATTCTAGATGTGAATTCTACCATAAACTTTTTAAGTCAAACTTTAAGATAAACCATGCACATGTCATTTATCTCATGATCTTGTGCCATTTCTCCCATACATTGAAAATAAATGTCAATTTAATATATATATTTTTATTGATTTTTTTTTTTTTCAGGGATAAGAAAACCATTAAATATGGTTGAAAATGGAAACTATGCATAGAAGTTTCTTTCTATTCCAATCCAGGGGATAGCAAGAAACTTTCTTGCTTAAAGTTTCACACATCAATTAGTGCTTTGAAAGTTTTTTTCTTCTGAAATTACATTAATTTTCTGAAATTTATTTTGAATTTATTTTAAATTAGTTATTTAAAAAAATAATTGTAAATGTACACCATAGATATATATATCGTGGAGGATGAACGACGCAGATCAACAGAATCCCATATCTCTACGAGAGGGCGGGATCAGGGATCGAGAGTTGTTCAGAGAGCGAGAGTTGTTCATGGTAAATTTAAATATAATCTTAAATCTCCATACATGTGTGTACAAATGGAACTGATTTTTTATCAACTTTGTGAGTTAAATTAGTTGTTAATAAGTTTCATTTTTTAATTTTTAGGAGCTAATAAGAAGAGAAGGGTCTCTACTCCATCCATGGATGCCCATGTTTCACCCAGTCGTGGTACGATTTTAACACAATTTAATCAATGAATATGTACATGTGTATTTAGGTTCAATTGCTGAAATGTTGTCATTGATGGCAAAGGAGAACAAAGGAGCAAAGACCCGAATCAACAATATAAAAAAGCAGACAAGGAAATCGCAGGTAGTAGAAAACTACATATGCCGTATAGAACCGTAGAGTGAGACCTCGTATACTTACGTACTTGGAACAAGATAAAGAGAAAGATCTCATAAATAGTTTTTGCGTAAGGGCCATTTGATCGAGGATCTCGGCCAACCTAGAGACTCTGCAACTTGGTTGAGTCTATGTATATTATGTGTATAACAATGATGTGTTGATGCATTCAAGGAGTATGACCAACGTGCAATAGGATTCTCTGTAGAAGGGATTGAGATTGTAGTCCGATCCATGACTAAACTTAATAGTATTCCTGTACGCCCCTGGAGGGTTATTGGTGATACTGTGGTCGCGAATCGTGTGCCTATTAAAGCTCTGTGTTAAAACTTGAAGCCGTGACTACAAGTTTCGGTGAATCGACCTCAGAGTGATTGGTATCTCAAATTCCTCTATTGTTGATTAATCTCTGTGTGGTGGACTTCGAGCTCAAGAAGAATTAGATGCGTACAGATGAGAAACTATGTTTCGAGGATGGATGATAGAAGGTGTTAGAGCCAGTGGGAGCCAACGCAGGCGTTGGATTATGATAGTGAAATGTCGTAAGAACATATGCAGAAGAGCAAAGCTTTGGACGCAGGTGTGAAGGAATTAGTAAACAATTGAATTGCATTGAAGATGGAACCTGGAGTAAGGGGAGTAACCAGAACCACGAAGGAATGAACAATAACGATGGTTTGGAGTTCAACCCGGTGGTTTTTGCGCAAGTTCAAGACGGTAAGTTGTATTCCAATTCGAACGCGATCAATGCCATAGGCAGACATGTGGCCTTAAGCGGTTTGGAGATACCGCCCTCATCGCATGCCATCACGTGTTAACCATCGACGATAGAATGAACACGATATCGCCATGTGCTGTCCGATCTGGAGGCAAGTCCATCGAACAGTGGTCGCACGTCAATTAGCACGGAAGATAACTCAAGGTACGGGCGATTACAATTCGCTATTGTATGTGCGGGACCCATGAATCACTCACGATATGAATTGCTATATTAATGTTATAAACCATGGTTGGGTGCTATAGGCGCTGATGTATATGTTTAAAGGCGTTGGATTTTTTTTAAAAGTGCTAAGGTTTGAATTATGAACGTGGTCTAAATTTTTGTATTAAAGAATGGCTCCAAACATAAGGTCTGAATTATGAACGTGGTTTGAATCTTTGTATTAAAGAAAGGCTCCAATTGTATGTAGAGCGCTTTATAAAGGAGAGCCAGGATTATAATATAAGGTGTATATATATATATATATATATATATATATGGTCTATGTGCGTTGGTTTATTGGTGAGCTAAACTTATAAAACAGGCATATATAGATAGCAGATACACAACTACAGTGAGCTTGGAGAATAAGTATAGAGGTAAAAAGAGACTGCAGAATTGAAGAGGTATGCAGCTAAGGGATTTAAAATTGCAGTGAACAGGTATACATGCACAGGTGCTCAGAGTTGCAGTAAACAGAGGTATGTAGGACAGTTGCATGACAGCAATAGAAAGGACAAAACTAGCAAGCCAAGGGCTGAGTGAAGTTTATATATTGAAACTGAAAATGTACATGTTTAATTATTTTATTGTTTGTGATGCAAAGGAAAGTATCCGAAGGAAAAGAAAAATCCCATTGTAACATTGAAATTTGTACATATTGTTATAATTTTTTAAATGAGTTGGACAAAGGAAGAGAAGACAGAAGCCAAAGAGTCATGGTTGTTCACTCCAAATTCCTTGTGGAATACAAACAGTCATGTGATGAACTCTATATATAACATCAACTTGATATGCATAGAGAGGTTAGAGAGAGTAAGGATAGAGAATGCAGAGTATAGAAGATTGAGGCAGAGAAGATAAGGAAGAGAGGAGCAGAAAGAGATGCTACAGAACAGAGCTGATATCTGAGGTAAATCAGCAAACATTTCTTTTGATAAATTGAGGAAGTTGGAGCTTCCCTATCAAGTTGAAGCTTGATAGCTGTCAGTTGTAGCTGACTGAGGTTGGAGCCTCCTGTAGGTTGGTGCCCGCAGAAAAACAGTGGTGAGAGGGAGTTGGAGCTTGCCTTTGCATCACAACAATAATAATATGTGGTTTTCTCCCTTTATGGGTTTCCACTTATATCTGTTGTCTCTATGTGTGTTGCCTATGTGTTGATATGATCTACCCAATCTGCTTAATGTTTGCTGCTCTCATAATAAGTTTGGTGTCTCATTAATTTAATACTTGCTGCAACATATTAAGACTGTTCACATATTAAAGTTGGTTAGAAAATTAAGCTATAAATAAGTTGATGAAAAATTTAAAACGCTGATGTATGTGTTAAATTGATTCACCCCCACCCCCCCACCCCTCTCAGTTTAACTAAGGATTCAACAATTGGTATCAGAGAAAGTTCCTTTGTAACAGTTTAACCACTGAAAGGAGATCCTAGGTCCCCAGGATGGCTAGTCAAGAAGGAAGTTCAACCAATAAAGCCCCTTTTTTCACCGGTGCTAATTATGCCTTCTGGAAAATCAGAATGAGAGCATACATAATGTCTCTAGGAATAGAGGTTTGGGCTGCTGTAGAATTTGGATATGCCCCAAAGGCAACTAACCCAGAGAGAGAAGCTAAACAAGAATTTGTAGCAAATGCAAAGGCCATGAATGCAATCTTAAGTGGACTTTGTGAGGCTGAATTTATCAAAATAATGCACAGTAAGACTGCCAAAGATATGTGGGATACTCTTGAGAACATCCATGAGGGAAATAAAAAGGTAAAGATAGCCAAACTTCAAGTATATAGAGCTCAGTTTGAAAATTTAAAAATGAATGATGATGAAGATGTTGGCAACTTCTTCTTAAGAGTTGCAGAAATTGTTAACAATATGAAAGCTCTTGGAGAAACCATACTAGAAAGTGTAATTGTACAAAAGATTCTAAGATCTCTTCCACCCAGTTTTAACCCCAAGGTGTCTGCAATAGAAGAAACAGCTGATTGGGAAACCTTGACCATGAACTAGCTACTTGGAAATCTAATAGCATATGAGATGAGGCTCCCACAGAAGAATCCAAGTACGAGGGAGGCAACCTTTAAAACAGAAAAGAAGAAAGAAGAAAAGGAAGACATATGCTCTTGCTCTGATGAAGAAGATGCTAAATTTGTCAAGAAATTGGATAGAGGCTCAGGTAAATACAAAGGTAAACTTCCTTTCAAATGCTTTATTTGTGGAAGAGTTGGACACTATGCTACTAAGTGTCCTCACAAGAAAGTAAGGAATCAGGCTCAAGAATTAGAGAAAAATACATCAAAGAGCTGGCAGAAAGGAAAGAAATTCAGTGGAAAATCCTTCTATGCTCAACAAGACAACAGTGCATCTAAAGACTCAGATGAACCCTCAAGTGAAGAAGGAACCTCTGAATTTTCACTGATGGCCATAGAAGAACTTGAAGGACTCCTGCTAGAAGATGAAGAAGAAGGTGAAGTTGACCTTGAGGGGGAGCTAAGAAGTGCCCTGGAGGAGATTGACAGACTCAAACTGAAGTGCAGAAAACAAAAGGACATTCTCCTCAAGTATGTAAGAGAAGAGAAAAATTCAGAAGTCCTCATGCAGCTGAAGGTAGAGCTTGAAGAAGCCAAGAAGATAGAAGACATGTTACTTCAGCAAATCAAGGATAAAACTCGAGAACAAGAGAAGCTGGAAGAAGAAGTTGTATGTCTGAGGAAGAAATTAGAAAATGCTCAGAGGAAAGTGTCTACAAATTCCTCTCAAACAACAAGCTCTAGTAAGTTGAACGAAATTCTGGATGCTCAAAGATCTCCTCTTATAAAAACTAGACTAGGCTATGAAGGAGAATCAAGTAAAATCAAAGAAAAGGAAAACAAAAATATTATTTTTGTAAAAGCAGAAAAGGTTGATGAAGCAGCTCAAACAATTCCTACAAAAGAAGAAACATGTAATGAGGAAGACAGAGATCAGAAGAAACCTCTAGTAACAAAGAATGCAATAAATACTAAGACAACAGAAAAAGGATCATATACCCCTGAGTATGTCAAATTTGGAAACCATCAAAGGAGATTCTTCCCTCCTATGAAGAATGCCACCTGTTATGTCTGCCACAAGCTGGGACACATTGCTGCATATTGTCATACAAGGAGGAGTAATTCAAACCAGCAAAAGATGCAAACAGTGAAGAGACTGCCTCAAGCAAACAAATGGAAAAGACAACCTTACATCAGGTATGCAAATAGTTTCTATGGTTACTATTTTTATTGTAAGGAATTTGGCCATAAAATCATTGAGTGTAGAAAATATGGACAAAGATTGATGTTCAACACCTCAAGGGGGTTTATGAATCAAAGAAATTTTGTTCATACTCACAATTCTGCAAAAATTATGATCAAATGTTGTGTATGCAATAAAATTGGACATATGCCTTCCAAATGTCCTTTGAGAGGATGTGATTCATCATCTCACAAAAGATACCAAACAAAAGGATGCTTCCAGTGGAAAAAGAAGGTGAATAAGTGTGACCTGGCTCTAACTGCTCAAGATCTGAAAAGCCAATGGTATCTGGACAGTGGCTGCTCAAAACATATGACTAGAGACAGGAGAAAATTTATAACTTTTGATGAAAAGAAAACTGGTAATGTTACTTTTGGCAATGATAAATCAGGAAAAATCAAGGGAAAGGGCTCAGTCAGCTTAGATAATGGCAGAGGTAAGGCCCAAGATGTACTATTTGTAGATGGGCTGAAGGAAAATTTGTTGAGTGTCAGTCAAATGTGTGATAAAGGTTGTGAAGTTCTTTTCAGAGCACAATACTATGAAGTCAGATCAAGCACGATAGGTAAGACTCTGCTCAAAGGTGTTCGAACAAAGAGCAATGTTTACATCGTGAAAGAGGAAGATGAAGCATGCCATCTTAGCAAACTTAAGGAGTATTGGTTATGGCATAGGAGATTGGGACATCTCAACTTCGATCATATCATCAGACTGAGCAAGAAGAAAGCGGTCAGAGACATGCCAGAAATAAAAATGCCTTCTAATACCATATGCAAATCTTGTCAATTGGGTAAACAGACCCGCACATCCTTTAAGGCCAAAGATGAGTTATCAACAAGAAGACCACTCCATCTTGTGCACATGGACCTGTGTGGACCTGCAAGAACTAAAACACCAAGTGGAGAATCCTACTTCATGCTAATAATAGATGATTTCTCCAGAATGACATGGGTTGCATTTCTCAAGAATAAATCGAAAGCTCTGGAAAAATTCAAAATATTCAAAGCTTTAGCAGAAAATCAGATAGGATGCAAGCTAAAATGCATCAGATCAGACAGAGGTGGTGAATTCACAGATTATGGCTTTGCAGATCTATGCAATGAATATGGCATAAAGCAACAATTTACTATTTCAGGGACACCTCAGCAGAATGGAGTAGCAGAGAGAAAAAACAGATCTGTACAACAAATTGCCAGAGCCATGATGCAAGAGAGTAATATTCCTCAAACCTTCTGGGCAGAAGCAGTACACACAGCCGTGCATATTCTAAACAAAGCCCATTTAAGGCCAAGCAGTGACAAGACTCCCTATGAACTATGGCATGGTAAACCAGCTTCAATCAAGCACTTTAGAATCTTTGGAAGCAAGTGTTATATAAAGAATAATGATGAAAATCTTGGGAAATTTGATGCAAGAGCAGATGAAGGGATATTTCTAGGATATGCATCCAAAATTAAAGGGTACAGGTGCTACAACAAGACTCTTCGAAAAATAGTAGAAAGCATTGACGTGAGATTTGATGAAGAACTTCCAAACAATACAAGAGATACAGACTGCAGCAGTCCATCAGACAACCATGAAGAAGAAAACCAAGATGATGATGAAACAAGCAAGACAACAGAAGATGTTGAACTGAGATCGAAAGCCCCCTCAAGATACACTCAGAAGAACCATCCAGAAGATCAGATCATTGGAGACAAGAGAGTAGGGGTCTAGACAAGAAGGCAGCTAACTGAATAGACAGAAGAGGTATACATAGCCATGCTATCACAAATAGAGCCAAAGAAGTTTGAAGAAGCCAATAAGGACAAGTATTGGGTGAATGCTATGAATGAATAATTGGACCAAATTGAGAAGAACAATACCTGGGAACTAGTTCCTAGACCTACTGAGAAAAATGTCATAGGCTCAAAATGGGTATTCAAAAATAAAATGAATGAGCAAGGACAGGTAATCAGGAATAAAGCCAGACTTGTCTGCAAAGGATATTCACAAATCGAAGGACTTGATTACGATGAAACATTTGCCCCTGTAGCCAGAATGGAAGCTATCAGAATGTTTCTGGCCTTTGCATGCTACCAAGACTTCAAGGTATTTCAAATGGATGTGAAATCTGCATTTCTGAATGGAGATCTAGAAGAAGAAGTCTACATGGAACAACCAAAAGGCTTCTCATTAACAGACAAAGAAGACTATGTATGCAGACTAAAGAAGGCTCTATATGGACTAAAACAAGCTCCTCATGCTTGGTACTCAAGGCTGGATAAATACTTGAAAAAACAAGGCTTTAAGAGAGGAGGAGTAGACAGCAATCTATACATAAAAGCCCATGAAAATGAACTCCTGATTGTTGTAGTATATGTTGATGACATTATGTTTGGAAGCAACAGAGATGAGCTAGCAAAAGGGTTTGCTAAGGAGATGAAATCAGATTTTGAGATGTCTATGATCGGAGAGCTCAGTTTCTACTGGAGAGCTCAGCTTTTATTTAGGACTTCAAATTTGTAACACCCCCAACTTCTATGCTTTTCAGATTAGACATTTGAACATACATCCATAGGGGAGTGGACCCCAATGGATAATTATTATGTGGATATGGTTAAATACTTAATTATGAAAAATAAATAAAATATTGTGCATGCACTATGACCAGATGAGAAAGTGAGATCACATGCCTAATCCCTGAGGTAATGGAAAAGGAAAAAGAGTTTCCCCAAATCTTTCAAAAATCCTTGAAAGAAATTATTTCTAATTTAGATTTTCGAGGAAAATCTAAATTTCCCCAATGAAGAGGAGTAGTTGGGAAGAGGTGAGAAAGCCGGAAAAGCCGAGGGAAAGCTTAAAACAAACTTTAAAGAGTCCCAAAATGGGAAGCCTAGCCAACCAGGAAGAGAATAAAGCATCCTGAAATTCTGGACGCAGAATTGGAAACAGGCTTGGGGAAAGCACAACTTAAATAAGCTGCTCCAGAACAGATAGAGGTTAGTATGTTCTGGGAGGATCTCTGCTCGGGGGTGAATCCTGGGAGATAAAGAGGATTCTAAGGTTGGGAGGACTGGTCATAGTAGAGTGGTGCATGCATAAATTTGGAGATATCTGTAAGTCTGTGTTAAACATATCCCTGTTTTATGAAATTGAGATGTTATAGTTTCTTCATGCAAGTTATGAAATTGTGATGTTATATTTCATTATGGAAATTATGAATTGTTATGTTATGTTGCCTTATGTAACTGCTAGATGGATTAATGGTTCAGTATCTTATGTAACTGCAACTACAGCTAGTGATAGTAGAGACAAATGGTTGGGATGAGTACCTTGTAATAATGAGATTGGAGATGATAGATCAATTGAACAACCAATCTAATAACTATGTATAGGTATAGCTTGCTATCTTTTAAAGGAGTATTTAATTTCTGTGTGTAGAAACAGAAAATGATGACAAACCAAGCAGTGCCCATAAGCAGCCCGATTGCGAATAACTAAATCTATCATAACCATCTTGATGGCCGAATTCAACGTAGGAAACAGCAGTGAGGAACAACAATTATAGAATTTGTGTTACAATGGAAAAAATTTATGAAATTTAGAATTTACAATATTCTAATAAATATATAAGTATAAACATATGAATGCATAAGATAGATCCTAACTAGACGAGGATCTAACACAAGGGAATTCTAATATCAGTTGATATTCTCTACCCCATTTGATTAAACCAGAGGATCTGTTTCCTGATTTTCCATGGAGCAGTGAATCACTGCAGTGTCACACATGTTGAATGTTTATGTGATGAAATAAGGAAAACCCACCATGAATAATCTAATTGTATGATAAAAGTTTGTGTGAGGAAGATTTTAAACATGTAAAACATACAATGAACAGAGCATCTGTTTACCATCCATATAAACTGCTGGGAAAGTAGTTGGAACAATGGAGGTTAACTGAGTATAGATAGATGTATACGAGGAGGCATACATCTATACCTCGATGCTGCAACTTTAAAATGTTGAAAACTTTATAAGGCCTGCAAACTGGAGAGTTGAGGAAGGGCCTAGCAATCATCTAGAGTTGGACAAAACTCTGAAAAGAAAAAACCTGAGAAATACCAAGTAATATATATATAGATATATAAGTCTAATAGATGGACTGAGAAGAGGGGAGGTCAAGCCCAAAAATTCTCATGAAAATTCTTATATTCCATGACTGTCTATAAGTACTGAAAAGAATTTAAACCCCGGATGAGAATACACTTGTCGTGATTAATTATAAAAACTATAAGCTAGCCTTTCGACACACATGGCGGAGAATAGGTGAATTATGTATATGGGTAGCATTCATCACAGGTTCAATTGTCTTTCCCCAACCGGGGTGTATATAGACCTGTTATAAAAAAAAAAAAAAGGGTTTGGGAGACGTGACAAATGGTATCGGAGCAAAGTTCAAAAATTGGGCAAGATATGTGCTCACAAAGAAATGGTTCACTGTTATAAATTTTATGAATATTAAAAATATTTCTTCAAGTATACAAATATCTTGGATATACTTTTCGGGTACTACCGGGGAACATGCAGATGTCGAGCAAAGACTACAAGGAGTATAGAAGGAGGATTTCCATTCTTAAAACTGCTAAACTAAGTGTTCCTTACGGTGATGAAAAAACAAGAGAAAAAAATGAATTTACATTTATTCCCTAGATACATAGGAAAGGGAACTTCTAGAGATAAGAGTAAAGGTTGTTCTGTGGAGTGATGGTTAGTATACTGCATGAATGGGATGATGCTCTTCTATTTAAATTAGTATAAAGTGGCTACATACAAAATTTAAATCTGTTTAAATCGGAAGTTACTTAGCCTCTACCGATGATTAAATTTTTGTTGCATTCCCTGTAGATACAAAAATGAGATGATATGCTTATGTTATACTAGAGAACCATGATAGCAGAACTAAAGTGCCTTAGTGATACTAATATGTGTTTTTTTTTGAGATTCTGAAAGAAGAGAATAATAAATTTTTACTCTATAGGATGTTGATAACAGTCATAAGTGTATATTGCCTTTTCAGAACTACCCTTACTCTTGGAAAACAATTATTTCAGTAAAGGGATTAATTTATAAATTCTGTCCTCTAGTCCAGCACTATTGAATACCTATGAGTCTACCTCAAAAGGAAAATAGAATCTCAGAGTAAGGAATCTAGAGTGTGTATCTTGCATTGTGATTAAACTACCAAGGAAATCGGCACCATAGAAGGGTGATAGTACCAATAACAATGTTAGAATAATTGGTATTATAACTTCAAGCCTAAACCTTGAAATAAACATTAAGGACCTAAAGTTAATTTATGCTTAGTGTAGCATATCAATTGAACTTTCGATTTCTTATATATCTATGCATTCAAAACGCTATATATATATTAACAAGATCGAAGAGTTACACGATTTAATTCTTGTTAACCTAAATTTCAATTGAGCCATAAATATAAACATATATGAATTTTATATGTTCGAAGAAAGAAATAAGTGCTTGATTTTATATCGAGGATCAGTTTTATTTTGAGAAAAGCACTAATATATAATAGGTATAGTAGCATATTGGAATTTTAGCACGGCATAAGCGGAACCATATATATATTAGAACTGTATATATGTCATCAGCGCTATAAAAACAGCCTAGGGTTTGATTCAATTATTATTAACTACAAATATACTGTATACCATAGAGGTATTGCAGCCATCATAACTATAATATACATTAGTGCCAAAGTGTATTATATGATTAATGTATTACAAAAAAAAGAACCTTCGACTAATGATATACATCAAGGCATTAAAAATATTTCATATAGATACATTCATAAGGTTCGAGCATTATACAACTTTCATTTTATCGACCTTAGTGATAAAGTAGCCCTAGATAGAGGTATATGAATATTACAGATCTTAAGAAATTTTTTTTTTATATAATTGCAACCCTATCGTTAAGCGATCTCTATTAGCAGCAAAATAAGTTCTAAAGATATATATATGAACGTATATATATCAAAAAAAAAAAAAAAAATGACTAAATAAGGACCGAGCGTAAACCAAGTAGCTCGTTCCATAGTTCTGTTCATGCAGAGAAATAAGGATAACTCGTGTCAGTATTTCTTGCAGTAGATATCCATATATGAAAATAAAATACCGAGAGATCACTGCTGCGTAGGTTAATAATAAATTCAGAGAAGGGTGTTGAAAAAAAAAATGGCGTTGCAAATCCTTACTGTATGATTTCAACATGGAAAGTAAGTTAATCACCGAATTTCCGTTGTCAAACCATCATTAATAAGGACGCAGCATGGACGAGCCTGTCAAACATTACATTAATCGAAACCAAACCGTGAAATATTTCGTCCAAACCAACGTTTAACAACCGCACCCTTGCCGGATAGAAGCCGTCTGCAAACGCATTCAACCAAATTTTACAGGTCGTAGGCAATACGTTACAAACTCCCGAGACAGCGAAACTACGCCGGGGGAGGCATTACATCAGTATAAACATAATCAAAATTAAAAAGTGGGTCAATCGTATTAACCAGTGATAATACCACCGATAAATTGAAAAGAACGGTTAATGTAATAGAAACTAACATGTCTGAGCACAATGGATCCTCGCGCGTACCTTGGATGGTGGATTATGCTAACTGTGCCCGCATCCAAATATGAAGAGCGAGGATTCTGAATGCGGCTGTGTATTGACCGGCTCATCGGATGTGGGAAATGACTGCCAATGATACTCACATAGGAAACGTATCAGACGCAGGAACAGCCACTCCAGGAACCAACACATTCCCCAGTTACGTCTAGAGTGTTCCAGAACGAAACTGCAGAAACTGTGTTAATCATAGCAGAAAGATGGAAACGCGCCAGGAGACATAGGATAGACCTCTGCCCCGGTGAACCGACGGAGATACTGACTTCCTGCCCTTCCTGCACAAACAGATAACAGATAAGTAGATACTATAGTGAGAATACAAGAGTAAAGAAAGATAAGACAGGGGGAATACGCGAGACAAAACCTTAAACCTCTCTGTGCATAAAACTCCTCGCAGACTAGCTGAAGAAGCTAAAGGAGGAAAAACAAATAGCACAGATATGAAATGGTCAATAGATCGATTTAAATATATCTGGTGAAAAGCCCTGGAAACCCTAAACGTTCTCCGACCGAAAATCTTCAAGAAAATCGAGAGGGTACTATGGGATGTTAAGGGAGTGCAGAAGATTTACGGCACCGTAGGCCTGTAGGCGTAGAGGTAAACCTAACTCAGACACCTGCCGGAGGCAGCTCTCGGCTCCTTCGTACTCGTAACAGCTAACTCTGACAGTGGTAAACCACCTGTCGAAGGTTTATTGGGCCAGGTTCGAAGGACGCCCACTCTCACCATTCGAGACACTGTTTCTGCACGAACAAAATCAGTAAAATATCTTATCACAGTGCATGCGTTAACTGCCTGAGCCGATCCAGGGTTAGGCGGTGAATGAATTTCAGACCAGGTACGAGTATGAAGTACTCTGGTATGGGGTCACTGCGTAGGTGTATTCACATCCGATAAAATTGGTACCGACCTGTCGCGAGGCGAACCGATGCCGGAAGTAACATGATTTCACCTACGCCGTAGCCAGTTCGAAAACCCTACAGAAGGATACACCTGCGTACACACAAACAAAGAATAGGGTTAGACACGTATTAAAAAGATTTCAAAATACATGCATGCATATCCGAGAATCAACTCGGAAACCATACCCCGGTCAAACTATTAAAACTAGCCTAAGTTTCAATACCACCTGGAAAGTTGAAACCGGCATTCCCGAGGAGAGCACTATACAATTAGAGATATGCGTAGTATGCCGGAAGAGTATGACGGATTTAATAGGTACGAGCGCTCACTCCCGTAGGGTTAACAAGTGGAGATCATATATAATAGGTATATGTGTGAATAGTGTAAAAGTTAGATATGCGCAATCAAAGGTTGTATTACCCAATAAAAGAAATAAACACGTACATATGAAAGGGGGTTTTAATAATACATATGGATCGGTGGTAGATATAAATGCCGATATGATTATATGGAGGGTTTAAAAATACATCTATGTATGTGATATATATATATAAATGTATCCTTTCACATCCTACGGTAACGTGGTAGAAATTCATATGCGAAGTATAACGATGTGGGATCATATAACGAACCCAAGAATGTGCTTTATATGTACCAATATTATATATATATATATATATATATGGTGTAAATATATGTGTTATATATCCATGGGAATATAAACATCGGGTGAAGGGATAAGACATCTATAGATATAGATGCTGTGCATATATAAAGATATATATAAATATATATATATATATATATATGCAGGTATTACCTATTATACCAAAATGCCAACTTTCCTCTTCTATATATTTCCTATGTGGCAATCTATATAGGATCACTTGAGATATATGTGCTGTGCATATATATATAGGGTAAGAGGCATTATCACAAATAGATATCTATAAGAAGGATGTAATACTTTGAGATTTGGGAAAAAAAATATCCATGAAGAAGCTTTTATATCTAATATTCATATGGTTATATAAATCTGGGTCAGATATCTTAATAAGAGGTGTACTTCATTTATATCCGGGGAAGAGAAAAAAAAACATACTCAAAATGATATGGTTGTTAAATGTAGGTTGGACATATATATATAAGTATATATGAGAGTAATAGATGTATATATATACATCCCCAGATAATCGTCAGGAACACATGTGTGTTAGAAAATAAAAAATAAAAAATTTCCTAACGAGAGGTGTGACAAATGCACCCCATTTAGTGGATAAATTCCAAAGAGGTGTATTTAGTTAACTATTTCGTTACAAGTTACTTTGAAAAAGAAAAAGGAGAGTTATATTGGGATTTATAGGGAAAGGTGTATAAGAAAAAAAAAGACAATTTATATTTAATAGAGGTATGTTAAATATATTCTCAATTGTCCTTGTATTGGTTCAAATTAAAACTTTATAAGTCCATCACAAAGGAAAAATGTAAGTTGGTACGAAGGTATAGTACATTAAATAAGAAAAAAAAAAATTTAAGGAGTATTAATTAAACTCTTTGGAGTATATATAGGGTGGACTTTATATATATGTCTGGTGGATATATATATATGTGGTGGATTGTATTTATATATGGTGGATTTTATATGATGGAGTTTATATATTGTGGATTATATATATATATAGAGTGGTTCTATATATATATGAAAAAGAGTGGGTTTAATGATATGAAATATAATGGTTCATATAACAAAGAGCTTTATAAAGAAAATTTTATATGTTTCACTTTATTGGAATATATGTTTCTAATATGTTATAAAATATTAGGTGTTACCATAGTTATTGGAACAAAAGAAGAAGGAAAGCTTAGATTGGAACCATTACATTGAGTTAGGCATGAATGAATAAAGGGATAAATTGAAATTTTCCTGATGATTTACTTAAGGAGGAATATTCTTGTAATAGTGGAAGAATGATTTCTTAATTATTATATTTATAATAATTTATATTCTTTCATGGAAATAAATTATATTTTCAAGTTGATATATTTTCTAAGTTAGAGATAATGAGAAATAGAATTGGAAAAAAATATGGAGAAGTGATATTTCTCTCATAAGGAAAAAAAAAACAAATATAGATTTAAAAATAAAAAGCATGAGAGATTTATGAGTTGCTTTTGTTAGAAAAAAAAATAGAATGCTTTTATGCATTAGAAAAGAAGGAATTCTTCTATGATTCAGAAAAAAGTTGGAATACTTTTATTATTTATAAAATCTATTCCATTTTAATTAATTCTATTATATAAGCCTATGAGAGAAATAGAAGAGGGGAATTAGCAAAGCATGAACATACAATTAAAAGTAAATGCATAAATTCTGGTGAGTCTTTGAAAAAGGGGAAACTGTGTCAAATTTATTTTTGACATTATCAAGTATTAATACTTGTGAATGTGATGAATTATAGAAATTACATTTATCACTATAAAAGGAAACATGTATTCACACTATAAAATTTTAATTGGTGTAAATTTTATTAAAGTTAATTTTCTTGAGTCTTAAAATTAAAGACAGGGAAATAGTGTGAAATCATACAGCTACAAACCGAGAGAAAAGAAGGTGAGCTGTATTTGGACTTGGGTGTGGGGGAAACCCATGAGATCCAAATTTCTTCATGTAAGTTTTGAAGAATTGAATTATAGACATTATTGACTAGTCTGGTTATTTCTAATTAAATTGATTGACAAAAAGAAACAATGAAAAGATACTAGAAGTACAGCTATAAAATAAGAAGGGGTAAGCATAACCATGCCTATGATACAATTGTTTTCTCTCATTTATGAGTACTAATGGGAAAGTTGTAAAAATTGTTTAGCCAAGTGTGTAATAGGAAATTGGGCACTCTGGAAACAAAGACGAAAAAGGTGAAGATAAATCACCTAGAAAATCAAGAAAAGCTGAACTGGATCAAGTTGAGTGAGGAAAGAATCTCACTGAAAGACAAGAAAGGATAAGTAGTGTAGTAAAAGTGCACTAAACTATTATGAACCTGAACGGTTTGATTAATAACTGAATTTCTTAAGTTATTGAAATGCAGAATGCCGTTGTGAATTATCAATTATATGTACCTGATATTACTTACATTGGTATGAATTGTGGACAGAGAAACCAGAATAAAAGATCTTCCAAACAGACTTCTTGCAAAGTAGGAAGAAAACCAACTGCATAAGGCATCAGTAAATAGAGTGGAGGAAGGAAAGTACTCTGCTGGAAACTAATGGCTTATAAATTAGCCCTACCATTGCTTATTAAATTTCCTGATATATTTCATGTCTCCTTGTTGGAAAAGAAAATTTATAATTTTTACATGATGCTTCTCACATGATTGATTTGAAATGTGGTCCAGGTGGAACCAGAAGAGGAATTTCCTTCCAGAGTCGCTTCAAAGATGAAAGCGAGAAGGAATTGAATTGCGAAAACAAACAGTAGCTAGAGTAAAGGTACAGTGGAGCACTTTACTGCTGAAAAGCTACATGGAACAGAGAAGCTAAGATGATGGAAAAGCATTCATAATTAAGTTCAAAATGAACTAAGTCGATAGTTGTCAACACCGAGGACGGTGTTTATTTTCAGAGGGGGAATATGTAACATCCCCAAGTTCTATGCTTTTCAAATTTGACATTTGAACATACATCCATAAGGGAGTGGACCCCAATGGATAATTGTTATGTGGATATGGTTAAATACTTAATTATGAAAAATAAATAAAATATTGTGCATGCACTATGACCAGATGAGAAAGTGAGATCACATGCCTAATCCATGAGGTAATGGAAAAGGAAAAAAGACTTTCCCCAAATCTTTCAAAAAATCCTTGAAAGAAATTATTTCTAATTTAGATTTTTGAGGAAAAATCTAAATTTCCCCAATGAAGAGGAGTAGTTGGGAAGAGGTGAAAAAAAGTTGGAAAAGCTGAGGAAAAGCTTAAAGAAGCTTTAAAGAGTCCCAGAATGGGAAGCCTAGGCTAAACAGGAATAAAGCATCCTGAAATTCTGGACGCAGAATTGGAAACAGGCTTGGGGAAAGCACAGCTTAAATAAGCTGCTCCAGAACAGATGGAGGTTAGTCTGTTCTGGAAGGATCTCTGCTCGGGGGTGAATCCTTGGAGATAAAGAGGATTCTAAGGTTGGGAGGACTGGTCATGGTAGAGTTGTGCATGCATAAATTTGGAGATATCTGTAAGTCTGTGTTAAACATATCCCTGTTTTATGAAATTGTGATGTTATAGTTCCTTTATGCAAGTTATGAAATTGTGATGTTATAGTTCATTATGGAAATTATGAATTGTTATGTTATGTTGTATTATGCAACTGTTAGATGGATTAATGGTTCAGTATCTTATGTAATTGCAACTACAGCTATTGATAGTAGAGACAAATGGTTGGGTGTAGGGATGAGTACCTTGTAATACTGAGATTAGAGATGATAGACCAATTGAACAGC
This sequence comes from Pinus albicaulis, assembly GCA_034641835.2. NCBI lineage: Eukaryota > Viridiplantae > Streptophyta > Pinopsida > Pinales > Pinaceae > Pinus > Pinus albicaulis. The sequence goes on from CM076577.1 coordinate 1,102,706,262, forward strand.
CAATCTAATAACTATGTATAGGCATAGCTTGCTATCTTTTAAAGGAGTATTTAATTTCTGTGTGTAGAAACAGAAAATGTTAACAAACCAAACAGTACCCATGAACAGTCAGTGCCAAATAACTAAATCTATCATAACCATACTGATGGCCCAGAATTCACTGTAATCAACAACAGAAAGTAGGGAACAACAACCCTCAGCTGTGTTACAATGGAAAGAATTGTAAAATTTAGAATTTACAATATTCTATTAAATATAAGTATAAACATATGAATGCAGAAGTTGAATCCTAACTAAGGACGAGGATCTAACACTAGGAATTCTAAACTATCCAGTTCAGTATTCTCTACCCCCATTTGATTGAAGCAAGAGGATATGTTTCCTAGTTTTCCCATGGAACAGATGAATCTGTACCAGAGTGTCACACATGTTGAATGTTTGTAACAGTAAACAAGGGGGAAAATCCTATTGAATAATCTAGTGTATGATAAAAGTTTGTGTGAGGGAAGATTTTAAACATATGTAAACATACCATGAACAAAGCATCCATTTACCGTCCATATAAATTGCTGGGAAAGTAGTTGGAGCAATGGAGGTTAACTGAGTATAGATAGATGTATGCGAGGAGGCATACATCTATACCTCGATGCTGCAACTTTAAATGTTGCAAATTTTATAAGGCCTGCAAACTGGGAAGTTTGAGGAAGGGCCTAGTGATCATCTAGAGTTGGACAAAACTCTGAAAAGAAAAATCTGAGGAATACAAAGTAATATATATATATAGATATACAAGTCTACTACATGGACTGAGAAGAGGGGAGGTCAAGCCCAAAAATTCTCATGAAGATTCTTATATTCCATGGCTGTCTATAAGTACTGAAAAGAATTTAAAAACCCGGATAACAGTCTGCACTTGTAAGTGATTCAGTATAAAAACTATAACTGTTATCGACGCATAAAGCAGAGAATATGTGAGTTATGTTATATGGGTAGCATTCATCACAGGTGCAATTGTCTTTCCCCAATCGGGGTGTCTATAGACCTGTTATGGAAAAAAAAAAAAAAATGGGTTTGGGAGACGTGACAAAATTTAGCAAAATAAAATAGGTACATTCATCTCAGAGGAAAAATACTTAAAAGAAATGTTGAAAAAGTTCAAAATGGAAGACTGCAAACCTGTGTCAACTCCCATGATCATGGGATGCAAGCTGTGTGCTGATGATGGATTTGCTGATATAGATCAAAGACTCTACAGATCCATGATAGGAAGTCTTTTGTACCTGACAGCATCAAGACCAAACATCATGCTAGCAATAGGACTTGTGGCTAGATATCAAGCAGCACCTAAACAAAATCACCTTCTAGCAATCAAAAGAATATTCAGATATCTACAAGGAACTGCACAATATGGACTTTGGTATCCAAAAGGAAAAAGCTTCACTTTGACAGCATACACAGATGCAGATTGGGCCAGCTGTGTGGATGATAGGAAAAGCACAAGTGGAGGTGCATTCTATCTAGGAGAAAGTCTGGTGGCATGGCTAAGCAAGAAACAAACATCTATTTCTCTATCTATAGCAGAAGCAGAATACATAGCAGCAGCAACATGTTGTACACAAGTCATGTGGATGAAGCAAACCCTCCAAGACATGAAGGTAAGCATTGATGAACCTATCTCAATCAAATGTGATAATACAAGTGCTATAAGCATATCAAAAAATATTGTGCTTCATTCAAAAACTAAACATATCCCAATCAAGTATCATTTTCTCCGAGAAAAAGTGGCTCAGAAGGTAGTAAAGCTGGAGTATGTACCAACAAAAGAACAGACAACAGATATATTTACCAAACCTCTTGCTAGAGAACCATTTGAATATTTGAGAGATAGGCTAGGGGTAGTATCTGTAGATGCTACTCTCTGATATGAAGAGAAGGCATAGTTTCAGGGGGAGAACAGAAACAAAAATATCATTCCAGGGGGAGATCAGCTAGCAAGGGAAGCATGAAACAGGTCCTCAGGATCAAAGGATTATGGCAAGAGTACATCCAGCATAAAAGAGTCAATGAAAAGGCTAAAGGATCAGTATTTTTGTTTACTCTTGAAACATTATATTGAGCATTGAAGCAATATCTTTTCTCTATAATTGAATGCCTTTCGTAAGTCAGCACTTATATATCTTCAAGGCCTCTGACTTAGGATTATTCATAAACTATGTGAAGTTTGGTTGCTGAGACTTCAATCAAACAACTTTAAGTTGTGTGGAAGATCTTCATGATAGAACATTTAAAATATCTAGAGTATGAAGGACTATTTGATCAGTAAAGAGAAATTGACCATTGACATACATACCTCCTTATGTCATGAAGAAAATTGCATGATTGATAAGTGAGTTTGACTAATACATTGAATGTGTATAGCCTCAAGGGTTTTTTCTTGAAAGTGAAGTGTGCAAGCAGTAAAGTTGGTATTTGGTCTCTTAAATTGAAAGATCACCTAATCTCACAATAAGTTGTAAACTTTGGTTTGATTCATTGTTCACTACAACAATAAGGACCTTTCAGCTATTAATAGTAATATCATTATCAACATCCTAGCTCATATCATCACCAACAAGAAATAAAAGTGAATCACAGCTATAAAATATATATTGGCATCATTATCATAATTGAACAGGTGTGGTACTGCAGATGTGTATTGCAGAAGAAGACATACTCCAACTACAACTTCCTCAATAGATATGGATTTCATATGAAGATTATAATATACAGAGAAGTATAGCCGAAGAAAGCTTTATCTGTCACATGGAGCATTCACAATCCTCAAGTATTGATCCAATGATGCATCCTTGATTATACAAATCTGATTATATGTGGTTGTCATCACCTATGTATAGACAAGTTCAAATATTCTCAAAAGTGTTCTCTCAACAACTCGTGTACACCAGTTTGGAGCAGCAGGGTACAAAGTCAGAATAAGAAGGCCTAAACACATCTCAGAGAGAGGAAATGAAGAGATATAAATAACACTAGGAAATGTGCAACCCTTTGCCATTGATGTCAAAGGGGGAGGAAAAGAAAGTAACAGAAGATAGGATCTTCTAAAAGAAGCCAGGCAGAGGAAGACTTGGAGGAAGCATTGGATTATTGGTGATGGTGTGGCCATCAATGCCAAACGGGGAGACTGTTGGAAATGTTGTCATTGATGGCAAAGGAGCACAAAGGAGTAGCACCTGAATTAGCAATAAGGCAAAGTAGAAGACAGGGAACAGAGGCAGTAGAGAACTGCATAGGCTGCATAGAACTGTAGAGGAGACCTGCATAGAGGTTGCACTTGGCTGCATAAAGACTCTGTAACTTGGTTGAGTCTATGTGTATATTAAATGATGAGAGTGCTTGAGAAAGGGATGATGGGATCCTGTGTTGAAATCCAACCTTAATGTGTTGATGCATTCAAGGAGTATGACCAACGTGCAATAGTATTCTCTGTAGAAGGGATTGAGATTGTAGTCTGGTCCATGACTAAACTTAATAGTATTCTTGTACGCCCCTGGAGGGTTATTGGTGATACTGTGGTCGCGAATCGTGTGCCTATTAAAGATTTGTGTTAAAACTTGAAGCCATGAGTGCAAGTTTCGATGAATCGACCTCAGAGTGATCGGTCTCTCAAATTCCTCTATTATTGATTAATCTTTGTGTGGTGGACTTCGAGCTCAAGAAGAATTAGATGCGTACGCGTGAGAAACTTTGTTTCGAGGGTGAATGATAGAAGGTGTTAAAGCCAGTGGGAGCCAACGGAGGCGCTGGATTATGATAGTGAAATGTCGTGAGAACATATGCAGAAGAGCGAAGCTTTGGACGTAATTGTGAAGGAATTAGTAAACAATTGAATTGCGTTGAAGATGGAACATGGAGTAAGGGGAGTAACCAAAACCACGAAGGAATGAAAAGTAACGACGGTTTGGAGTTCAACCCTGTGGTTTTTGCGCAAGTTCAAGATGGTAAGCTGTATTTCCAATTCGAACGCGATCAATGCCATAGGCAGACACATGGCCTTAAGCAGTTTGGAGATACCCTCATCGCGTGCCATCGCGCATTAACCATCGACGATGGAATGAACACGATATGGCCATGCGCTGTCTGATCTGGAGGCGGGTCCATCGAACGGTGGTCACACATCAATTAGCAAGGAAGATAACTCAAGGTACGGGTGATTACAATTCACTATTGTATGTGTGGGACCCGTGAATCACCCGCGATATGAATTGCTATGTTAATGTTATAAACCATGGTTGGGTGCTATAGGCACTGATGTATATGTTTAAAGGCATCCGAATTTTTTTTGTATTAAAGTGCTAAGGTCTGAATTATGAACATGGTATGAATTTTTTGTATTAAAGAAAGGCTCCAATTGTAAGGTCTGAATTATGAACGTGGTCTGAATCTTTGTATTAAAGAAAGGCTCCAATTGTATGTAGAGCGCTTTATAAAGGAGAGCCAGGATTATAATATAAGTTATATATATATGGTCTGTGTGCATTGGTTTATTGGTGAGCTAAACTTATAAAACATGCATATATGTATAGTAGATACACAACTACAGTGAGCTTGGAGAATATGTATGGAGGTAAAAAGAGACTGCAGAATTGAAGAGGTATGCAGCGAAGGGATTTAAAATTGTAGTGAACAGGTATACAAGCACAGGTGCTTAGAGTTGCAGTAAACAGAGGTATGCAAGACAGTTGCCTGACAACAACAGAAAGAACAAAATCAACAAGCCAAGGGCTGAGTGAAGTTTATATATTGAAATTGAAAATGTAAATGTTTAATTTTTGTATATTGTTTGTGATGCAAAGGCAAGTATCTGAAGGAAAATAAAAATCCCACTGTAGCATTGAAATTTGTACATATTGTTATAATTTTTTAAAGAGTTGGACAAAGGAATGAGAAGGAAGAAGCCATAGAGTCATGGCTATTCACTCCAAATTCCTTGTGGAATACAAACAGTCATGTGATGAACTCTATATATAATATCAACTTGATATGCATAGAGAGGTTAGAGAGAGTGAGTATAGAGAATGCAGAGTATCGAAAATTGAGGCAGATAAGATAAGGAAGAGAGGAGAAGAAAGAGATGCTACAGAATAGAGATGATATCTGAGGTAAATCAACAAACATTTCTTTTGATAAATTGAGGAAGTTGGAGCTTCCCTATCAAGTTGAAGCTTGATAGTTGTCAGTTGTAGCTGACTGAGGTTGGAGCCTCCTGTAGGTTGGTGCCTGCAGAAAAATAGTGGTGAGAGGGATTTGGAGCTTGCCTTTGCATCACAACAATAATAAGATGTGGTTTTCTCCCTTTATGGGTTTCAACTTACATCTGCTGTCTCTATCTATGTTACCTGTGTGCTGAGATGATTTACTAAATCTGCTTAATGTTTGTTGCTTTCATAATAAGTTTGATGTCACATTAATTTAATACTTGCTGAAACATATTAAGACTGTTCATATACTAAGGTTGGTTATAAAAGCAAGCTATAAATAAGTTGATGAAAAATTCAAAAACTCATATATGTGTTAAACTGATTCACCCCCCCCTTCACCCTCCTCTCAGTTTAGCTAAGAATTCAACAGGTCTGGTTTGGCCCTTATAACATTGGCCCCTACACACCATATGACCAAAAGGCCATGGCCTGATAGGTCAGCCACACCAAATTCAGTCTGATATATTTGGGCAATAACATTGTGTTGGAAGTAATGAACCACAATCTCTCAGGCCACAACCCCTCATCAACCATTGAGAGAATACAAGCTATTTCTCTTTTTTTTCTTCATGTTAGTTTTACTATATTAATATTGGGTCTTTCATCCTTATTGAATTTCTTTCTAAGCAAATTTTCCTTTGATTTTTTTGCATGGATTTTATGTCTTTCTGTTTCAAAATTGTATTGTAGGAAAGTAATTTGTATTTTTCTATTGTCATCAAAACATCTTCATATATATGTTGATTATTCTGAAGACTTGTAGGAGCGGGGTCCCCTTGGGTGAATTTTGAGTAAATTTTTGTTTGTATTTTTGGTTATGCGTGTTGCGTGGAAAGATAAAGGGGCTTTGGGGCGGTTCAAAGTCCCTCTTTTATGTAAATGGGTTGTAAGGGTAAAATGTGAGCCTCAAACCATGGTTTGAGACCATAGTATCTGTTTGCTGGATGAATATAAATATAGATAGATCGAGTCTAGTAAGATAGTCATGTTTTAAGCTAAGTAAGTGTTTATGCTTTTGTGATACATTTTTTAAGTCTGGGTTGGGTAGAAAGGCTCCTACTGGTTGTGTGCATAGAGACCTAGTCCTGGCTATGTGCGGACTCTGCTGGCCGTGTGTGCGGAAGGGTAATTATAAGGGAAAGTCTGACTGCATTGAACTATTTTGAATATAATACAAGGACTATTTTTGCGAATCAAAGGTGTTATGCTTCTGACATATGAGCTATTTTTTTATTGTTATTGCTTTGAAATCACTTTACTTCTATTATGATCAATTGTATCAGCACGAGTCAATCTATCCTTTATGCATGAATATCTGTTGATGGCTAAGTACATGAATAGACATGCTTGATTTATTGTGCATTGTGAAGATCTGATTATGTCATACATATACATATACAACAAGGTTGATCTGTGATACGATTTATCTATTATATGCATTACTGTGTTTGTGATAGAGATGATTTGATAAGTATTGATTTATATATGAAGGCATCTGTTTCCAATCCGCAATAAGCTCCGTTATAAACCTATTTAGGGCCACCACATCATTTTCTTCATCAGGGTGCAGAAACCTGGTTCCAACACCCCCCCATACTGCTTCGGGTGAGACTTTGATTTTCAAAATCAGGTCATTGCCGAAAGGGCCAGTAGTTGGAGGGTTTGTTGGTTGCACAATAAAATCTAAACCTAGGTTAGGACCTGTCAAGCCAACAAATGGTTTTGTTGCCGGGACATGGATCATTTTGAGGGAGATTTAATGTTGTGGAATCCTATGTAGAATGAATTGCAATATTGGATAGATAGAAATATCTATGAATTCACGATCCAAGAGAATCAAAGTTTTAAGTTATCAACTAGAAAGTGGGTTCAAAGGTATATCTATACATAATTTCAAGAGTTATTCGTTGCGTACTTTGTAGCAGATTTGCATGAGTGGTTTTCATGAATGACTGAATTCAATAGTTGTGCGAAGGACGACGCAGTCACTCAGTGGACTCTAGAATTAGTACAACAATTAGAGAATATTAGAAATACGATCACCCACATGATAGATCATTAGATCGATCATGTCTTGGGAGGATTTGTGACTTAATTCTCTATTGATTAGTTTTTGTCATATTTTGAAGCAAAGAGGATATTTTTCAAGGGTCCTAGAGGTAATTTCTTGCGCTCTTTGAAGTTACTGCTGAAGATGCTATTGTGTGAATAGGTCTCTCTGTGCAAACATATTGTGTGATTGTCCCGAAGAGGCCCAACTATGCACAGTGGACGAAGTTACCACATAGACCTAGTAGAAGGGATTGTTTACAGTCCTCTCAAGGGTAGATATGATAGTGAAGACAATCCAGAAACTAGTAGCTCTAGTGAATATGCACACTCTGAAGAAGAGGAATTCTCCTGAGAAGAAGTTTCACCAGATCAGAATTATTAGGGAGCCTTGACCATAATTCAGATCCCATCCATTCCACTTCCAAAATCATCTCACAATTCATCCACTCCACCTCTACCTCCACCTCCCCCAGGTACATATATGGTCGCGTCTATGAAACTACCTACTTTCAGAGGTATTGGAAATGAATATACTGAGCAATTTTGGTTTGTGACTAATGTTGTATGGAGAGCGCAACATGTTAATAATGATGATGTTAAGAAAGCACAATTAGACACTACTTTCCAAGATCACGCATTGGATTGGTATATCAGATATGTAAAAGAAAACCCTAATGCCACTCTGGATTAGTTGAAAGATGAACTCAAAGAAAAATTCAAAAATCCTAAATCATATGCGTAGTGTGTTACAAAATTGAAAGAAATTCACCAAGAGATAAATGAATCTTTGTGCGAAGCGGATCAGAGACTGAAGCTCATTATTAGAGATGGTGGATTCACTATCGATGATACCCAACATAAGGAGTGGTTTATTGTTATGATGCTCCCACATTTGTGCCAGCCATTGGGTCAACAGAATATTTCCACACAAGCTGAGGTTGTGGAGATTGCGATGAAATTAGAAGCTGTGTCGATACTTTCTGTGCTTGGAACTCAAAAGATTCAGAGTCAGTTAGAAGTAATGCATTTGGAGATTCAGAATCGACGCAAATATAATGGTAAGGAGGTATCCACAGAAGTCTGGTGCATATGATGTAAAGATGTTGGGCATCATAAGGATCAATTTCCAGTCTTCAATGATTATCTGAACACTGGAGGACCAAGCCCGCTAAAGAGCATGACAGGGCCAAGCAAGATACCTCCAGTATTGTGCACGATTTGTTAGGTTACTGGTTTGTATGCAATGGATTTCTGACCAAGGATCGGAAAATATATGCCTAAGTTGAAGCAACTATTTTTTAGATTTTTTTTCATCACTAGGACATGATGAACAACACTATCGAAGTTTTGACCCGATGATGGACAAAGCTGAAATATATAGAATACATGCTGAACCTACCTCACCAACATCCCCATCTGGGTGCGGTGGATTTTAGAACAAAGGAAGAGGAAGAGGAGGTGGATGAGTTGGTCAAGGAAGGGGCCAACTCATTTGCTACAATTGTGGATATGTTGGATACTATGCACGCAGCTATCCAAATCTGACACAACAATCATGCAGGTATTGTAGACAATTTGATCATGTAATAGAAGATTTTCCTGTTTTAGTTGTTATGATGCAGGAGATAAAGATTTAGACTCCGGAGAAAAATATTAAAATGGTCAGGCCATAAATATGCCAAGAAGTTCCTAGCGTGAATGTGGTCACTAGGAGTGGTGAAGCCACTAGTGAGGATAAGGGAGAGAAGCCAGATGCTGACCTTTAGATTCGTAAGGCACCTAAGAACAAGGATGGATTTGATTTGCAGTGCACAAAAGAGACTATTGTTGAAGCGCGAAAGGGGTTTGTAGAGGGAAACACATCGACATTAGGTAGACCAGTGAAGGAGGCAGGAGTAGATGACGAAATCAAGCCATTTTTACAAGCTTGCATTATGTTACTATACAACAAAAAGGAGGCGGAAAACCTTCATGAATTGATAGATAACTGAGTAGAAAAGTAACAACCTTTGATATAAGAGAAATTTGTCAACAAAATATATAAGAATAAGAATAGAATAGGGTGAAAGATGTGACTAACCACTCAGATCGGTGCTTATGAGATGGATCAAGTTATTCTAGATATACTGTCCGATGCAAATGCATTACCTAAGAAAACTTGGCAGCGCATGGGAGAGCCTAAGATGGAGTGGTATACCATTCAACTACGCATGGAAAACCAACATTAAATAATTCCATTAGGAATATTGTCGCAAGTGGTAGTCAGTATTGAAGGTGTTACGACACTGGAGGATTTCAAAGTTATACAAATTGTGGATGATACTAATCCTTATCCTATGTTGTTGGGACTGGATTGAGCCATTGATATGGATGGTATCATAAATATGAATATTAGAATAATGGAATTTGAAAACAGTTGAACCAGATTCATAATTCCCCTAGATCCTAGAGAAGGAGAGACATACACGGAGCCTGTGCTAGGCCAAACTATCTTTCAAGCATTGAGACAGGTGAGGAACCTACTAGCTTGGAGGATGGATTACCAGATGGACAATTGTTTACGATCAAAGTAGTTGATGATAATTTTCCTGACATTATTAAATTCCTAACTACTGGACGTGTGCCTGAAAAATATACAGTGCAACATAAGAAAGATCTCGTGGCACACGCAACAAAATTTACTATTATTTTTGGCCAGTTATACAAGATGGGTGTAGATGAAGTTCTATGCAAATATGTTTTGGACTTTGAAAGGCATGAAGTCTTAGATGAAGCTCATGGAGGGGTTTCCGACGGTCACTATGCAGAGAAGGAAACTGGGCAGAAGATTTTGCGAGCTGGGTTATGGTGGCCCACATTGCACAATGGTGTCTGTTAGGATGAATCTTAATCATAAGTGTACGAAAAAAACTCACTTTAGTTGTGCATAAAAAACAACCCTAACATCAAAGATGGCTGCCAATTTCTTTAGATCCGCAGTTAGTTGACCAAGATAAATGCTACAAAATCTAGATCTATGCAGTAAAATACATTAAGCAGTAAATAAAAGCAAGAGTTGCTCTATGCATCCAATAGACAAGACAAGAATATTTTAAAGATTTTTTGTATTTTTGACACCTAGGAAGGGAACATAGAAAGATGTTACCAGTCCCCCTCAATGGGATGGGTTCTTGTATTTCCTCAACACTTTAGATCTAAGATCTCTCTCTCTTTATGGTGTAGAAAACCCAGAAAAAAATGGAACTCAAAGGGAGCTCACAAGAAAAATGGTAGAAAAATATGAAAATGATGGAGGATTAAAGTCAGACCAAAATTATTGATCCATAGTGATCTTTAGGAAACAAAAGGTAGTGAGTGAATGGAAAAACCCTTCTATTTATAACAAAATATTGAGTTAGTCTAGATATTGGTGCATAATTAAAATATTTTTAACCAAACCTAGATCCAACTTTTATGGAATATTTTATTATATTTGTTGGAGGGAAAATGAATTTGAATTTGGTCGAATCCCTTTATTTGTAAATAATAAATAAATAAATGATTTATTTATTATTTTAAGGATGTGGTTGAGTAATAATTAAATAAATAACGATTTATTCAATTATTTATAAATGATTTAGTCAAATTTAACAAGTAATATTATTTAAATAAGGATTAAATAATTATTCCTAGAAAATAATAAGATAAATAATGATTTATCTTATTAATTTTCCCGTTTTGGGTTAAATATGACCAAGAATATTAATTAAACTGTTGTTTAACTAATTATTCCTTGAGGAAAATCAAACAAATGTGGATTTATTCAATATTTCCTCATGGGGTTTCTTGTTTAGACAATAAACAACTTAATAAATTAAGGATTACTAAGTTATTTTTCATAGTGAAAGCAATTATTCTTAGGGTAAAATTGGTCTTACATGGTGTACTTTGGTCCATCTAATAGTAACAGGTTAGATGACCAAAAAATGGTGTAACATATTTCCCTCAAGAGTGCGAGTGTTAGGAGCTAATCGTATGACCGAAGTACGTTGTAAGAACTCAATCACTAGAAACTGAAGGGGAAGTCAGAGAGAGAGAAATATAAGGTAGACCAAAGCGCTAGAGGACAATACCCTGATGAGGCGAGACTGACAGGTGTGACAAGTCTCTTTTATGAGTGAGTACCTATGCTATAGGCGGTGGGGGAGGCATACCTATGCCCGCTGAGACAAAGTGCAAAGAATAATGCATCCAGTAAACAAGGGACTAAACTATATAGTACATGTTGGCATGAACATGAGACAGATAAAAACATGATAATGGATCCCACATACATATTATGTCTGGGATAACATCCAGAACTTATACAATAATATCTGAGTACATGAGATATAAGTACAACCAAAGAGGCCCTGTAAACAGGAAAGGGCTCTGAAAATCTGAATGATACATGCAAACTAAAAGGCGTTGCAAGCAGATGAGGCTGACATCATCAAATCTCTGGAGCTGCATCGAAGGCCGTAATGAAGAGGTCATCTGGGGATGTGGGGGGCTACTTGAAGGGCCACCCCCTCACGAGATCTGAAACATCTCACACACACTCAGGAATCACCGGTACAATCTGCTACAGCACTGAACCATCAAGTATACAAATCTTGATCATGCTATAAGGAGCTGGAGCTGAGAAACAATCAAGTCAAAGGGCAATAAGGAGTCCCTTTTTCTGATCCGAGGCACCGAACAAGAGTGGAAGCTGGAACCAAGGTACACCGCTCTCTAGACCTATCTTCTGGAATGAATGATCTAATTTTGACAAAAGGAGGTCCGCCATAGGTGAGGAAATAAGGGATCCTCAACTAAGGCAGGAGAGAAAATAGTAGAGCGACTAACAGACTGACACCAGGGATGATGATGGAATGGGGGTACTGAGTAGCGGGCTGACGACTTCCTTGTTATAGCATGAAGGGCATGGATGACCTAGCAACAACTGACACAATATCAAAGGGGACAGGGGACAGTAGGATTGAAGGCCATAATGTGCGACACGATAGAGGAACCAAGCAATGAAGGATGGAGGACTATAACGAGATACAAAGGAAATTGGGATATACTCCATGGATGCGATGATGATTCAACTCAGATGCTCTAAACAAGGGTGACTCGATGATGCTGCCACAAAGAAAAGGTTTGGTGGGGACCATAAAGACATGAGTACAAGATGGTTACTCACGATGAAAATAGACATGAGCATGGACTAGTATGGAGGCAAAGTGGTGCCCCAAGTACAAGTGTTGCAAGTGAAGAAATTCAATTTTGAGGAGTGGTGAAGTGACCATTCTTGGAAAAAATGTGTCGTGGTGAAGTATCAAATCACAAAAAACTAACAGATACCCATTTGAGGGCTCAGTGAGAGCTTTCCAACGGTATAGACTGTTTGTCAAAATGAGCTATGGTTTCACCGCAGCAGGCGAAATAAAAATCTGGGGTTTCTCTTTTAATAAGGCATTTTTCCCTCCAAATTCATCATTTGCAAGTGTAGCTGTGCTGAATGTAGAGAGGAGAGAAGGCCCTAAATCTTGCGGCAATCGTAGCGGACAAACCGACCATTGGAATCGAGATCTGTCAGTTGCAGGTAAGAGGCCTAACCATACTCTTTCAATTAAGGGGATCAAAATTTTAGTTTAGGTACCCAGAGCTCATGATCAGTTAGGTCGCAATTTTTGGGGTTTGTTCTATGACCTGGGTAGCAGGTACTGGGTAGAAAACTATGACTTGTCCTAGGAAATGACCAGAAAAGTGTGACTAGTCAGAGAAAGGGGGTTTCATTGCTATTTTTGGATGATATCTGGGATTTTTATGGTTAAGGGGCATAGGTGCCCCCAAGCATGTTATGGTCATGCCAAAATGTATTTAGAAAGGGGGAATCTAAACACTTTTTTATGATCTAGTGTGCCATTTGTTTTCGTTATGGTTATGCAATTCGAGAAAGGGAATGGAGAATTACCAATCTCTTTTGGTACTGCATATATGAAGCAAATGGAATTAAGTTTCTGGGTTGGAATACATGGTGCACTATCCCAAAGAGAGGAATTGGAGATAATGAACTGGTGCTCTCCTAGAAAACCGACAGGTTGGTCAACAACAATGTCTAGGGGTCTGGGTTGCTGATGTAAGATGAAGGAATGACGAGGGGTATCATCCCTAGAGTGATCTGAAGTGATATGGGACTCTAGAGGTTCTTATAAATGGGGAAGAATAAGGATACTAGAGTCGACACGACTAGATATAATAGGAGAGTTGTGGATAATTGCTTCTCCTGGTCTCTCAAATATGGTTGCCTCCTTACCCAAACATTGGGTGTCAATGTAATGGCCACAAGTTGTATGTGGTTCGAATGCATGGGTTCGATGTAAGGGGGGATAGATAAAGTTAGGGGTTGTGAAAAGTTCCATAATGTCATCATCGTAATAGAAGATGGGGTGATTGGTGGAAGAAAGACCACTTGACGCGACGAAGCTACTTGATTCATCATCATGAGAAGAGAGGTTCACATACACATCATCACGGGGGGTGACGGAAGAATAAGAAGATAACAAATCCACTAATGTTGAGCCCAGGGTGATCGTTGAAGGGAGGCCAGGAGAAACAAAAGGTGAAGTCTTAGAGGGGTCTTCCACCATGGGTCCCATAGATGATGATAGGTAGAAAATGGTGGTTGAAGGCTTTGTCATCTCGACATCAGGAGGGGGAATGTCAAAGGGAGCACTCGTGTCCTCTGGTTCTACCGAATCAAAATGCGCAAATAAGGGAGCGGTGGACTCATTATGCTTGGCCTCGAATTGGTGAACCAATTCTAAAGAGGATAGGTATTCTTCGAGGCGGGGACAAAGGTGAGTATAGTGGTCATGGAAATCACACAAAGCACAAGGATGATTTGTGTGCAAAGGCTTGAGTTTCAGGATTGAATTGGGTATAGTGACATATACCTCTGGGATATTAGACTCCGGAGGTAATTCAGAACAATTATGGGTGGCATGACCGAAAAAATCACACAAAGCACACGGAGGTGTACACTTTGTAGGTTGAGTAGGAGCATGGTTTGTTGGGATAAGCTTGTCTTTAGGTGCCTTGTTGCGAGCTTTTCCCCCCTCACCCGCAGCTTTCACAACAAAAGTAGGTTCCTGTTGAGGTGGCTGAGGCACAAAAGCAATGAGAGGGGTCATGGGGACTGGTTGAACCGAGTCAAAGGAAGATAAGGTTAGGGCTGACCAGGCGAGATAGAATTTGGGGGATCAATGTACTATATTGGGATTCCCATGGTCAGGTTAGGAAGGGATAAGGTATCCATAACAGGTACCGAAAACACTCCAAGAGGGAGAGCTAGGAACAATATCTGACCGGAGGGGTAATGGCTAGGTGGGAAAACTCCGAGATGGTTAAGGCCCAGAGGAAATGTGCCAGAAGGGTAGAGAGGCTCATAGATACTAGTTGTAGATGAAGGGATAGGAGCAGGGGGTCCGGAAGGCTGAGTCGAAGTGCTAGGAGCAGGTTGTGGAGGGCGGGGCTGCTGACTAGCTGAAGCGGGTCGCTTGAGGGAGGGCCGAGACGATTGCATCATGCAAACATTCGAAGAGCTAGGATAAAAGAGAGGAGTCTTTGTAGACTCTGGGTGAGACATTGGTTGAAGGTTCGATGGTTTTCTTGTTGGCCACCGAAGAAATTATGGACTCAGGGGAGGTATGAGACTTCGATTCGTAATATGTCAACTGGTCAATGGTGACTATATTTACATTATGAGGAAAGGACATCTTTCAGTGAACCTCAAATGGTACAACAGACATCGCATAGGTGTAGCTATGACCCAATTGAATTTTGTAATATAAGGGGGCATCAGTGACTTCTACGTCAACGCAAATAGTCTTTCCTGCAAGAGTAAAAGGAAAATTGAGGAATAGGCCAATGGGCTGGGAAGAGTGGTCATCCCATGCTCGAAGGGTGATAGTGGAAGGGGCTAACTCAGGTGATCCGAGTTGCTTCCAAATTGAAGCAGACATCACACAGGTGGATGCCCCCTCATCATTGATACAACGGGAGACATTGGCATTCTGAATCTTGAAGGGGATTTGGAAAGCGATGGAAGGAGGAAGGGGAGGCTGTTCTGACTGGTCAACATCGAAGACAATCAAATGATCATCTGAAGGATCTACAATTCCCATAGAAGTTAGTAGATATTTTCGTTGGGAAGGGAACGACTAGAGGAGTTCCAATGTTGGGATGGCAGCAGGAGATTGTGCCAAATCATCTACTATATTATACGAATGTGCAGCTTTGCCAGAAGCAACGTTTCGGCGTAATGGTCCCTTGGGGATATTTGTACGAACCTCTGCCTTAGGCTAAGGGATATATAAAGGACCATTGGTTGTCGAAAGAGGCTCTGTAGAACTTGAAGAAGGGGGCTCGGGGGCATACGTAGCGGGAGGCTTGTTGTACTGACGAGACTGAGTCTGAATGTTGAGGTCAACGGTAATGGGTTGGTCAGGGTTCATCATGAGAATCTGGTAATCAGAGGTACCAGATGGAGGAGGTTGAGTGGCCACATGACCTTCAGGTGGTTTGGTAGCCATGGATCCTTGTTGAGGGAAAGGATTGGTAAACACAACCAATTAGATAGGTGTAGCATTGGGAGGAATCGAAGGGGAGGCTTGTTGTCCACATGATGCTGCTTGAGTCTCCCACATCTGACACATTTGTGATAAAAGAGGACAATCGTGGGTGTAATAACCATAGACACCACAACAATAACAAGGCTTGTTCGTGCGAACATGCCTATCCTGTTTGAGTTGAGTGCCCTGTTGCTGGTTAGTAGTGTTAGGTGCATTCCCTTGGGGATTAGGTCGAGGATTACTAGGGGAAGATTGATTTTGGGTGACTTTCCTCTTCTTTTTTGGAAGTAGGAGGATAATTCACGCCCTGTTGTGCATACACCTGCCCCTGGGGGGCGGTGGCGGCTGTTGCGGGGGTTGAGAAGGCAAGGGAAGCTAGGGTGCTAATGCTAGAGGAGCTGGAGCACCAGGCTGCAGATATCCTGGATACATGCTACTGGCAGGGGGAAAAGTGTTGGAGGAGCTGGCCCCTCCTTGAGGGAAACCATTACCCATGGAAGGATGAGCATATGGATGAGAAAGGGCTCCAACGATACCGTCGACGACATGGGATGCCCCCGGTGCGTTGGCACCACCGAGTCTAGGGAGATCAGGTAAGATGGTATAAAAATAACCAGACTGTGCATAGATCAGGTCATATTTTAACACAATCTAGAGAGCAGCTTCTTCGATTTGAGGGAAATTTGATGCGACATATTTGCTAATAGTAGGAAAAAGGGATCTAAGGAACCAGTCCATGTAGAGAGGCTCATAGATACCAGTAGATGAAGGGCTAGGATCAGGGGGTCCGGAAGGCTGAGTTGAAGTGCTAGGAGCAGGTTGTGGAGGGCGGGGCTGCTGACTAGCCGAAGCGGGTCGCTTGAGGGAGGGTCGAGATGATTGCATCATGCAAACATTCAACGAGCTGGGATCAAAGAGAGGAGTCTTTGTAGACTCTGGGTGAGACATTGGTCGAAGGTTCAACGGTTTACTTGTTGGCCACCAAAGAAATTATGGACTCAGGAGAGGTATGAGACTTTGGTTCGTAATATGTCAACTGGTCAATGGTGACTATATTTACATTATGAGGAAAGGACATCTTGTAGTGAACCTCAGATGGTACAATAGACATCGCATAGGTGTAGCTATGACCCAACTGAATTTTGTAATATAATGGGGCATCAGTGACTTCTACGTCAACGCAAATAGTCTTTCCTGCAAGAGTAAAAGGAAAATTGAGGAATAAGCAAATGGGCTAGGAAGAGTGGCCATCCCATACTCGGAGGGTGATAGTTGAAGGGGCTAACTCAGGTGATCCGAGTTGCTTCCAAACCGAAGCAGACATCACACAGGTGGATGCTCCCTCATCAATGATACAACAGGAGACGTTGGCATTTCGAATCTTGAAGGGGATTTGGAAAGCGATGGATGGAGGAAGGGGAGGATGTTCTGACCAATCAACATCGAAGACGATCAAATGATCATCTGAAGGATCTACAATTCCCATAGAAGTTAGTAGAGATTTTCGTTGGGAAGGGAACGACTAGAGGAGTTCCAACGTTGGGATGGCAACAGGAGATTGCGCCAAATCATCTACTATATTATACGAATGTGTAGCTTTGCCAGAAGCAACGTTTCGGCGTAATGGTCCCTTGGGGATCTTTGTATGAACCTCTGCCTTAGGCTAAGGGATCTATAAAGGACCATTGGTTTTTGAAAGAGGCTCTGTAGAACTTGAAGAAGGGGGCTCGGGGGCATACGTAGCGGGAGGCTTGTTGTACTCACGAGACCGAGTCTGAATGTTGAGGTCAACAGTAATGGGTTGGTCAGGGTTCATCATGAGAATCTAGTTATCAGAGGTACCAAATGGAGGAGGTTGAGTGGCCACATGACCTTCAGGTGGTTTGGTAGCCATGAATCCTTGTTGAGGGAAAGGATTGGTAAACACAACCGGTTGGATAGGTGTAGCATTGGGAGGAATCGAAGGGGAGGCTTGTTGTCCACATGATGTTGCTTGAGTCTCCCACATCTGACGCATCTGTGATAAAATAGGACAATCATGGGTGTAATAGCCATAGACACCGCAACAATAACAAGGCTTGTTCATGCGAACATGCCTATCCTGCTTGAGTTGAGTGCCCTGTTGCTGGTTAGTAGTGTTAGGTGCATTCCCTTGGGGATTAGGTCGAGGATTACTAGGGGAAGATTAATTTTGGGTGACTTTCCTCTTCTTTTTTGGAAGTAGGAGGATTATTCATGCCCTGTTGTGCATACACTTGCCCCTGGGGGGTGGTGGCAGCTGTTGCGGGGGTTGAGAAGGCAAGGGAGGCTAGGGTGCTAATGCTAGAGGAGCTGGAGCACCAGGCTACAGATATCCTGGATACATGCTACTGGCAGGGGGAAAAGTGTTGGAGGAGCTGGCCCCTCCCTGAGGGAAACCATTACCCATGGGAGGATGAGCATATGGATGAGAAAGGGCTCCAACGATACCGTCAACGACATGGGATGCGCCCAGTGCGTTGGCACCACCGAGTCTAGGGAGATCAGGTAAGATGGTATAAAAATAACCAGACTGTGCGTAGATCAGGTCATATTTTAACACAATCTAGAGAGCAGCTTCTTCGATTTGAGGGAAATGAGATGCGACATATTTGTCAATAGCAGGCAAAAGGGATCTAAGGAACCAGTCCATGTAGACATGGTCTTCGAAGGTAGGGGCTCAACATAGGATCTTTCTTCTCTACCATTCCTGGACATGATCGGATAGGTGGGTCGCAGACGATTGAGGGAAAGAGGTCAAAAGTTTGGTACTAGTGTCATAGTGAAGGGGAAGTTGGAAATAAGACAAAAAATCCTGGGCAAGGGTCGAAAAAGTAGTATGAGAGGCGGAGGCCTCGTCAACATACCACTTAGAAGCTTCTCCAGTAAGTGTACAATGGAAAAAGTGAAGACGAATAGAGTCATCGGTGATGGAGTTAGACGAACACCACATGTGGAAAGATCAAAAATGGTTTGTAGGATCTTCTCTAGCAAGACCTTCAAACTTGGGGATGTCGGAAGGGAGCTTGGTTGGCATATCAGGCCAACCAGCTTCATGGCGTATGGATTCATTGATCAACTGGTTAAAATCGGGAAGACTGAGGCCTGCCATATAGGGGAGTAAGGGAGCAGCCAGAATTGTTCCTGTTGCGATCCCACTAGTGTATTCCCAGCATTAGGGTCGGGGCTACCACCAGCGTTAGGTCTTGAACCAGACATGGTGAAGGTGACAGGGGGAGAACCAAGAATGGAACTAGAAGGGGAGCCCAATGAACTAGAAGAGGAGTCAGAATGCGAAGTCGGTGGAGGACTAAATTGAATCCTACGCGGAGGAGTAAGTCTTCCTAACGGAAACTAAGGATGAAGGCCAAGAAGTCTTTGGGATAAACGCCTTGGAGGCGTAATGATGAAAGAAAAAACACGAAAAGGGAAGAGATACCAATAAGGGTAAGGAGGTGCAAGATCAAATGACTAAAATGTCAAAACAAGGGCAGAGAGGTGCAGGATCAATTGATTACAATGTTATATTCTTTGCCTGGCGGTGTTAACCAGGCTCTTCTTCACTCAGGGTGTGTGTGTTAAGTGTGTTCATTTAATTTTTAAACCCAGACGTTTGTAGAGAAAAAAGAAAAAGTGTGTTGTATAAATGTAAATAAATCTACAAATAACAGTAAATGAAACTGAATATAACAGAAAATATACAGCTAATTATGCATTAATCTAAACCCAAGGAGGCAGGGCTCTCAACAACTAGTCTATGGGTGGGCAAAAATCTAGTCAAAACACACCAAAATAGCCAATGGATCTAAATTCGGGAGGGACAATGATCTAAAGGTCAGATCTGCTGGAAATAGGTGCAGAAAACAACAAAAAACCAGAGGGAAAAGTGTTGCAAATGAGGTGGCGAAAGGCTACAACCTGGAGGGAAATGGAGGGAACCCTAGAGGAAGACCCAAACAAAACCGAAAAGAGATGTTTTGAAGGAATGAATAACCAATATAAAATGGATCTGAAGGTAAGGGATCAGATCTAAAAAATTGCTGAACACATTGAAATTTCAGACGACTTGCTACAGCTAAAACTCTTCCTATAAAGGTGGGGTTACTAAAGCCCTAGGGGGCTAGGTTCCCACTTTGATGAGTAAAACAGAGCAAGTACAGTTCCAAAATGGGCAGAGACGGAGGTCAGACAACCTTGAACAGAGGCCTAGACAAACTCAGAAAAATTCCCACAAAAATTTTAGGTCACAGTTTTTTACTTGATTTCCGCAGAGGTCGCAGATTTGGGGTTTTTTTCTGCACCCTGACGGTCCAGGTCACAGGTTTTGGCCCAAAAAGTGTGATATGCACTTCTAGCACTCTCGGGAGTAGGTTTCAGAAAAATTTGTCATCTCAGCTGCAGCTGATGCCTATCACCCGCGCAATAGGTCTGAAAACACACGGAAGTTATAATTTTTAATGTTTTAGGGTTTTATACGTTAAAAACAACATCAAGAAAAGAAAAACAAGAAGCTGAAGAGAATTCCTAGGGTTTGAAGCAACTGGTCATGTAGGGATCTAAAAAATAATAGAGGTCGTAATCGTAAACCCTTATGGAGTCACCAGTTGTTAGGATGAATCTTAATCACAAGTGTGTGAAAAAATCTCACTTTAGCTGTGCATAAAAAACACCCCTAACATCAAACATGGCTTCCAATTTCTTTAGATATATAGTTAGTTGACCAAGATAAATGCTACAAAATCTAGATCTATGCAGTAAAAGACATTAAGCAGTAAATAAAAGCAAGAGTTTCTCCATGCATCCAATAGATAAGACAAGAATATTTTTAAAGAATTTTTGTATTTTTGACACCTGGGAAGGGAACATAGAAAGATGTTACCAGTCCCCCTCAATGGGATGGGTTCTTGTATGCCCTCAGCACTTCAGATCTAAGATCTCTCTCTCTTGATGGTGTAGAAAACCCAGACAAAAATGGAACTCAAAGGGAGCTCACAAGAAAAATGGTAGGAAAATATGATAAATAATGATTTATCTAATTAATTTTCTTGTTTTGGGTTAAATATGACCAGGAATATTAATTAAACTACTTTTTAACTAATTATTCCTTGAGGAAAATCAAACAAATGTGGATTTATTCAATATTTCCTCATGAGGTTTCCTGTTTAGACCATAAACAACCTGATAAATTAAGTATTGCTAAGTTATTTTTCATAGTGAAAGAAATTTTACTTAGGGTAAAATTGGTCTTACATGGTGTACTTTGTTCCATCTAATAGAAATAGGTTAGATGACCAAAAAATGGTGTAACAATGCCTATGTGAATTTTCGCGCATGCGATGTATGCTAGAGGACTAGAAAGCCATCACACAGAGATGAGATGCCCCTGCATCCACACGTGGCGCTGCAGGCATTTGAGAAATGGGCCATAGACTTTGTTGGACCTATTAACCCTACAGGCAAGAAGAGTGGTGCGCGTTGCATAATCACTATGACTAAATATGTAACTAGATGGGTTGAAGCTAAGCCAGTGAAGGATTGTAGCGCAAATATAGCTGCGCATTTCATTTTCGAGAATATTGTGACTCACTTTGGATGCCCTAAGATCCTGATAGGTGATCAAGTTACGCACTTTGTGAATGAAACCATTGAATCACTGACAGACGAATTCCTGATTCATCATCAGAAGAGAACTACCTATCGCCCACAGGTGAATAGTGCGGTGGAAGCTTTCAATAAGATATTAGATACTGCGCTTACCAAGATTTCCAATGCTAACAAGAACGATTGGGATGAGCATGTACCAACAGTTATCTAGGCATATTGAACCACATGTAAAAATTTGATTGGTAAAACACCATTCAAGATGGTGTGTGGGCAAGAAGTTGTGTTCCCAATGGAGTACATTGTTCCCAGTCTACACATTGCAGCATTCAAAAATATGGAAAAAGAAGATATTGTGGAAGAATAGTTGTTGTAGTTGGTCGCACTTGAAGAAGATCACTTTATTGAAAATTTCCATCAGCAAGTTCAGAAGGCATGGAATGATAGGCACATCAGACAAAAGGTATTTAAGGAAGATGATTTGGTTTTTTTGTATGAAAAAAAGTTTCCGCACCACCCAGGGAAGTTCAAGATGCATTGGCTAGGTCCATATTTTGTTAAGGAGATCACTGATGGAGGTGAAATGCACTTGGCCACACTGAGCGGCGATTATCTTCCCGGATATGTCAATTGAAGCCAGTAGAAGCCATATAGGGATGACCCTCTCCCTATACACACCAAATGACTATATGACCAGAGTATTGGATCTGCATAAAAGGGATGGTGGATGCCCAGATAGGTGCGAGGGTGTGCAGTATTTGTGTGAGGAGGTTGACTTGGTTTGTAGAAGTGCCAAAATCTAGCCGTTGGAACAGTAAATATGGAAAAGACAATTTTTTTACCGTTTAAGGGAGCGTCTAAGTTGCATTTAATGAAAGGATTTTACCAGATTTGGAATATTTTTGTCATTTTGAAGACACATTAATGCATAAATATGACCTAAGGGGTTGCATTAGTTCCCTTTTCTTTTTGTGTGAATTTTCTACCTTGAGCTCTCCAATTATTGCAACTTACTCGTTTTCCATATCTGGTCTAGATCGAGGATTTGAGGAGGAGTTGCGCCATTGGGGTCTAGGTTACGTTATCCACCCAAGAATGATAGATACACACCCAAAAGAGGATCCCTCTATGCCAGTCACAAAGAAAACTGTGCCCACAAAAACCAAAAAGGGTCAGACATCAGGGACCCGTAAATCCCCAAGAGAAAATACCTTGAAGCTGCACCTCACTGCGATTGAGTGCTAGAAGTGACCCATGGATGAGCTACCTGAGACAATCATGGAGGAGGAATATGTGGTTGAAGTGGATCCATTCTCACGGTTGCTAAGCTATGTTGCACCACGTAAGCAATCAATAAAGGTCCCAGAGGATCTTGACAAAGTGTGAGCATATATTAATATGCCTTTCATTCCATAGAATGTCCCACTCGAAGGCGAATTTTCACCAAAGTTCTGCAACTAAAGATGGAGGATTGGGACCTTGCCAATGATGACAAATTTCAGGAGCTTGCACCTGAGCGATATCTATCCCACGTACCTTATGAGGGAGGACTCATGCGCATGGAGCCGAAACGCTGGGTGCTAGTCCTGTACAAGGCAGGGATTTTAAATTTATTGTAGGTTCCACACTTCAGGCACAACCCGATAAATGATATATGTGTGTGAAAATTACTCGCACTAGTGCATGATGAAACCTTGTGGTTGAGAGAGCACATACTTATTTATGTCATGCTGATCCATATGATCACCGGCCTACTTGATCAAGGCATAGATCCCATGGCTTATTTCAGAGGAAAAGCCTAGGAAAAGAAGGCGACAAACACAATCAAAACGACCTACCAGGAATCGCGCTAAAGCCGAGGATTTGTAGTTAGTGAAATTAACGACCCAGTTTTCCAATTTGGGACGCTAATATTTGCATGCAAGATAATGAGGAAATGTAGGTCGAAAGAGGTTCCTACATAAGTAATTGCACTTGCAAGACAATGTGAGAAGGGTGTCATCTATAATTGGGTGCAATATTTGTGCAAGGAATTTTTGGAGAGCGTGCGTGAGGCCCAAGAGGAGGGAAAGCACTTTTATTATGATTGGTTCCTTTTTTTGATTGCCCTGATTGGATGGAAGACCTTGGAGGAAATGCATTTTCCTGTCATAGAACCACAGATGTGTGAAGCCGCATGGTACGCCACGCTGTGGACTCTGGAGTTCCTTCATCCCTACGTGCATCATGGAAGAAAAAATATTTTGGGTCTTGTTTGATGCATCAATATTTCAGGCAATTCAATCCAAACTGAGGTTGTCTCCAACTTTCTATGAGAAGTACAACTTAATTACAGATTTAAAAGCCATGTTCCACAAGATTCACATCTGTTCAAGGGGCGCAATTGACAGAATTTGGTATGAGTTGTCGTATCTCATCATTGAGGACGCTTTGCTCCGCATCACTGCAGAGTGGTCACTCGCTTGGTTGGAGTCGTGCACCACAGAAGGTGCATATACCTCTACTTAGAAGACGCCCACTAAGCCCTGTACTGGTACACAAACAAATGAGAAGAAAACTGGATTAGAGCCCACGCTGACTACCACCAGTGAAATAATTGATCTGGAAACATACATTGCACCTGATAATAATGGTGTTGGGCCTAAGGAGACTGAGGAGCAAGTGGAAGTCCAGACTTCCAAGGGAAAAAAGTGTGATTCTCAGGCCATGGGAGATTCAAGGAAGAAATGAAAAGGCTCCAAAGCTACTGGAGAAGAAGAAATGATACTGACCGAGGATGATCTCAATGAGATAGGAAACAAATTCACAACAACAACAAAGGATATGTGGATGGATTTGGAAGCACACTATAGGGTTGCACTTGACGGGGTGTAGAGTGACATGCAAGAGCTTAAATTTCAAGTGAGCCTGATTCAGGTGAGCATAGCACAAGCGATCGTGTTTGTTGCCGGTGTGCATCCCCTCTCCATAGTTTTACCTTCGACAGGGGAGACCCACTTGGTTCAGATCACCGAGCAAGACATTCATGTTGAATCTCTAATTCTGCGCACGTAGCTCAATTCCTGCGAGTAAATCAATGTCGATTTGGCTGTGTTACCCATAGGTAAGATACATATGGTCCACAACATGATCGTGGATGATCTGTAGTTTTGAGAATCCCGCGCCTACCACGATATCACTAAGGCATAATAGCACGTGATATACCTCCAGCAGAAAAAACATAGCACTGAAGAAGCATGTCGAGCAGCAAAGGCTTTGCGCGTTGCTCTAGAAGTAAAGATCAACCAAGTATGCAACGATGTGCCAGTGGTCCCTGCCACAGCTGCCCTAGCAGAGAAATTAGAAGGGCTGGCCATTGCACTGAAGGCCTCGTGCATGGAAGTTCAAACTATTCGTGCATAATGTTAACACCAGATTACTGATATTCCGTTGAAGTTGCAACCAGAAACCCGCTGAAAGTAAGAGCTTAGAGGTCTGTAGAGGTCAAAATAGTCACCAATAGAATCACTGTTGCAGTTACACAATGCAATTAGTTATTGGACGAGGCCATGGGTGTATGGACTTTGGTTCGGAATGACCCAATGTTCTAGCAGCTACGCAACGAATTGTGCATCAAGGAGAAACATTTTTCTAACATCAGGATGACGGTGCCCACCCTTGAAATTGCAGAGTGCCTTGCCTGCCTGCAGGAGGGTCGGGTAGTTCAAACCGAAATCGAGGATCTGCGTCATAGAGAACAATTTCTGGAAGCACGGATGAAGCTATGGGCCAAGGAGGCTTTGTAGCTGTCACATACATTAGATGGCGCGATGAAGATCCTTTAACATACTCAGAGAAGTATTGGACTTTCCACTTAAGGTCCAACTACATAAAATTTGGTAAACAAAGCACAAGGAGCTATTGTGCAAAGCCTTGAGGTGGTGTTGCCACTGAAAACGTTTTTCACCGTGCTCCAAGAAAATATGAAGGAGCCGACCTCACAGTTGCCTGGGATGACTCACGGGTTTGTGTTGGGGGCATGTTGGAGTGAGGTCCCCTGGGGTGAATTTTTAGTAAATTTTTGTATGTAATTTTGGTTATGCGTGCTACGCAAAAAGGTCAAGGGGCTTTGGGGCAGGTCAAAGTTCCTCTTTTATGTAAATGGGTTGTAAGGGTAAACTGTGGGCCTCAAACCATGGTTTGAGACAATATTATCTGCACACTGGATGAATATAAATATAGATAGATCGAGTCTAGTAAGATAGTCATGTTTTGAGCTAAGTATGTTTTTATGCTTTTGTGATACATTTTGTAAGCCCGGGTTAGGTAGAAAGGCTCTTGTTGGCTATGTGCATGGATACCTAGTCCTGGCTATGTGCGGACTGCGTTGGCTGTGTGCACGGAAGGGTAATTGTAAGGGAAAGTCTCACTCTACTGAACAGCTTTGAATCTAATACAAGGACTGTTTTGGCGAACCAAAGGTGTTATGTGTCTGATATATGAGCATTTTTTTTACTGTTATTTCTTTGAGATTGCTTTACTTATGTTATGAAAAATTGTATCTACGCGAATCAATCTATCCTTTATGCATGAATATCTGTTGATGGTTAAGTACATGAATATACATGCTTGATTTATTTCACATTGTGAAGATCTGATTCTATCATACATATATATTTGCGACAAGGTCTATATGCGATAAAATTTATCTATTATATGCATTACTGTGTTTGCGACGGAGTTTATTTGATAAGAATGGAGTTATATATGCACGCATCTATTTCCAATATGCAATAAGTTCCATTATAAACCTGTTTAGGGCCACCACGTCAATTTCTTCCTAAAGGTGTGGAAACCTGGTTCTAGTAGTTGGAGGGTTTGTTGGTTGCGCTATAAACTCTGCACCTAGGTCAGGAACCCTCAAGCCAACAATACTTTTGATCTTCAACAGGAAAATATACATTCTACTACATTCACTTGGATAATTAGTACAGGATGGTGGGAGGGGAGAGCTCCAGTAAAAAAGGAAGCTATTATAGTGGTTGGTATTTTTGCACCTATTTACTTGGGGGTTTTATTTACATAAACATGTACATCATTATCTATGTATATCTGAATGATACATAGGGACTAATTTCATTTTTGTTTGTTAGAATGTGTGGTTAATGTGCATATTTAATGCATAAGGATTTAATTTAGTAGTGTATATGGAATTCTTCCCAGTCTTTCATTTTTTAAATTAAATCTAGGTCTAGAGCCCTTTTGATTGGCTCATGTGTCAAGCCACTACTTAATTTTTTCTTTGTGTTTCTAAAGAATTAGAAATTCTAATAAGATATTTGTAATGTTAGAATATTTGCTACCAAGGTCAGGCCCAGAGTGAGATCAATTAATTTTTTTCTTTATGAAGTCTACACTTTGTAAACCTAAGCACTCTTACTGCAGTGAAATTATGTTCCTTCTTTATAATTGGGTTCATATAAAATCCCTTTTAAATTATATTTTCTCGTTCCCATGTTTCTAATTTTTGTTTCTTTATTTTACCTTTCTTAACTATGATCTATGTGAGGTAAAAAAATTTCTTTCATCCATCATGGAAATTCTTTTGTCTTCCAAATATGCTTGTTCCTATGTCAGAGCCACGTTAAACTTGTCTCTTTCCCTGTGAGTCAAACACACCAGCATCAACTCTCATTTTAAATGATTCCACTGCTAAGCTTTTGCCAAGTCCAACTCACTCACACTCTAGCGTCACTGAATTGTTTGTGATGCCAAGATATACAATTTTGTTTTTTTCTAACAAGCTATTCACTGTATTATTTTTTTCTTATTAGCATGTCATGGTAATTTCTTTGTAATATTCTTAGATTTGATTTTCTTCTGGGACTACATTATATCCATGTGAGTTGTTTCTTCTTTATTTTCTTATGCAAGAAAAAACAAGTAAAGTTGGAAGTCAATCAAGAAAATCTCTACAACTTATTGGAGTAATTGCAAGCCTTTATTGGCTATGGTGTGCCAATCCTATCTACTGGCGAAGTCCACATCAACGAAATGTTGGTGAAGAAGTTGACCTTGGAGTATTTGTATTTCTCACCATTTATTTATTTCTTCCACATTTCTTCTGCGTCGCATATATGCATCCTAATGAGTCTTCACCATTAAATGAGGAATTTCCATTATGAAATTGAAACTCAGTCTTAATGAGATATGGATTTTATACCTAAGTGTTGACTCAATACAAATCATATTTATCTAAGGGTGCCATGCCTAGTTTATGCCCAAAGGACATTTCTTCCATTTCAGTTTTGTCTGGAATTTTTATGGGAACTATTTGGATCTCTTCATTCCTCAATTTCACCACACAATTAGAAAATTTCATTCTATAGGGTAAGCCGCAGGGTAATGACCTTGTGCATTTTCTTGGAATTATCAATGACCTTTGTAGTCCCTTTGGAATGAACAGGTAATTTTCCATGGATGCTAAATGTTGGTTAAATCGGTGAACTTTCCATATCTTGATCCCAGAAATGTAACGTTTGTGTTGGTTCAGTTTCCATCAAGCTTGATTGTTTAGTCGTACCACTACTTGATTCACTCACAGTAATTTTATGTAATATCATTTGGAATCAATTTTCAGAAATATTCTTGTTGGTTGTAGATCTCAACAAGTTTGTAGATTCAAGAAGAAGATATGCTCTTGATGGTTTGTTGAACCTTGGTCAATTGGATGAGATGTCTTGTCCTCTATTTGAACCCTTTTCTTGTTTAAGTCATTTAATAAATTTTTGAGTTTGTGTATCAGTTGTTATGTACCCATAATGAAAGGAATACTTATCAAGTTATCGCGATGTGGTTAGATCATACCTTATATACCAAAATATGAATCATGGCACATTCTTGGGTCCTGGAAATAAAAAACGCTTAAGAAATAATAAGATATGATTTAAAATATATATATAATCAAGTGAAATGTTCATTCAATCTAAGGAAATTACTTTGACTTGTGCTTGAATTAAAAGAAACGATGGAAAGTTATTTAGGACTGTTATGGAGCCTATGCAATCTATATGTGTCCTCAAAGCTATTGTAGAACATGAAGGCTAGATAAAAGTAGGTTGGTCTTCTTTTTTTATTTTTTCAAATAAATGATGCTTATCTTAATACATATTAGAACACAACATACAACTATCTAAAGGAATGAAAAGGTCCTTAGGAAGGATAGAGTTTTATAATTACAATATTTAGCATCCATTTTAAGAACACCCTTGGCTATAATCCTAGTTTTAAAATCAACATAGAACATATCATGAAAGGCTTATAAAGAAATCTATTGTGATGCAGTGCCAAACACCTTGAAAGTGACCTGGAGCAATTGCATCACAATCCCCTGTAGTGCATCCTTCAGATGGAGTGTAAGCAAAATATTTTTATGCAGTGCCAAAAATCTTGAAAGTGAGGTGGAGAAACTGCACCACAATCCCCTGCAGTGCATCCCTCCATATAAAATGTTTGTAGAAAATATGCTTCTGGGAGGTCCAAATCAGATATCTTGAATGTCTCGACTTCCAAAAAAAGTAAAACTATGTTGAATGATCTCAGTGATATGACAGTGTAGACATTGTGCATCCATGAATCTAAACTTCATAAGCATGGTCTTAGAGGGTGATTCTTGATAAAACACTGGCCATGGAAAGATCATCAATTGAAACACTGCTTCCAAATTATGTTAAGGTGCACTATCTGCTTCCAATTTGTCCTAAATATCTCACTTTCTATTGAGTATCTATATGAATGGATGTGACAAATGAAGAGCCTGGTAAAGCTGGCATGTCTTAAAGATCCAAAATGGCTTGGTATAGCACCAAAGACAATCCCTCTGGATGGGCCTGGGGGTACTGCCATTAAGTGTTTTCTTCAGGGATAAGGTTTTGAAAATCTTGTATACCACCTATTGAATATCTCTTTGAATGGGTGTGACACACGAAGATTATGATAAAGCTGACATGCCTTAAAGATCCAAACCAACCTTCTATAGAAATAAATCCAATCCCTTTTGCTATTAAATTCATGTGTGTATTTTGCAGGTACAAGTATTTGTAATTCCTCTATTTCGCCACATGGTGACTATATATGTGAATGAATGTGATACATGAAGAGCCTTGTGAAGGCTTATAGATCTAGACCAATATGTTTAGTGTAGAAGTGTATTGTGTGGGGGTGAGGCTTTACGATTCTTATTTTGCAACATAATATGATATGATAAATCCCCTTTCTTGAGAGATCAATGTCCAATACCTCCAATTTCTCTTGGACTGATCCCAAAGGCCCCTCTACCCAAAAACCCCTTTTTAGTGAATTGTTTAAGCAGTAACCTTTGAATACAAGAAAGAATAGTAGCTTAATATGCAATAGCCTCCGAAATTCCCATACCATTTACATGAAATACAAATTTCAACCCTCTTATTCTTAGATTATCTTAAGAATGATATTCTGAGCAATCTTCAAACTTGTTGGTTTGGCTAGCATACTGCAAAGCTGAAATGGACCCTTCATTCTCACGATATATTTGTTTTTAACAATTCTGAATCTGGGGAGATGCTTCCACAACTCGACAATGAAAAGGCATCAAAATACCCACTTAGCAGATGAGATTATACCCTGTAGACCAATGATGATCAGGACCATTCCTTCATCTTGCCCTAACATCACCGAAAACCACGATTGACCTATATATGCATATAATACTTCTAATTAGTACCCTAATCTGCATATAATACTTAATATTGATTGGTGTGCACATTAGTATCCACTTTATTTTGAAATTAGGGGATTTGTCTAAAGTCAATCACCCTACCTTTAAAGAATGTTCCAAGGTCTGGTGATTGGAGCTCCTTGAACTGCCATTCCCAAGGTGTTTGGCTGACTTTTTTGCATTGAGTACTTCATATTGATTGTTGTGCACATTAATATTCACCTTATTTTGTTGTGTACTTGATTTTACATGTTAAAGTAAAATTCATATTTTTTTCTTTTGAGTCCCTTCCTAGTTACAGTCTTTTAGAGATGGGGTCTCCTATGCTAGGGACACCAACATCCCCCTGTTCCCCATGAGCTCCCCTAAAATTTGGGGGGGTGTCTCCATATGACTCTCAAGTGTGTTTCCCAACTCTTCCATCCCCATGTTCCATAAATTTGGTGGAACATTATAATTATCAGTGTAAGGCTAATTTTCTTGAAGAACCATCCCCTCTTAGCTTTGGGGAATTAAGGCTTTTTAAACGATAGCTAGTTTTACTTGTTCAAGAAAAATTCAGCTTTTTCCATTCCAGTCCCTTCCTACTAGTGTACAGAATCATACTAGCATTAAGCTTAATGAGGGTTGTAATTCCTTATATTCTTGTCATTAGATTTTTGTACCACTCTTTTCTCCATGATGTCATTGTCCCTTGAAGTAATATACGATGCATCTAAAAAAATGCAGGATTCTGTCAAATTTTAACTACTTCTCGCATTTAAAAACCTTGAAATAATGGAATAAAAATTGATATATTCAATACCAAACAAATCTTAATTTATTGAGAACATGGTCAAGTTATTAAAGAAATTTTTATGCTCAGACCTAGGTTCAAAACCCAGAACACATGTTGTCACACTAATGTTTCCCATAGAGTTAACTTCCACATCCATGGTCAGTAGAAATCCAAGTTACATGGATGGCCAAAGGATGTAGAGTATCTCAATGAATGTTGCCAGGTTCAATCCTTCTGTGGACTTTACAAAATAAATACTTCTTGGTCATATAATTTGAGCCAAAGGAAAAGCCAAAGATAAAAAAGGGTTATTTAACATCAAAGGATAAAAATCGTGCCTATGACCAAAATACCATGAATGATAATAAGGTAATAACACATTAATCTACCCTTTACATACTTCATTGTAGACATTTTAAACTCCTTATCCAAAACCAAACCTAACCATATTTGTAGCACTAATTAGGGAAAATCCTTGGTTTTCCTTTGCAAGATTATCAATTCAAAACCTTAATAGGTTACCAATAGGGTGTTGGCTCAAAACTCACTAGCTAGGTAGATCAAATGTTAAGACATACACCTTAGTTAAATTCTCATCACAGAATTATATAGGTCTATCCAAAATGACTTAAATATTTTTAGGTTCCCTTCTAATGAAAAATCGTTGATTCACCCATTATAGTGCATGCCTTATAATTGCATGCTCTTTGTTTGCTTCTTGATCTTATTGTTTCAGATCCTTCTATACTATTTTATTTTTTAAAATATGTTGCTTGTATTGTTAATATTTTGTGTTGACATCCTCATCCCCTGCTTCCGCTTATTGTCTCTGAAATTTGGGGCAATAGAAAATGATAGACATAATATTTACATATAAGTGTGTGAATCTATTACATGATCTTAAATTCCTATTACCATGCTTAATAAATACATAAGCATGAAGGAAGTGTTGTGATGGGTACAATGATAATTTTCCATCTTGCTTCATAGTAACTTGATCTGTAAATGTTTCCATTCTCTTTGGATTGACAATATCTAAATGAATAATGTTTTTTTCATGCTAATATAAGTCCTTTGTTTATATGTGAATGCATGTACTCTGTGGGACCCTTGTTAGTTTATTACTATTTAGTGCCATTGAGGTCAATCATACCTAGTTTTCTTAGGTAGTTAATTATATCTGTAGGATTAGTTTAGGTTCAACTGCATAGAGTTGTGACTTAACTAAGTAATTTTTACTTTGGATGTTATTAAAATTTCATTATTTTATCTATCTTTAGCTTCAGACATATTGTAATAATATTTTTTATGTGCAGAAGGAACCATAATTTTTCCCTTCAGATGTATCAAGTGCATATGAAAAACTGCTCCCTATGGACGTGTGCTTCTTATGGTATGAGTGTTTTCCGTCAACATTTTTGGCAGGGTTTGAGGCCAATACTAAATAAGTTGTCTTTGATCCTTGGAAGAAATCTAACTCCTAGCTTTTATTTCAAGCAAACCTGTTTAGTAGTATTTATGTCTTTCATTAAAAAAATCGTCACTAGTTTATTTAATTTTTATTTTTATTAATTATTTATTTATTGTTATTATTATTAAATTTTATTTTATTTTATTTATTTATTTTTTAATTTAATTTAATTTATTTTTTTATTTAGTTTTGATATTTTTTATATCAATGCTACTAAATGTGGGAAAATTCCCTCTCTATATAGATCAAGATTACTATGAAGGCATAGTGGCGAAGTCACAAGTTTTGTCAATGATGGAAAGAATACAATGTTTCTGTAAAAAGTGGCTCATTTTCTCTTCCCATTTGCTTTTCTGTGTTTTGCAGTTGCTGCTCATACATCACCTTTACCTGCCACTTTTTTGAGTGCTTTAAATGCATTGTTATGTGAGCCAGCTGATGTTGTCGAATCATCAAGGTTTGCCTCCTCCAACAAAGGTGCATTATCTACTCAATTTGTTTCCCCACAAGAACAATTAACATTGACAAGTAGAACATGAAATTCAAGCTCCATAGCTTTTGAGTTACCAACCTCTTGTTTTGCATCATCATCTGTATTGTTGTCATCCACAAATTCATCTAAAGTATCTTCTCTAAGGAAGTCAACATTAATTCCCAATGAAAAGGTAAGAAAAAGGGTTGTGATTATGTATTTTTATTTATATAAGATGCATTTTTTATCTAGCTTTCTGGAACATTAGTAAAGAAAACCCAAGTCATGGATTCCTGTCATTTGTGTTGTGAAATTACTGGCCTTGTTTTTTTAGGAATTCAAGCTTAATCCAAATGCAAAGAGCTATACCCCATGTTTCTCTACACCTCAACCAACAACATATCCATTGGTTCAGGGTCTTGTTTATGTTGTAGGCAATATTCCTCCTATTGACACCCATACAAAGCATACCAATAGGGCTTGGAGTAAGCTCTTTGGCACAAAAATTTTCTCAACCTCCCAAGTTTTCTCAGTACAATAATGGTGTGGTTGCATCTAAAGTGAGTGCTACTTCGTATATCCAACCTGTAGCCACCTTTGTGCCACGTGTGTCAGGAGCTATTGTACTAAAAACTTTGACTACACAACCAACAGTCAAAATCTCCCCTCCAAGACAACATGCATGTTTTTGTACCTTTAAATAGAGAATGCAAGTTTTCTATTGAGATATATTTTATGAATATTCTCTAATAGAGAAATATAACTTATTTTATCAAGATTACATTTTTACTATCTTGAAGAAAATGAATGTTTACTTTCATATAGTATAATAGTATGCTACATAACATGCATTAAGACATTGATGTTTGAATAACTCTAAACTTTTCCAAATTAAAGAATCAAAACACACATTTGATTTTGAGGAATATTTAATCCATAGTATCTATGTGTGTGAAATTTGAAATTACAAAAGGACTAAAAGTTTGAAAATTTATTACGCAGAAAATTACAAACAGTTCAAAAAATGGCATAATAAAATGTCAAAGAAAATATTCAAGGTGATCATACTTGATGTATTTTTTATACTTTACATTGAGGATATTATGATGTTTGAAAGATGCACATCATTCCTTAGTCACATATTATTTCAACTGAGGAGCTACAAGAATCAACACCATATTTGATTTGAACCTGAAGTCTTATTAT
The DNA here is from genome assembly GCA_034641835.2 of Pinus albicaulis. Lineage (NCBI taxonomy): Eukaryota > Viridiplantae > Streptophyta > Pinopsida > Pinales > Pinaceae > Pinus > Pinus albicaulis. The sequence goes on from CM076577.1 coordinate 1,102,740,494, forward strand.
CTCTGAGTATTTCCTTAATCACAATGACCAGTAGATGTTACTCATGGATTATTTCTCTCATTATATCTATTAGTAATATCCACAAAATGTATCCCTACATTTGAATCTTGGGAAAATAACATATGATTATTATCATTTAAATTATCCATATCCCTTGAAGCCCAAAAATCCATTTGCTTTGGATAAGCTTTATCTATAACCTCAAAAGTTGTAGGAATTTACAGGGTAAGTTCCATAGATCAAGAACCAAAGGATACTGCTCACAAAAAGATCACAAATCAATACAACAGTATTATCATGTGGTGAAAACCGTCGAAGAGGGAAATAGTCCACGGCCTGAGCCAACGCAGCCACTTCAGGCAATTTATTAATATAAAATAAAAGTTACATATGTTTCTCTCATAAACAGTTAGCAGACAAATGACCCTCCATGCTCTTTAAATAGAGATCATGGACCAATAGGGTGTTAAGCCATGGATCAAGTGTCATTAATACATGGTATCAGAGCTATTTTGAGGGTCGCATTCGTTGTTGATCCAAATCCGAAGCTGGTTTGACTGCATGCGACTGCTGTTTTCTAGATCTATTATTTCTGAACATTTTCGGGCCTAGGGAACTGCTTTGTTATGTCTAGAGCATCTATTATAGTGAGGAATTCATTTCATTTCATACGAAAAGGTTTCCATTTTCCCAATTTATGTCAGTTTAGATCTGGAGTAAAGTATATGTTTTTCATTTATATTTGTTAATAGTTATACTTATTTTGGTTCCCTCTGTTTATTTCAATTTTTAGGTTTTATTTATTTGCCGGATCTATATCATCTTCTCTGTGTATTCTCTTTGTTCTGTGCTGTGTGCGATCTCGACAAACCAGAAACATGAGGTGTATGCTCTTTCCTCACGTCTTTGTGCGATCTCGGGAAATCATAAATAATAAAAAATAGATAGTTGCTGGTAACGCTAACTGAAAAACTGACATTCTGCCGTAAGGCTTGCATTTATTTGTTTGCTCAGTTTTGTGTGCAGGAAAAAGCACGCACACAGAAGAATAGTTGACAGCAAAATAGATTAAAGAGAGTCCTTTTTCTTATAAATTTGTTTGGAAATTTGACCCGCGTTAGTTCGAAATCACTCTAAGTAAAGGCATACTAACGTGACTCTCTGCTCTTGAAAAATGCATTATAACACACTCTCTGCTCTTGAATTCTGCGTTACTAATGATGAGGACCCTCCAAAGCAGAGCGTTAGTATAGAAAACTAACACTCCTCTTGAATCAGTCTTTCAAAAGGCGTAACTTCTTCATCCAGAAGTCGTTTCTCGAACCATTTTTTTTAAATGGACTAATTTTTCGAGATCTTTCCATTGGAGCAGTTAGTTTCAGCTTTTTCTTAGCTTCATTTTTTAAAATGGAAAGTGCATGCCCGATTATTCTTAACAACACCAATTATTTCCAATGGCTACCTCACATGGTAGATATACTTAGAAGTAAAGGGCTTTATAGAATAGCCACAAGTCAAGAAACTAAACCTTCCGATAATGATAAAGTTCCTAAATGGGAAAATAAACAAGATCAAGCATGAAGGTTGATAGGAATGTCCATTGCTCAAGATCTTCGATTTCATATCCTTGACATTGACACCCCTGATAAAGCCCTGAAAAAGCTAAATACTGTTTTTGGCATTCAAAATCAAATCAAAGCCCACCAACTTGAAAATGAGTTGCTTACTTTGGACCCCAATAATTTCTCCTCTATTGAATATTTTTTGTCCAATTCAAGACCCTTAGACTTGTTTTAGAAGGGTGTAAGGTCAAAAAGGAAGATGGTAGCCTCATCTATTGCATTCTTGCTAAGCTTGGTCCTACATACTCTATATTTTTTCCACCTTCCATTCCACTAGAGAAGCCATCATCTCTTCAGGAACCACCTACAAGAACCCTTATTTTGATGCCTTTTGTGATTATTTGATAATAGAACAAGAAAAACTCATACAAATTGGTCTTATCACTCCTGGAAATGCTTCTAAGAGAGCCTTAGCAGCCCAACAACAATCTTATCAAAAGAATCCCAAGAAGAAGTATCCTAAAAATTATGGTTCGAAACCAAACAAGGGTCCTAAGCAATTTCAGCCACAAATTGAAAAAGAAACTCACCAAAATGATAAGGAAAATAAAAACAAAGGGAAGAAGACCGATAGACATTGCAACTTTTGTAATCGTGATGGCCATATAGAGTCCAAATGTTTTAAGAAGATGGAAACCTTAGAAGCAGCAATGAAGAAGCACAACATCAATTTGGAGCACTCTTCACCTTCATCTTCAGGAATGGCACTTTTTTCTTGTGGTTGTCAAGCATCAAGATCTGGTTATGCATTAAATGTATCTTCCTCTTCTCCTTCTCATTAGTGGCTCATTGATTCTGGAGCTTCTTACCACATGGCCAAAAATAAAGCCAACAACATGCATGTTTTTGTACCTTTAGATAGAGAATGCAAGTTTTCTATTGAGATATATTTTATGAATATTCTCTAATAGAGAAATATAACTTATTTTATCTAGATTACATTTTTACTATCTTGAAGAAAATGAATGTTTAATTTCATATAGTATACTAGTATGCTACATAACATGCATTAAGACACTGATGCCTGAAGAACTCTAAAATTTTCCAAATTAAAGAATCAAAACACGCATTTTATTTTGAGGAATATTTAATCCATAGAATCAATGTGTGTGAAATTTGAAATTACAAAAGGACTAAAAGTTTGCAAATTTATTACGTAGAAAATTACAAATAGTTCAAAAAATGGCAAAGAAAATATTCAAGGTGATCATACTTGAACTCTTTTTGATACTTTACATTGAGGATATTATGATGTTTTCAAGATACACATCTTTCCTCAGTCACATATTATTTCAACTGAGGAGCTACAAGAATCAACACCATATTTGATTTGAACCTAAATTCTTATTATCTCCGAGTATTTCCTTAATCACAATGACCAATAGATGTTCCTCATGGATTATTTCTCTCATTATATCTATTAGTAATATCCGCAAAATGTATCCCTACATTTGAATCTTGGGAAAAAAACATATGATTGTTATCATTTAAATTATCCATATCCCTTGGAGCCCAAAAATCCATTTTCTTTGGATAAGCTTTATCTATAACCTAAAAAGTTGTAGGAATTTACAGGGTAAGTTTTGTAAATCAAGAACCAAAGGTCACCGTTCACAAACAGATCACAAATCAGTACACCAGTATTATCACGTGGTTAAAACCCTCGAAGAGGGAAACAGTCCATGGCCTGAGCCAACACAGCCACTTCAGGAAATTTATTAATATAAAAAGAACAATTACATATGTTTCTCTCATAAACGATTACCAGAAAAATGACCCTCCATGATGTTTAAATAGAGATCATGGACCAATCGGGTGTTAAGCCACATAACAAGTGTCGTTAATACCAAGGAGAGAGATAACCGTTAGATCACTACAAATCGTGACAGTCAGATTATAAGTTACAAATGTACATGGTAAATAAACACACTTTACCTAACTCTACACTAGACGAAGTTATTCTTAACTATTTCCTATGTGTCAGAATATCCTAACATCCCCCCTTAAGAACAAATTGGGATAGGATTGAAGGATTTACAAAGGTGACACAAAAGGATCCTATTTCCTATGTGTATGCCACACACTGTCCCCTTAAGAAAAAATTGGGATAGGATTGAAGAAGTTGCAAAGGTGACTGCAATAGGAAAAGAAGGAGGGCATTGAAACTTATCACATTAATATCAACTTTCACGAACTCCAAGCATGGATACGAAGTTTAAACTGACTTTTCTTATGCCAAGAGCCTTTGTAAAGATATCGGCTACCTGATCATTGGTTGGACAATACTGCACTTTAAGAACATGATCATGAATGAGCTTTTTGATGAAGTGTATGTGGAGTTCAATGTGTTTCATACGCTGATGTTGAACTGGATCTTTACATAGCTTAATGGCACTCTGATTATCACACCAAAGTGTAGTTGGATGTTGTTGATGAAGACCAAATTCAGATAGGATCTGACGAAGCCACATGGCTTCCTTGCTGGCTTCAACTGCACCACGATACTCTGCTTCTGCTGAAGAAAGAGAGATGGCACTTTGTTTCTTACAAGACCATGTAATAGGTCTTGAACCAAGAGTGAATACATATCCTGCAGTAGACTTTCGATCATCAGGGTCACCAACCCAATCAGAATCAGTGAAACCAATCAACAATGGAGATGCTCCTGCACTGTAATGAATCCCGAACTGAACTGTACCTCGAATATATCAAAGTATTCTTTTAGCTGCTTTCCAGTGACTTTCATGAGGTTGGTGCATAAACCGAGCGACAAGACCAACGACAAAGGAAAGGTCAGGACGAGTATGGGTTAGATACAAAAGTTTACCAGCAAGTTGATAGTATAAGGTAGCATCCTTCAGGGGTAGTACAAGTGTTTGAAATCTTAACTCTGGGTGAAGGAGAAGGGTCTAATATATATATATTGGTGAGGAGGTAATACCTTTATGAATTTGTTGAAGACCAAGGAAATAATACAGGTGTCCTAATCTTGTCATTTCAAACTTCTTTTCAAGGCTACAATTCACATGGTTTATATGGTTTGGATCACTACCAGTAAGGATACGATCATCAACATAAAGAACAAGGATGGTGAAGGACTTACCCACTTTCTTGGTGTAGACAGTGTTGTCAGAATGACACCTAGAAAAGCCATTATCTAATATGAATCATCCATTTTGGCATACCAAGCCCGAGGATATTTTTTGAGACCATAGAGAGACTTCCTAAGGCGACTCAAAAATTAGGCCGTTTAAAAAAAAATGGCTCGAGAAACGGCTTCCGGATGAAGAATTTACACCTTTTGAAAAACCAAGTCAAGAGGAGCATTAGTTTGTTGTACTAACGCTCTGTTTTGGAGGATCCTCAGTGTTACTAACGCACAAGTGAAGAGAAGAGAGCATGTTATAATGCACTGGTAAATATCAAAGAATCACGTTAGTGTGCCTTTACTTAGAGTGATTTCGAACTAACGGGGTCAAATTTCCAAACAAATTTTTAAGAAAAATGACTCTCTTTAATTTGTTTTGTTGTCAACTGTTCTTCCATGTGCGTTCTTTTTCCTACACACAAAACCAAACAAACAAATAAATGCAAGCCTTACGTTAGAATGTTAGGTTTTCAGTTAGCCTTACTGACAACTATCTATTTTTTTACTATTTATGATTTCCTGAGATCGCACAAAGACGCGAGGAAAGAGCATACGTAGTAAAAAACACCCTTCTTCCTGTTTCTGATTTTCTGAGATCACACATAGCATAGAGAAAAGAGAATACAAAGAGAATATGATACAGATCTATAAAATAAATAAAAACTAAAAACCAAAATAAACAGAGGGAACCGAAATAAGCAGAACTATTAACAAATATAACTGCAAAACAGATACTTTACTCTAGATCTAAACTGACATAACTTGGGAAATCGGAAACCTTTTCGCATGAAAAGAAAGGCATTCCTCACTTTAATAGATGCTCTGGACACAAAAGAGCAGTTCTCCAGGCCCAAAAATGTTTAAAAATAATAGATCTAGAAAACGGTAGTCACATGCAGTCAAACCAGCTTCGGATTTGGATCAACAAAGGATGCGACCCTCAAAATAGCTCTGATACCATGTAGGAATTTACAGGGTAAGTTCCTTAGGTCAAGAACCAAAGTTCACTGCTCACGAAAAGATCAAAAATTAGTACACCAGTATAATCACATGGTTAAAACCCTCGAAGAGGGAAACAGTCAACGACCTGAGCCAACGTGGCCACTTCAGGAAAATTATTAATATACAAGGAAAAGTTACATATGTTTCTCTCATAAATGGTTACCGGAAAAATGACCCTCCATGCTCTTTAAATAGAGATCATGGACCAATCGGGTGTTATGCCACGGATCAAGTGTCGTTAATACCGAGGAGAGAGATAATCGTCGGATCACTACAAATCGTGATCGTCAGATTATAAGTTACAAATGTACATGGTAAATAAACACACTTTACCTAACTCTACACTAGACTAAGTTATTATTAACTATTTCCTATGTGTCGGAATATTCTAACAAAAGCAACCCTATTATAAGTTGAAGGCCTATTATGTCCTCTTGAGTCTTGACAAAGTATGAAATTGGGTGAGGACCAGAGCCAGGTTTACTATGTCGGAACCTAGGTTCATTAAGATGACGACCTTGGTTTGAAGATATCCACCATACAAACTAGGACCACCCATACTTATCATTACCATATCTCTTTCATCATCAAGACTAACTTACTTGGACCTGTAACCCATGGAGGCCCAAGGTAGTCATTGAGATGCAATTTATTATAATATATACCATGTCCATGTAACACCCTCTTCCCACATCTACCCAAGTAACCAACCAACCGGGTAAACATGTGATGAGAGGCTACTAATATGAGATTCAACCTCCTAGATGACCTTAAGGAAGTGAAACTGATGGAAACACCAAAAACACACCTTACACTACATCCTTGACATCCCTAGGAGGTATCCCAACCTTCCAAGGCCCTATTCCCTAAGGGGAACCGATTTTTAGCAACTTTGAGACTGAGTCGCGGGATCGTAAGGGAAAGGTAGAGGTTATAGACCCTATATCCACGGGATAGCCTTGTCAAGGTAGCGACTAAAGCCTAAAAAACGAATTTTACGCATGTATCTCCAGGATCTGTGCCACATTTTCAGCCCCTCAGCCCAAGTCACTACCCAAAAATTCTTGTAACTTCAGGAGAGGGTAAATAAAAATTAAAAAAAACATATGGAAGCAATCACATCAACCAAAAATCATCCGACCCCATCTAGCCATGACATGAATTTCTTCAAAAATGTCACAAACATAGCATCTATGTATGCATAAATAATAGATTTAGACAAAGGGGTCTCTTTCTTAGCTGAGAATGGATAAGAAGCATTTCTCCCCTATCTCATAAGCTATCATACAATCAATTTCACCATAAATACACGGGATAATCATTTATAGGAAAAAACATGAATAGAGCCATACATCATCATTGATCGAATACATGATTATAACCAACAAATTAACAACATAAATACCATGAATACAATAGTAATGAAATCGATACTTCAACTAGTATATTTGCATACCGAATACCATAGAAATTAGCTCTTCATCACTGAATGTAAAAACCAACCAGAGATGGGGCTTCCACGTTCCACCCGACCATAGATTGGTTGAACCAAATCTACTTCAGCCAATCGCCCCCATGCCATATTCCAAGCATGAATGTGGGACTTAAACCGAAAGAACCAACTTGGTCATCCTAAGGTTAAACCACCTCACCCTCATCAATAAATATGTCAATTCCATATTTATCATGATCTACCGAGATCACTAGGTCAATACAAGCATGGATATCACCGAATTCTCTCTGCCTAAACCATGAGGAATTTTCCTGTCTCCCAGTCTCTTAGGATTTACCATAACCCATAGTCTGAATTGTTGAGAATTTAGAGGGCTGATGATTAATTCAAATTCTCTTCTTGATAATTACTTGTGAGCTTGATTGATTTACTTATGTATTTTCTTATTTATCTAATTTAGTCTTTCATCAAGTCAATTATAAAAATGCACAAGACACAGAATTAGGCTCCTAGAGCCAGGGAAAAACCTCCCCCCCTGGATCAAAAAACCCACGATAAATTCTTCTTATAGATTTTCAAATGACAAGTACCATGACCAAGACTCAAACCCTTGATCTATATATACGCATCCAAAACCTTGTCACTGCTTCTTTGTCTACCTCCAATGCTGATCCTTCATTCCTGCACCAGCTTACAATGATCTGTAACAACCTTAGAGAACTCGGTCTCTAATTCAATCTAACTTGATTTCGTCTTTGTTAACCAAAAAAATTATTCTTGCTTCATCTTCACTTGGTAGATATTTCTTTTGTTTAATGAGGATAGGAAGGTAAATCATATATTTACCTTCCTTTTATACTTGTACTTACAAGTGCATCACCTTACTGGAATCACATCTTACTTCATATTGACTGCATATATACACAATGATTTACTGCCTTAGCTTCGCACTTCACTCAGGTTATATCATGTTGTTACATCTCAAATATTACTGTACTGGATCTCTATCTTAAGCCCACATAGATCTCTACCTTAAGTCAGCTTCAAACATAGATAGATACTACCTACACTTCTGTCCTTAAACTCTATCTTATTTATCCCTTTAACTAGGCTTCTTCACATTTTATTGACCTCATATGTATCTGTATTATAACTAGTCCTTGAACCGCATTTTAATCACAGATGTATCCACATTATACCTAGAGTGATCCACACTTTTCTTTACTACACAATTTGACCGCATCAACTTTGTATATATAGGACATAGTAATCCTTAATAAGCTGACCATATACCCAGATTGGAGGCCAGATTTATCACTATGAATTAGGCTGACTAGAGTGCAGTTATTCCAATGTTTTATGAAGGCTTTCTTCACTATATGTAGAGCTTGTCTTCCATCATTGTTTGAGCACTGTTGTGAGCCATTCTTCCACAAGGTCTGGAACATATATTTCTAGACTAGATCCTTCATGTATATGACACTTAATTATATTTATACCTAGAAAAAAAACCTTAATAGACATCAAGAAGAAGTCTATTAACCTATATAATAAAATCTCGCTCATGAAACCCATGAAGCAAGTACAACAAAAAATACATTTTATTATCTTTGTCTTCTTCTTTTCATAAATACATAATTACATAGTCAACATGAAGACCAACCTAGTTACACTTTTCAACACTTCCTCTTAACTATGGAGGTATTCATACAGGTACATGGTCACTTTCAAACTCAAGAATCTCATAAGAAGAATCAGATTGGTAATCACATCTGTATAGCATCATATCTACCAGTATTGTCCTAGTGCAAGGCCTTGACTAACAACCCCATCCCTCAATGAGACAATGGGCTACAATGTTGGCAAGACACATCACTAATAGACACCATAGTCATTGTCTCTCCAAGTTACATACCCCACCTAGGTGTTCCCAGAGTATGACCTTGGACTATTCTTCTCTTGGGTAGCCAGCCTTCAAAGAATATCGGTCCTCTACTACTTTTATCTTGAATTCCCTATCTCATTCTCAAAGAGTATTGGATGCCAGATGATTACCCAATCCTCCATTATGTCTTCCAGGTGAAGACTAGAATGATGTGTCTATCCATTCTCTTCACACGACCTTCACTAAGACTTATGGTTGTTAGTCCTGGTCTAGTGCATGACACATGTAATAGAGAATCACATGTCACTCCCTCTCAACACAAGAAGGACATACTTCAAGTTTCTTCCAAGCAAGAAACTTACCACCATGCTCCCTCTCAATCAGGGTCCTATAGTAGCAATCTAGCTACTCATGAAGAATTCCTCCCCTCGATGTCATGGATTTAGATATTAATGAATCTTCAACTTTTGGCTTCAGGGCACATATCATCCATCACTTTCAGTCACGAGTCATGTCCAATATCAGAAAGTGATTCATCAGTCTTTCTCATCTGGCCCACCGTTATGCCATGCTGCTTTCCTTCGAATCATCTCCAAGGATCATACATCATTTCTCATGATTAGCAACCCTACACAAATTCATCCAGATAAACATATACATATGAACTTAAAAAAAAAAAAAAATTACGTCAATGGTGATATTTCACCATGACATCTTCCTATAGGCATCAACATCCTTTATTCATATTGAGACATCTCCTAATGATATGTTTTTTCAAGGGTCTTATTCTTTCCCAGGCTTCTGTCAAAGTCTACATGTCCTTTAGGGAGATCTCCTAGTCACATCTTCTTGGCCTCCGAATGATACCTGCCTCTTGACATGGTTGCATTTCATGATCACTTCCTCTCTACACATTCTTCATTCCTAGGATATTACAAATTTTCTAATTTTTAGTTCATATACAACCACCTCATATTCGATGAGGATATATATAAGTTGATTTCATCTTTCAGTGCACTGAGAGACCCTCCTTCATAGATCATACTTCTAAATATGGATGTCTATTACCTGCAACCATATGACATGACTTCACAACATCCAGTGTAAGCATATAAAAATATATGTACCTCATAAATTTATCATTTAAGTCATCCTGTAACAGTTTTACTATAATGAAGAGCTTCATTCCCTTGACCTGCTCCATTCATATGCCATCACATCCCAAAATTTTGTTTCCATGATGACCCTTGATCTTGATGATTGCCTTCCATCAATATTGTTATTGGAGAGGCTTTCCTGGAGCTGCTTCACTAAGAGCTCCTACCATGATTTTATCATGATGCTATAATATACATTTCTTCCTATCATACTATTTTAAAACCAAAAAAAATATCTTTAAGATAAAGATGATATTAATCATAATAGAGATCTCTTGCTTCCTCTTTCTTAGATTTCTTAACTTCAGGATCTTCCCTTTCATTTGTGATATGGGCTTCTTCCTTTTTCCTCTTGTCCTTTCCATATTTGGGACAATCTCTCTTATAATGCCCAAGCTCATCGCATCAAAAGCATCGTACATTGTCTTTATTCCTTATTTTATTCTGAGGACCGAATTTTCTGAATCTTCCTTTCTTCCTGGATATTGCTGTAAAGGCTTGATTCCCTTCAATTGATCCTATATCAACTTTGACTTTCAATATTGTTTCCTCTATTTTACATAGAGACCATAAATCATGGAATGGTGTTTCTTCTTTCTTCCTATATGAAATTGATGTGAAGTTTCCCCATTCTTCCGATAGAAAATTTAGTACCACAGTAGTAATATCAATATCATACATTAATCTTCCCATTTCCTGCAGTTGATATCTTATTTCAGAAATCCTCATAAAGTATGAGGTGATTCCTTCTTCTCTTAACAATTTCACTTTTTATAGTTCTTGTCTCAAAGAGATTTCTTCTCCTACAGTACTTACAGAGAATAGATCCACCAGTTTCTCATATATTTCTTTTGCAGTCTTTAGTTTTGATACATAGGGAATGAGAGAGTCCTTAATGGATTCTATGATAATCCTCTAGGCTCTAATTTCTCCCTTCATGTACTTGGCATGAACTAGAGCATCTTCTTTTGGGGGTTGAATTGTAGAACCTTTGATATAGTCCATAACTTCGTCTTCAATTAAATTCAAATGTGTCCTCTTCTTCCATGCACTAAATTTTGATGACCAACCAACTTGTTTCTCTCTTTACAATAAGTAATCTTGACAGATTTAAGTAGGGTTATAGATACTTACTTAAGTAGAGTGGCTTGCAACTTCCTTGATGATTTTTTAATATGAATTCAAGAGTTTCTTATAAGATAGAAATATTCAATATAGGTGTTCTTGAATCCTTGATGATAAAGGATATCCTCAGAAGTTGAATTCCTCCTTCTAACAATGTCTTAAATTCAAATCTGTGATGGAAAATATTATTTTCTTGAATGATTTGATCCTTTGAATGAGTTGATCCTTTGAATGAGATAGGAGATATTTATTGAAGTAGCTAGAGAGCATTCCTTGCACACTGATTTGATTCTTCAACCCAAAATTTTCTCTTTGTCTCCTCGAGTGTCTTCTTTGATGATTAGCCCTTGCATTCAGCACCTTAGCTCTGATACCATGTTGAGAATTAGAGGGCTGATGATTAATTCAAATTCTCTTCTTGATAATTACTTCTGAGCTTAATTGAGTTAATTATGTCTTTTCTTCATTATCTAATTTAGTCTTTCATCAAGTTAATTATCAAAGTACACAAAACATAGAATTAGGCTCCTAGAGCCAAGGCAAAACCTCTCCCTCTTGGAGAGGAAAACTCACGAGAAATTATTCTTATAGATTTTCATATGACAAGTACCATGACCAAGACTCAGACCCTTGACCTATATATATGCATCCAAAACCTTTTCACTGCTTCTTTGTCTGCCTCCAATGTTGATCCTTCATTCTTGCACCAACTTACAATGATCTGTAACAACCTTAGAGAACTCGGTCTCTAATTCAATCTAACTTGATTTCCTATTTTTTCACCAAAACATTTGTTCTTGCTTCATCATCACTTGGAAAATATTTCTTTTGTTTACTGAGAATAGGAAGGTAAATCATAGATTTACCTTCCTTTTATACTTGTACTTATAAGTGCATCACCTTACTGGAATCACATCTTACTTCAGATTGACCGCATATATACATAGTGATTTACTGCCTTAGCTTTGCACTTCACTCAGGTTATATTATGTTGTTACATCTCAGCTATTACTGTATTAGATCTCTATCTTAAGCCCACATAGATCTTTTTCTTAAGTCAGCTTCAAACATAGATAGATATTGTCTGCACTTCTATCCTTAAACTATGTCTTATTTCCACATTTAACCAGACTTCTTCACATTTTCTTGACCTCAGATGTATCCGTATTATAACCATTCCTTAAACCGCATTTTAATCATAGATGTATCCGCATTATACCCAGAGTGATCCACACTTTTCTTTGTTGTACCACTTCAGAGAGATCCACACTTTTCGTTCAGAGTGATCCACACTTTTCTTTTCTACACAATTTGACCGCAGGACCTGTGTATATATAGGACACATTCCTCCTTAATAAGCCAACCATATAACTAGATTGGAGGCGGAATTTATCACTGTGAATTAGGTTGACTAGAGTGCAGTTATTCCAGCGGAATTTATCACTGTGAATTAGGCCTAGTGACCCCTTATTCAATGTATGTAGAACTTGTCTTCCATCGTTGTTTGAGGGCTATTGTGAGCCATTATTCCACAAGTTCTTGGAACATATATTTCTAGACTAGATCCTTCATGTATATGACACTTAATTCTATTTATACCTAGAATAAAAAACCATAATAGACATCAAGAAGAAGTCTATTAACCTATATAATAAAATCTTGTTCATGAAAACCATGTAGCAAGTACTACAAAAAATACATTTTATTATCTTTGTCTTCTTCTTTTCATAAATACATAATTGCATAGTCAACATGAATATAGACCTAGTTACACTTTTCAACATGAATAAGGGGTCACTAGGCCCTAAACCAAGACATAATCTCCAGGCTTTACCGCAATCCCAAACCCATGATTCCTAGTCCAAAACGTAGAGAAACCACCTCTCAGTCTTTACCGCAATCCATCTTGGATCAATATGCCCTAAACCGAGGCAAAACACCTCTAGGATTTACCATATATCCCTCCATTCACTGGTCAATGATTCTTAGGCCCATCGAGGCAACACAATCATGGCTTTATCGCAATGCATATTCTGGATCAGGGGTTACTAGGCCAGTGGCTTTACCGTGATTCATAGTATGATTTATGGACCACTAGGACATGTGCTATATAAATTCATAGATCCACCCCACTTAGCTTCAAATCCATCTGAAAATCTAGCTAAACCAAAACATGAGAACTCCACAACACTTGGTTTTCCCGAAATGGCAAGGCTAGGCTGAAAACACTGTCACACCTGGAAAAACACATGCCAAGTCAGAAAAGAACCACATGCAATACCATGCATGCCAAATATAGCAAGGAAAATACACATACAAATCGATACCTGCCAAGAATTTTGTTGTAGCTACTTGATTCTGCTTTTCCCTTCTTGATCTTTCCTTCTTGCTCCAAATCTCCAAGTATGCCAACTCACCAAGAGTGCTCCAAGAATAATCTAAGTGTCCAAGAGTATGAGAGAGAGAGAATAGAGATAAAAATCTTGCCAACTGATCCTAAACATTTTTTATATCATTGACGCCTCTAATTTATTCATTTTCCATAATTTTCCTTCATTTTCCTCCTCACATGCAACTTGTGACCTTTCACCTTTATTTTTTCCTAATTTCCATTATTCTCATAAATAAATGTGCCAAAAATGCAATTTTTCCTTTACAAAGCCTTTTCCAATTTCTCTATCCATATTAATTAAAATGAACACCCACTAGGATGTTTTCCCAACATTTAGCTTGGAATAAGTGTCCCATCAACCGTGGTTATTGTTAGCCTCCATAGTGTCCCAAGGCTAAAAGGAAATCGATGGAGCTAACCTCAAACCAAGCTTTTAGTTTGGCAGTTAGCCCTACCAAACTAGAGAGGGATCTCTCTATGAAAAAAACAGCCAAGGGTTTGACTGGTACAATAGTGGATTTAAGGCTAGATAGCTCAACACTAAAATATTTAGGGTTTTTCTGCTAGATCAAGGATGAAAATCAGGGAAATAGGTCAAAATATCAAAGGTTGCAGCTGCAAGAGATATAGAGGAGCAAGGTAGCTATGATTTGGTGATGTCTTAGGAGTTTGTTGGTGTAGTGTGGGGTTTTGAAAGAGAAAAATATCAAAATGAGCATGTGCACCATGAATTCATTAATCAAGAAGGAAAATTACATAAAATGATATTCCTAACAAAACAGAGCTTTAATGAAAATAATTCTGCTTATAACCTCTTAGGAAAATCACTGAAGATCAAAGATATGGTAAGGAGACAAGTATAACATTCATATAAAACTATAACAGAGAGAAAACATTATCACAAACTCACAACACAAGAATTCCTGAATAATAGTTGCAATTGTCCTTTGATTCTTGTAAAAAGTGATGAAGTACAAGCAACAAGACTTCCACCCTCTGAAATCCAACCTTCAAAATAACTAAAAAATCCATACATATAGACTCAAATACAACTTCCATTCTCTCAGGGGTCAAATCCCTTAGTGTAGGAACAACTCACAAGATTCTCTCAACAAAACCCTAAAGACTAGGGAGGTTAAAACAAACCCTCCATTTATAGTTTGAATAACCTGATCCTCATTAATGAGGTCTAAAATTACATCAAAATGACCATAAAAACCTCATTTACATCGTATTACATCAAATCAACATGAAAGTAAATAAATTACATCATCAAACCAAGAGTTACTGAGAAAAAACATGAAATCTGCACAAACAGGGAAAAGCACAACGCATGTTTGATAAAGCACAACGCACTTCTAATAAAGCGCAACACCCATCTTGTGAGAGAGTTTTGAAGGCCTTACTATGCTCCAAATATAGTTATGAAAGATGCTCTAGAAATATGAGGATGTCTAGTTGTCATTAGACACCTAAAGTAAGAAAAATGAATTTTCCCACAAGTAATCCCAAAAGCACGATGCCTAGTCCAAAATAGTGGCAGAAAGGTGTTTTTAACCTATTTGTTGACATTTTCTCTCAATCAGATTGTTGACAAGGCACCCCAGGTGGATAGGTGTGATTTATAGCTCATTATATATCCAGAAAAGTTGACTTTTTTCATTTGGATGGCTGGGGAAAAAGCGCAGCGCCAAGGCACTGCACTTTTGGCTATACTGTGTTTTCCAAATTGGCCAAAAGTCACAAAAAACCACAAATTCTAAAAAATTCTTCAAAACTTCTCCAAAATTGTCCCATGAAGGCTTGTGATGATATTTCATGCTATGAGAGAGGCTTTAGCAAGCAAATCCAACTTATCCTTCTCTTTTTTCCTCATTAGGGTTTCCTTGATTTTCTTCTTTAACTGCTTGATTCTTACCTAGGAGACCTAATTTCTTGTATAGTAATGCATATCCATGTGCCTTTATATGTTTTTGTTCTTTTTTTCCCTTTTGAGGAGATTCTCCAAGTGGAAATTCATCTGATCAAGCCAATATTCCCTATCTTTCTCAATTTCTGCCAATATGAGTTCATTAACGATCATTTGAGTCCTTGGTGGAGATGCCTCAGCTTTTTGTTGCTCAAGTGCCCTCTTAAGGCCTCTTGTACTCAGTCTCTTTGCTCTAACCTGCTCTTCTTGATCCTTTGAATCATTAATCTCAAATATTGCCTTACCTTTTTCATCACCCTTGCGTAAATAAACTTTAGGCTTGTTTAAAATCAGTTGATTTACCTTTAACTACATTTTCTCCTGTTGTAAGAATGAAACCAAGAAGTTAGCCTTTTAAAAACTCTCCTTGAGCTCTCTAATCTCAACATCCTTCTCCATGATGATCTTCTCTACTATTTTGTTTTCTTCATTCACCTCCAAATCTGCTATATCAGTGTCATGATGGAATGGTTCCTCATCCTGAAATGGTGCCTCATGATGTGATGATGATCCTTTCTCACCTGATGTAGGCTTGGTCCTTTCAACAATATCTAGAGCAAACAAAAGCCTCTTATCTCTGACATATGTTTGTGTCACCTCTGCCCTAGGAAATCTTTTGGTAGGTTTTCTTGAGGAAGCAAGCTCTTGATATGTTGGTGAAACCAAGGGTGTAGAGTGACTGCTATACTGAGTTGGAGAAGACAAAAGAGAATTTGAATAAAAAACTATCCCATGAAAACTTGATCTATGATAACTGATGGAAAACCAAGACCTTCACCAAGCCATGGTGAAACAAACTAGCATGATGATTTTCTCCCATTCTCAATACCTTCACTGCCATCTTTACCATGCTCTTATAGAGGTAATGAGGTAATTTTAGGGTTTTTACACTGGTGAAATGCATCAAGAGTCTCATATGATACTAATATAACCTTGAATATCTTCCCTCACATGTCAAGTACCTCATGATCAATTTCATGAGAGGGGCATACTTGTCTAGCGACTGTCTAAACGGAAATATGTGTGTAGGAGCTGCTTTGTATGTCGGCTTCATGTACATTTTATAGTTTTCAAGGTCAAGGTCTCTACTATTGAACCATTTTTATCCACTATTTGGAATCCGTGTGGCTGAGGCAATGATCTCTATTGAAAGAGTGAGCACCACCCCTGACATTAGGGGAATTTTGAGGTCTAAAATGGGCCTCCTAAGAAAAATATACAACCAAAATAAAATTTATAAGAACCAATAGGATTCAAGATGATGATGTCAACCATGGAGGATGATTCACCATTTTTTAAGTAAAAGGGTAAAAATATTAAAAAAAATAAAATAATAAAACTACCTTTTCAACTCGTATTTTCAACTTATCTCCCAAAGTTTTTACTCAAATTTCGAGTAGGAGTATTCATTGGATGCAGAATTTAATTCATCATCCAATGAGTACCCACGTTGCATACTTTTGTTAGACCCTACTACACGAAAAATGAGAAATACATGAAAAAACTTGATTGCAATCACGTTTTTCATGTATTTCTCATTTTTCGTTTAGAAGGGTCCACAGAAAGTATGCAACATGGGTACTCATTGGATGAGGAATTAAATTTTGCATCCAAAAAATAGTCCCGCTCAAAATTTGAGTAAAAAAATTGGGAGTTAAGTTGAAAACATAGTTTTTTCTTTTTTCCCTCTAAAATTTGATAATGTCATCATATCTTATTTTATTATTTCCACTATTATTTTATAATTTCCTTAGGAGGCCCATTTTATACCTCAAAGTTCCCCTAATTAATATTCACCTTATCCCTCCTCAATCTAGTGGCAAAAGTACTGGTAAGTTTGTCATGAAAACCAAATTCATCAACCTTTTGGCAAAAGGAAAGGCAACAAACATCCTGAAATGATTTCTTGAGGAAGGGTGAATGCATGATCTCATATTCCGAAGTGGGATCATAGTTGTTGATCTAACCTCCCTTGTGGCTCTTCTGCTCAATGGTTTCAGAATCCATTGCTAATCCTAGGTCAATGGGAAAGGGAATTAGGGTTTAGTGAAGGGAAAAACAACGGATTAGGGTAATTTTTGGGAATGAAGGGAGATGAAGGGGTTTAAGGCTTCTTAAATCCTTGATAAAATTTAATGGGTTAGGGAGATATGTTAGGGAGTAGGGGAAAGTGAAATTTGAGGGAATGGGTGAGGGGAAGGGGTCCAAAAAGGGAAAAAAATGTCCTAACCTAGAAATGTCTAGTCTCGGATAGGGTTTGTGAGAAAGTAGGGAAAATGAGGAGTAGGGGGTGGGGAAAGTGATTAGGTAGGTGTATAACAGGTGGGGGAAGGTGAGTGAGCTTTATTCTTAGGGTTTCCTTCAACAATTTGTCAATGTGAACATGAAACCAACAAAATGCACTAAAAACCCTAGAAGAGGGAATTTATTTTTCCAATCACAAAATGAAGACACAAGAGGTGATTTGGAGGACCCACTTACCTATCTCTGATACACTGGAATTTTTTTGTTGATGAATAATCCACATGGAGTGAATATTTATGCCAAAAAAAAAAAAAAAAAGGCAACACTCCGGTAAAAGCGCAGCGTGTGTGCAACACCTGTTTAGCACAAGTGCAGCGTAGAGGAGAGATGGCACTCTTGGGAAAATAAATTGCTTATCTGAGGGTGAGAGTGAGTTTTCTTTGTGGAGAGAGTTTTATTGAATATGAAATGAGAAAATTAGAGGCTCATTTAGTCTTTTGTAGCTTTGGAAGTCAATTTTCACCGTTGGTGGTTAAGTGGCCCCACCAAGTCTTTTCACTTTTGATTTGAAAATTTACAACTTTAGAACTTTTGAGAAACATATTACATTCACGATTGAAATGAAATTACACTTTTAAAACCTTTATTGAACATTTTTCAATATTACTACTCCTTCAATGCTGAATTTGATGGCGAAATGATTGATTTCATAATTTTGACCCTAAGACCTAATGATGAAACTACATGAAATGATTTGAATGATGACCACAATGATGTGACTGAGATGGTAATAAAGGAATTTCAGTGATGAATCATCAAAATGAATGATGGCAAGACCAAACATGGATTGAAAGGAGTAGTAACACTCCTAGACACACTAACCAGTGACCAAATTTTTATTTGAAGACCTACTAAAACTATAAAATTTTGACCAAAGACCCTAACAAAATCTTGTAAGAGCACATTTGATCACTGGTGACTGGTAGGACTAGCAGACACTAATAATTATTATTTTTAACTTTTATTACATGGAATTTTCACCAGGGCTGTTACAGTCTACAAGTTTTTATATTTAATATGTGCATCCAATGTGGCCATTTCTTATTATGAGATTTACCACATCTGAAAATGGCATCATTCACACAATTTTGAAGAAGTCGAAAAATTTCAACATATTTTTTTTCACATTTACAACTTCCCTCATATTTTTTGGTTCTTGAAGCTCGAGCACTTTCATAACAAAAACAAGAAAATTCAAGCAGCAACAAAATGGTCCACTAGTCTCTTTTCATCTGTTGATATTAGAATGAAGTTTTAGTAGAGGCAGTGTTTGTTTGATTATTTTGGTTAGAAAAGGGTTTGCTCTTGGTTTTATGTGACTTTCAATTTATCATATGTAGCATGTTGAGAAATGTGAAAGAATAATGTGTAACATTTATCTTGCATAAATTGATGTTGAATGGAAGGATACAGAGTTTAACCAAGCTATAGTTTGCTTTGGTAAAGGCAAAGGAATATCTTAAAAATCTGCCTAAGAATACACCACATAAAAAGTTTGAACATAAGTAATATATGGATTTTTCTTTCGCACGTATGTTCTTTTTTCTACACAAGATATCACAACAAGAAAAAATATTGATATTGTAGAAATTGTTTGAGGACCTTATTAAGGTCGATTGTTCTAATGTCCTACTTGATTGATACCTTTTGATATGTCGGGAAGGCTTTAAATACAAATTAATATGTTATTGAAACAAATTAGATTCTTTATTTTATAGATATAAAATATAAAAACAAATTTCAATGCCTTCGTTTGAATGTTAGTTGACTCTGCTGTGGGCAAGTTACAAGAAATGTGATTGGAAAAAGGATGGGGATACAATGCAAAGCATGTATTGGATATGTTAAATTTGTTGTTAGAGATCCTTCAGGCGCCTGATCCATCGACTTTGGAAATGTTTCTAGTAGGGATTCCTATGGTTTTTAATGTTTTGATTCTTTCACCTCATGGATATTTTGGGCAAGCAAATGTTTTAAGAATTCCAGAAAAGACGTCAGTGGACAGGTAAAGAGAAATTTTATAATTTCAATGTCCATTCCATGATATCCTCTCTTTATTGTTTGATTGTATTTTGAACATTTCTTTTGATTTTGTTTTGTCTTTTAACTATGAAATTGAAAATACTTGGTATCATGTTGATTTAAAAAACAACCAAAGCTTGAAGATGAAATTATTAGTACACGATATTGATTGGAATCCTTATAACTATTTTGTGTTAAAATATTTTCGTGACTATCTGAAAAGTTTACTTTCATGTTGTTTATATACTTGACCAAGTTCATGCATTATAAAATGAAATGTTGTTGTCGAATAAGACGACAAGGATTAAACATCACACCTCATATTATTTATTTTCACAAGTTATCTACAACTTTAGCAATTTTAGCATGTAAATTATAAGTTGACATGATTGTTCATAATATTTCTTGAACATTGAATACTAAGTTACTAAGGTGTTCTTTTCTACGGTGAAATTTTATTTGTTTTGTTTATACAAGTCATCTAGCCACATAGTGGCCACTATTTATCAAATGAAGAAAACTTGTTCGACTTTCTTGCTTGTATGGGGAAAAATGGCTTTGACATTGCTGATGTTGAGGTATATGTCGTATAAAATATTTATAGTCTACTTTAGTTTATATTATAGTGTTCATTGTCTTTAATGTCTTACACTCAGCAATGTATCTTTCTTTCTTTTTTTTCTTTTTTTCTTTTTTAAGAAAAGGAACTCAGTATTGATGGTAAGAATCATGATTTGAAGAAATAAGAGAGCAATAACACTGGAGTGACAAATGAAAAAAGAGAGAGAGAAGAGAATCGGTCTAGTGATACCCTTAGAGCCAATATCCTGCATAAGGCACACACATAGAGACTGATGGTCAAGTATTCATAGTTGGCGAATTCACTTGCATTGCCTTGGCAACACAATCATAATGTTTTGAAGTGATGAAATATCATTTCATGTGTAAATTGTAGTCCAACCAATATTAAGTTGGAAACTCATATTGTAATCCTTTAACATTTCATATAATATATACAATTTATATAGTTGAAATTATTTATAGTTGCACTTGATATTTTTTAGTATTGTAATTAACATATGCAACTTTACGTTTTCATATTAATTTAAGATACATTGCATTGTATGAAATTTTTTAAACTTAGTTGCAAAAACATGCTAATTAATTTATGTTGATAAATAATGAACACATAAAATCAATATAAAACTACTAAATTAGTAGTTTATATTGATTGATGATGACATAAATAAAATGAGTATACGACTAAATTAGCCATTTATAATGATTATTAATGAAATGAACATATACTATTAAATTAGTTGTTTATATAATGAATATGAAACTACCAAAAAAATATATACGACTACTGTTGATGACAAATTTGTGATTACAAATGACTAAATATTGCAAATATATGGCTATTAGTAGCTAATTTACAGTATCTTATAACACGATCAAAATTTAGTCATATTTATTTGGTTGTTAATTGGTTTCAAACAATGACTAAAATTTTCATATATATGACTATTAGTAGCTAATTTAAAGTATCTTAAAATGTGGCCAACATTTTGGTCATATTTATTTGGTAATTAATTGGTTTTTTCGAGTGATCATATAGTAATATATTTTGTTGTATATTTGGTCATTAATTGTGACAATTAATGACTAAATCAATGACTAAATTAATGACCAAATTTATGACTAAATATACTACTAGATAAAATTGAGACAACCAATTAATGACTAAGCTAAAAATGACTAAAATTTGGTCGTGTTACAAGATACTATAAATTAGCTACTACTAGTCACCGAATGAAAAATGGTTGTTTATATGCAAATTTTAGTCATTTTTTTAGTAACTAATTAGCCATTTTGTACTAGTACTGATTAGAGCGACGTTGCAACACTAGACTTTGGGGTAAGAAAATATCATCATATAAGTATTGTATGTTTGGAATGCAAGTATGTTAGTTAATGGTTGTTATAAGAATTAGGGTTGTGTACATGTTTTTCATTCTATGGTTGTTGCAGTTGCATGTATGATATATTTTAGTTAATCAATGTGATCATATGTACCTGTGTCAGTTTTTCATGAAGGATATAAACTGGTTGTTATATGAATTATAGTCATATGCATGATGGTTATGGTCATTGTAAATAAGATATTTATGTTATATGTACCATTCTAATTTGGATTAGCCTATGTGGATGTTTAGGGTTATGAAATTCAGGTATGAGTCGATATGCTTGTGATATTGTGTCATAATAATCTAGATTGACTATGCGTATGTGATATTTTTTCATGAATAAAAATTATTTATAAGTCTATGATGTGAACATGTTAGTTAATGTTATCGATATCATGACCTTAATTATGTTTGGGTTGATATGTTGTGAAGTTATATTATGCTAATCTAGATTGATTGTGCAAACAAGATAGCCTCCCATGAGATACATTTAGGTATGAGTTTGATTATGTCGTATACTTGGTGCTTGAATGTTTGCTTATGTCATCTATTTGATGTTTGAGTGTTTTGTATCTATTATGTCATCTATTTGTTTTTTGAATGTTTGACTAGTTGCACGATATGAGTTTGTATCTATAAGATTGCATGAATGCATGATCTTGTTTGAGATGGTTGCACTAACACATATGTGCTGAGAAAAATTGATATTTACTTAAGTGTAAGTAGGTGATAGTTGTAGCATTATGTATTATGACTGATGAATGTGAGTTGATTTTTTATTATGACATGGTTGTTCGACTTGATAAAGGTTGATTTCAAATTAATAGATATGATTTCTTGATATTTGGAACATGTGGTTGACATGTAGGTTCAGTTATAAGGCAATGTGTTTGGAAAAACAAGGTAATATAACTGGTACATTGTTCACTAGTAGAAAATGAGAAATTAGTGACTAGGTGACTAAAAAGTTAGTCACCACAAATTTTTCAAGTGAAATCATACCAATAATGAGTAATATTAAGTGATCCAACTAAAAACGTCTAACATAAATGAATAATTTAGTCTCGGGTTAAAATATACGACTAAAAAAAGTAATACAACTAAAAATTACTAACATGAATGAATAATTTAGTCTAGGAGCACAAATACAACTACCTAACAAGTACTACAATAATACACGCTATAATAAAAATGGTCATCGGTGAGGTTCATGCTTATGATGGATCTTTAATGTTAATGACAAATGTTGCATATGGTGACGATCCTTAAAAAAACGTTTTTGTAAGTGCATAGTGACAGTCCTTAAAAAAAGTTGTTTTTAGTGCATATGGTGACAGTCCTTTAAGGTTTGTCACGAAAGACATTTTCAATGACACTTAATTTTGTGATGGTTGTTAAAGGCCCATCACTAATTCTCTCTTTGGTGACACTTCTAGTGACGATGTTTTATTGACCCTCACCAATGTTGTTTTTGGTTAATTTTGGTGATGATCACAAACCCTAAAACATATTTATCAAACTAAATTTAAATTTATTTTGTGTTGTCACCTTTTAGATGCCATGCCCCAGAAGCAAAGGTGGGTTGAGCTTCAATCCTATCACTGTATCTTCATTCTTTTCATATATATTTTGTAGAAGGGTGCTCTTTCCAATGCATTCTTCATTCTCTCAGGAGAGTGATATTCCATTTTTTGTAGGCTAAGTGGTAATGTATGTGATATCCTCTACCATGCCTACAAACTCTCTTCTCCTAGAAACATGGATGTATCATCAAAGTGTGAAATTCCCTAGCCGTGTGTCTTAATGTGTTTAGGTGCTAGTACATCATCATTTAAGATCAGTTGATGGGTACTAATGATCCCCCTGGGGCTTATTAGTTCTGATATGATCTATAGAGGTTCTCTCTCTTCTCTTGTGATGACTCTTTTAATACTTTCTTCTCTTCCTTCTTCATATGTTATCCAGGGTGCTAAAGCCATTAATTGCATATCACCTGTTAGTGTCAGTTTTTGCATCCTTCCACCAGTGATCAAATAAAATATTTCATGTCATGTTAAGGGTCCCATTTTCAAATTTTTGTCATTCCATTTGGTCATCATGCAAAATTTTGGTCACTTGGTGTAGATTTAGGTCTGATCTTACTCCTTTCAAAATTTTATAACTTTCTAGCTCATTTTATCACTTCGCTAAGTGTACTATTAGTCATGATTTTTAATCATCATTTCAATCATTTTCATCACGGTTTCATTCAGTATAAGTCTCCATTAGGTCTTAGGGTTTCCAAGGTCATAAAATCACCATCTCATTTCATAAAATCCCAGCAAATGAAGGAGTGCTAATAAATAAATTTCATCAGTAAGTTTGATTTGTAGATTTGGTTTCAAAGAAAAATGTAATTTTAGAGCTGAGGCGCCCACAACCCGCATAGGGATGTATGTATGTGTAATGTCAATGCTCATTTCTAATATAGAGATGTGTAGATGTAATGTGTGTAATGTAAACTTTTAATATGTCGGGCCCAATATATAGAGATGTGTAGATGTAATGTGTGTAATGTAAAATTTTGATATGTCGAAGTGTATATAGATGTGTAGATGTCATGTGAGTAATGTAAATTTTTGATATATTTACCACTTTAATACCAGAATACCATGGGCCAAAGACCATATTTATAAAAGAGGTATGGTAAATAAATAATGTGTAGATGTAATGTGTGTAATGTAAACTTTTGATATGTCGGCCCAATATATAGAGATGTGTAGATGTAATGTGTGTAATGTGTGTAATGTAAACTTTTGATATGTCGAAGTGTATATAGATGTGTAGATGTCATGTGAGTAATGTAAACTTTTGATATATTTACCACTTTAATACCATGGGTTGAATACCATAGGCCAAATACCATATTTATAAAAGAGGTATGGTAAATAAATAAAATATAAATAAACCATATATATGGTAAATAAATAAAAAAGGCATTTTATATTTACTCCATAATCCTATTTATATTTATGAACATCAAAAAGTGGTTTTATTTAGGTGAACCCCGAGCTAAATACCATAGGCCAAATTATTATTAATACATGGCAAAAAAAATTATTCAGCCTAATATTAATATTAATATTATTAAATTTAATTAATGTAAACTTTTGATATGTCCGAGTGTATAGAAATATACCACTTTAATACCATGGAATGAATAC
The DNA here is from genome assembly GCA_034641835.2 of Pinus albicaulis. Lineage (NCBI taxonomy): Eukaryota > Viridiplantae > Streptophyta > Pinopsida > Pinales > Pinaceae > Pinus > Pinus albicaulis. The sequence continues at coordinate 1,102,765,743 of CM076577.1, forward strand.
CATGGGCCAAATACCATATTTATAAAAGAGGTATGGTAAATAAATAGATTATAAATAAACCATAGTTATGGTAAATAAATAAAACTTCTTTTTATATTTACTCCATAATCCTATTTATATTTAGGAACACTCAAAAAGTGGTTTTATTTAGGTGAATCCTCAACTAAATACCATGGGCCAAATTAAAGTACACTATATGGGCTGTCATTTTAGGAAGTAATGGTCCCATAAACATCTAAATCTGATTTATTCCTGTCCACCGTGACTCAAGATATTTAGTACAATAGTTCAAGCTAAATATTTAGCTAGGTCTCTTCCACTATTTAAATCATCTCTCCTCTTCTCCAACTCCATCTCCCTTCTCCACTTTGTATCCCTTCACTCCTTGCCTCCCTTCATCCCCTCTCCCACATCTATCTCTCTCTCTCTCCCTCTCTTCAACCTCCAACTATGTTAGTATATCCCTCCCTCTCTCATTCTCGCCCCATTCCCCACATCTCTCCTTATTTTTCTCTTTATCTCACCCCCAAACATACACATACTCCTGTATTTATCCCTTGTCACTCCCTCTCTGTCTCTCCACTTCTCGCTCCCTATGTAAATACATTACTCTGGATCCAGAGTTTGATATTATTTGTATTAGGATCAAATCATTAGGATATCGATGCAAGTAAGAAAAACAGAGACCCAAAGAGGGAAGACAAGATATATGAGAGAAGAGAGGAAGGAGGGCACACATTTGAGCTAGCATTTCGTAGAGGGTACAAAGGTTCTTATTGTTCACCAAAAACTAACTCGCATCAACTTCAGGTGAAACCAGAGACTGCGGGAAGATAACTTGAAGAAGCTTGGGAAGAAAAACATCGCATTTTTTGAACGTGACGCCGTGAGACACACTTGTGACAAAGCACGCAACATGTTAGCATCATTTCGTTATACTATCTTTTCATGATGAAACTATTAGAAGCTTGGGTGAGCTCATCATCAATTTGAGTAAGCAAGGATGAATGACAGTATAAGTCAAAAAACAAGGAAGTAATGGAGAGAGAGGCAAGGATATAGTAACATAGTTGGAGGGTGAAGAGAGGGAGAGAGAGGGAGATATAGAGAGAGATAGATGTGGGAGAGAAATGGATAGAGGGGAAGGAAGAGAGAGAGAGGACGTGAGAGAGTGGAGAGAGGGAGGGAAAGAGAGATGGAGTTGGAGGGATATAGTAACATAGTTGGAGGGTGAAGATAAGGAGAGAGAGGGAGATATAGAGAGAGATAGATTTGGGAGAGAAAGGGCTAGAGGGGAAGGAAGAGAGAGAGGATGTGAGAGAGCGGAGAGAGGGAGGGAAAGAGAGATGGATTTGGAGGGGGGGAGAGAGGGAAGAAATTTCTTGCACTCGATGCATTGATTTCAGTGTGGATGGTGATTTCTAATCCTATTTTTCTTGCACTATATGCATTGATTTTAGTGTATATGTTGAGAGAGAGAGTGTGTGTGTGTGTGTTGGGGGAGGAAATAGGATTGGAAGGCAAAGAGAGAGAGAGAGAGAGATAATTGTATTTGCAAAGAGAGAGTGAGAGGAAAAGATAGAGGAAGGAGAAGAGAGAGGACATGAGAGAGAGGAAGAGAGTTATGGGGGAAGAGAGAAAATTGGAGGGCAAAGAATGGGAGAGAGAGAGAGAGAGAGAGAGAGAGAGAGAGGAAGGACGAGAGAGAGGAGGAGAGAGGGAGGGATATGGAAGGATGGAGAGATGGAGTTGGAGGGGGAGAGAGGGAGGGAAGAAGGATTACATAGAGAGTGAGAAGTGGAGAGAGAGATGAAGTGACAAGGGAGATATGGAGAGAGTGTGTATATGTTTTGGGGTGAGATAAAGAGATAAAGAAGGAGATATGGAGAGAAGGAGAGAGGGAGGGATATAGTAACATAGTTGGAGGGTGAAGAGAGAGGGATATATATATATGTGGGAAATAAATGGAGAGAGAGGAAGGAAGAGGGAGGATGTGAGAGAGTGGAGAGATGAAGAGAAAGAGAGATGTAGTTCGAGGGGGGAGATAGGGAAGTAGATGGTGATTTATAATCCTATTTGATTTCTTGCACTAGATGCATTAATTTCAGTGTAGATGTTGATTTCAGTGTAAAGGAGGAGAGATGGAGGGAAAGAGAGATGTAGTTGGAGGGGGGAAAGAGGGAAGATGATTTCTTGCACTTGATGCATTGATTTCAGTGTGGATGGTGATTTCTAATTCTATTTTTCTTGCAATATATGCATTGATTTTAGTGTAGATGTTGTGTGAGAGAGAGAGAGAGAGAGAGAGTAACATAGTTGGAGGGTGAAGAGAGAGGGAGATAGATATGCGGGAAAGAAACTGAGAGAGAGGAAGGAAGAGGGAGGATGTGAGAGAGTGGAGAGATGGAGGAAAAGAGAGATGTAGTTCAACGGGGGAGATAGGGAAGTAGATGGTGATTTATAATCCTATTTGATTTCTTGCACTAGATGCATTCATATCAGTGTAGATGTTGGTTTCTAATCTTATTTTATTACTTGCACTAGACCCATTGATTTCAATATAGATGTTGATTTCTAATCTTATTTGATTACCTGCATTAGATGCATTGATCTCAATGTAGAGGTTGTTTTGTTAGTGCATTGATTTCAGTGTAGACATTGATTTCTGATTTGATGTAATTGGATGTACATTGATGGTACATTAATTTTAAAGTGATTGGATTAAGATTGTGCATTGATTTCAGTGTAAGCACACAAAATTATTAACAATGTACATTAATATTTGTGTTATATTAAATCAACCTATTAATATTGAAGAGAAAGAGAGACAATGTATGATGTTTAGTACAATAGTTCAAGCTAAATATTTAAATGGTTTATTATTTCAATTGTCCTTTTCATATAATCGATATGAAAAGATGACAAAACTAACAAAGGTGACAATAAAAATAGAAAAGAAAATAATTTGACATTGATCACAATGAAGACTATTTGTATTTGACTACATTCTTATTATTTTTATTTTCTATCATTCAACACTATTACATTGTCACTTTGCATTCAAAAAAATTATTTCTTCATTAAATTTATTAACAGTATTTATCATCTCAAAAAACTGAGGTAATTAAGAAAATTTTAAAATTAAAATGACCAGATAAATATCAGACATATTTAGCATATATAAAATTATTATATTTATATTATTTGTATTTACATATTATTGATAAAATTAATCATATTTTCGATAGATTTTCCTTGGCCGCACACGACTGAAACCAGCCTAGATCCATCTTAACTTTGGATCTATCAAGCGCCGAGAGGGATCAAATCTCTCGAGGTGCAAACCTCTTTTTTTGAGTGCAAAACTTGAGGAAAGGTTTGCACCTCGAGAGATTTGATCCTTCCTGCCGCTTGATAGATCCAGAGTTAAGATGGATCTAGGAATAAGTTCTCAGAGTTCCAAGTAGTTGCACACTCAAAGTTCCATCAAAAGATAATCGAAGTTCCAAAAATTCAACCAGTGTTCCTAAGCCATCAAAATATGAAGTTCAATGATCTAATTTAGAAATTAAAAATAAATAGAAATGTAAAGTCAATTTCAAGAAAGGAAAAGTGGGTCCCAAATTTTTTAATGACATTTCTCCAAGTATAAAGGCTCCCAAAGACCAAGAAGACAATCATTTGCATCTTCAAAGCATCGAGCTCTCAGCCTCCCAAGAAAAAAACCAATTTTTCCTTCAGAAAATCGAATTATGGGTCATTCGTTGTGCTTTTTCCAAAGGCGTTGTGCTTTTGCAGGAGACCACATTGGGCTTTTTCCAAAGGTGGTGTGCTTCTCACAGTTTCTCATTGCTCTTTTTATCTGTATACTGCGCTTTTTGCAGAATGGATCCAAGGTCCCTAATATTCATTTCACAAGTTCTTAGCTCCAGTTCAGGGTTTATACAACTATTTTCAAGTAAGTAACACCTCCATAGCGCCTCCTTTCAACTTTTGGTGTCAATTCTATGGTGGATACCCTCCCTTACATTTTATGTCATGTTTTGAGAAATTGAAACCCTAGTTCATAATTTACAAACTTAATTACTCTCCCCAAGACTCATTCACCTTCCCTATACCCTAACTCACTCCCCACTACCATTACATTCACTTATTTCTCATTCCCAAGCCCTATTCACTAAACCCTGCCACCCTAGCTATGCTTTCCTAGGCAGCTAGATACCTCCCTGTAATACAAATTTATTACCCCATTTCCATAAATTTTCACCCTCCCATTACCTCCCTAAACTCCCTAATCCGTTTATACATTCCCGCAAATTTTCCCTCACCCATCACAATCCCCTAACCCCACAATTCTAGTCCATTTCCTTTCCCCTTCTTCCCTAGGGTTTTCAAAAGAAAACTAAGCATAATGGAGGAAGAAAGAAACATAATGAAGGAGGAAAGAAATTCCATAGAAGAAGACAAGAAAACATATAAAAAAGGAGGGAGGATTCTGAGATTAGAGCCAACAGACACTAGGGAATTAATGGCATCACCCTTAGCTGTCAGATGTTTCCAAAATGTAGGTTGCTTTGAATTTTGTGAGATGGTACAAAGAGTTAAAATTCATCCTAATTTGACCAGTGTTTTCTTCAGCAACCTCAAAAATAAACAAGTGATTATAGCAGGAATGAACTTCACCATTTCCACTAACATCATTGCAGCAGCAACAAGGATACCCAATGTGGGTGAAAAATGGTTTAAGACTAAGGATTTGGTTGCCTAGTTGCATGAGCCTTACCTCAAGGCACCCTACAAAGAAAACATCAAAAAGGTATTTCCTTTTGGCCAGATGTTGAACAGGTTTTCCCCCATGATGAAAATAATCATGAAATACTTCACCTATGAGAGCATATTCTCTAGATTATACAACTATCACATCAAGTTTCCCATGCATTTCACTAGCGTGAAATTTCTCAACCTACCCTACTATCTATATAGAAGCATTGATAAAATGGCTTACATAGTGAAAAACAAAGATTTTGAGCTTCATATGAAAAACCTCTTCCATAAATCTCTGATTAAAATCATTTTCTTTCACCACCTTAATTAGTTGAACATAGCATGGGAGACTTTCATAGAGGCATATGTCTTCACTGCAGGTCCAAGTCAACCTGCTAGACCTATTCCACCAAAAACACCAGTTCATCACAAAAAGACTAGGGCATCTAACAGGGCTACAGTGAAAGAAACCAAAAAGGTCAAAGAGGTCAAAACCTACCAGAGGGGACCAAGGTAAGTGTTTTCTCCATATATTATGGAAGGGGCCTTGCCTTCTTCATCAACAAAACAGGGAAATCAAAATAAAAAGGAGGTAGTTGTTCAAGAGGAGGAATACCTTCATGAGGAAGAAAGAGAGTTTGAATTGGTGGACTTGAATTTCCAAGATGATCATGAAGCCTCAAATCTGATCATCAAAGAGAAATATGCCACAATAAAATAATTGCAGGACAATATGGCCAGAGGACAATTTTTCATATCCTTCCTTGAACAAGAAAACAAGCAGCCGAAAGACAAACAGGTACTCATGGAATTAGAGTTTCTAAAGGCAAAGAGACAAGACACCAAAGGTAAAGAAGTGATAGGACCTGATGAGTCTGACCATGGTGAGACTCAAACCACCAAGACAATACCAAAAATAAGAGGTCTTAAGAGAGAATTGGAGCAGGAGAAACATGAGGTAGAGAAACTCAATTTTGAGGTAAGAATTGCAAAGGAAATCAATGATGACAGAGAAGTGTGGCTTGATAGAGTTAACATCCACCTTGAGAATCTCCTCCATAATTCCAACAAGGACAGTGATATGCTTAGACATATGGCCAACAAATACAACACTAGAAACAAGTTTGCAACATCAGAATCAAACAGTTGAAGGAGAAACCCAAGAAAAACCTAATCAAGCATAAGGAGGAGGAAAAACTTGAGATTATTTCTGATGCCTCCTTGATTGCTTGAAACACCTCATCAACACTTAATATACTAATTTTTAATATTTTTGGGCAAGTTTTCAAGTCTTTGGGAATTTCTGCAAATTTTGACAGACTTTTTGCACACTCAGCCTGCAAAAAGCTCAACGTGGGCCATGTTGCGCTTTTTGTAGAGGCCTCCAAATGAGAAATGGTTTGCATATTTGGATTTAGAATGATTTATACATAAATTTTTTACTATTGGGACTCAATAAATAGAGATTTTTACAAGTGGAATTGGCAAAATACCACTCAAAAAACACCTTTCTCCCTCCTTTTTCAAACTTTCACTGCGCTTTTTTAGCAGTCTTGGAAGAGCTTCGCTAAACCATTTTCAGATCTTGAAGACATTTTTGACAAATAGACTGGAATATATTTCCAATGAGCCATCTTGGGCCCAATTTGGACTTCATGAAGGCAGTAAAAAATCAGCTTCAAGGCCCACGCTGCACTTGTTCCCAGGCACGATGTGCTTTTTGAAGTTTTTTGTTTTCTCCAGAATTTTAAAAATTTCTTAGTTGATGGATGGATTAAATGAAATTTTACTGATGAAATTGTCAAATTTGAATGTAATTATGCCATAAATAGTTACTATGGGTAGATGCATCATGTAAATATGTAATTTTGGTCAAAGTGAATCAGTTTCATGAATGATAAGGATGAGTTTGCTAACCTCCCTAATACTAGGATTTTAGTTGAGCACTTTGGGGACCAGCTCCACAAGTCACGGATTTGAACCCTGAGAGTGGGATAAGTAGTTTTTGGTCTATATATTTCATTTCCTTTCTCATTGCAAGGGTTGGATGCTGTAGAATTTGATCATTGAACACTATTGTAATAAGACTTTTGGCAAGAAATAATAGACTGAGGTGTAGCTATTTTGATGGGATTCATGTGGTAATGTGATTTGACATTGTTCATTCTTATGTTTGAAAATATTTGAATGTATTGTGATATTAATATTCATGCCATATCTGAATGTAATTGATTCCTAAGTTAGAAAGAAAGAATTCATTAGCTTATGCTCTATTTTGGATGAATAGTTATAGTTTTGTTTCATCTTCTTCTAATTGAAAATAATTCATGTTTCCATGCTCTTTTCTGAAACCCTATAATTCTAAACCACTCCATCAAGATACCTTAATGTGTTAAAGTACTTACCTACCTTGCCCCATCAGATCTCTGCAATTCTGATCCTTGTTTGACCTGACCTATTTCTTCTCTGACCTATTCACCATCCAACACCTCAAATTCATTCAACCAAACCCTAGTGGTACTATACCTAGCCTAAAATCTCATTTATCCAATCATATTGATTGTGATCTTGTGGAGAGAGCCCTCTCCTGCCTATTAGGGCTAGCTACTTGGAAAAATATTGGTCCGTGGTTACATTTACTGGTCTCTTCTCCACCTCGGAGATCTAGTGGAGTGATAACATCTTGGCGACCATACTGGGGAAGAAAGTGATAGATATTCCCTGGTTTTACCATTATATCATCGAATTCTTGACATGTGGATGATAGGTCTAATATTTGATGGAGGTTGATTTGAAAAGTTGCAAAGAAACAAGTTTCTGAACAGTGAACATTCTGGCTTCGAGGAGATACACCAGATCAAATCCACATCCTCGTCCAGTTGATCCAGTCGAAGATCTAGAGAGACTTGCTTGGAAGCAAAGATATTAAAACACAGAAATTCAGTCAAATCCTATTCCATTGGTAAGACCTTACTCTCTACCTGCAAAAGTTTTATCTCTCGAAGACAGACCTTTGGATTTGAAATTTGAACTATATATATTTCGATCTAATTCTGAAACCTCACTGTCTGATATAGTTTTTGACCCATTAAGTATTTCTGAGGTAAAATCATTATAACAAGATAGATCTTAGTTCTTTAAAACTTGAAGAGAAATTACCTTTTGAAGAAACTAAGTTTGAATCATAATTTGGCACTAAAATCTGGAGTCAATTCTATAGGCTTGAAATTTTAGCAAACCAACTTCAATACCAATCAAAAAAATCCATAATCCAATATTAGCAAGAGTCATTACACATCCCAACAAACTCACAGTCAATTATTTCTTCTTCATCTGTACCATCTACTTCATTACCCATTCAAAAAAATACTTACATTGTCACTCTTGTCCCTCACTCATCAGGGAATCACGGCTAGATTTACACCCCTTATTCTACCTGGTCAACTCAATGCCTTATGATGCAGGGGCATTAGACACTAGCCAACAATGTAGGAGTTTTGTCCACATGTTGTGGCTAGGAGGGTTTGGAAATAGTCGAATTGTTACAGCTAGGTGTCAATGCCTTAGCTGATTATATTATTAGATTAGTTAGAGTCGTAGAAGTCGAATAGCTCAGTTAGTCTAGCTGTCATATTCCAGTTAGTTGAATTATTTTAATTAGGCTGTTGATTTCCTAAAACGGTCCTCTCAGAGGAACCGAAGACTCATATGTTTATGTATATAATTGTAATCACTTGAATGTATAGAAGGGGGAGAGAGAAAGAGAGATTTCTACAATAAACTCTGTGTATTGAGAAATTGCTTCCGGTTAATAAAATTCAAGTCTTGTTGATTTTCAACTGCTTGTATTTATAATTGTGAAGAAATTGGTTTAACTGTGAAGTGATTGGACTTTGTATATATACATATTTTTTGAACTAACCTGCCGTATAGGTTTTGTATCCCTCGGTCCATTATTTCTCTCAATTTTATTCGAATAACCCTGTTAAATCCATGCTACCCACAAGCGAGGTCTATGCAGAGGAATTGTGGTCGTGAACACTGGTTAATTGGAATATTCCCACTTTGTAAAGAATAGATTTGTTGCTTTGAACCGTAACTGCAGTTTAGGCATGAGTTAGAGAACGAGGAGGATCGTGCAACCGGCGTGAACCATAGTTAAACAATGTGCAAAAACCGCGAGTGGTTTTGAAAGGTGGATTGCCCATATTGCACCACCTTCGCAGAGAAGGCGATATTTCCCGAATTGAAGCGATTCCATAGAACCGTCGACGCGTGGCACCGGACGACTGTACAAAAACCACCTTTCTGTATTATAATCGCGCGTTAAAGTCTGGCGCTGGAAGCCGAGCGATATCGACGAGAGTCGTCGATCCGGGGAAAGGCCATCGGACGGTGGTCGCCTGATGGAGATGCGCGAGGTTTAACCAAGGTATGGGGCATACATTTGATTGGCTATTGGACATAGAGGTGGGCCCGGAGCGAGAGTCCTATTGTAAAGTTTGATTTACAAAGCGTGGAGTATTAATATAAGTTTGAAGATTAATATAAAATTTCGAAAGGCATACTTTAAGGTTCGGGAATATAAATTAATGTTTAAACACTGTGGATAGTATTATTTATCAAATTTTATGAATTTGATAATTAATAAAAAGAAATAGACCACGTGGAGCAGGGAAAAGTTGGACAAAGCCACGAAAACGACTGACCATCTCTCCTCAGGGTTGACTTTCAGCGTTGTTGCGTCATTTGTGGTATCAAAGCTATTGTCCGAAGTTGTTTTACTGACATGGCGATCTGAATTTGTAGAGGTGCTGGCAGAAGAAGACCTGTTGCCAACGTTGAGGTGTTGGGGATGTTGTAGAGGGTCGAGGCCAGAATAGATGCCATGGAGCGAAGACAGCCCAGAGATCCTGAAGACATCAGCGAACCTGAGACAGAAGAAGCAGAAGAAAATGTTGAGATTCCTCTTGACATGAGGCTCCTTAGAACTGTTCTGGGGTTTGCAGTTAAGCCCAGAATTGAAGTGTCAAGCTATGCAGGGGGACTGAATCCAGAGGAGTTGGTGGACTGGATAAATGAAATGAAAAAGTGCTTCGATTATGAAGAAATAAGTGAAGACAAGAAGGTCAAGTTTGTAGTAACAAAGCTGAAAGGACATGCTGCACTTTGGTGGGATGGAGTGCAGGCAGAAAGGAGGAGAGTTGGCAAGAAACCTATTAAAAGTTGGACCAGAATGATGGCCAAATTAAAAGGTAAATTCTTTCCTAGTGATTACCAGCTGAAATTGTATAAGCAAATGCAGAACCTAAGACATAGGTTGCTGACAGTAAAGGAATACACAAAGGAATTATACAGAGTGAGCATAAGGGCTGGGCAATTCCAAGGCACACCTGAGAAGACTGCCAGATATGTGAATGGTCTCAAACTGGAGATCCAAGATGAGATTGGTCTCCTATCTCCTAAGATAGTGGAAGAGGCCTACCAGATGGCCTTGAAAGTAGAGGAGAAACTCCTGAGGAAGCAGTCTACCAAGAAGAGAGATACTTTCCGTGGAAAGGGAAGTCAGGGTGGTAGAGGAAAGCCTGCTACACCTAGGGATGGAGCTAACAGTAGCTCACCTCATAATGCATCTACAGAGGATGATGCAAGGGGCAGAAGGGGTTCTTACAGAGGAAAAGGAAGAGGAGGCAGAGACAAAGGCAGGGGTAGAGAATTAAGGTGTTATAGATGTCAGCAAGTGGGACACAAGCACTATGAATGTCCAGAGAATGTGGGTGCTGGTCCAAGAAATGATGTTGTTGCCCAGGCTAGATAAGAAGCAGAGATCGAAGAAGAAATTCTTCCAAAGAGGGGAGAATCCTTGGTGGTGAATAAGGTCCTGTTGAAGCAAGCCAAAGAGGTCACTGAGCCTGCACAAAGGAAGAATTTGTTTAGGAGCATATGCAAAGTCCAAGGGAAATGCTGCCAGCTAGTCATTGATAGTGGTAGCACAGACAATCTGGTCTCCACTGAGGTTATAGAGAAGTTGAAGTTGAAGACAAGGGAGCATCCAACTCCCTACAGGGTGTCCTGGCTGCACAAGGGGCACCGGCTGGTTGTGAAAGAACAGTGTGAGATAGAACTGCAAATGGGAAAATACAACGATAAGGTCATGTGTGATGTAATGCACATGTATGTGTGTCATATACTGTTGGGTAATGCAGCAGTGCATGATGGAAAGAAGAACACTTACAAGTTCTTCAAGGATGTGGTACATCATACATTGATACCCATGGAAGAAGGAGAGCCATCCAACAGAGTGATTGATCCAAAGACCTTGTTGCTGAGTGGGAAGGAACATCTACAGCAGATAGAAGAAGAAGAGGTAAGCTTTGCTTTAGTTTGCAAACCTAAGGTAGTTCTTACTTCTACAAATATTTCTGATTTACCAGTAGAAATCCAAGAGATGTTAGACAATTATTGTGACATTGTTGTGGATGATTTACCTGATGAGCTGCCACCTGTGAGAAAGATCAGTCATCAAATAGATTTTATCCCTGGTTCAAATCTGCCAAATAAGGCAGCCTACAGAATGACTCCCAAGGAAAATGAGGAAATCAGGAGACAAGTACAGGAATTGGTGGACAAAGGACTGATCAGAGAAAGTTTGAGTCCATGTACAGTACCAGCAGTATTGAGCCCAAAGAAAGATGGAGGTTGGAGGATGTGTACTGATTCCAGAGCAATCAATAAGATCACAATCAGGTATAGATTCCCTTTGCCCAGAGTTGAGGATTTGATGGACTATTTGAGTGGTGCTAAATATTTCTCAAAGATAGATTTGAAGAGTTGATACCATCAGATTAGAATAAGAGAGCGTGATGAGTGGAAAACCTCCTTTAAAACAAACAAAGGACTGTATGAATGGATGGTAATGCCTTTTGGGTTGTCAAATGCACCTAGCACTTTTATGAGACTTATGAATGAAGTATTGAAAAAATTCATTGGTAAATTTGTGATAGTATATCTGGATGATATATTAGTTTTCAGCAGAACTAGAGAAGAACATTTAAGGCATCTTAATCATGTCTTGAAGAAGCTGCACCAAGAGAAGCTGCTGATAAATTTGAAGAAATTCTCATTCATGAAGGAAGAGTTGGTGTCTTTTGGGTTTGTTGTTTCTGCAGAAGGATTGAAGATGGACCCAGAAAAGGTTAAGGTAATTGTGGAGTGGCCTTCACCCAGGAATGTTTTTGAGGTGAGAAGTTTCCATGGACTTGCTAGCTTTTACAGAAAGTTTATAAGAAACTTCAGTAATATTAATGCACCCATAATTGAGACAATAAAGAAGAGCAAATAGCCATTTAAGTGGACTGTTGAAGTAGAAAGAAACTTCAAAATTTTGAAGAAAAAGATAACAGAGAATCCTATTTTGATTCTGCCTGATTTTACTAAACCATTTCAAGTAAAGTTTGATGCCAGTGGGGAGGCCATTGGAGCTGTGTTGAGTCAGGATGATAGGCCTGTGGCATATTTCAGTGAAAAGCTGAATTACACCAGAAGAAATTATTCCTCTTATGAGAAGGAATTCTATGCAATTGTTCAGGCACTGAAGAAATGGAGACACTATTTGATGTCCAGGGAATTTTTATTGTATTCTGACAACCATGCTTTGCAGTATATTGTACAGCAGCCCAAATTGAAACATAAGCATGCTAAATGGGTTGAGTATCTCCAAAGTTTTAATTTTTTTTTGAAACATATAAGTGGCCAAGCCAATAAAGTAGCTGATGCTTTGAGTAGGAGACACATGCTTGTTCAAGAAACTAATTTTGAAGTTGCAGGATTTGATTTTCTCAAAGACTTGTATAAAACAGATCTAGATTTTAGAGAAGCATTTGAGGCATGTAGTAACCCTGTTTTAACAGATAGAAGCCAGTGGCTGGATTATTTCCTGCAGGAGGACTTACTATTTAGAAGAATCCAACTATGTGTACCAAAATGTTCCATGAGAGAAAATTTGATCAAAGAGAAGCATAGTGGTGGACTTGTTGGACACTTTGGTAATGATAAGACTTATGAGCAGCTGAGTCACTTTTATTTCTGGCCCAAGATGAGGACAGAAGTGGATAATTTTGTGAAGAACTGCAAAATCTGTCAGTATGCTAAAGGAAGGAGCCAGAATGTAGGATTGTACACTCCCTTACCTATTCCAGACAGGCCTTGGGACATGGTGAGTATTGATTTTGTTCTAGGATTTCCCAAGACTCAGAAAGGGAATGATGCAGTCTTTGTTGTGGTGGACAGATTCTCCAAGATGGCACATTTTATTCCATGTTATAAAACTAGTGATGCCACCCATGTTGCTAACTTGTTCTTCAAAGAAGTTGTTAGATTGCATGGGTTGCCCAAGAGTATTGTTTCAGACAGAGACACCAGATTTGTGGGGCACTTTTGGAGAACACTGTGGAAGAAGCTTGGTACCAAAATAATTTTCAGCTCATCTTATCATCCTCAAACTCATGGACAAACTGAGGTAGTGAATAGGAGTCTGGGAAATTTATTGAGAATTCTTGCAGGAGAACATCCCAAGAAGTGGGATCATATTTTTCCCCAGGAAGAATATGCATATAATGACTCACCAAACAGGAGCACAGGGCAGAGTCCATTTCATGTTGTCTATGGAATGCACCCCAGAGGAATATCAGACTTGAGGAATCTGGGAAAGGCAGAGCTGAGAAGTGCAGATGGTGAGGAATTTGCTTCAGAGATCCAGGCCATACATGAACAAGTGAAACAACAACTACAAGACAGCAGCATCAGATACAAAAGCAGAGCAGAATTGAGCAGAAAATAAGTTCACTTTGAAGTAGGAGATCAGGTTTTGGCACACTTGAGAAAGGAGAGATTCCCAAAGAGGCAGTACAACAAATTGAAGTTCAAAAAGATTGGGCCATGCAAGATACTTAGGAAGTTTTCTGCAAATGCTTATGAGATTGAATTACCTCCTGATGGTTGAATATCTCCCATTTTTAATGTTGTAGATTTTTACAAGTATGAGGATGATGGTGCAGAAGAAAGAGCAGCAGACAAGGAACAGATTGAGTGGAGAGAACAACTACCTCCAGCACAGCCATTGCGACCAGAGAAAATATTGGATAAAATACCATTCAGAAGGACCAGAGGACAAGATTACTTTTCGTACTTGATTAAATGGAAGGATAAGCTAGAGGAAGATGCCACTTGGATGACTGAAGAAATGTTGCAGAAGATAGGAAGATCAGTGGAAGATCTCATGGACAGGAGCCCATGAAGAAGATTGCCCTCAGGAGTCTGATGCAGGGGCATTAGACACTAGCCAGCATTGTAGGAGTTTTGTCCAAATGTTGTGGCTAGGAGGGTTTGGAAACAGTCGAATTGTTACAGCTAGGTGTCAATACCTTAGCTGATTATATTATTAGATCAGTTAGAGTCGTAGAAGTCGAAAAGCTCAGTTAGTCTAGCTGTCATATTCCAGTTAGTTGAATTATTTTAATTAGGCTGTTGATTTCCTAAAACGGTCCTCTCAGAGGAACCGAAGAGTCATATGTTTATGTATATAATTGTAATCCCTCAGATGTATAGAAGGGGGAGAGAGAAAGAGAGATTTTTGCAATAAACTCTGTGTATTGAGAAATTGCTTCTGGTTAATAAAATTCAAGTCCTGTTGATTTTCAACTGCCTGTGTTTATAATTGTGAAGAAATTGGTTTAACTGTGAAGTGATTGGACTCTGTATATATACATATTTGTTGAACTAACCTACCGTATAGGTTCTGTATCCCTCGGTCCATTATTTCTCTCAATTTTATTCGAATAACCCTGTTAAATCCATGCTACCCACAAGCGAGGTCTGTGCAGAGGAATTTTGGTCGTGAACACTGGTTAATTGGAAGATTCCACTTTTTAAAGAATAGAGTTTTTGCTTCAAACCGTAACCGCGGTTTAGGCATGAGTTAGAGAACGAGGAGGATCGTGCAACCAGCGTGAACCATAGTTAAACACTGTGCAAAAACCGCGAGTGGTTTTGAAAGGCAGATTGCCCATATCACACCACCTTCGCAGAGAAGGCGGTATTTCCCGAATTGAAGCGATTCCATAGAACCATCGATGCATGGCACCGGACGGGAGTACAAAAACCGCCTTTCCATATTCTCATTGCGCGTTAAAGTCCGACGCTGGAAGCCGAGTGATATCGACGAGAGTCGTCGATCCGGGGAAAGGCCATCGGACGGTGGTCGCCTGACGAAGATGCACGAGGTTTAACCAAGGTATGGGGCATACATTTGATTGGCTATTGGACATAGAGGTGGGCCCGGAGCGAGAGTCCTATTGTAAAGTTTGATTTACAAAGCGTGGAGTATTAATATAAGTTCGAAGATTAATATAAAGTTTCGAAAGGCATACTTTAAGGTTTGGGAATATAAATTAATGTTTAAACATTGTGGATAGTATTATTTATAAAATTATACGAATTTGATAATTAATAAAAATAAATAGACCACGTGGAGCAGGGAAAAGTTGGACAGAGCCACGACGACGACTGACCATCTCTCCTCAGGGTTGACTTTCAGCGTTGTTGCGTCACCTTACCACAAGGTTATGGCCAGATAATCCCTCTTTTTTATGAGAATTATCAAATCACGGAAAAACAATAGATAGTCAAAATCATTGAATTTATTGACTTGGAAGAAATAGATGCTAACGATGCTAAGATGAGAATCATAGTTTAGAGATTTTTCGGAGAGGTTAAAACCTAGTTTAGATCATTAAATGCAAACTCTATAGCCACTTCAAACCAGATGATAGATGCCCTCATAGCTCAATGGGAGGTGAATGAGAATCCCTTGCAAATCCTTTCTGAATATAATAATCTGAAAAGGGAACCAAATGAATCAGTACAAGACTTCACTTCCTTATTCAACTGAGTATACAATTCCATTCACAATGAAATCAAACCTCCTCCAGGTTTGGCTCTCTTGCATTATCCAGATGGCTTTGATCTGGACATGGCCTATCAGTTTTGAGAAATGAATCCATCTATATTAGAAGACATGCAGAAGAATGAAATCATTTTGGAATCTAACTTGTCCAGTAAGAAGTCAAAAATGAAGGGTGAGAGGAGAGTAACCATAAAATAAGAAGCATCCTCATACTGTGATGTAAAAATTGACACTTTGATAAGAAAAATAGAAAGGATGGTTGATAGGATGTCCATAACAGAAAGACAGTCGAAACCACAAGTTAGAAATCCTAACTTCAGAGGACAGCATCAGCAGCCTCAATTCATAATAAAAAAAAGAGAATAGAGGGCACCTAAGCAACCAGTACAACAAAAACAGTTTCAGACAGCCTTGTAGAAAAATTATGCTCAAGGATTTGAAGTAGAAGAAGAAGATCAAATTGTTGAAGAAAATCACTTTTTTACAGCTAATGGCCAGCCCACATTTTTGATATAAAATGAAGAGTATGTTGAGAAGAAATATGTGCCCAAGGATAGACTACAGATTAGCTACCGATCATGAGTTGAAGGTTGAATCTAATGATTATCAGTGAGGATACTTGAATGCACTCAACTCACAGAAGAGGTAATACTCATTGAGGGGTAGAGATGTCCTAGTAAATCCTATTCAGAAGCGGGCATCCCAACAAAAGGATACTCAACCGAAGTAGAATCCTCAAAGTAATTAGAATAAAGAAAAAGAACCTGCACCTACAAATCAGAGCAAGGTTAGTCAGCCATCTACAGGCACACCAGGAAAATAAAAGGACAGTCAGAAGAAAGAAGCTACAACAAAGGATCATGTTGACAAAAGAGACATCATAATTAAAGAGGTAGAAAAATCCATTCCTTTCAGCTTAGAAACCAAAATTTCCAAATTGAAAGTGTCTATACCTTTAACAGAACTTGTCAATAACAGTTAGTATAAGTATCATATAGCCAAAATGTTAAAATTAGATCCTTCATCTGATATACTAAATGTCAAAGATGACCAACCTGAACTTATGATCTTTGGTCCAGCAATAGACGGTCAATTATAGGATAGTGAAGTTCCCCCATTCTATTTTATTCTAAGAATTCACCAAAATATCCTTCACAATGCTATGCTCGACTCTGGAGCTTTCCACAATTTGATGTTGAAAGTTATTATGGAGAAATTGGGCCTAGATATCACTCATCCTTACCATGACTTGCATTCCTTGATTCGGGTAGAGTCTGTTTTCTGGGGCTCATTAAGGTTTGAGTAGTTTCCCTTGAAAAAATTCCAGCAAAGAATATATTGATGGATGTCGTGGTAGATGATATACCACCATGATTTGGTATGTTGCTGTCTAGATCTTGGGGAGCGAAGTTGAGAGGAACTTTGCAACTAGACTTCTCTTATGCCACCATACCATTTTTCTGACAATTGAGAAAGTTGTACCGAGAAACAAAGATGAAGTACACGATAACCAACAAAGAGAAGCCTAAAAATCATCCAATTAATGTTGTACATATAGATTTAGAATCATTTATTTTGTTCAATGATAGCAGCTTGAATGATGTAGATAGTCAGCTTGTAGAAGTAGAAGATGTTCGAGAAATTTATAATTGTATCATAATAGTTTTAGATGAGGGAAAATAAAATCTTCCAAGTTCTTCAGAGAATTCATTAGATAAGGTAGAGAAAATTTAAAAACAAGATCAGGAAGTGGCCCAGAAAGTTGATACAGAAAAGAAATCATAATTCCAACACTTGGATGATGAAAATGGTTTATGGACCATGGATTTTGATGGTGCCTTGGGGAAAGACGGGGCAGGCATTGGCGTTTTGATCCGTAGTCCTCTTCATCAACCTAGTAAGGTTCCTAAAAAATGTAACTTTATGTTAATACAAATTGACTTTTGATTGTTCTAACAATGAGGCGGAATATGATGCATTGATCACTGACCTCAAGATCTTGAAAATGTTGGGCGCAAGAAGAATTTCAATTTATAGCGACTCCAAACTTATGATAAAAAAGGTAAAAGGGGAATACAATGCCAAGAATCCAAGAATGAGAGCGTACAAGAATTTTGTACTAGATATCCTAAAGATGTTTCTTGAACATACATTGTCAATAGTGTCGAGAAGCTAGAATCTCATGGCAGATTCACCTGCTATAGTAGTAAGTAACTTCAAGATCCCTATATTTTCCAATAGAAAGTTTGAAATCCATGTTAAACATTGCCCCACTGTTCCTAACAACTCGTGATATTGGCAAGTATTTTTGGATGACAAGCAGGTAAAGGATTTTTGCAGAATGAAGGAGAATTCGGAAATTCTTTCATTGATGAAGTTTATGAAAAGGATGATCAAGTCATTGAAGCCACCCGAGTTGATATATTACAGCTTAAGGATAGAAATATTCCAAGAGGTCTCATACCTTTGGAAGAATTGTTTGATCAGGATGATGTAGTGAGGAAGCCAACATTGGTTCCTATGGAGAAAGGCGTGAAGGATGTAAACATCGGAACATCAAACAAGCCTAAGATGGTAAAATTGTCCAAGTCTTTATCTGTTGAGGTAAAAGACAAATACATTGATTTTCTTTCTGAATTTTCTAATGTTTCGCTTGGGATTATGCAGACTTGAAGGTCTATGATAAGAATATTATTTTGCACACCATTCCAATTAATCCTTACCAAAATCCCTTCAGACAAAAGCTAAGAAGTATCAACCCGAGCTTGTTGCCATCGATTTAAAAGGAACTGAACAAACTTTACAAATCAAGTATCATTGTTCCTATCAGGTTTTCCGACTAGATATCAAATCTAGTCTCGGTAAGGAAGAAGACTAGAGAAATAAGGCTTTGTATTGATTTTAGAAATTTGAACAAGGTGTCCCTTAATAATAATTATCCCCTTCCCAAAATGGATGACATCCTACAAAGAGAGGTTGAAGCATCACGAATGTCACTGCTTGATGGATATTTGAGATACAATTAGATTGTAGTGCATTAGAAGGACCAAGATAAAATTTCCTTCACGACACCTTGGGGCACATTTAAGTATGCTAAGATGCCATTCGAACTCAAGAATGCAGGGGCCACCTTTCAGCGGGTGATGTGTGGGTTTTAACCTTGTACATAAATTATCTGCAAATGAATCTTAAAAAACAAAAAAATAAACAATAGCGAGAGAATAAAATATAAAATAGATATACACAGAGATTTTCCCCTAGATCCCAAATCGAGACTACCAACTTGATTTTTCATTACATTCCTTTTAGTATTATAACACATATATATACATGCTGAAGCATTCATAAACCCCAATCCATTAACCCTGGATTAGAACATAACCGTAGTTCCCTTGACCGGATCTACAAGATACTAGGGACCAAAAACCATCATGCCCTAAAACCATGTGCAAACCCATGCACAAAACCAGGGGTGGGCCTGCCCACCGAAAAATAGGGTAATTTTTTTTTTTCCCAGGGCGCTGCCATGGATCCCAAATTGGGGGGGGGCTGTCACCCACCACTGTGACCCCCCATGCTGCACCCAGCACAACCTACAGGGGGGGCTTTCACCCCCCTATGACCCCCCGCGCATGCGACTAATCGTGGAAAGAATATAACACATACCCAACATTCTCCCACTTTTTGTTTTATTTCCGCAAGGGGCCACATGAAAGCTTAGTCATTAGTCCAACTCCGCAACACCCATTGTTTCTCTACATCAAGAGAAATTTTGAGTGCTCAGAGACTTCTTTAATGCATCTGCAACATTCTTCAAAGTTTCTACCTTTACCAGCAACACCCTTTTATCCTCAACCATATCTCTCACAAAGTGATATTGAACAATGTGCTTTGTCTTTGAATGATAAGCAGGGTTATTAGCCAAGAAAATTTCACTTTGGCTATTGCAGTCTATCCTTATAGCTCGTTGCACCAACCCCATACTTGAACACAACATTTGCAACCAAACTGCTTCCTTTCTTGCATGAGTGGATGCCATTTATTCTGCCTATGTAGTTGAAAGAGCCACTACAAACTGTCTTTTACTCATCCAACTGATTTCACCTCAAAACAGGCTAAACACATGCCCACTTATAGATCTTCTTTGGTCTATATATCCATCCCATTCAGCATCAACGAAACAACGAATGTCCAAAACCCTGTCCAATCATGGTCTCCCTTGGTAGTACAAACCATAATCACTAGTGCCACACAAATATCTAAAAACCTGCTTCACTATTGTCCATTGCTCCTTCCCTGGTTTTGACATAAACCTGCTCAATAATCATATTGCATGTGCAATGTCTAGTCTAGTACAAACCATTGCATACATCAGGCTACCCACTACACTTGCATATGGAACATGTGACATATCCTCCTCTTTTTCTTGTGTCTTGGGACACTATTAAATAGATATATTTATACCTACAAGAATAGGAACCTTCACCGGTTTAATATCCTACATATTGAAGCTCTACAATATTGTATCAACATACTTTCTCTAGTTTAACCATAGCTTCCTCTGTGCCCGATCTCTCTTAATTTCCATGCCCAAAATATAGTTTGCAGCACCAATATCCTTCATGTTGAATTTGGAGAACAATTGGGTCTTCAAATCCTGGATAATTTCTTTGTCATTTCCAATTAGAAACATATCATCAACGTACAAGACCGAATAAATAACATGCTCACCAATTAATTTAAAATACACACAGTGATCCTCTTTACTTCTAGTGAAGCCAAGTCCATGTATATAGGTATCAAATTTTTTATACCACATCCATGGTGACTATTTTAACCCATACAAATACTTTTTTAACCTGCATACCAGTTCTTTCTTACCCTTCACCATAAAGCCTTCAGGTTGCTTCATGTGGATCTCCTCTTCCAGATCCCCGTGAAGAAATTTTGTCTTCACATCCATTTATTCTACCTCAAAATCAAATGCAACAACAACAGATAAAAGTAATCTAATAGAAGTAACCTTGACAACAGAAGAAAAAATATCACCAAAATCAATTCCCGACACCTAGGAATAACCTTTTTCTACCAATCAAGCTTTGTATTTCTCCACCTTGCCTTCTAAATTCATCTTCTTCTTAAACACCCAATTTCTTCCAATGGGCTTCCTTCCAGCCGGCAACTCCACTAGATCCCATGCCTCATTTTTGTGCAAGGATGACATTTCATCGACCATGGCCTCCTTCCAGAGTTTTCCATCTCGTGAATCTACTGCCTCCCTGACAGTTTTAGGATCATCATCAGTTATAGTTAAAGAAAAATTTGAACAGAAAGTAGATGGACTATACCTTTTTGGTTGCCTTCTTTCCTGAATTTATCTTCTCACAGTTGGAGTTTGTGGCTCTTCCTCTTCTGAATCTTCTTTTTTTATAGAGTCTGATTCATCCACCTTTAGCTCAAACTCTATCTTCTCAGGTTCCTTTGGTAAGACTTCATGTTTAACAACATATTTCACCTCTCTAACCACCACATCTCGGTTTTACACAACCTTCCTTGTTTCTAGGTTCAAAATATTGTTACCTTTTAAACCATCATTATACCCAATAAAGATGAACCTTTAATATTTATTATCCAGCTTGGTCATTTTCTCATTTGGAACATGTACATATGCATCACATCCAAATACCCTCAGATGTGAAAGAGAGGGTTTCTTACCAGTCCATGCCTCATGTGGAGTCTTATCCTCCAATGCTAATGAAGGTGATCTGTTAACCAGGTAACATGCAGTCTCCATTTCTTCTTCCCAGAATTCCTGTCCTAACCGGTACCACTGAGCATGCTTCTTCCCTTTTCCATCACCGTTTTGTTAATTATTTTTGCAACTTTTTTTTGCTGAGGTGTGTATGGATTAGTATTTTGCCGTGCTATACCACACTCCTTACATAATTCTTCAAATTCCTTCTTGAAAAACTCTCCACCATTATCTATCCTCAACACCTTTATCTTCTTCTCTGTCTGGTTTTCCACTAGAGCCTTATATTCCTTAAATCTCTCAAAGAATTCAAATTTCTTCCTCAAGAAATATATCCATGTATTCCTTGAGAAGTCATCTATGAATGAAACATAGTACACAAACTTTCCCAGTGATGGAACCAACACAGGTCCAAACACATCATTGTGCACAAGCTCTAATATCTTGTTCGCCCTCTTAGCACTAGAAGGAAAAGTCACCCGATTCTGCTTCCCATATACACAATGTTCATAGAAATCAAAATCTAGAGAGAAATTAGACATACCTTCTACCATACCATTTCCATGCAGTATTTGAAGGCCCTTCTCTCCAATATGTCCAAGCCTTTGATGCCATAACATGGTATTTTCTCCAGAGACCGCTAGGATTTCCGCTCCACTTTTAGGAACCACAAAATTGTTGCATCCATCAATAATAGTGCTACCCTGAAGCTTGTACAGAGTTCCAATCCAAAATCCCCGCATTAATACCAATGCTCCTTGAACCATCTTGCGGGTATCTTTATCGAACACTGTTTTGACACTTGCATCATCCATCTTGCTTACAGAAATATGATTTCTCGCCAATGCACGAATATGAAGAACACCAGGAGGTGTTCTAATCCTTTCACCTTGCACCTTCAACTTGAATTTTCCATGTCTGATGATTCTAGCCTTCTTATCATCCCCAAAGAATACATCACCACCATCATATTTATCATATTCGTAGAACCACTCCCTATGGGGAGTGAAGTGAAAGGATGCACTTGAGTCAGTCAACCATGCCTCATGATCTACATGTGTATTTGAAGAAGAAGCCAAATACACATCCCCACCTTCATCTCAGGTGGTTTTTTCCTCTGCAAAAGGAGCATCATCAATCCCTTTCCTTTCTCAGGAGCTTTAGATTTTCAATCCTTTTTTTAGTGCCCGTCCTTTCCACATTTCCATCACACCTTTACAAAATTTCCTGGAGATTTAGATCTCCCACTCGAAACCTTATTTTTTTCTGTTTTGGGACCTTCCTTGTATAGATAAGGAATATCCATTCTAGTCCTCCATATTTCTCCGTCTCATTTCCTTCGGCAGTAAGGTTGAGAAAATTTCATCAAATTCAAGGTAGTTGTATTGCTACCTATTGCAATAACCAGACTGTCCCACGAATCTGGTCGAGAAAAAAACAAATTGATGCAATTATCTTCATCTGAGATTTTAATATCAACATATGACAATTGACTTACCACAGTATTGAAGGTGTTCAGATGCTCTGTCACCGAGTCTCCATCCTTCATCCTTAGGGTATACAACTTTTTCCGTAGGAATAATTTGTTTACCAAAGACTTAGATTGGTACAAAGTCCCTAGCTTGTCCCACAAAGTCTTCGTTGTAGCTTCCCAAGATACATTCAGCAATACCGAATCTGAGATACACAACAGTATTGTGGTCTTTGCCTTCTGATCCAAATTATTCCAGTCTTCATCTAACATTTTCGTTGGTTTAATACCTAGATCTACCATAATCCATTGATATTTATCCACGAGAATATCCTCCATCTTGAGCTTCCACAACTCAAAACTCTGAACATTAAATTTCTCGATCTCTATCTTTCCACTACTCACCATCTTCTTTCATGGAAAGAATCGATCCCACAGATCTCCCACTGAACACGATCCAACACAAGCCTGAGAAAAACACCCCTCAACAGCAAAGGCATCCCCTTGAAGTTGAAATAACTCTCATACCAAATGTAGGTTTTAACCCTGTACAGAAATTATCTACAAAATAATCTTAAAAACATAAAATAAAAAATAGCGAGAGAATAAAACATAAAACAAATATACATAGATATTTTCTCCTGGATCCCAAATCGAGACTACCAACTTGATTTTTCATTATATTCCTTTTAGTGTTACAACACATATATATACATGCTGAAGCATTCATAAACCCCAATCCATTAACCCTAGATTAGAACATAACCATATTTCCCTTCACCGGATCTACAAAATACCAGGGACCAAAAACCATCATGCCCCAAAACCATGTGCAAACACATGCACAAAACCATGCAGGGGTCTGCCCACCAAAAAATAGGGTCCAATTTTTTTTTCCTGGGGTGTTGCCCCGGACCCTGAACAGGGGGGTTCCCGCACCCCCCCTATGACCCCCCTGTTGTGCACGACACAACATACAAGGGGGACTTTCACCCCCCCGTGCGCGTGTGACTAATAATGGAAAGAATATAACACATATCCAACATGATGGACATAGCCTTTGTAGATGAGAAAGATGTTTTCTTAGTGGTGTATTTAGATGATTTGACAGTTTTCTCTCATTCTGATGATGAACACTTGTATCACTTAAGGATTGTATTTCAGAAATGCAGGAAATTCATAATCTCTCTTAATCCGAAAAAGAGCCTTTTTTCCATGGAGGAAGGCAAGCTTCTCGATCACATCATCTCCAAGGATGGAATCCGGTTTGACCCTTCTCAGGTTGAGGCAATTTAGCAAATTGACTTTCCACGGAGCAAGAAATAAATTCAGACTTTCAATGGTAAGATGAATTTATTACACAGATTTATTCCAAATTTGGCTGAGAATCTTCGATAAATGACCAACATGTTAAAGAAAGAGAATAAGGTAAAGTGGTCTGAGGATGCCAAGAATTATTTTAACTCAGTGAAGTTTTCTTCTATCAAAACCCCTATTTTAATAAGCCCAAATTATTCTATTGATTTTATCATTTCTCATTTGTCTCTTAGCATACATTGGCTGCAGTCTTGATGCAGAAAAAGGATAAGACTGAGCAATCCATAGCATTTTTCAGTAGAACCACGAGGGATGCATCTCTTCAGTACAATATCATTGAGAAACAAGCCTTGGCTTTCGGAAAAGCTTTGAAGGTTTTCCGTGTATACATTTTACATTCACATATTTTGGCTTATGTCCCCAGTGCAACAGTAAAAAATGTTATTATGCAGACAGATCTAGAAGGTAGAAGAGGGAAGTGGATAGAAGCAATGTTAGAATATGACCTCAAGATCAAGCCCACAAATCTGATCAAAGGTCAGGGTCTAGCCAATCTCATGGCTGAGTCAAACTTACATGCCCTAGACATTAACCTCATTTCAGAATTGTTCAATGAAGAAGAGGATGGCACTCTTATACATGTATCTGATATATTTCTTTCATCTCCATGGTATTCAGAAATTATATATATCCTTCAGAATTTAAATCCTCCTCCAAGCATGTCTAAGATCAATGGTAGGTCTTTGAAGTTGAAAGCTTCCTAATACTGCATTTTGGACAACGCCCTTTATTGGAAAGATCCCAGTGGTATTTTTCTGAACTGTTTATTTGAGAATGAATCCAAAGAAGTTATGAATGATTTCCATAGGGGATATTGTGGGAGCCATCAGTTTTGGAAAATCACAACTAACAAAGTGTTGAGAGCAGAATATTATTGGCCAACTCTTTTTGCAGACTTGTACAAAACAATGATGAGTTTCCATGAGTGTCAACAGTTTCAAGGTAAAATAAAACTTCTTCCATTACCTTTGTAGCCTATTTTAGTACATGCACCTTTTCAGCAGTGGGGCCTTGACTTCATCGGAGAGATTCACCCTACATCATCTGCACAACATAAATGGATCTTAACAGCCACCGACTACTTCACTAAATGAATCGAAGCGATCCCAACAAGGCAAGCAATAAATTTAGTGATTATTTAGTTTTTGGAGACTAAAATTTTGTATCTTTTTGGTTTTCCTCATAAGATCATTACCAATAATGCTATTGTATTCAAGTCGAAGAGAATGGTTGAGTTCTGTGACAAGTACAACATCAAATTTGGGCACTCAACTGCCTATTATCCACAAGGTAATGGTTTAGCATAATATTATAATAAGTCTTTGATTAATATCATAAAGAACATGCTTGAGGAAAACAAGAAGAATTAGCACAAAAATTTGGTTAATTCTTTGTGGGTGGACAGGGTGACTAGTAAGAAATCTATAGGATTGTCCTGTTTTTCAGTTGGTTTATGGTGAATACACTATTTTTCCTACATCACTTGCAGTCCCAATCATGAAATTGTTGTAAAAAGTAGGAAGTGAGGAGAATGACGTACAATTCCGAATAAATCAGATGATCCACCTTCAGCAAACGAGAGATTAGGTCTTTTAGAATACCTCAAAGCTTCAAGAGAAGATATATAAGGTGTATGACTGCAAGACCAAGGCGGATGAATTTAAGCTTGAAGATGTATTCCTCCCATGGGATGCAAGGAACGAGGAAAAAGGGAAGCACGGAAAATTTGCAAACCTGTGGAAAGGGCCATACAAGATCTCAGCTTTTTGTGGACAACATGCTTTCATATTGAAGGACATGAATGGAGAAGAATTCTTAGGAGAACCGGTCAATGGTAGGCTCCTTAACCATTATCTTTCTGATGCAGATTTCAGTCTCAATTCCATTGTAAATATCATTTTAACTTTCTGCAAAGTGTGAAGCGGAGAATCACTGGAGCTTGGAGCTTGAGGTGAAGGCCATAAAGTTTCATTTGTTTTCTGTTGTTTTGAAAATTTAATTAAAAGTCAAGTTAATCATTTTTCAGTTAGTTTTGAGAGAGTCTTCAGTCAGTTTTGAGTCAGTCTTAAGTCTGTTTATTATGATAAGTTTTCAATATTCAGTTTTTTTTTAGTTTTTGAATCCATGCCCAATGGATAGGCACTTAGTCTATGGTGTTCTTGACACCTCCAAGGAGCTATCATCCCCCAGCTGGTGCCAATGTTAGTGTCAGTTTTTGCATCCTTCAAGCAATTATCAAATAAACTCTTTCATGTCATTTTAAGGGTCCCATTTTGAAAAAAATTTCATTCTATTAGGTCATCATGAAAAAAATTGATCACTTGGTGTAGATTTAGGTCTGATCTCACTCCTTTAAAAATTTTATAACTTGCTGGCTCATTTTATCACTTTTTTTAGTGTACCATTAGTCATGAGTTGTTATCATCATTTTGGTCATTTTCATCATGGTTTCATTCAGTCAGAGTCTCCATTAGGGTTTCCAAGGTCATCAAATCACCATCTCATTTCATAAAATCCCAACAAATGAAGGAGTTCCAATAAATAATTTCATCAGTAAGTTTGATTTGTAAATTTTATTTCAAAGAAAAATGTAATTTTATTTTCCTAATTCGTAATAATTTCTCAGAGTTCCAAGTAGTTGCACACTCAAAGTTCCATCAACAGATAAGCAAAGTTCCAAAAAGTCAATTTTTCATAAGCCATTAAAAGATGAGTTCCAATGATCTAATTCAGAAATTAAAATAAAGAGCAATGTAAAGTTAATTTCAAGAAAGGAAAATTGGGTCCCAAGTTTGTTTAATGACATTTATCCAAGTGCAAAGGCTCCCAAAGACTAAGAAGACATTATTTTTCATCTTCAAAGCATCGAGCTCTCAACTTCCCAAGCAAAAAACCGAGTTTTCCTTCAGAAAATCGGTTTCTAGGTCATTCGCTGCACTTTTTCCAAAGGTGACGCACTTTTGTAGGAGACCGCACTGCATTTTTTCCAAAGAAGTTGCGCTTTTCACAGTTAATCGCTACGCTTTTTCTCTGTACGCTGCTCTTTTCACAGAAGGGAGCCATAGTCCCTAATATTCATTGCACAGGTTATCAGCTCTGTTTCAGGGTTTCTACAACTATTTGCAAGTAAGTGGCACCTCCATAGCCCCTCCTTTCAGCTTGTGGTGTCAATTTTATGGTGTATACCCTCCCTAACATTTTATGTCACGTTTTGAGCAATTGAAACCCTAGTTCATAATTTACAAACTTAATTACTCTCCCCAGGACCCATTCACCTTCCCTATACACTAAATCACTCCTCACTACAATTACATTCACTCATTTCCCATTCCAAAGCCCTATTCACTAAACCCTAACACCCTCGATGTGTTTTCCTAGGTAGCTAGATACCTCTTTGTAATACAAATTTCCTACCTTATTTTCCTAAATATTTCACCCTCCCATTACCTCACTAAGCTCCCTAATCCCTTTATACATTCCCCCAAATTTTCCCTCACCCATCATAATCCCCTGACCCCACAATTACACTCCTTGTCCCTTCCCCTTCTTCCCTAAGGTTTTCAAAAGAAAACTCAGCACAATGGAGGAAGAAAGAAACATAATGGAGGAGGAAATAAATTCCATAGAAGAAGACAAGAAAACATATAAAAAAGGAGGAAGGATTTTGATATTAGAGCCAACAGACACTAGGGAATTAATGGCATCACCCTTAGCTATCAGATGTTTCCAGCATGTAGGTTTCTTTGAATTTTGTGAGATGGTATAAAGAGTTCAAAGTCATCCTAATTTGACCAGGGTTTTCATCAGCAACCTCCAAAATAACCAAGTGACTATAGCAGGGGTGACCTTCACCATTTCCACTGACATCATTGCAGCAGCAACATGGATACCCAATGTGGGTGAAAAATGGTTTAAGACTAATGATTTGGATGCCCAGTTGTATGAGCCTTACCTCAAGGCACCCTCCAAGAAAACATCAAAAAGGTCTTTCATTTTTTCCAGTTGTTGAACATGTTTTCCCCCATGATGAAAATCATCATGAAATACTTCACCTATGAGGGAAGATTCTCTATATTATACAAATATCACATCAGGTTGCTCATGCATTTCACTAGGGTGAAATTTCTCAACCTCCCCTACTACTTGTACAAAAGCATTGATAAAATGGCCTACATAGTGAAAGCAGAGATTTCGAGCTTCAAATGAACAACCTCTTCCATCACTCTCTGATTAAAATTGTTTTCCTTCACCACTTTAATCAGTTGAGCATAGCATGGGAGACTTTCATAGAGGAAGATGTCTTCACTTCAGGTCCAAGTCAACCTGCTAGACGTATTCCACCAATAGCATCAGTTCCTCACAGAAAGACTAGGGTATCTAGCAAGGCTACAGTGAAAGAAACCAAAAAGGTCAAAGAGGTCAAAACTTATCAGAGGGGACCTAGGCAAGTGTTTTCTCCACAGATTGTAGAAGGGGCCTTTCCTTCTTCATCAACAAAACAAGGAAATCAAAAGAAAAAAGAGGCAGTTTTTCAAGAGGAGGAGGACCTTCACAAGGAAGAAGAGAGTTTTACTTGGTAGAATTGGATGTCTAATATGATTATGAAGCCTCAAAACTGATCATGAAATAGAAATATGCCACAATAAAATAATTGCAGGACAATATGGCCAGAGCACGATTTGTCATATCCTTCCTTGAATAAGAAAACAAGCAGTCGAAAGACAACAAGGTACTCATGGAATTAGAGTTGCTAAAGGCAAAGAGACAAGACACCAAAGGTAAAGCAGGGATAGGACCTGATGATTCTAACCATGGTGAGACTTAAACCACCAAGACAAGACCAAAAATAATAGGTCTTAAGAGAGAATTAGAGCAGGAGAAACATGAGGCAGAGCAACTCAGTTTTGAGGAAATAATTGCAAAGGAAATAAATGATGACAGAGAAGTGTGGCTTGACAGAGTTAACATCCACCTTGAGAAGCTCCTCCATAAAGCCAAAAAGTGCAATGATATTCTTAGACATATGGCCAAAAAATACACCACTAGAAACAAGTTTTCAACATCAGAATCAAACAGTTGAAGGAGAAACTCAAGAAAACCCTAATTAAGCATAAGGAGGAGGAAAAACTTGAGATTCTTGCTGATGCCTCATTGATTGCTTGAGACACCTTATCAGCACTTCATATACTGATTTTGAAGATTTTTGGACAAATTTTCAAGTTTTTGGGCATTTCTGCAAATTTTGATAGACTTTTTGCACACTCAGCCTACAAAAAGCGCTAAGTGGGCCACACTCTGCTTTTTGTGGAGGCCTCCAAATGATAAATGGTTTTCATATTTGGATTCAATGTGTTGTATAAATCAATTTTTGACTATTGGCACTCAAAAAATAGAGCTTTTGACAGGTGGAAATGGCCAAAAACCACTCAAAAAACACCTTTCTGCCTCTTTTTTCAAACTTTCGTTGTGTTTTTTGAGTAGTCTTGGGAGATTTAATTTTTAAGGATCTTCACTCAACCATTTTTAGATATTGAGGAAATTTTTGATAACTATACTAGAAGATATTTCCAATGAGCCATATTAGGCCCAATTTGGACTTCAGGAAGGCATTCAAAAATCAATTTCAAGGCCCACGCTATGCTTTTTCCCAAGCGCACTGCATTTTTTCCAAGAACTCTGTGCTTTTTACAGTTTTTTGTTTTCTCAAGAATTTTCAAAATTTCTCAGTTGATGGATGGATTCAATGAAGTTTTACTGATGTAATTGTCAAATGTAAATTTAATTATGTCATATATAGTTACTAGGGGTAGATGCATCATGTAAATATGTAATTTTGGTCAAAGTGAATCAGTTTCATGAATGATAGTGATGAGTTGGCTAACCTTCCTAATCACTAGGATTCTAATTGAGCACTTTGGGGATCAGCTCCACAAGTCAGGGATTCAACCCCTGAGAGTGGGAGAAGTAGTTTTTGGTCTATATATTTCATTTTCTTC
This sequence comes from Pinus albicaulis, assembly GCA_034641835.2. Taxonomy (NCBI): domain Eukaryota; kingdom Viridiplantae; phylum Streptophyta; class Pinopsida; order Pinales; family Pinaceae; genus Pinus; species Pinus albicaulis. The sequence goes on from CM076577.1 coordinate 1,102,796,066, forward strand.
CTCATTTCAAGGTTTGGATGCTATAGAATTTGATCATTGAACACTATTGTAATATGACTTTTAGCAAGAAATGTGATTTGACATTGTTTCTTCTTATGTTTTAAAATTCTTGAATGTATTGTGATATTCATATTCATGCCATCTCTGAATATAACTGATTCCTAAGTCAGAAAGATGTAATTCATTAGCGTATGCTTTGTTTTGGAGGAATAGTTACAGTTTTGTTTCATCTTCTTCTAATTGAAAATAATTCATGTTGCCATGCTCTTTTCTGAAACCCTAGCAGTCTAACCCACTCCATCAAGATACCTTAATGTGTTAAAGTACTTAGCTACCTTTCCCCATCATATCTCTACAATTCTGATCCTTTTTTTCCCTGACCTATTTCTTCTCTGACCTATTCACCATCCCACACCTAAAATTCATTTAACCAAACCCTAGTGCTACTATACCTAGCATAAAATATCATTTATCAAGTCATATTTTCTGTGATATTGTGGAGAGAGCACTCTCCTGCCTATTAGGGCTAGCTACTTGGAAAAATATTGGTCTGTGGTTACCTTTGCTGGTCTCTTCTCAACCTCAGAGATCCAGTGGAGTGATAACATCACCCAACCTGTTGTTAGCATCCCAATTTTTCATATCAGTTAATATGAGTTTTTTCATATATAATTCAAACATTCTAGCTCTTTCCCCTACACTATATTGTTTTCATAAATCAATGAATTGTCTATAGTTTTTGAAGGGTAGGGAACCATGTTTAGCTAAGGTCTTGATTTAGAATTGTAACCATTTCTCCCTGAGATAAACTACAGAGGACTTTAAAGGTTGTTTGTACTGTGTTATCACAAAATCAGACCTGATAGGCTACCAATCAAATCAATCTCATGTAACTGTTTCAAACCAATATTTTGATTGAGGCTTAGCCTCCTCAACCTGAGAGGGCTCTCTCAAGGGTTAATGATTTTTTATAGAAATATAGATGGCTAAATCTATGTGGGATAATAAGAAGATAAAAATGGATATTGGTTGTAAATCACATTATCAAGTGCACATTGGGCTTATGGAGTCATAATAGCTTCAGTAAAACCAAACAATCTACTTATCATGGAAGTCAAGGTATATCAGAGTTCTACTCCAGAGATACACATGTAAAATTGTAAAACACACAGTCATTTTGTCTATGAAGGAAGTCAAAGCATTAATGATGAATTCTAGGTAACATTAGCAAACACCACTGCAATAGGATAGTAAAAATATGCCATTAGAACAAGAATACACTAGAACTCTTTATGAATCTCGAGTTGGCTAAGTAAAAAACTCTGTATTAAACTGAAAACCAGTCACTTAAAATAAACAGTATTTTTGCTAAAAATTTCCAACCTTTAGTATTTCGACTTCTTCATATTTTATAGATCATTTAAAATATAGGATAACCTTATCCCCAACTAGACACATTGAATTCCTACTGTTTGACACCTTTCCTAACCATATAACATGGTATTTATTACAAAATGGCAACTGCAAACCTAATGAACAGTCCTATTACAAATAGGACTCAAACTCCTTAACTCTACTCATAACAACCTTATCTAAACTAGATTACATAATTTTCCAACTGTATTCCCATAAGGTCGAATCTAGATGATAAGCACCAACGCTTTATGACCTTAATGTTGATCTTCTGCAAACTAGGAAACTATCCCCTGTTTTTTAGGCTTAGGATTATTTGTGTTCTTGAGACATTCTGATCACTATGGACCTATGACTTCGAGGTTATTTGTTGTCAGGAACTGAAATAACATATGCCCAAAATCATCCTTAAGTGCCAGTTGTGCAAAATCACCATCAAACTGTCCAAAATATCAGAAACAGACTTGCGCTACGAAAAAAACACAGTTTCGTAGCGCTTTTCATAGCGCAGTCTTTAACCCATTTTCCTTCAAAATTTTGGTTTCTTTCCTCCAAGGTTATCTTCATATTCAGTTCACACAGCTTCCCTAGCAATTTAAGGTCAAGATACATACATTTTCCTTCAAAAAAATTATAAGAAAGGGTGAAAAAAGATACTACAACAATTTCATAGTGCATTTCACCCTTTTTGCACTGTTTGCGCTATGAAACTACTGAGTGAGCAGTTTTGACTATATTTCTTTAAAATTCAAACCAAAAATGTGCCCCAACTCCAGAATACCACTAGTTTCATCAAGCCAAATAGTCATATGAACTAAAAACATAATTTTCATGAGGTTCATTCTTCATTTTCCATTTGATTTAGCCTTTGACCTTTTTAATAATTTGTCATTCTGTACTTTGGTTTTTTAGTTCATCCTGGGTCAGTTTCAACTGCAGTTCCAAATCATCCACTTGATTTCTTAGTCTCCTATTATTGGATCTCAAGTGATTATTGATCACTCTGACAAATTTTGCTTCTTTGATGGCTGGAACTGTCCATGTAAAAAACTGTTCCGCACTACTTGGAATCTTAGACCTAGAACCAAATTGGCCTTCCCAAAGTGCCTTCACTCTTTTAAACTCTGTTTTTTCAATGTTGTGATTTCTGGCCCTCTTTTTCATCATTGCAATCTCTTGGTTTGCTAGCTTCAATCTCTCCTCAAGATGTTTACACTCTGTCATGTGTTCTTTTCCCTTCATTATCTTGCAGGCTACATGCTCCACTATTGGTGATGAGAGATCAACCACCTCTTCAGGGACTTTGGATATTTCAATAGTTTCTTGGACTTACTTGCTACCTTCCTTGAGCTTCTTAGCATGCCTAGTTAAAGTCTTCCTTTCTTGAAAGATAAAGGTTGCATTTTCACCCTCAAATTCAAGTTTCTTAGCTGACTTAATCCTTTTATGTTTGTGTTCATCTACTCCAATAAAATCACCTTGCATAATGGGTGATTCCTCTATATCAATTGCATGAAGGATGTCATCTAAATTTCCTTTTATCACTGGGCTGTCCTCTATAGCTGAAACAATTGTTTTTCCCTTTGATGCCACTACTTGGCTTCTTGTCACTCTCTTGATTTCCTGCTTGCTAGCCACTTGTTTTTTATTAGCCTCTTTAACACCTTTTAACCTCTGTTTTGTAGGTGATGGAGTTTCTGCAACAAGAAATTGTGTCTTCCATGTCCTATATTCAACCTGTTTCCTTGCTTTCAACTTTACAAACCTCTTTTCTTTTACAACCACAGGCTAACTAGACTCTGCTACTGGTGGTGAAGGAGTCCCTTTAGTTTTAGGGTTTCTAGCTGGGGTTAGGGTTTCCAATTCAAATCCATTCATAAACAAAAAGGAAGAACAATCCCTGCTTGTTTTATGAAGCTCATTCAAAACCAATAAATTTATCAAACCATGGTGAAACAAATATGTTTCACAACCATCAGGTTGGCTTGTACTTTATCAGACATTTTGGCAAGGCACCTATGCAAGCAAAAGGGAAAATCTAGTGATATCATACCTGTGAAATGCAGAAGCACCTTGAAATGATAAGTGAAAACTTTATGGTACCTACCTTCACATGTAAAGTATATTTGTATGTTGAATAGCAGCTTAGCATAGGTGTCTTTGATACAGCTTCTAGGCATTGCATTGTTCAGGTCCATATCTGCATACTCAGGTTTCATAAATTCCTTGCATGGTTCCATGTCAAACTTAAAACCTTTAAACCAAGTCTCTTGCCCCCTTTTTATTTCTGTCACAGAAGCAATAATCTCAAGTGTGACTAGCACATTTAACATCCCAACTTTGGAAGTTGTTCCACTGAATTTTAATGCAAATTATTTAGACACCTGTGTGTGGCAACCCTACAGATTTTCAAAAAACTGGAGAAAACCTGCTTTGCTAAAAGCCTCCATCACTATTTGATCTTCAATTATAGCCTTCACATTTTCAGGCTCATATCTTAAACAATGTCCCCCTCTGTGAACTTTCTTCTCCTCTGCCATACTTCTTAGAAAAACCTGCCAGCTTCTCTTGAATCTATAAAACAGCCTCGCTTGAATATATGATCAGCCTCGCTTGATTATGGAAAAACCTCACTTGATAATATGGAAGATAGCATTTGTATAGAACCCCCATAGGCTTATCTTGACAGCTTCAGAGCTTAAAAACTTGTATGGAAGCAAATGAAAAGAAGAATGACCAAATTAGGCAAGAATTTGAATTTAAGGTGTCATCTCGTAACTAAATGATGCTTCACTCATGCCCTATCATGAAAATGATGATTGTGAGACAAGTAAGTACATTTAATTCGATCTCTAACTGACTCACCATACCCCTATCCTATCATTCCCCAACGGATTCTAACAGATTTTGGCTTAATTGACAAGACGGTTAAGAAACTGCGCTTTTGTAGTGCCCATAGTGTATTTTTCGCATTTTGCACTACGAAAGTATCAGCACTTTCGTAGTGAAAATCCTCTTTTTAGAACTAGTGGCGCTACGAAACGAAGGATTCTTGGCTAATTGCAGAAATTTAACCCTAAACCTTATGAAATGATTCCTAAATGGAAAATGTGAGTATTTGATCATGGAATGGACCTCTAAAGACTTTATTTGAATTTAATGGTGACCTTTAAACTTATAAAAATTCTAACCTACCCTTAACCAAAACCTAAAATGTCTTTCAAACCCATTTTGAGACCATGATCAAAAACAGATTTGACACAATGATGTTTTGAAAAAAATTGGGTGATAACAGTGGCTCCACTTGGGATAGTGTGCCCCTATGGTACACTAGAACCAGTAGTTCCAGTGCTGCTATCCATTTTCTTGACCAAAACAAAAAAAAACTTTGAAATTTCCAAGCTTCCTCCTCAAGCTCTAATGGCCTTCACCTCGGGCTCAAGCTTGTTGGTTTAGCTTGTCATTATTAGCAGAAAAACTCATAAAATGAAATATGTACAATGACACGAATCATCAACATATTTTAGGAAGAATAATGCTTCAAAAACCTGTCATTGACAGGTCCTCCAGCATATGATTTTATATCCATCTCCTTCAATATGTAAGTATTATTTCCATGAAAATTTGCTATCTTGAAAGGACCTTTCCATAAGTTCTCAATCTTACCATGTTTGTCTTTCTCTTCAATTCTAGCCTCCCATTTTAGCACTTCATCTTGAATTTGAAAAATTTCTTCCTTCATCTTTTTATCAAATGTCCTCTTGATTATTTTTTGAGATTGTTGATTGCTATTATAAACCTCATTCCTCTTCTCTTGCAGAGCTATCAGCTGATTAATTCTCCTCTGGACTGCATTTTTTTCCTCTTCTAGCCCTTGAATCAGCTTCATGACAGGTACCCCTAGTGATTTAGGAAAAATAGCCTCAGCGCCATATACCAATTCATATGGTGAAGTTCCAATTGACCTCTTTGTGCATATCCTATCAGCCCATAAGGCATACTTCAGCTTCAAATTCCAAGCCTTTTTATTCTCTTGCAACATTTTTTTAATGATCCTCACAAGACTCTTGTTGGAAGACTCAACAATACCATTCCCTTGCGAATAGTATGCAGTAGAATGCCCACGAGTAATATGATATTGATGACAGAAATTGATCAGCTTAGACTTAAATTCCTGTGCATTATTAGTTATGATCTGCATAGGGCAACCAAACCTAGACAAGATATTATTCTCCAAGAAAGAAACAATCACAGAATCATCTGCTTGCCTAGTTGGGATTGCTTCAATCCATTTGGTGAAGTAATTAGTCGTTGTAAGAATCCATCGATGTTGTCCTAATGATGATGGATGAATCTCCCCAATAAAATCTAGCCCCCCCTGCTGAAATGGTGCTTCTACATAGATAGGCATCAAAGGTAAGGGTACAAGCTTCTTCTTACCCTCGAAAATCTGGCATTCATGACAAGCAACAACCCTCTTGTAGACATCCTTAAACATGGTAGGCCAATAATGCCCTGCTCTTAGAATATTGTTCACTGTCGCCTTCCAATAATGGTGACCTCCACAATATCCTTTGTGTAACTCATCAATTACTTTATCAACCTCCTCTTCTAGCAAAAAAATAATCAAAATTCCGCCAATATCCTTCCAAAACAGATTTCTGTCAAAAAAAAAATATCTCAAAGATTTTAGTTTAAAAAAAAATTCTTTGGACTTTGTTAGATCATTAGGTGCTTTATTGTGTTGTAGGAAAAAAACAACCTCCTTTTACCAATCTGAAGTGATGTATTTTTCTTCAATAGGAACTAGTTCCTCTTCATCATCTGAAATTTCTGATATTTCTGCAATCAAATTTATGTCAAGACAGTCAAAGTTTGAATGTGCTATCAACTTTTCTAAGCCTTGACCTTTTACCAATTTTTTTGGCTTAATCTCTATATCATACTCTAGCAATTTTTCAATCCATTGCCCCCTCTTACCATCAGGGTCAGCTTGAGTGAGGATGTCTTTCACAACAGCATTAGGAACGAATGCCACAACATGAGAATGCAGAATATCAATTCTGAAATCTTTGATAGCCTTCACCAAGGCATAGGCCTACTTCTCTAAGATATTATACTTCAGCTCAGAATTGCCTAATGTCCTACTAAAGAAATAAATTGGTTGCTCAATACCTTGTTGTCCCTTTTGTAGCAGAACTCCAGCGATAGTATTCTCTGATGCAAAAGTAAAAACCATAAATTCCTTTGAGAAATCTGGACTGGTCAATACCAGTGCTTGTGTGAGTGCCCTTTTGATTTCCTCAAAAGAGTGTCTTTAATCTTTTTTCCACTTAATATCAACTCCCTTCTTCAGCATCCTTGTTATGTCCTTCACAATCTCAGCAAAATTAGGAATAAATTTCCTTACAAAATTTACTTTGAATCTCCTTCCTACTTCTTGGAAAATCCACCTTCTGAATTGCATTGACCCTACTTGGGTCAATCTTAATCCCATATTTAGAAATGATATGTCCAAGTAATTTACCTGAAGTTAAAGCAAAAACACTTTTGGTGGGATTTAGAGAGATGCCAAACCTTCTACACTTTAGTAGAATTTTTTCCAAGTGTTTCAAGTGATGTTCTTCCCTCCTTGAGAAGACTTTTATGTCATCAAGATAAAAAACCACCATCTTGTCCTTCTCTTCAGAAAATTCAATGTCCATTGCCCTCTAAAACGTAGCTCCTGCATTCATGAGACCAAATGGCATCTTGGCGTACATGAAAGTGCCCCATGGTGTAGTAAAGTTGTTTTTTCCTGATCATCAGGATGTACAAGAATCTGATTATAAACTGAAAAACCATCAAGCATAGACATTCTCTAAGAACCAATAATAGTTTGAAAAATTTGGTCCATCTTCGAAAGGCGATAATTGTCCTTCGGGGATGCTTTATTCAAATTTATGAAGTCAATACATATTCTGATTTCTCCACTCTTTTTCCTAATTGGAACCAAATTCGCAAGCATATTTGAATATCTGATTGGGAAAATGATTTTAGCATCAAAGAGATTTTTGACTTCCTTCTCAATCAATGGCATGAGAAGTGGATTGATTCTCCTCAACTTCTGCTTGAAGGGCTTTTCATTTTCTTTTATGGGAATTGTATGCTGAATAATGGTGGGATCATATTCTTTCAAATCAGCATAGTTCCAAGCAAAGACATCTATGAATATCTTCATCATTTCAATATACTTAAACTTCATATTAGCTAAAAGAAACTTTGAAAGTTTAATAATTTTGGGCATGGCTGTTATACCAAGGTTACAGTTCTCGAATTCTTCCTCATCAGCTTGTAACTTAGGGGATTTAAAAACATCATTCTGATCAAAAAGTTTTTCTAGAGGTATAAGTCCCTTTGGTATGGAATTGTTCTTTAGTTGAAAAACTTTAGAATTCCCTTTAGATTCAACCAACATATTTTGTTGATCTACTTGCATATTTTAAAATTCTTCTTTCAGCTCAATAAAGTTCTTCACCTGTTGATCATCCTCAAAAAAATTCCAATGAGTAATATTATCAGGGATAGCTGGTCTATGGCGAATCTCAACTTCATATTTTTCTGTGGAATGCATAGGCATAATGAAAAGGCTGGCAGAGACAACAAGGGAATCAACAATGGAGTTTTGTTCTCTAGTTTTGACCATGAATGTATAGGCTTGAAATTTTTCTAACATGTCCAAAACCAAGTTCCTATATGCTTTCATCCTTGTATCTTTTGTTTGATAAACACCTTCAACCTGTTTAATGACTAATTCTGAGTCTCCAAAAACAGAAATGTTTTGAGCATTCATTATTTTCAAAACTTATAGACCCAAAATCAAGGATTCATACTCAGCCATGTTGTTCGTGCAATCAAAGTTCAGTTTATAGGAAAGGAAATTACTCTCATCACTTGGATTTTTAATCCAAATCCCTACTCCTGCTCCTACTCTTTCTCTGCCTGCTGATCCATCAAAATGAAATGACCACCAACCTTCCACCTCCTTATCCCTGACTTGTTGATCTTCTCTTTGCTGATTTTTAGGCTGCTAAATTTCAAAACTTTGATTTTCTACTTTCTTCTCCTCTTCTGCTTCATTAGTCAACTCATTGAAAAGAATAGAAGAACCAAGTTCAGTATCAAGAGCATAAATTGGAAAATTTTTGGGTTTGTCTTTACTACTCACCATGTAGGCCATTCTCGTCTCTCGATATAATCTTCTTTGCTCCCAAAAAACAGGAATGGTAGCATAAGTAAGATCCATCTGCATTGTACCTTTAATTTTCGTTGCCCATGATCTTGACAACAACATTCCAAACTTTGGTGGAATGTATAATACCATGATTTCCATGACTATAGTCTTAGCAGGAACTTGTGTTAGACAAAAAATAACATCATTGATTAAACCAATGCATTGAAATATTTTCGAATCGAAAAAAAAAGATCTTTATATGGCCTAGTTATTTCTAACCCCATTCTTTCCATGATTAATTTTGGCATAATATTGTGAGAGGCCCCTGAATGCAACATAGCATTATGCAATGTCATGTCGTAAATGCTAAGGCTCACATAAAAAGGAGGGACCTCCTCATTTTGTTCATCTTCTAGTCTTGGACCCAAATATATGGTTGGATGATATTCTAACACATTCAAGATATCAGTAGCTCCTAGTTGTGAATTTAACATTTTAAAAATATTTCTTCTATATTCATCTACCTTCAGATTCTCACCAAAAGGGACTAATATTTTTATCTTAGAAATTTCATTCTCAAGATTGAAAACAGAAACATATTTTTCATCTTCTTTGATAAGAGGGACAACTAGTGTATCTTTCTTACCTTCAACGACCTTAGGAGCATCCTTCTTTCCATCAGCAACCTTAGGTGTATCCTTCTTAGGATTTTTTTTGTTTATAATGATAGGCACATTCCTATTTCTGAGATTATATTGTTTTTGCATCTCAAAAATAGCATGTTGATACCCCTTTAAATAGTCTGATGTTTCTTCTTCATGATTATTTTGATCTGACTGATCATGTTCTTCTTTTGTCAAGAAAATTCCAGACATTTCCTCATCAAAACAATGAATAAACTCCTCAGGAGCTTCAGGATCACCTTCTTCATCAATAAAATTCTATTGGAATGGAGGTCCCACTGGAGGATGAGGCTGCTGATTTCTGTTTTCCCTTGGCCTTTGTTGATTATGAGGTCTCTTGAACTGAGGGTTTCTAAATTGAGGTTCATGTTGTGCAGGAGGATCAAAGGTATTCCTAAGGGCTAATCTATCTATTAAATTTTCCATTGTTTTCATCATTGAAGCCATCTTATCCTGAGAGGTAGAGGACGAAGGTTTCTCTTCTTCTTTCAACTTAGTCTTACCCATTTTTTACTTTTTGGCTACTATCAAGTTAACCTCCACCTTCACTGCATCACTTTTCATTTCAGCAAGTGTGGGAGATTCCCTTTGTCTTAGCAGTATGGAAAAATCATAGTCAAAAGCTTCGACATACCTCATTTGAGCTAAGGCTTGTGGTGGTTTCAAATGAGCAGGAATGGAGTCTAATACCTTATTAAACCTTTTTGAAAAGTTTTGAACAGATTCATCAACAGCTCTCTTCAAGTTACTATAGCTAGTGAGGGCTTGTACTGGATTGGTTCTATTTCCCCATTTTCTCAGGAAAACATCTTCAAATTCATTCCAATTATGAATACTTCTAGGAGTAAGAGCTTTATACCACTTCCTAACCTCACCAGTAAAACTCTAAGCAAAAAACCTCAACTTAACATCTTCATCATCAACCTCCTCCCTGTCTATAAAATCATTAAATTGATCCCCATAGTCTTCTGTTGTAATGTTTTCATCACTTCCCCAAGTTTTGATTCTAGCAACATATTTTCTAGGGAGGTCATGTAAGACAGCTGGAAGAGCAAGAGGGGCATATCTAGAAGGTGCAGCAGGTGGATTTCTAGCCATGGTCAGAGGGATTGTAGTAGCTATTAGTGTCAGTCTTTGCAGCCTTCCTCCAGTGATCAAACATGCTCTTACAAAGTGATTTTGAGGTGTCAGGGTCAAATTTTGTCATTTCAGTGAGCCTTCAAGCAAAATTTGCTCACTAAGTACTAGGTCTAGGGTTTTCTTTCACTCCTTCCAGAGTTGTCCAAATGTCGGTCCATGTCACCATTCAGCTGAGTGTACCATCATTCAGAGGGTTGTCATCATCATGCCAGATTCCAAAGGGTCATTTTACACCTTGTTCATGCTTCAGTTGTGCCTAGGTAAGGTTCATTTCCCTCTCCTAGGGTTTTGGAGGTAATTGCTCTTGGATGGTCAAATCATCATCAAAACTTGTATCCTAATTTTTGTACACCTTCCCCTATCCTTAATGTACTTGATTAAACACTTCCCATCACTGAGATCCCCCAAATTCCTCATTTTTGCACAAACCCTAGTTTCTTGCTACAACTTGGCAATTTTCTAGGCTAGGCCTGTGTTTCGCCCTTTTGGACCCCTTACCCTCACTAAATCTCTGAAATTCCACTTATCCCTGCTTCCTAACATCCCTCCCGACTTCCCAAAATTTTCTCAAGAATTTAGAAGCCACTTATCCCCTTCATTTCGCTTCATTTCGACAAATCCCTTGTTCCACACATCGGGATAGGTTTCACTCAAATGATGTTTCTGAGAAATAAAAGATGAATTTTGGGAAACTGAGAGATTTTTTTTTCCATAACATGCCAAAAAAGAAAAACCTCGTTCACTTTTTACACAGGTGTCATGGTTTTAGATAAATGTCAAAAATACCGTTGCCTCGGGAGAATTGATGCATCTCTGAAGTGGCCTTGGGAAAATCAAGATTTATCCTAGCTTGGTTGGCCAAATGACTTGATTGATGCATAAAATGATAACTAGACAGAAATATATTTCCAATGAGCTATCATGAGCTCAATTTTGAAATGAGGAAGACCTTCAAAATTGGATTGCAATAGCACTCTGCCTTGAGGTAGCCTCATTTTGCACATTTTGACCAGTCTTGGGAGATTTGATTTTTTACAGGGAAAATAAACTCCAAATTGAAAAACTACACTTGGGTTGGAAATTAGACTCAATAATATTTCCAACGAGCTATCATGCGCCCAATTTGGACACCGGGAAGGCCTCCAAAATCCTCCTGCAAAATGCACTATTTATGGCGCTGCGCATTGGGTAGGAGCGCGGCGCACTGAAGGTGTGCAGCGCATAGAACAATTTTTCCCAGTGTAAAATTACACTGGCGCAGCGCATCCAGCCTGTGAGGCGCGTTGGGCTGGGGCGCAGCGCACAGAGCCCCAAAGGCCAAAATCACTTCCGCTCTACAAAAACTCAATTTGTTTCAGCTCAATTCTTCTCCAAGTCAGTTGGCAAGGCATGTTCAGTTATTTTATTTGTGAGTGGTGTGGTTTAGAAGCGAAGAAATTTGAGTTTGGTTAATGAAAGAGTAAACCCTATACCCATATTAAATCTGCTCTTTAGGGTTTGCAAAGAGGTTTTTGGTGCTTAAACTACCATCCCACTTTCATTTGTGCTCTCATTACTGTCACATTATTATAACACAGTCCCTCTTCTATTCCCACTGTCCCATATCCCTTATACCCTTTTTTTTCCCATGTTTTTGAATCCTCAAACCCTACCATTTTCCATCATCTCCCTCCCTTCCTATCATTGGTAAAATCCTAATTTCTGAAGCATTCAAAGGCTGTCTCTATTGCCTAATCATACCCCCACCACTATCACGTTTTCCTATATCACTCGTAAATTGTCCAAATCCCTAAGTCCCTCAAACAGTGACTGTCCTCACACTTAAATTCACTTGACAGTCTATTTTATTCCTTGTGACATTTCTCCACAGCACCTTATTGTATATGTGGCACACTTGGTTTTGAAAAACAAACTCTTGTTTTCACCATACATATATCAGCACATACTTGTTAAACACCTTGCTTTCAGCATCATGTCAGAGACAAATTCATCATATGAGTAGGGATATGAGCAGGACAGTGATTCAACCGCAGAGCTAAATGTACCGAGGAGGTCTCATAAAAGTGGCAGGCACGTTAGAGAGGAGCCCACTTCTTTGGTTCAATTGCAGGCCTGCCCGCTTGCAATGACATGCTTTCAGCAACATTCATGTTTTCGGTATTGCGAGATGATATCTCAGATTCAACACCATCCGAAGTTAGTTCTCTTATTTGTCCTACATTTGCGTGATGGTCATGTAAACCTTGCTGGAGTGAACTTCACTTTGACACCAGATACCATTTCTGAGGCGACCGAGATACCGAACATTGGTGAGGAGTGGAATAAGAGATAGCAGCTGGATAGAGCATATTATGAACCTTACATCAGGCCTGGATATTTGAGGTAGTTGAGCAGGGTATTCCCGTTCCGGTTTCTGAAGGAGTCCTATGCGCCATTAATGAAACTCATCATTAGATACTTCAGCTGTGAGGGTAGATTCTCATGCCTTTATGCATACCATGTCAGACTCTTGATGCATTTCACGAGGGTGCGACTAATGAATATTCCATACTTCATGTGCCGAAACATAGAGCGGATGACTACCCTTGTGCAGAAGAAGACTCCGGAGCAGCAGCATAACAGCATTTATCATTATGCGCTCATTAAAATCATTGTAGTACATCAGCTTGGATTGCAGGGCATCACGTGGGATGAGTTCATTTCCCGTGACTTCTTTGTAGCCCCCCAGCCTCCTCCCGAGATTTTTCATGATGAGGCAGAGCCTTCACATCAGTTTTAGGTTCCTGAGACTGAGCCTATCAGTGCTCCAGTGTGTGTGACATATCAAAGAGGCCACGGAGCCTTATTTGCAGCAGCACGACGAGTACTATCTCCACCAGGGGTGGAAGGGGTCTCGTTATCTTCATCAACAGCGCGAGTACTATCTCCACTTGACGTGGAAGGGGTCTCGCCTTCTACATCAGCACAGGTACAGGACAGATGCAAGAAGCCTATGCATAATGAGGTCCCTTCAGGAGGCCAAGATACTGATTTTATCTTGATTGATGTTGATTCGAGCTCTCCCAGCTCAAAGCTGAAAGAAATCATCCAGGAGAAAAAATCTGAGATTGACACTTTGAATGTGAAGTTTCAGAGAGCTCAGTGGGTTATAAATTACTTGGAGCAGCGGAATAAACAACTGGAGGATTAGCAAACACTCATAGAGTTGCGGCAAATCCGTGAAGACCGGGAATTGGCCCGAAAGAGACCAGGTGACATGACACCTTTCGAGCGAGAGACTTGCCTTACGAACGTCAACATTCATCTGGAGAAGTTTTTGGCAAAGGCCAATAGGGACAAAGACATTCTCATACACATGAAGAATCACTATTGGGCCCGCACACACGTTTGCAGAGCAAAAATGAAGATCCTGAAGGCGAGGTTGAGAAAAGCACTAAAACGTCGGAAAAGGCCGGATCCACTCCGAATCTTGGCCGAAGCTTCCTTGGCTGAGCATGAGACATGACGGGAGACCTTCACTCCAAATTTCAGCAAATTTCAGCAAATTTGGAGAATATTTTGTCATTTTGAAAATTTTGGTTTCAAAACAGGTTTTTCTGCCCGACGCGTCGCGCCACCCGACGCGCGCTTATGATTGGGACATATTCTGGAGGAAAAATTTGCATTTTTTTGGTTTTTTATGATATATTATGTATGTTCAAGAATTTCTGAGAGATTTCATGAAGTTCTGGGTGGTCTTGAAGGTCAAAAACACTCCAAAAATGGCCTTTCTGCCACTTTTTGCACCAGCAGGAACTAGTCTTGGGAGATTGCAGTTTTGGAGGGGAAAATGACATCCAAATTGAAAAATTCCACTTGGGTTGGATAGCAGACATCCAGGGCTTTCCAACGAGCTATAATGAGCTCAATTTTGCATGACGCATAGAGAATTTGGGCGCGGCGCATAGAGGAATTTTGCCCAAATTTCACTTTTCAGCTTAGAAATTCGCCCAGTTTTGACTAGTTTTACTTTTTCATGTGATGATTGATCTATATTGATGTAATTTGGTAGCCATGATGTAAACTTGGCATGTTTTTACTTGTTCTAGAGGATTCATTCACTAAAAAGTGAAAATTAAGTGAATGGATCAGTTTCCTAGCATATAGAGGCAAGTTGTTTGGCTGCCTAGATTTTAGCTCCATGTTTAGAATTGGTTGAAACAACTCCTAGAAGGATGAGCTCAACCCCTAGAGGCATGGGATGGGGTTAGGATGGTCTATATATTATATTTTCTGAGACATTTTTAGGGTTGGATACTTGGGAAAAGTTTGGCACCTCATTGTACATTCATTTCAGATTTTTGGCAAAGGAAAGACCAGAGTTTTGCAGCACTTGTTGGGATCCTTGTGGCTTATGAGTTTTGATGATGTTCTTATCATGTTATTGTAAGTTTCATTAATGTTATATGTATGCCATTTCCCTTCTCTTTCCTTCTGAATTAAACAAATGAGTAATTGAGGTAGAATTCATTGATTTGCTGGTGCTCTACCTTAGACTTTTGTTTAGTTTTATATTTTTTTCGTCAGTTTGAAGAGGATCCTTGCACTCTCTTTCCCTATTCAACTCCTCAGCAGTATTTTCAATCCATTCATTTGATCTCAGACATCAAAGACGCTGCCTACCTCGCCCCAACTTGAACTCTGCAAGAATTTGGCCTCATCCCCAAGCCCAAATTTTTTTTTTCCCTTTTTCCAACAAAAACCCCTAAAAATCAAAATCAAACCCTCCTATTTGTTTATCTAGCCTAAGATCAGTTTTTGTTTTAGTCATCTCAAGCCCCTTTGAATATTTTCATCAAGAATGACACGGAGAGAGCCCTCTCCTGTCCTTGTAGGGCTAGCTACGAGGCTGAGCGTAGTTTGGTGTTGTCCTTCTTCTGTCTTATTTCAACCTAAGGTGGATTTGGGAACTAACAGTAGCTTTAGGGATGGCAGAAATAGAGGATGAAAAACTGCTCTGAGGAGGACTATTTGGTCTTTGTGGTTCACTAATAATTGAACTCCAATTTTGAAGGGGAAACCAGCTTTAATTTTCAACAATACTTCAAAAGGGTCAAGCTCTTTGAATTTATCTCAAGAATATTTTTCCAACGATAACTCAGAAGTAACAGCTTCCCAAAACTCTTCTTTGTCTTCCTGTGTTACTAGAGCTGAGGTATCAATTCCTCTATTATGCAAGTCTAAGATAATTTCAATTAGTTCTTTTTCACTTTCTGATCTAAACAAAATCTCCTGAATTTTATCATCAAATATTTTATCTTCAGGACTTCTTAAAATTTTAGAGGACAAGGATTTTGAATGTGATGGAGTACCTGATATTTCAGAAATACCTTTACTGCCTCTGGAAATGGTGTTCAGATTGTCCACGATGGTAGGTGGATCTGGGTCAAGATTAATACTCGAGTATCTCCTTCTCAAAGCCACCTTTAATCATATAAACTTTAAATGGAGTCACCAAGGTAGATGCAGCCTTGAAAAAATTTCTGAGCTCCTACTACCTTCAGAAGTTCAACTTCAAAATCTCGAGAAATTATAATCTTCAGGCTCCTGGTAGACGCACCAAAATGTTATCACAAAATCAGACCTGATAGGCTTCCAATCAAATCAATATCGTGCAACTGTTTCAAACCAATCTTTTGATTGAGGCTTAGCCTCCTCAACCTGAGAGGGCTCTCTCAAGGGTTAATGATTTTTGATAGAAATATAGATGGCTAACTCTATGTGGGATAACAAGCAGATAAAAATGGATATTGGTTGTAAATCACATTAGCAAGTGCACATTGGGCTTATGGAGTCATAATAGCTTCAATAAAACCAAACAATCTACTTAGCATGGAAGTCAAGGCATATCAAAGTTCTAGTCCAGAGATACACATGTAAAACTGTAAAATGCACAGTCAGTTTGTCTATGAAGGAAGTCAGAGCATCAATGATGAATTCTGAGTAACATAAGAAAACACCACAACAATAGGATAGTAAAAATATGCCATTAGAACAAGAATACACTAGAACTCTTTATGAATCTTGAGTTGGTTAAGTAAAAAACTCTGTATTAAACTGAAAACCAGTCACTTACAATAAACATAGTATTTTTGCTAAAAATGTCCAACCCTTAGTATTTCGACTTCTTCATCTTTTATAGATCATTTACAATATAGGATAACCAACTAGACACATTGGATTCCTACTGTTTGACACCTTTCCTAACCATATAACATGGTATTTATTACAAAATGACAGTTGCAAACCTAATGAACAGTCCTATTACAAATAGGACTCAAACTCCTTAACTCTACTCATAACAACCTTATCTAAACTATATTACATAATTTTCCAACTGTATTCCCATAAGGTTGAATCTAGATGATAAGCTCCAACACTTTATGACCTTAATTCTGATCTCCTGCAAACTAGGAAACTGTCCCCTGTTTTTTAGGCTTAGGATTATTTGTGTTCTTGAGACACTCTGACCACTATGAACCCATGACTTGGAGGTTATTTGCTGTCAGGAACTGAAATAATATATGCCCAAAATCATCCTTAAGTTCCAGCTGTACAAAATCACCATCAAACTGTCCAAAATAGTAGAAACTGACTTGCGCTACGAAAACAACACAGTTTCGTAGCACAATCTTTTAACCCATTTGCCTTCAAAATTTTGGTTTCTTTCCTCTAGGGTTATCTTCATATTAACTTGACACATCTTCCCTAGAAATTTCAGGTCAAAATACATACATTTTCCTTCCAAGAATTTATAAGAAAGGGTGAAAAAAGCTGCTACAACAGTTTCATAACGCATTTCACCCTTTTTGCACTGTTTGCGCTACAAAACTGCTGAGTGAGCAGTTTTGACCAGATTTCTTTAAAATTCAAACCAAAAATGTGCCCAAACTCTAGAATACCACTGTTTTTATCAAGACAAATAGTCATATGAACTAAAAACATAATTTTCATGAGGTTTATTCTTCATTTTCCATTTGATTTAGCCTTTGACCTTTTTAATAACTTGTCATTCTATACTTTTGTTTTTTAGTTCATCCTAAGTCAGTTTCAACTGCAGTTCCAAATCCTCCACTTGATTTCTTAGTCTCCTATTACTGGCTCTTAAGTGAGTATTGATCACTCTGACAAATTTTGCTTCTTTGATGGTTGGAACTGTCCATGTAAAAAATTGTTCTGCACTACTTGGAATCTTAGACCTAGAACTAGATTGGCCTTCCCAAACTGCGTTCACTCTTTTAAAATTTGTTTTTTCAATGCTGTGCTTTCTGGCCCTCTTTTTCATCATTGAAATCTCTTGGTTTTCTAGCTTCAATCTCTCCTCAAGATGTTGACACTCTGTCATGTGTTCTTTTCCCTTCATTGTCTTGCTGGCTGCATGCTCCGCTATTGGTTATGAGAGATCAACCACCTCTTCAGGGACTCTGGTTGTTTCAACAGTTTCTTGGACCTGCTTGTTACCTTCCTTCAGCTTCTTAGTATGCCTAGTTAAAGGCTTCCTTGCTTGAAAGATAAAGGTTGCACTTTCACCCTCAAATTAAAGTTTCTTTTCTGACTTAACCCTTTTCTATTTGTGTTCATATACTCCAATAAAATAAGCTTGCACAATGGGTGATTCATCTATATCAATTGCATGAAGGATGTCATATAAATTTCCTTTTATCACTGGGTTGTCCTCTGTAGCCGAAACAATTTTTTTTCCCTTTGATGCCACTGCTTGGCTTCTTGTCACTCTCCTGATTTCCTGCTTGCTAGCCACTTGTTTTTTCTTAGCCTCTTTAACACCTTTTAAACTCTGTTTTGCAGGTGATGGAGTTGCTGCAAAGAGAAATTGTCTCTTCTCTATCCTATCTTCAACCTCTTTCCTTGGTTTCAACTTTACAAACCTCTTTTCTTTTGCAACCACAGGCTGACTAAACTCTAATACTGGTGGTGAAGGAGTCCCTTTAGTTTTATGGTTTCTAACTAGGGTTAGGGTTTCCAGTTCAAATCCATTCATAAACAAAAAGGAAGACCAATCCCTGCTTATTTTTTGAAGCTCATTCAAAACCAATAACTTTATCAAACCATGGTGAAAAAAATATGTTTCACAACCATCAGCTTTGGCTTGTACTTTATCAGACATTTTGGCATGGCTCCTATGCAAGTAAAAGGGAAAATATAGTGATATCATACCTGTGAAATGCAGAAGCACCTTGAAATGACAAGTGTAAACTTTATGGTACCTGACTTCACATGTAAAGTATCTTTGTATGTTGAACAACAGCTTGGCATAGGTGTCTTTGATACAGCTTCTAGGTATTACATTGTTCAGGTCCATATCTGCATACTCAAGTTTCATAAATTCCTTGCATGGTTCCATGTCAAACTTAAAACCTTTAAACCAGTCTCTTTCCCCCTTGGTATTTATGTCACATAAGCAATAATCTCAGGTGTGACTAGCACATTTAACATCGCAACTTTGGAAGTCATTCCACTAAATTTTAATGCAAATTCTTTAGACACCTGTGTGTGGCAACCCTGTAGCTTTTCACAAAACCGGAGACAACATGCTTTGCTAAAAGCCTCCATCACTGTTTGATATTCAATTATAGCCTTCACATTTTCAGGCTCATATCTTAAATAATGTCCCCCTCTGTGAACTTTCTTCTCCTCTGCCATACTTCTTAGAAAAACCTGTCAGCTTCTCTCGAACATGTAAACTAGCCTTGCTTGAATATATGATCAGCCTTGCTTGATTATGGAACAACCTCGCTTGAGAATATGGAAGATAGCCTTTGTATAGAACCCCCATAGGCTTAGCTTCACAACTTCAAAGGTTAAACACTTGTATGGAAGAAAATGAAAACAAGAATGACCAAATTAGGCAAGAATTTGAATTTAAGGTGTCATCTCGTAACTGAATGATGCTTCACTCATGCCCTATCATGACAATGATGACTATGATATAGGTAATTACATTGAATCTGTTCTCTAACTAACTCACCATACCCCTATCCTATCATTCCCCAACGGATTCTAACAGATTTTGGCTTAATTGACAAGACGGTTAAGAAACTGCGCTTTTGTAGTGCCCACAGTTTTTTTTTCGCAGTTTGCGCTATGAAAGCATCAGCGCTTTCGTAGCGCAAATCCTCTTTTTTGAACTAGAAACACTACGAAACAGAGGATTCTTGGATAATTGCATAAATTTAACACCAAACCTTATGAAATGATTCCTAAATGGAAAATGTGAATATTTGATCATGGAATGGACCTCTAAAGACTTTATTTGAATTCAATGGTGACCTTTAAACTTATAAAAATTCTAACCTACCCTTAACCAAAACCTAAAATGACTTTCAAACCCATTTTGAGACCATGATAAAAAAACAGAGTTGAAACAATGATGTTTTGAAATTTTTTTGGGTGATAACATGCTGCATGGCCTCCTTGCAAAGGATGGCCACAGTGGCAAGTTGGTTGTCTTTTTCTTGTAGTTTCCCCTGCAACCTCATGTTCTCTGCTTGCACTGTTTGCAACTGCTCTTTCACCACATATTCTATGGGCCTTACAATAGCCCACTCTTTCCCCATTTAAAGGAGTGTTTCCTCCATCAACCCCACATATTCAACATTCTTTACTTTGGTGATCTACATCCATGTGTGGGTGTGCCCTCTCTCTATCTCCAACTCATGTAGGAGGGGGATTGTGAAATTTTTAGGGATCAATCTCCCTCCCTCAATGAACTTGTAATAAGATCCCAAATTAGGCTGTGGGGTAGGTTCTTGAAATTATATGATTTGTTTTTCAAATGTATTTAGGGAGGTTGTTGTCTTTTGTAATTGTTTTTTTTTCATAATTGTACCCCCTCTTGCACATCTTATGCTACTATTTGTCCACTTTGACCCTCAATTTATGCATTATGTTCCTCTTTCTGTGGATCCTTCTCTTCATGTAGCATTTTAAGTGCTTCCTGTAGCATGCTCTGTTTTTCCTACAGTATGCTTTGTTTTTCTTGTAGCACTACATTTTCTTCTTTTTGGATGACTGTGGGTGCCTCTAGTTGCTTGAAGGGTGATGCTCTAGTGGTGAAACTCCTTATGTAGGTTATGGGAGTCTTAGGTTTTGGCTTTGGAGAGGTGACCTCCTCAGTTTTTCCTTCATATGGACCTAACTCCTCTTTCTTACTTGGGGACCCTTCAATGGTAATTGGAACGTTTCTGGGAGTCTGGGGTCTTCCTTATTTCACTAGTGCATTTCACTATTTTAAAGAAAAGAGGGGTTTGTCTTGGTATTTTATTATTATATTTCACAAGAATGCCCAAGGTAGCTAAAGTGGAAGCTACCTCATCCTGAGTGTTCCCTGGTGACAGAGTAGTTTGTTGAGGGGATATCTCTGTTTCCTTTGGTTCAGTGGTCTGTTTAGGACTTGTTGCACTGAAAATTGTCACCTTGACATTTCGTTGTCCGTATGAGCTCGTTATCACTCATTCTTTCCTCCTTTGCAAGTTTTAAAACATCAGTTTTTCATGTCAAGCCTTAAAAATAAGATAAAAGCTCTCAAAATTCTCTAAAACTCTGGTATCACACTTTCTCTTTGTCTTACCTATGGTCCCACACCTAATGTTCATGACTCCTGCGTACCTGAACACACTTTCTCTGTGTTAAGAGTGCGAACCCCTATAAAATATTAAAAAGGCGCAAGTAAACTCAAAAGCTCACTTTCAGTAATTTCTAGAAGCCTCTAGAAAGAATCTTGTGGTGGCAGAACCGCTCTTTTGAAGTTCATGTATCCCTTGCCTTAAGGAGCTAACCCCTTGATGTGAGGAGCTTATCCCTTTGAAGAAGGAATTTATCCCTTCATAGTTGGAACTGAAACCTCCTCTTTTGCACTATAAAAAGAGGCATTGGGTAGCCTCAAAGGGAGTGGAAGCTTTAGAATTGTTTGAGGTAAAGTGTTGTTGGGATTCAGACTCATTTGACTGAGATTTTGTGAGGAAAGATCACATACCTCTATCTGTCTCGGTTGGAAGAGTGAAAGGCTTGTCAGAGTAGAGGAGATTCCTGCTTCGGACCCCGGGAAGGCCTGTTCAACATCAAGGCTAAGGCTGTAAGGTTTTCTTTTATTCAAAGTTAATACAAATGAATTCATTTTTCTCAATAAGCTGTTAATTAATTGTTTATTTCATGGATTCCTTGATCACCATGATAGGCATGATTTATAATATTTACTGTAAAGGTGTTATTTAGTGTTTTCTTGTTTGTGACTACAGGTCTTTAAAGATAACTCCTTCAAGTGACCGAAGGACAACTACTTCGAACAAGCATTGGATCTACGGTAAGAACTTAACACCTTTATAGTATTCTTTTGTAAATCGCATATGTATAGAGAAATATTTGGCTGTTTGTTGCTAGATTACCTTTTGGTACTAGAGAGATCGATCTTTTCCACAAGATTGATTTATCCGGTCAACAAATTGGCGACTCCGCCGGGGATTGATTCTTGTTTTTTGTTTTCCTTTGTTTTGACTTGAGAAAATCATTTTTCTAGTTTTTGATTGATGGATACTTGTTTGGGTAGCTTAGTTTTACTTTTCTTTGAAAATTTTTGAAGTATTTTGTGTTTTTCTTAAACTTTTCTGGGGAACGTACTTTGTTTTCCTACACAGTGCAGGCAGTTTCGCAATTTCCTTAAGTAACCAGTGCAGGACCGCACCTATTACTTCTGGGGCCTGCGGACCCTGTTAAAATTTTTGAAAAATTTCAGATTTCTTCTTCCAGTTTATGTTTAACTTGATTTAGGATTTCTAGTATCTACCCATATCTGTATTTTTCTGTCAAAAAGCCTTGTTTATGAGTTTCTTTCAGCAAATTTTTCATCTCATCAATCTCCGTTAAGTTAATTGGGTGTTTTGAGTCTCTTTTTTGAGAAATTATTAATTTGATTTCCTTTGGTCATTACTTGGAGGTTTGTCCCAGTATTTTCACAATTTTGCATCTTTTTTCTTTTGATTTTGCAAAAAAATTCCCCCTCATTCGCCGAGGGGGGCTAAATTGTGTATGAGTGTTAATCGCCTTTGAGTATTTTTATTTTTGATCTTTAGAAATCTCACCCAATTTTCTTTGCTTGCACTTGATTGGTTCTTAGATTACATTAGAATCATCTTATGTTTGAGAATTCTCTTGCATAGATCACATTTGCATAATTAGAATTTTCATTTTCAGAATATGAATGAAAAATGTGCATAGATTAGATTTGCATACTTTTCAAGTGAATTGTGCATAGATTACAACTGCATAGTTTACATTCTGAAAAATCAATCGTAGATTCAGATCAATTTTCTTTGATTTGAATTTAGATGTTTTTATGCTTGTTTTAAAAACACAAAAATAAAAAATTGTTTTGGAATTGATTTGCATTAGTTTTTCTTGATGAAATTATTGCATTAGAGAATTTGTTATATTTTGTCTTAGTGATCAATTTTTTGCATTGTTGGAAGTGAATGGAAACTCTCTCCTTACTTTAGTTAGGATTCATTGAATTGAAAAGATTACATTATCATATTCGATTGCATTCAGTTTTCGGTCAGGTCATAACACCATTGGTTTCATATCCATTTACCCTTTGAGTAATAACAACCTAAATAACACAGCGCTTAATAAAATTCATCTAGTAATTTTTACATTTTTAGGGCTCTTTCCACCAATCTAGCTCAGGATTAGTGCTTTGGAATAGGTTTTAGTTAACTTTCCAAAGCAACTAAAACAAACAAGTAGATAAATCTTGCGGTAGGAAATAAATCCAATTGTAACTGGTACATTCTGGGAAGCTTCTCTTAAAGGAGTTAATCACAAGATCATGTCCAAACCTTTAAGATAATCAATTATGTTTCATCGGGGAAGATAGAAGATATGCGCGCATTACAAACGGTAAACCTCGGATTAATAATTGTCGAGATGCTTGGGGTCACTTGTTGGTAAACCTCGGATTGACCATGTCGAGGAGCCTTCAAGGGGATTGAGCTTTGTTACTCTGCCCTTGCACGTAGAATCGGATCGTAGACTGTTCCCCCAGTTGTATTTTTTGTTGTTGGTAACCTTAGTGTCCATAAACTTAAGATTATTTCCTAAGGTGACGGTGAAGGAAAGATCTCACTGTACCTGGAGCAGACGTCGATTATACTCACTTGGACTCTTTGGAGGGTTCTCTTCACTCGAGATGGTTTTGTGAAGAAACTTGTGCCAGTCTGTTTCATTAAGCAGTTTGTCGGGGTAACTGTTCCAACCTCCATTTCTGCATTAGAATTCTACGATGTTGGATTTCATCACCAACTAGTGTTATTAGTGCGGGAATCTACTGTTTGTGTGTGGTTTGACTCCTAGATTTGATAGCGAATGTTAATTTGTTTGTTTTTACTTTTAGAGACCATAGGTGCGAATTGTGAATTTTAATTGTTAGGTGTGAATTGTTAATTGTTAATTTTAGTTTTAAATTGTTAATAAAATTCACTGAAGTTGAATATAATGGCAACTTTTCTGGAATTTACCAACCAAGTAACCCCTCTTAACGAGAATCCTAGTACTTTTCCTTTCTTTGGAAATGTTGGTCCTCCTTATATGGCTATTTTGTCATTACCTGGATTTACAATAGGTTTACCAATATGGTTATTTTCAACTTCGTTGGCCCCGAATACTCCAATTGTTCCACCTCAACTGCATGCTTCACCTCAACAAAGTTCACCATCTCAACATCACCAACCTTCTGTTAACCCTTTACCTTCTTCGCCTAATATTTCTTCCTCCATTTCTTCCTCTTCGCTTGGTAAAATCCTTGACGCTAGTAACCAGGTGGCTAAGAAGAAGAATAAAGGGAAGAAGAAGAAGAAGAAGAAGCAATATAAGAAATAATTCAACCAACCAACCATGGCTGTAAATGTTAGTAGTGTTGAGGAAACCTCCAACATGCCTCGTAAACCCAAATACCCTTGCAGGCTTTGTAATGGTGACCAATTCCTTATCAATTGTCCCGGTATTCCAAAGGTCTTGGAAGTATGGTTAGAAAAATCTCATCAACTTTCCGTTGATCCATCAACTAGTGATAGTCAGGTTCCTGGGAAAAAGAGTAAAGTTAGGTTTCCTTGTAAGTTATGCAAAGGGAGTCATCAAACTCACATTTTCCCTCACATGGATGAAGCCTCAAAATTATTGGAAAAACTTACTGTTCCACAACAGTAATTTCCAATTGGTTACCATAAAATTTCTCCCAACCTACCGTCAACTGAAGGAGTGATTGATCTAATTTCAAGTACAGTCGATCCCACTCTTCCATTGGAGAGTGAAACTCATATCACTCAGGTTGATGATCAATTAGTTGATCAAGTGGTCGATTCGATTTCACATTCGGTCGATCCCATTCTCCCTGTAGAGAGTGAACTTCATGCCTCTCAAGTTATTCTTGTTACATCATATTCTTCTACA
The DNA here is from genome assembly GCA_034641835.2 of Pinus albicaulis. NCBI lineage: Eukaryota > Viridiplantae > Streptophyta > Pinopsida > Pinales > Pinaceae > Pinus > Pinus albicaulis. The sequence goes on from CM076577.1 coordinate 1,102,821,014, forward strand.
CTGAGGCATGCACATTTCTGCAACCCCTAAGTACTGGGGGTCTTTTTATTTGATTGGAATAGCGTGAACACTCGTCTTCCTTCCTCCATCCCTTTCCAGGAAATCATTGTGGTTGGTGGTAGGGACATACCTTGCTTTCTGAGGTAGATGAAGGTGCTTACGTTGACCTTTTATCTTCCAGCTATATTTGCATGCCTACAGGTCTCCGACTTGTGCCTATTGCGCAGAATCTAAGCACCCCATGAACAAACTAGTGAACCTTTAGGGATCCTTCCTAAGGCACCTATTACTTTGGAAGGAGAAACTATCTGTATTGATCTTATGGTAGTTCAAGGCCCCTTGGATTTCAATTTACTCCTTGGGCGAGACTATGTCTATGCAATGAAAGTTGTAGTATCGACACTCTTTCGCGTGATGTCTTTCCCTCAAAATGGAAATATTGTGACTGTAGACCAGCTTTCGTTCCCTAGTCTTGTTTCAATTACCAATAATATGACACCCCTAAATGTTCTTGATTCTAAAGTGGTATCCACCCTGCCATGGGTTAATTATGTGGCAACTAGTCCCATGTTTTCAATTACTGATGTAAGCGAGCCTCTCACTGTTTGCTCATCTTCCTTTGACTTAGATCTAGTAATTGACATGGAAAACACTATGGGATTATTTGAATGTGATGTTCTTATCCCTTTTGAGTCCCTCGACATGTGTTCCTTCCAGAGAACTATTCTTCCTTCTGATGAAGACCTCTTGGAAGCCATGATCAAGGTGTGTCCATTGACATGTCTTTCTTCCAGTTGGAAGCAATGAATCAGTGGCCCGTGAGGAGAGTTCCTTTTAATGTGTCAACCTTGTTAAAAAATGAATCAGTGAGTGTGAGGAAAGTTTCTTTTACTGTGTCAACCTCATTAAAAAATGAATCAGTTAGTTCAGAGGATAGTTCTTGTTACTGAATCAACCTCGTTAAAAAATGAATCAGGTATGAGGAGAGTTCCTTTTACTGTGTCAACCTCATTAAAAAATGAGTTAGTGAGTGTGAGGAAAGTTCCTTTTCTGTGTCAACCTCATTAAAAAATGAATCAGTTAGTTCAGAGGATAGTTACTGTTACTGAGTCAACCTCGTTAAAAAATGAATCAAGTATGAGGACAGTTCTTTTTCTGTGTCAACCTCATTAAAAAATGAATCAGTAGGTAGATTGTAGAGAGTAGATTAATAGATTAGAAATAAGTAGTTTTTGAGAATGGTTCCTGTTACTGAGTCAACCTCATAAAAAATGAATCAGGTATGAGGAAATTTCCTTTTACTGTGTCAACCTCGTTAAAAATGAATCAGTGTATCAAAAGGAAAGTTCCTTTTACTATGTCAACCTCATTAAAAAATGAAACATGTTGCCATGAGCATAGTTCTTTTCATGTGTCAAGCTCATTAAAAATGAAACAAATCCTCCCCTAATTGAGTCAAGTCTTTGACTAGATCTTGTAAATGTTAAGTCATATATTTAGGTTAGTTATTTCAGTTTTTGCATAATTTTCTTACAGTTTTAGGTCAGGTCTTTCATATGATCTCGTAAATGAACCTTCATTCCATCCAGCTATTAATTACCAGCAGTGTACTTAGTTGAATGAAATGAAGCTGGGGGGGCATGCGCTCTAGTAGTTATTCTTAGGGGCATCAAGCACAGTTTTATCTATGTTTCAAGCTTGTGAAAAAATGAAACCACTCTGAAGCATAGTTTTTCTTTGTTTCAAGATTTTGTAAAAATGAAACCTATCTTGAGTCAATTTCGGCTATTTTCAAGACTCGTTAAACTCATGAAAATCCCGAGATTATTTTTCTATCTTTCATTCTCGTAAAAAACGTGAAAATGCCGAGTTATTTCCGTCTTTTCCTGCTCATAAATTAAATTGAAATTCGACCACAGGAATACATTTTAATCCCTTTTTCGAACTCGTTAAAACTTACGAAAAAAAGAAAAAACCTTGAGTACATTTTTATCCCTTTTTTCGAACTCATTAAAACTTATGAAAAAGCGAAAACCTGGAGTCCTCTTTTAAGCTCTTTTCAGACTCTCAAAAATTGAAAATATTTCCGAGCACTTGATTATTCAAACTAATTAAAATAAATGAATGATCGTCCTTTCGGTATAAGTTTACCCCTTTTACGGACTTAAATGGACTATTTACGAAAAAGGTATACGTTGACTAATTACGGTCAATAGAGTTCTCTCCCGCATTATTTTATCCTTTTTTTGGGCTTGAGAGACTAAATTTATGAAAAAGTACACCCATGGAGTCTTCTTACGTTTTTTCTTCTGACTCCCTAAAATTGAAAAAACACTGAGTTTCTCCTATACTGGACTCGTTAAAATTTAACAGTAAAGGACCTATTCAATTTTAAACAGGAATGAACCACTCCTTCTTAGGGTTTGAATTTTAAACTAAGTTGGACTCATCTGAAGGATGAGCTTATAAACAAGCAAATGTTATCCTCCTCAAGCTTGTCAAAAATAAAGAGGTACTTGCCAGAAATGGTGGGGGAAAAGAGAGAAAAACGAACCTGTTTGTTACGTTTTGATTATTCGGAAAACTGTTAACCACTCTTGAACACGATACTTTTGTTCACCTGGGTTGGGAAATCCTTTTCCTAACAGTTAATCAAACCATATTGAAAGTCTTCAGCTGGTTTCTGGGTATTAGCTTTGGGTCAATTGTCACCAAACCATCTGCAGTGTCGTTATGTGTTCAAAAGGATAGTTCAAACAAACCATTCATCTGCAAAATATCTGTCATCCATTTTGACTATCCCTGAGTCAATTCTTGCCAATATATTTCTTCAAAACTTGATCTATGATTTTGTGTTGTGGGCTTGCCTACGACGAATCACTTCCTATCAACTTCAGCTCATTATCTAGGAAGTTGATCTAGAAATCGTCAGTACCTTAGAATCTGCATGCCTTAATGGCAGGTTTCTCACCTTTGACGACAGGTTGCATCATTGACCTTCGATCGAATGATTCTGTGACATGTTCGACTCTAGCTCATTCATTCACATTTCATGGATTGTATTAAGTACTTTGAGGGCCATTGACATTACTGGTGGTTACTCTCACACTTGTTAATAGTCTACATTATTGACTGGTAATCAAGTGGTTTCTACCATGTTCGACTTTGACACATTCATTCACATGAATAGGATCGTACTAGTTCGAGAAGTGGAAATCAAGACCCTGGATCTAGTTTCTACCATCCAAGCTGCGAGGAATTTTTTTATTCATTTATACAGTGGACTATTCATAAACAGATGGTTGCGTCCATACTGTGTCTACACATGTCTATACTGTTGATGTATTGAAAATCATTCCTCTATCAGAACAGTTTAAATCAGTTTTCTAGTTAGTTTTGATCTGAGTATGGGAATGCCTACCTCAGTGATGATATTTCTACATATATATATTTTGCATTGAATGTTTTTACAGGTTCTGACTGGGGTATCCACAGGATGATCTTTGAAATGATAAATTACTTCACTCTTCATACATGATAGACTCTATCTTCATCTATTCCAGACTTCGCACTTTAGGGGGGCAATTTGTTGCATTGAAAATTGTCACCTTGACATTTTGTTGTCAGTATGAGCTCATTATCACTCATAATTTCCTCCTTTTCAAGTCTTAAAACATCAATTCCTCATGTCAAGCCTTAAAAATAAGAGAAAAGCTATCAAAAGTCTCTAAAAATCTGGTATCGCACTTTCTCTTTGTCTTACCTGCGGTCCCGCACCTAATGTTCATGAATCCTGCATACCTGAATGCACTTTCTCTTTTTTAAGAGTTTGGACCCCTGTAAAAGATTAAAAAGGCGCAAGTAAACTCAAAATCTCACTTTCAGTAATTTCTAGAAGCCTCTAGAAAGAATCTTGCGGTGGCAGAACTGCTCTTTTGAGGTTCATTAGGGGAATTTTGAAGTCTAAAATGGGCCTCATAAGAAAAATGTACAAAAAAATAAACTTTATAACAACCAATAGGATTCAAGATGATGATGTCAACCATGGGGGATGATTCACCATTTTTTAAATAAAAGGGTAAAAATATTAAAAAATAATAAAATAATAAAACTACTTTTTCAACTCGTATTTTCAACTTATCTCCCAAAATTTTTACTCAAATTTCGAGTGGGAGTACTCGTTGGATGTGAAATTTAATTCCTCATCCAAGGAGTACCCATGTTTCATACTTTTGATGAACTCTACTACACGAAAAATGAGAAATACATAAAATGTGATTGTAATCATATGCTATGGCTTTGTCATAGTAGTAGACCCCACCTAAAGTATGCAATACATAAAATTTTGATGGGGAATTAAATTTCGCATCCAACAAGTACTCCCACTCGAAATTTGAGTAAAAACTTTGGGAGATAAGTTGAAAATATGAGTTGAAAAAATAGTTTTTCCATTTTTCCCTCTAAAATTTGATGATGTCATCAAATCTTATTTGATTTTTTCCACTATTATTTTATAATTTCCTTAGGAGGCCCATTTTAGGCCTCAAAATTCCCCTAATGCATGTATCCCTTGCCTTAAGGAGCTAACCCCTTGATGTGAGGAGCTTATCCCTTTGAAGAAGGACTTTATCCCTTCATAGTTGGAACTGAAACCTCCTCTTTTGCACTATAAAAAGAGGCCTTGGGTAGCCTCAAAGGGAGTGGAAGCTTTAGAATTGTTTGAGGTAAAGTGCTATTGGGATTCAGACACATTTAACTGAGATTTTGTGAGGAAAGATCACATACCTCTATCTATCTCGGTTGGAAGAGTGCAAGGCTTGTCAGAGTAGAGGAGATTCCTGCTTCAAACCCTGGGAAGGCCTGTTCAACATCAAGGCTAAGGTTGTAAGGTTTTCTTTTATTCAAAGTTAATACAAATGAATTATTTTTTCTTAATAAGCTGTTAATTAACTGTTTATTCATGGATTCCTTGATCACCATGATAGGCATCAGTTATAATATTTACTATATAGGTGCTATTTAATGTTTGCTTGTTTGTGACTACAGGTATTTAAAGATAACTCCTTCAAGTGACCAAAGGACAACTACTTCAAACAAGCATTGGATCTACGGTAATACCTGAACATCTTTATAGTATTCTTTTGTAAATCGCATATGTCTAGAGAAAGATATGTTTATTTGGCTGTTTGTTGCTAGATTACCTTTTGGTACTAGGGAGATCGATCTTGTCTACAAGATTGATTTATCCGGTCAATAGGACTCAAGGCCTCCTATTATTTTCCTTCCTTTTCTTGTTTATCATCTCCTTCTTCTGCCTCTGCCTCCACTAATTTTTCTTTATCTTTTTCCATATCTACTTTTTTGTTGCCCTCTCTGTTTCTTCTTCCTTTAATCTAGTGTCTCTACCCCCAATTCTAGATACAAGGGTCTCCCTGGGATTAATTCTTTGGTTTCCTATCAGTATCTCCTTGTCCATGTCTATGAACTTGGACCATGGGAAAGGAATTCTTAAATTATTTGTGGCATCCTCCAGTATTCACTTAATAAGGCCATGATGAGCTAAGTGTTTATGCTTCCCTTCTTTGACATTCTGGCTCATGTCCCTAATGGACGGTGTTTGGTAATTTAATTGGAGTTAAATTACTTACATGAATTATCAACCAGAGATAGTATACTGATGAAATGTATGTGCACCGTATGTGTTAGAAGTCCTTATTACTCAAACAATTCCTAAGTTAAATTGAGATATCGAGATGCACATGTTAACTATGAAGGTAAATATGTCACTCTTAAAATCAAAATTATTTGCAAACTAGAATCACAATAAAATTATCACACTTGTCTAAGGAAGATTATACTAGAACTATCACACTTTCTCAAAATAAAGATCACACTTTGAAGAAATAAATATCTCTTGCTCAAAATAAAATTACAATTCCTTCACTCTTGCTTGAAATAAATCACACTTGCTTGAAATTAAATCACACTTGCTTATAAAACTAAATTTAAATTTCTTTTGAAAAAAAGAGAGACTTTGCTTATAAGACTAAATTTAAATTTTTTTTTGACTAAATTTAACTTTCTTTTTGACTAACTCTAAATTAAAATCATATTCACACAACTATATTGCAAATCTATATCAATATATACTCTGCCCATGTGCATAAGAGATCTCAACTTCACTCTATAGCAAAATGATTAAATAATATTACTTTAGAAACAATCCTAAGCATTCATTCAAAAACCAAAACTTAAGCATTTAAATAAACTAATGAAATTCTACAAAAAACACATAATTGAAATGCTATCTACAATTAATGAAAACCTTAAAACTTGAGCGGACCCTCCTGCAAGAATTAGGTGTCAGCGCCACGCCTTCATAAGGCTAAATTCACATTGATAAATCACAGAATAAATGAATGAAACAAAAACAAAAATTTTATTTGCAACAACAATTTTTTTTAAACAATTCAAGTCTGTGATTGTCATGCCGAGAGGCAGATTTATAATCTCTTACACATAACTATTTCAGAGTATTACGACTCTTCCCTTCTCAACAGTGACTAAAATTAACATAAATAGATAATATAACATGATTCTCTCATGATTTTCTATCATCGAAGCAAATCATGAGGCTAAATATCTACATCTATTAATTTCTCTCTCGCTTGATTCACCTTCCACTATGGTTGACTTTCACTTTGACTGCGCTGCTACAGTGCTTTCCTTATCGATTCAGGTTATGAATATAGGTAAAAATAATTTTTCCAACTATTTTCCACTTGCCCATATTCCTTGTTCTTTGAATGGTGCTTCGAAACCCATCAAACCTTCAACTTCGTTGCATAATTAGACATTAGCTGCAGAATCGTTGTAATTCAGTAGCTCATGTAAATATTGAGTTAAATAATAGATAACAATGAAATTTATGAAAGAGAAGATGATTATGTACATGATATGCCATAAACCTTGTAAATTCATTCCCAATTAGAGTTATTAGGATAAAAAAGAAGGAGGATGGGGTGTAAGAGGGTTGTAAAAAGAAGGAAATTTTGGGTTTAAAATTCCCCCACACAGAAGACATTGCATGTCCTCATGCAAAATTTCAAAATTTTTTGTCCTTCTCTGTTACTCAGCTTCTTCAGATTCTTGAGAAAGAACATCCAATTTATTCCTTCTTGCTTTCTTGATAGTGATTGTCATCCTCGATTTCTTAATCAAGATTCTATGTTGCAAGATTATCACCTTTGTTTTAAGAGATTTTTTTTTTTGTCTTCAATTTCTTGTTCTTCTCATACCATACACCAAGATGTAAGATGATGTTATCATTTTTAGTTTTCTGGATTTCATTTTTCACTTTCAGTTTTCATGTTCTTTCTTCAAATGTCTATTTAATACCTCTAATTCATAGATTTAGTCCTTAACATTGTTTACAATTTGGGATCTTTCTGGAGGATCAGAATGAGTAATTTCCTCTTGGTTTGAGGATGATTCCAAAATTTTCCATGTAGCTCTTTCCTCCAAATATTCTATAGTCATTTATTTATTAATGAACATGATCTATTTACGAAGTTCTCTTAGCTGGACTAGAAACTAGTGATAGAACTCTCGGTTCCTCGTGTTCCTCTAAGTTGATGAGTCACGGGGACTATCGAGACTGTACATGCACTAGTTTTTTGAGCTTTTCACTTCTTCTTATAGTGGATGATGTTTTTTCAGTAGTAAGGAACTGATTCTTAACTTTCTCTTGCTATGTTTTTTTTTTTATGAACTTTCTCCTTTATTGTTGACTTTCTTTCTTCTAACATTTCTTTGTTTAAGAGTCTCCAACACACTTGTAAGAGGAGTTTCATCCTATGGATCATGCTCTTGTTGTGGAGGTGAGTTATCCTTAGGGTTTAGAGTCAATTTCCTTCTACTCTTCCTTGTTTTACTAGGTCACCTTGTTTTGCTTCGTTAAAATGATTTATAATTAAGAAATCTTCCCAATTGTCTCCTATGTTTTTCAGATAGGCTTCAATCAACATTTTCAGTAATTTATGGTGGTACAAGGCATTATCTATGGATTTCATTTTCCTATGTACGTTTCTAGACATTTTTCTCAACCTATGAAGTAAGAAGTATGGTAGGTTAATTTCATTTCCTTTAAGAAAATTCATCATTAATTGTGCATGGTAAAAGAACATGTTACCATAAATTCCTTCACAAGTTATAAATTTTTGAATAATAAATAGAAAATTCCTCCATTTTTTCTTCAAAGTTGTGACTGGTATCCCCTTTTTAAACATAGAAATATCCATACCTAGATTCTTGAGGAAGACTTTCCATTATTTTTCTTCAATTTTTTGGTTCTTGAACCAGATCTCACCGATTCTTGGGAATCTTGTAGCTTTTGCTACAAATGAATCTGTTAAAAAAAAATTAATGCACCCAATCTCTGTTTTTATGCAATTGTATGCCCTAGAAAAGGATTTTGTCACTTATTTTTCATGCCCATCAAATTCTTCCACAAACTCTAGCCACTGCGCTTGCTGCAACAACTATATGACCTGTGGGTATCCTTCAAGGAATTTAGCACCATTCAACTCTGAGTGTACAATGAATCCCATGTTGGAGAATCTATAGCCCTTAATTTCTCTTTTGACGGGGTTATTGTGGAAGGAATTCGATTATGGAGTGGGTTGAAGAAACAGAGTTTAGGTAAGAGGCGGTTTCGACAATGAAAACAAGGTTGAGTGAAATAGGTGTGATGGAAGGACTGCACATGAAGTGGAATGATATATGAAGACAAGGAAATGAGCTTGAATTATATAAAGGCTTCATAACGGATTCATTTGACAACACATATATATTTTTGCTAAATCCAAATTCATGTCGTAGTAATAATTTTACAAAATGGTAGTAGCAACAGTCACTCACCTTTTATTTCATAATTCAAATGTTTTTACCTTTATTATCTAACTAATATCAACATACATTATATATTTTCCTTACTTTTGTATTTTTGGGGGTTTCTTTAGGTTGTATGCAGGTTTTTTTAATTGTAATTTTCATTCAATTTGATTTTTCCATGATCTTCATTTTCCCTAGTCACAATTTGTCAAGTGAGTTGCAAAATTTCATCAAAGCAGTAGAATGTTGGCAATTTTGTAGCTACCATATTTTTCAAAAGAGAAAAGAGGAATAAAAAGAAAATGGGACAATAATAGGGAATTTAAGAAGAAAATCTATGTTGCCAAGGATTCTTGGTTTTCAACTTAGATTTTATTTATAATCATGCCAACAATGTTGGTTTTTATGTTTATACAAAAAAAAAAAAAAAAAAATCATCATTTTTATTTTTCGTTTTCCTTTTTTTATTATTTAAAAAAAAAAAAAAATATATATATATATATATATATATATATATATATATATATATATATATATATTTGAAAAAAAAGTAGAAGGCTAAGTTGGAAAGGAAGAAGAATATTCCTTGACCAACTTCAAATTGAGATTATCTTGCAGATTTCTTGCGAACTCTTCATTTGTTAATGGTTTATGATATTTTCGTAATCTATGACCGTTTACAAGGAAAGTTACTTTTTTTTCATCAATGGTTTTGATTCTGAATGCTCCATTATTAAAGACAGTTTCAATCTCATAAGTACCAAGCCAATGAGTTTGAAATTTTCCTTGAAAATATTTAAACTTTGAATTAAAAAGTAATGCCAAATCACCAGGCTAGACTTTTCTTTCTTTGATAAACTCATCATGCCACCTTGATATTTTTTGTTGAACTATATTGGTTCTATGAATAACATCTTGTCATATCTCATCTATTTCATTCCATTTCTCCATTATTTGTCTTTGTTCTTCTGATAGATCAATTCCTAATTTGGCTTTTGTTTTAAAGGTCTTTATCTAGAACTCAATAGGAAATAGGACTTGGTTTCCAGAAACAAGTTCATAAGGAGTGTGTCCTATTGTGTTTCTCCATGTGGTACAATATGCCGATAAAGCTTCTGGAATATTTTATGTCCCTTCTGTGCAGATGCATCGTCTTGGTAAGAATTTCTTCAATTACTTTATTGGTATATTTAACTTGTCCATTTTCTTGTGGATGAGATGGAGTGGATTTCTGATGTTTGATTTTTTATTCATCCATTATCTTCTGTACCAACTTGGATGTAAATTGAGTACCTTGATCTGTCAAAATTTTTCTTGGGACACCAAAACGAGTGAAAATATCCTTAAAAAGAAATGAAACTACAACATTTTCAGTAGCAAAAAGAAGTGCTTTAGCTTCTACCCCTTTTGTGACATAATCTATATAGACAAGAATGTGTCTTTTTTAATCTTGACGGTGGATTGATTGGACCAACAAAGTCTAATGCTCATTTTTAAAAGGGATCAATAAGTACCTAAGGTTGTAGAAGCATTTCATCTGAAGGAATAGGATTTCTCATTCTTCGACAACTATCACATCTCTTAACATACTTTTTGGCATCCTTAAAAAGAGAAGGACAGTAGTATCCTAAGAGAAGAACTTTATAAGCAGTTATTTTATCATCAAACTATCCTGCACATGGTTCATCATGAAAATATTTTAATATATCTGGTACTTCATCCTCCCTAACACATCTTCGAATAATTAGATTTGGTCTGTCTTGTACAATTCTTCATTTATCCATGAATAATATGCACTAGTTTGAATAACCTTCTTTTTCTCTCGAGGAGACAAATCTGATGTTAACTTCCCTATGGCCAAATAATTAGAAATATCTGAAAATCAAGGAGATTTAATAGACACCACAAAAATATATTCATCAAGAAAATTATCTTCTACATGAATATTGTTAATAACATTTTGGATTATAGATAGAAAATCAGCAACTGTGTTTTTCTTTCTGGGTCTATCCAAAATAGTAATATTGAATTCTTGCAATAATAATAACTGTATTATAATTATTCCATTAGTAATTGAATTATTCATTAAATATCCAATTGCAGAATTATTTGTGTGAACGAAGGTTGCATAACCAGTGATATAGTGTCTGAATTTATTGATGGCATGTACAATGGCTAAAAAATCCTTTTCTGTTATAGTGTAATTCAACTCTAAAGGGGTCAAATTTTTTCTTGTATAGTAAATTGCATAAGGAATCAAATATTTCTATCCTAATACAGCTCCTAAAGTTATATATAAAGCATCAGTAAAAATGTGAAAAGGTAGTTTCCAATTGTGTCCTCTTAAAATGGGTGCTTGGGAAATATTTTCTTTCAATGTTTCAAAAGCTTCCTAGCAGTTGGAATTCCAGCTGAATTCACAATATTTTGTAAGAAATTTGAAAAGTGGAGAGACAATCTTTGTAATTTTTTCTATAAATCTTCTATAATACCTAGTAAATCCAAGAAAACTTCTAACATCCCTTTGACAAGTAGGAATTGATAATTTAGAGATGACTTCTACCTTAGATGCATCCACTTTAATTAGATCTCCTGAAATATGGTGGCCTAAAACAATTTCCTCAGTAAACACCATAAAAAAATTTCATGGCTTAATGAGAGATTTGATTCTTTACATCTAATGAGAAATTTTTCCAAATTTTTAAGAGTTTCTTCAAAAGAGTTTCCATATACACTAAAATTATCCATGTAAACTTCCACACAATCATGAATTATATCAGAAAAAATGCATGGACTTCCCTTTGGAATGTTGTTGGTGCATTACATAACCTAAAAGGAAGCACTCAGTAAGAAAAATTTCCCCATGGACAGGAAAAGGTTGTTTTATCTTGATCTTATGGAGCCTCTTAAATTTAGTTATATCCATTAAAACCATCCAAGAATGACAATTATTTTTTCCCTGCCAATGTATCAAGGACTTGATCTATAAAAGAAAGTGGAAAATGATCTTTTAAAGTAGCTTTATTCAATATCCTATAATCGATGCATACTCTCCATTTTCCATTATTTTTTGCAAAAATTACCAATGCTGAGACCCACCAGCTATCTTATATTGGACAAATGAAATTCACATTTAATAATTTTTGTAGTTCTTCTTTAACAATTTTCCTAATTAGGTTTGGATTCATCCTCCTCTAGGGTTGTGAGATTGGTCTAGATTTTTCTTCAATACAACTATTATGCATGCAAGTGTTAGGATCAATCCCTTTCATATCAATGCATTTTCATGCATAAGCAGAGGAATTTTCTTGTAGTATCTTCAACAATTCCTTCTTTTGATATTCTTCGAGATTATCATTGATATTCAAAGTTTTCCCTGGAAACGTTTCTATTAAATAATTGCCAAATTTTTCCATAGAATGTAAAGCCATTTTTTGTGATGATAAATATTAAATATTACATTATTCTTGAAAACTTATATTTTGTTCAGAATGTGAGGAAGATTCATTATTTTCCATTAAATTCAAAATATGATCTTCTTCATCTATTTGTGAAGTAGCAAAAATTGGTCGCATATAAAAGTTTTCATTATCATCATCTATCCATTCTTCAATTTCTAATTCTATTGGTGTTTTTTTCTGGAGGATATAATTTTAATTTCTTTGTTGAACTTCCATCAGAGATAAACATATCACCAGATCTACAACTTATAAAATCATCATTTGTAGCTAACCACGGTCTACCTAGAATCAATGGATGTCCTCCTAGATTATTCTTGGGTGTTAAGATCATGAAGTCAACATGATATTCCCAAGAATCTAAGGATACAAACTCATGTTCTAACACACCAACAGGTTTGATAAAAAATGTGTCCGCTAATTGCAAAAATGTAGGTGTATATTGAAGACTAGGGAGTTTCAATTGATCCATAGTTTGTTTACTCATGATATTGATAGTCCCCCCTAAATAATTCAATGTGTTCAAAATGTCAACACCATTAATGTGTGTTTTCACAATGGGACTACTTGGATCCAAATATTTCTGAATTCTTGTCCTTCCCATCATGATATTTGCAATTTTTCCAACTAACTAGATTCATTTTCTTCTTGGTTTCTTAAAATTTAACTCCCTGATTACCTTTGAAAATATTGGCATTTATTTGATAGCTTGTGATAAATGAATTTTTATACAAACATTATTCATTTCATCTATCATGTCATAATTCGGAAATACAATTTTTTTTTCTATCCCTTTGTATAATTTCAATATTTCAAGGAAAGGTGGATTTTGAATACAAACTAAAGGTTGTTCTATAATGGGAGTTGAGTTTATTGGAGTATCATCGAAATGTATAGGGGTGGTTTTTTTTTTAAGATCTTCCTCTTGAAGAAGAGATGTCTCTTTATCAGAGAGGTCGTCCTTCTCAGATTCCTCGATAACAACAGATGGTGACTTCTTTTCCAATACTCTTCGAGATCTAAGTTGAACATTGTTTAGATCTAATGGAGTTATCATGTAAGTTTGGAAATTCTTCCCTTTTACATTGTAAATAGGTTGTAATTTTTTATTTTTTGGATTTGGAAGTGGTTGAGTAGGAAATTGATTTGGCTTTTGTGGAAATGGTAATGAAATTTGTGGATTTTTATTTTGAGGTTTAGAGGGTTAAATAGGATGAGGAAAATATTGTGGTGGAAAACAAGGTAAGATTGTTGAAATTGAGTGTATTTAGGATACTTTCCATAAGTATTTTTTCATCCATGTGCTCATGGTTGAGGCCAAGGTTGCCAAGGAATGGGTGCAGTCCAATTACTTTGTGGTGTTTGTGCATATTTTTTAGTGTTGAAACCTTAAGTCATATTTGATTGTGGATTTTTCCATGGTCTCTTAGCAATAAAACAAAGAGGTTATGTTTGATTTGGTATTAATTACTCTTGATAAACAATTTTAAGATCTTGTATTGAAGGACGTTCCTTTGTATAATGATTTTATGCCCATATAACACAATTCTCTACACTTTTAAAGTCAAGAGTGCATTCTCTCAAGGCATGCTTCTTTCTACATTTTTGGCAAAAGATAGATACTACCGCATTTTCAACCTTTTTCTTGTTTTGTATTTTAAGGGTATTTATTTGTTCACTAAGACGCCCCAAAATATATGTTTTGAAATTGTCGAGCAAGTTGCCTATTTCTGCTTTACTTATTGTTCCAGCTGCAGATTTATTAATCCTAGACATACCAAGATCTCTTGGATTTTTTTTCTTCCAGTTCTAGCCTTACCCCTTGAAATATGTGTACAAAATTGACAAAATGTCTCTAAATTATAATTGTGAAACATCTACTTTACCCATTAAATTGAGAATATTTATCTGTTGGGTGTGGAGCCTGATTATATTGTTTATTTTGTATCACAATATTGGACCCCTCTACCTTAATGGGGTGGCAACACCGCCCATAATTAAATGTTGCCTATGGAGCCCCCCCCTGGCGGGAGGTTTCGGGGGCAACGCCCCCAAAGCTAAAAACAGATGTAAAATTTCCTTGTAAAAGTATAGTAATTTCTAGTCAATCTGGGCCGTTCATTAGGTAGATGATCTGACGGTAGAAGTTATGTTTAGTTTAGGGTTTTTTTCCCTAGAAGGAAACCCCTCGCTTTGTATGAGGGTATTGTATTGCGGCTATGTATTGTATGCGTATTATCAGAGTGAGAAACATATAGGGAGACTGTGAGAGAGAACAGAGGATATTATAGCAGATTTGCTGTAGGTTGTGTCTCTTCATTTTTCTTGATAATAGAAAGGAAGGACTAGATGTTTGGGGTGGGCATAGCCCAAAACTGGGTGAACCACGTATATCTGTGTCTCTCTGGTTTGATGTGTTTTGTGTGCTTGTGTTTTCAACATATTTTATGTGTTTCATTTCTCTGTAATATATAATTTTATAACATTATCCACTCATCTCTAATGTATTTTAGCAAAATATCTTTCAAAGTTTCATAATCTAGATTATGCATTTTATCCCTTTTAAGATTTTGTGCAGATATTTCAACCAAATCCTCAAGATTTTCATCCTCCTTTTGCATCATTTTAAATACTTCGTCTTCAAGGTTACGAGGCATACAATAATATTTGTATTTTTCTAAGAAAAAATATTTCATTTCCTCCCTTGTTCTTATGGTATGTGTTCTTAATCCCATAAGCCATTTTAATGTTGCATCATTAAAAGTGGCTGGAAACAATTTCAACTTTTGAGTACCAAGCAAGTAGTCATAGGATCTACACAAAACTTCAAACTCAAAGAGAAATTTTTCAGGATCCTCATACCTTAATCCATGGAAATTAGGAAGGATATAGGGTGAGATATTTTTCATTGTGGGTATGGTATCTTCATCAAATATGGGAAATCCAAAAGGTTTTGGATCTTCTCTACCACCTCCTCTCCCTCTTCCTCTGCCTCTTCCACCTCTTCTTCCGCCCCCAATCCTATGTTTTTCACCATTCAAATTTTTTACTTCTCCTTCCCCTGATCCTGCCATTGTATATTCCTTGGAGCTAATATAAGGTTCCAAAATTGGATATTTTAGTTCCTCCTCTGGTTCTTCTGTCAATGGAAAGTTAAAATAGGTTTATTCTTCTTCACTAGGGATTTCCAGTTATTTTCCTAGAAATTGTTTTCCATTTGAATATAGAAAGATTACTCGTTTTATTGGGGATGTAGGATATTCTCTTCTACAACAACTTCAATAGAGGAAGTTCTTATTTGGTGAATCTCTAGGTTGGATTTCATATCGAAGTACCTCAGGAAGTGTATGTCTTCTTGTAATTGATGGAATACAAGTTTCGATGGATGTTGTGGAACTACGAGGTCTTGGTGGAGTGAGTGGTGATTCTGAAATTGAACTCATACCTCTTACAAATATACCTCTAGAATATGTTTCCATATACATACCATTTTTTTGAATGAAAATAAAAATACTCCTATATACACTTCCCCAGAAATGGCACCAAAATGTTTGGTAATTTAATTGAAGTTAAATTACTTACATGAATTATCAACTAGGGCTAGTATACTGATGAAATGTATGTGCTAAGAGTCCTTATTACTCAAACAATTCCTAAGTTAAATTGAGATATCGAGATGCACATGTTAACTATGAAGGTAAATATGTCACTCTTAAAATCAAAATTATTTGCAAACTAGAATCACCACGAAATTATCACACTTTCCTAAGGAATATTATACTAGAACTATCACACTTGCTCAAAATAAATATCACACTTTGCAGAAATAAATGTCACTCTTGATCAAAGGAAAATCACACTTGCTTCAGTCTTTCTTGAAATGAAATCACACTTGCTTATAAAACTAAATTTAAATTTCTTTTGGCAAAAAAAGAGACTAACTCTAAATTAAAATCCTATTCGCACAACTATACTGCAAATCTATATCACTTTATATTCTTCCCATGTGCATAAGAGATCTTGGCTTCACTCTACAGCAAAATGATTAAACAATATTACTCTAGAAACAACCTAATCATTCAGTAGAAAACCAAAACTTAAGCATTTAAATAAATTAATGAAATGCTACATAAAACACATAATTAAAATTCTATCTGCAATTAATGAAATCCTAACAAATCGAGGGGGCCCTCCTCCAAGAAGTAGGTGTGAGTACCACAGCTTCACAAAACTAAATTCAAATTAATAAATCGCACAACAAAGAAATGAAACGAAAAAAAAAATTGTATTTTCGAAAACAGAGTTTTTTAAAACAATTCAAGTCCGTGACTATCATGCCGAGAGGTAGATTTATAATCTCTTACACATAACTGTTCCAGATTATTACGACTCTTCCCTACTAAAAAATGATTAAAATTAACATAAATCGATAATATAACATGATTCTCTCATGATTTTCTATCATCGAAGAAAATCATGAGGCTGAATATCTGCATCTATTAATTTCTCGCTTGCTTGATTCACCTTCCACGGTGGTTGACTTTCACTTTGACTGAGCTGCTATGGTGCTTTCCTTGTCGATTATGAAGATAGGAAAAATAATTGTACCAATTATTTTCCATTTGCCCATATGCCTTGTTCTTCGGCTGGAGCTTCGGAACCCATCAAACCTTCAAATTTGATGTAGAATCATACATTAGCTATAGAATCACTGTAATTCAGTAGGTCATGTAAATATTGAGTTAAATAATAAAGAACAATGAAATTTATGAAACGGAAAATGATTATGTACCCTGTATTTCATAAACCTTGTAATTTTATTCCCAGTTATACTTAATAGGATAAAAAATAAAGAGGATGGGGTGTAAGAGGGTTGTAAAAAAGAAACAATTTTGGGGTTCAACAAAATGGAGGAGGAAGTATGGTACATTTAATATTTGGTCAAGAGGAAAATTTTCCTTGTATCTGAGCTCATGAAATAGTCTAAAGTGGTATCCATACACTACACTCAATCTAAACTCATAGGATATGTATCGTAAAATGTTATAAACTACCTCATCCCATGGATAAGGGAAGTTTTCTCTCATAACCCCATTCTTATCTTCCATAGGTCTCTCCTTGGCCCTAAATAAATTCTTCTTTACAGTGGCACTAGTTCCCCTATCTTCCCTATTACATTTGACTCATAGGGGAAGTTTGGCTACTCTTCTGATCACTTTAGGACTTATTGTAATGGCTAACCCCCTTACCACAGTGGTGGCACTGACATCTGATTGTGAATTTGAGGCCATTGCAAACTCAAAAGAAACTTCATCATCTTATCCTTTGATCAATTCGAATAAGTCTAGCCATTGATGTCTCCTAAAGTTATATACTATAGGAGGGTGAAAATGAATCATTTTGGTGTCTAAGGGTTCTCTCCTGTTAAACCCACCCCCCATCTCTTCTTGTTGTTCTTGACTAGGTGTAGGAAAGGTGTTTCTTTTATGGCCTTAATGCCCAATTTAGTGGTAACATAGGTTCACAAATCTCTTATCACTCCAAATCTATTTACTTACCCATACTTTCTTCACACATAACCCTTCAATTTCACAATTTGATGACTAATTACTGCAAACTGTTTAGGAGAAATTGTGTGAAATTATGATGGAGGAATAAGGGCGGTGACAACTTACTTCTTAGACTAATGCTTTGAGATGAAAAATGGAAATTTTCTGAACCAATTGGGATTTTTTTTCTTTCATATACCTCCTTTTCCTTCTTGTAGCGCTCCTTGGCCCTTCTTGTATAAATTGCAGGCTTCTTGTATATATTTTCACAAGAAAAAATGTAGAGTAAAAATATAGCTCCTAATGCTCAAATCCTGAGCTCTGATACCATCTGATTTGAAAATGGAACTATTTGTAATGTTGTGCAAAGTATCCATTTCCATTTAATTAAGTGTGCAAAGTATTCTCCATATCTTTCAGGTTAAACAAAGTGTTTTTGGTAATTGTTTCTGAGTTTTTGTGTGAGGAAATGTTAATTAAGTTTACTATTTAACATATTATATCAGAAATACACAGCAAGAAAAATTCACCATAGCATAACACAACAAACTGATGAGGCAGTTCACCCCTCCTGGGCTACATCTGTCGGGTCCAAGGCTCCCAAAGGGTATGTCCTTGCTCTATTAAGTTGCTCAAAATGGTTATACAATGAAATATATACCTAAAAAGGAAAAACAAGTTGTGAATTTGACTTCAGAAGACAAAAATAAGCTAAAAATGGATTTTTTTCACCTTAAACAGTGAAGTACAACCCAATACAACTCCATCTCCCTGATGACCCTAGTGGCTATTTTCTCTTATATGAAGCAAAAATGGCTAAAAAAACACCTCTTTTCACTCTGCAACCTATCCCAAACACTCCAGAATGTTGAAGAAAGCCAAAATTGACTAAAATTTCGTCCTGTTTGGTCGAAAATGGAGAAATTTATGACCAAAACAAATTTTTCCCAGTGGCACTAGAAAACCTCCTCCAAAACTGGAGGAACTCCAGTTAGCATCGATAAAAATGGAAATATCGCCGAATTTGATGGATCACGCCAAGTTAGGCAGAAACTTCTAGCAGTTAAGTTAAATGCTAGATTGGGCGATCACATGGTACACCGCTCTATTCGCTGACAGTTCTGCAAACGATAAGTTACGACATTTAATGTTAATGCATCGTAGTTACATGTGTTTCAAGAACTGTTTGATGCTGGTGGTTAACGTGAAACTTTCGCGCCCACGGTCACTGCCTGCAGGTCGTATCCGGGAGGGAGCTAGCCCAGAGGGGCTAGCCTTATGGTTTTCTGCCAGTTTGAATGGATTTAAGCCCCCGGTTATGGAATGTGGTCGCGGGACCTTATCCCTTAGCCCTGAGGGCTTATACCATTCTCTGCCACCATTTCATGAGCCAACTCAACATTCACAACTTTGACCTGACTCGCCCATTAAACAAGTTCTTTCCCGTGGTATAACGGTCGGGTCATCCCTGCCCATGTAGTTGGGTCAAGGTTCGAAACCCGTGCCCTCAAAAAAAAATTTAAAGCACTTTTTAACCAATGGCATGGGGCCACGTGGCAGCCTTTGGGAAGGCCACGTGGCACCCTATGATAGGCCTATAAAAAATTTAATTAAAAATGAAATTTTCCACATAAAATTTCTGAAAATGAAAAAACAAATTGTTCAAAAGTCTTGTTTTGAAGGTCATTGGGCGATTTCAAACTTTAGTAACTTTCACATATGAAATTAGATTTGAGTCCCGTTCACGGTGTTAGAATAGAAGCGACGAGGCCTTTCCGATCGTTCCGATTGCAACCAATTCTAAGCAATTCTATTTTGAGAATTTTTTCAACTTGGACATTATCTCCTAATCACACCTCCCAAATGGGAAGCTTTTGGACCCCAAAAGCTCTCTGAATTACAGAAATTGAAGATGAGGATACTGATTCTCCACTCTTCCCACCTTGAACCACTGAAATCTTCATGACTTCATCAAATTGAGCTTCTCATAAAAAGATAAATTCTTCCTTGAATCTGTCGACAGATTGTTGCTAATCTTGACTAAGTCATGATGCAAATTTTTGAAATTTGCAGAACAACAACTAAAATTTGCAGAAATCATACTTCTCCTACAATGGCCTACCTTCAAAGGAAACTGAAATTGAGATTCACCTTGCCAACTATCCTCATGGTGAATTTTTGTCGAATGAGCCATGTACTTGTGTCGATTCCCAACCAAGTTCTCTTGCCATACCAATCTGCCATTCTGAAATTAGCAATGACCCATGCTGAACTTTGTGTCCTCTTTGCTTGCATTATTTTCCCTTTCTTGGATTTTTGCACCACCTTGCACCGACACTTTTTTCTCTGCACCGATCGACACCAAAGACACTTTTTGCAACATCTTGTCATCTTCTTCCAAAGACGACCTGCTTTCAGACTGAAACATATTTTCATTTAAATCAGCAATAACATGAAAAGGATTATGTACAAAATATTTTTGCTTAATCATCAACAAAGTCAGATTTTGACTTTCATTGACAAGCCTTTTCAACTGCCCTGCATTCACTAAAGATGATTCTAGCTTCTTCCGATGTGCTCTCACAATAAACTCCTTGCCATCCTTGAACAAATGATACTTGTTCTCATGGCAATGGAAGATCGCTTTTCTGTCATATAAATATGGACTACCCAACACCACACCTGTAATGTAAAGTGGTACCGGCACATCTAGTTCAACCAAATCAACATAATGAGTTGTTATGGCGAAGCGCAACATGCACTTTCTTGAGACTTGTAAATTAGCATCCTTGCAAATCCATCCAAGAGGATATGGCTTTGGATGTGGAATGGTCTCAAGTTTCAGCTTCTTGACTAAGTCTTCTGAGATGAGATTTTCTTGTGACCCACTGTCAAATAGTGTGTCTATCTTTGTGTGTTTTGAGATTATCCTCACATGAAATAGCTCTATCATCCTTTCTTCATTTGGAGCTTCTATGTGACAGTTTAAAGTGCTAGAACAGGTATTTGTTTCCTTTACAATCTCTTTCCCCATTATGTTCTTTATTACCATGGCTATGCTTTTAGTTTCATCATCTGATTCAGACCCTAAGTCTTGTTCAGCAGTTGCAACCGTTTTTCCCTTTTCTTTGGCCTTATCTTTGGTTTTAAATTTTTCTGGCTTCAATTCCGAATGAAATTTCCAGAAATGGTCTTCATCATGGCTTGTTTTGGAATAGTTTTTACAAAATAATTTTATTTTTTCTTTCCTAGAGTTTGCATTTCTTTTTCTTCCTTTGCCTTTAAATTCACTACCCTCATTCCCATCAAAATATTGTTTACCTCTAGCCTCTAAATGCGTGGCTTGTACACAAGCCTCGTCTAGACTAGTAGGATTGAACATAAGGATAGTATGTATCAGATAGCTATGTAAACCACCTATATATTTTAGCAAATTCTCTTGGCTATGAAAATAAATTCCAAGTAATAAAGCCCTTTGTCTAAACTCTTGAGTGTAATCTTGAACACTTTGTCCCTTAAGTTGTATAAAACTTTTACAATTCATGATAGCCTTTTGTAAATGAGCTAATGGATAAAATTGTTGTTTAATTGCATAAATAAATTCAGCCCATGATAAAGTGATCTTACCATGTTTTTTAATTTCATCCTTGGTCTTGGCTTCCCACCATACCAATGCTGCTCCTTCCATTCTCAAAGAGGCTAACGGAATCTTGGTGTCGTCTTCATGAAGGTTTAGTATCCTCAAATAAAATTCCAACTGTCTTATCCAATTGTCAAGTTTCTCTGCATTGACCTCACCATTAAACATAGGCAACTCAAATTTAACAACAAGCTTTAAAAATGGACTTTTACCAGTGGATTTAGACTTGTGAGATTGATTCACCGAAGTTGAGGATGACGATGTAGAGGAAGAGGATGAATATGGGGATGTGGATCACCATTACCTCCATGTACTTTCTTTGACATGTCATCACTTTTCTTTCCTCCTGAAGAACCCTCTCCTTCTTTCTAGTGTTTAGACCGTTTTCCAACAAGCATATCATTCCTTTCTTGGTAGAGTATCCTTACCATCTTTGTCATGTCTAGGAAAGCCTTTCAGAATACCCATTCTTATTCTTTGGGATCCATGTCTTCAGGAGCTTCTCCTTCTCTTGAAGACATGCTTGAGGATTCTTCTATGGCTCTTGGAGGTGGCTTTCTGGCCCTTCTTGGTTGAGGATTACTTTGTGCTCTAACCAAGTGTCCTTCACCTCTCTTGAGTTTAAGCCTAGTAAGCATCAAAACTTGCAAACAGTAAACTATATCTTTGCACAAGAAAAAATGCAGAGTAAAACTCTATCTCCTAATGCTCAAATCCTGAGCTCTGATACCATCTGATCTGAAAATGGAACTATTTGTAATTTTGTGCAAAGTATCCATTTCCATTTAATTAAGTGTGCAAAGTATTATCCATATCTTGTAGGTTAAAAAAAGTGTTTTTGGTAATTGTTTCTAAGTTTTTGTGTAAGTAAATGTTAATTAAGTTTACTGTTTAACATATTATATCAGAAATACACAGCAATAAAAATTCACCATAGCATAACACAGCAAACTGATGAGGCAGTTCACCCCTCCTGGGCTACATCTGTCAGGTCCAAGGCTCCCAATGGGCATGTCCTTGCTCTATTAAGTTTCTCAAAATTGTTATATAGTAAAATATATGCCTAAATAGGAAAACAAAGCTGTGAATTTGACTTCATAAGATAGAAATAAGCTAAAAATGGCTTTTTTTTCACCTCAAACAGTGAAGTACAACCCAATACAACTCCATCTCCCTGATGACCCTAGTGGCTCTTTTCTCTTATCTGAAGAAAAAATGGCTTAATAACACATCGTTTTTCTCTGAAACCTGTCTAAAACACTCCAGAATGTTGAAGAAAGCCAAAATTGATTAAAATTTTGTCCTGTTTGGTCGAAAATGGAGAAAGTTATGAGCAAAACAAATTTTTCCTAGTGGCACTAGAAAACCTCCTCCAAAACTGGAGGAACTCCAGTTAGCATCGATAAAAATGGAAACTACCACCAAATTTTATGGAGCACACCAAGTTAGGTGAAAACTACTAGTAGTTAATTTAAATGATAGATTGGGCAGCCACATGGTAAACACCGCTCTATCCGCCAACGGTTTCGCAAACAATAAGTTGCGACATTTAATGTTAATGCATCGTGGTTACATTCATTTCAGGAACCATTTGATGCTGGCGGTTAACATTAAACTTCCACACCCACGGTCACTGCCTGTAGGTCGTATGCGGGAGGGAGCTAGCTAGGAGGGGCTAGCCTTATGGTTTTCCACCGGTTTGAATGGATTTAAGCCCCCGATTATGGCGCGTGGTCGCGGGACCTTATCCCTTAGCCCTGAGGGTTTATACCATTCTTCGCCACCATTTCATGAGCCAACTCAATGTTCACAAATTCGACCTAACTCGCCCATTAAACAAGTTCTTGCCTGTGGTATAATGGTCGGGTCGACCCTACCCGTGTAGTCGGGTCAAGGTTCGAAACCCGTGCCCTCAAACTTTTCTTCAAAGCAATTTTTAACCAATGGCCTGGGGCAACGTGGCAGCCTCTGGGAAGGCCACGTGGCACCCTATGATAGGCCTATAAAAACTTTAATTAAAAATGAAATTTTCCACATAAAATTTATGAAAACGACAAAAACAAATTTGTTCAAAAGTCTTGTTTTGAAGGTCATTGGGCGATTTCAAAATTCAGTAACTCTCACATACGAAATCGGATTTGATTCTTGTTCATGGTGCCAGAATCACAGCAATGAGGCCTTTTCGGTCATTTAGATTGCAACCAATTCCGAGCAGTTCCATTTTTGAGCATTTTTTCAACTTGGACATGATCTCCTAATCACACCTCCCAATTGGGAAGCTTTTGGACCCCAAAAGCTCTCTGAATTATAGAAATTGAAGATGAGGAGACTGATTCTCCACTCTTCCCACCTTGAACCACTAAAATCTTCCTAAATTCATCAAATTTAGCTTCTCATAAAAAGATAAATTCTTCCTTGAATCTGTCGACCGATTGTTGCTAACCTTTACTAAGTCATGATGCAAATTTTTGAAATTTGCAGAACAAAAACTAAAATTTGCAGAAATCATACTACTCCTACAATGTTCTACCTTCAAAGGAAACTAAAATTGATACCCACCTTTCCAATTGTCCTCATGGGGAATTTTTTCCGAATGAGCCATGTACTTGTGTCGATTCCTGACCAAGTTTTCTCGCCATACCAATCTGCCATTCTCAAACCAGCAACGACCCATGCTGAACTTTGTGTCCTCTTTTCTTGCATGCTTTTCCCTTTCTTGGATTTTTTCACCACCTTGCACCGACACTTTGTTCTCTACACCGATCGACACCAAAGACACTTTTTGCAACATCTTGTCATCTTCTTCCAAAGATGACCTGCTTTCAGACTGAAAAATATTATCATTTAAATCATCAATAACATGAAAAGGATTATGTACAAAATATTTTTTCTTAATCATCAACAAAGTCAGATTTTGACTTGCATTAACAAGCCTTTTCAACTGCCCTGCATTCACTAAAGACGATTCTAGCTTCTTCCGATGTGCTCTCACAATAAACTCCTTGCCATCCTTGAACAAATGATACTTGTTCTCATGGAAATGGAAGATCGCTTTTCTGTCATATAAATACAGACTACCCAACACCACACCTGTAATTTCAAGAGGTACCACATCTAGTTCAACCAAATCAACATAATGAGCTGTTATGGCGAAGCGCAACATGCACTTTCTTGAGACTTGTAGATTAGCATCCTTGCAAATCCATCCAAGAGGATATGGCTTTGGATGTGGAATGGTCTCAAGTTTCAGCTTCTTGAATAAGTCTTCGTAGATGAGATTCACTTGTGACCCACTGTCAAATAGTGTGTCTATCTTTGTGTGTTTTGAGATTATCCTCACATGAAACAACTCTATCCTCCTCTCTTCATTTGGAGCTTTTATGTGATAGTTTAAAATGCTAGAACTGGGATTTTTTTCCTTTACAATCTCTTTCCCCTTTATGTTGTTTAGTACCATGGTTATGCTTTTATTTTCATCACCTGATTCAGACCCTAAGTCTTTTTCAGAAGTTGCAACCGTTTTGCCCATTTCTTTGGTCTTATCTTTGGTTTTTAATTTTTCTAGCTTCAATTCCAGATGAAGTTTCCAGCAATGGTATTCATCGTGGCTTGTTTCGGAACAGTTTTTACAAAATAATTTTATTTTTTCTTTCCTAGAGTTTGCATTTCTTTTTCTTCCTTTGCCTTTAAATTCACTACCCTCATTCCCATCAAAAGATTGTTTACCTCTAGCCTCTAAATGCGTGGCTTGTACACAAGCCTCGTCTAGACTAGTAGGATTGAACATAAGGATAGTATGTATAAGATAGCTGTGTAAACCACCTATATATTTTATCAAAGTCTCTTGGATATGAAAATAAATTCCAAGTAATAAAGCCCTTTGTCTAAACTCTTGAGTGTAATCTTGAACACTTTGTCCCTTAAGTTGTCTAAAACTTTTCCAATTCATGATAGCCTTTTGTAAATGAGCTAATGGATAAAATTTTTGTTTAATTGCATAAATAAATTCAGCGCATGATAAAGTGATCTTACCATTTTTTTTAATTTCATCCTTGGTCTTGGCTTCCCACCATACCAATGCTGCTTCTTCCATTCTCAAAGAGGCTAACTGAATCTTGGTGTCGTCTTCATGAAGGTTTTGTATCTTCAAATAAACTTCCAACTTTCTTATCCAATTGTCAAGTTTATCTGCATTGACCTCACCATTAAACATAGGCAACTCAAATTTAACATCAAGCTTTGAAAATGGACTTTTACCAGTGGTTTTAGACTTGTGAGATTGATTCACCAAAGTTGAGGATGACGTTGTAGAGGAAGAGGATGAAGATGGGGATGGTGGATCACCATTACCTCCATGTCCTTTCTTTGACTTGTCATCACTTTTATTTCCTCCTGAAGAACCCTCTCCTTCTTTCTGGTGTTTAGAACCTTCTCCAACAAGCCTATCATTCCTTTCTTATTAGAGTATCCTTACCATCTCTGTCATGTCTAGGAAAGCCTTTCAGAATACCCATTCTTCTTCTTTAGGATCCATGTCTTCAGGAGCTTCTCCTTCTCTTGAAGACATGCTTGAGGCTTCTTCTATGGCTCTTGGAGGTGGCTCTCCGGCCCTTCTTGGTTGAGGATTAATTTTTTCTCTAACCAAGTGTCCTTCACCTCTCTTGAGTTAAAGCCTAGTAAGCATCAAAACTTGCAAACAGTCAACTATATATTTTCACAAGAACAAATGCAAAGTAAAAATCTAGATCCTAATGCTCAAATCCTAAGCTCTGATACCATCTAATCTGAAAATGGAACTATTTGTAATGTTGTGCAAAGTATCCATTTCCATTTAATTAAGTGTGCAAAGTATTCTCCATATCTTGCAGGTTAAACAAAGTGTTTTTGGTAATTTTTTCTGAGGTTTTCTGTGAGGAAATTTTAATTAAGTTTAATGTTTAAAATATTATATCAGAAATACATAGCAAGAAAAAATCACCATAGCATAACATAGCAAACTGATGAGGCATTTCACCCCTCCTGGGCTACATCTGCCTGGTCCAAGGCTCCTAATGGGAATGTCCTTGCTCTATTAAGTTTCTCAAAATGGTTATATAGTGAAATGTATGCCTAAAAAGGAAAAAAAGGTAGTCAATTTGACTTCAGAAGACATAAATAAGCTAAAAATGGCTTTTGTTTCACCTCAAACAGTGAAGTACAACCCAATACAGCTCCATCTCCCTGATGGCCCTAGTGGCTCTTTTATCTTCTCTGAAGAAAAAATGGCTGAAGAACACCTATGTTTGCTCTGAAACCTATCCCAAACACTCCATAATGCTAAATAAAGCCAAAATTGACTAAAATTTCATCCTGTTTGGTCGAAAATGGAGAAAGTTATGACCAAAACAAATTTTGCCCCGTGGCACTAGAAAACCTCCTCCAAAAATTGAGGAACTCTAGTTAGCATTGATAAAAATGGAAACTACCACCGAATTTGATGGAGCGCGCCAAGTTGGGTGAAAACTACTAGCAGTTAAGTTAAATGCTAGATTGGGCGGTCACATGGTAAACATTGCTCTATCCGCCAGCGGTTCCGAAAACGATAAGTTGCGACATTTAATGTTAATGCATCGTGGTTACATGTGTTTCAGGAACCATTTGATGCTAGAGGTTAAAATTAAACTTCTGCGCCCACGGTCACTGCCTGCAGGTCGTATGCGGGAGGGAGCTAGCCCGGAGGGGCTAGCCTTATGGTGTTCCGCCAGTTTGAATGGATTTAAGCCCCCGGTTATGGCGCATGGTCGCAGGACCTTATCCCTTAGCCCTGAGGGCTTATACCATTCTCCACCACCATTTCACGAGTCGACTCAACGTTCACAACTTCAGCCCAACTCACCCATTAAATAAGTTCTTGCCCGTGGTATAACGGTCGGGTCGGCCCTGCCCATGTAATCGGGTCAAGGTTCGAAACACGTGCCCTCAAACTTTTATTCAAAGCAATTTTTAACCAATGGCCTGGGGCCACGTGGTAGCCTCCAGGAAGGCCACGTGGCACCCTATGATAGGCCTATAAAAAATTTAATTAAAAATGAAATTTTCCATATAAAATTTCTGAAAATGACAAAAAAAAATAAAAATCAAAAGTCTTGTTTTGAAGGTCATTGGGCGATTTCAAACTTCAGTAACTTTCACATAGGACATCGGATTTTAGTCCCATTTGCAGCGCCAGAATTACAGCGAAGAAGCCTTTCCAGTCGTTCATATTGAAACTAATTCTGAGTAGTTTCATTTTTTAGCATTTTTTCAACTTGGACATGATCTCCTGATCATTTATGAGGAGTAGGGACCCTTTTTATGATAGCAATATTGGTTATGTCTACTTGTATTCCTACCTGCGATATGAAGTGGCCAAGGACAATCCCTACCTTCCTCAAGAATTCACACTTCTCAGGACTCAAAGAGAGATGCATTTCAATGCATATCCTCTAAACTTTACCTAGATTAGAGAGGGCCTCTTGGAAATCATACCACGGGGAGTGAAATCATCCATGTAGATTTCCATAGAGTCATGGACAATTTCAACAAAAATTCTCATAACTGCTATTTGAAAAGTGGCGGGAGAATTTCATAGGTCAAATGGGAGAACTCTATAAGAAAAGGTACCCCAAGGACATGTAAATGTAGTATTGTCGTGGTATTCAAGGTTGATTTGGATTTGATTGTAATAATTGAATCCATCCAAGAAATAGAAGAACTTATTTCCTGCTAGACCATACAAGAATTGGTCAATGAAAGGAAAATGGAAATGGTCTTTCTTTGTGGCCTTGTTCAACTCTCTTTCATCAACATAAATCCTCCACTTCCCATTATTGTTTGGGACAAAGACTAGAGGAGACACCCATTCACTATCTGAGATGGGATATATGAACCCATCATCCAAAAACTTTGGTAATTCATTCTTTACTATGTCCTTCAAGGCTAGGTTCATTCTCCTCTGAGGCTGGCACATGGGCTTACATCCCTATTTGATGTAAATATTGTGAGTGCAAACTTAGGGATGCACCCCTCTAATTTCTTTTTAATACCAATAAAAAGTATCTAAGTTCTCTCTCAACAGCTGGCACAATTTTTATTCCTCTTTGGCCGAGAGAGAGGGATTGATATTTAAGGTTCTCAATGGGCTTGATTCAACTGAGCATAGCTGAGTCCAAGGACTTATTCTAGATTCTTTCACAAGTTCATCAAGTGGAATGGCAATGGGGGGTTGGTTTTGAAGGAATGAGGTCATCTTCATCAGGTTTCCCCCTCTGATAACAACATATAAGGTACATATTGGGTATGATGTTGCATGGTACACTTCATCTTATTCCTCATCCTATATCCATAAAGGTAGATCATGTTCAATAGAATGATGAGCAGGAGGATACAATACTAGTTTTTTTGATAAGGGCCCATTCTTAATGGTCATGTTTCCGGCCCTACAACTGATATAGGCATCAGCAATGACCAACCAAGGTCTTCCTAAGATAAGAGGATAACCATTAAACTTGGTTTTGGTTTGAAGTACCAGGAAGTCAGTGGGATACTCCCAAGAGTAAATGGAGACCATAAAATCCTCATCAACTCCCTCTGAAGCTACTACAGATCTATCTACAAGTTGCAACATTGTAGTGGTCTTTCTCAAATCTCCTTAGAGGTTGAGATTCAACATGGTTTCTTTAGTAATCACATTGATGCAACCCCAATTTTAATGAATGAATGAGGGAAAATTATATCATCAATGTGTACATCCATTATTGGACTTCAAGGATTTAGGTGTTTTGGGAAAATCACTCTCACCAACATCAAATCGGATAATTGACCAACAACATTTATGGTTAGGGTGTCCCTCTTCTTTATTCTAGAATTTTTGAAGCATTTCTCCTTGATAAGCTTATTTTATATGGTAACATCCTTAATAGCTTGGAGAAGGTGTATCTTGATACACAAATTATTCAATTCCCCTAGAATTTCAGTCTCTTCTAGGGTGTGTTGTCTATGATGAATCAATCTCTCAGGAAAAGGAGGTGGATTTGCTTGAGGGGCACTTTCTTCCTTTTCCTCTTAAATATCTTTAGATGGAGATGGTGGATGATTATCTGGGAGCACTCTCCTAGACCTAAGGTTAATCTCGTGGATCTCCACAACATAGGCAAGGTAAGAGGTCTCTCCACTGTAGACTTGTTGTGCATGTTTTCTATTTGAGTTTGGATTAGGTTTAGCAAACATCTGAGGTTGCTTAGGTGGAGCAGGATGAGTGAGTTGTGGTTAAGGTTGGGGTGGAGGCAGTAAAGTAGAAGGTTGGTTGAGTTGAGGCCTCCACCCTTGTGATGGGTTGCTCCATTGAGGAGGTTGGGTATCATATGGCTAAAATGGTTAATTGATAGGCTAAGGATGATATGGAGGAGCATAAGGCTAAGAAGGAGGTGTGGACCATGCTGGATTAATAGAGGAATACCATGGCTACAAGGGTGAATTTTGTTTTGAATTGTATTAAGAGTAAGGTGCACCTTGCATGCCTTGTTGGTATTGTCAAGGTCCTTGAGGCCTCCTTTGGTTTATAAAGCATATTTTCTCTGGTACACCTTCCACCCCTTGGTATATAGCTTTTAGGCCAGGTAAGGAAGGGAATTTATCTGTTGCATGGTTTTCTTCACAGACTGAGGAGACTTCTATGACATTCATTAGGAATTCATTCCTAGGGTGTCTTCTAGTGCATCTATGGAAAAACATAGCTAGGTCTCTCTCAACCTCCTCTTGTTTCCTTTTGATCTGCATGTTATCCATTTGCAAGGAAAAGGTGTGCAGTATTTCACTCTTGAAATTCTCTAACATGTTATCTATCTCACTTTTGATGGACGAGGTGGAGGAAGAGGTACTGACCAAGCCTTGGTTACTTATACCCTTTTTTTTGGCTACCTAGAATGGTTTCTAAGCACAGTTTTGATGTCATCATAGGCCAACTGGTAGATATCTCCTCCAAATAGCATATTCAGGGTTTCCAACACTCCCTCCCTGATACCTCGAAGAACTAACTTGAGTGATCCATGATCAAGGGTGAAGTTGGCCCTCTTGTAGTTAAGGTGAAACCTTTCCTCACGGTCTTCTAAATATTCATAAGACCCTAGGGTCAAGCTAAAGATCTCTTCCTTGGTTTCTTTGGACCTACAATAGTCTTTGTACTTGGTGTTGAAGGATTCTTGCATTTGGGTACAGGTAGTGATGTTGTCCCCAGGCAGACCCATGAGCCAACGCAACGTTGCATCCTTGAGGGTAGAGGGGAACAATTTAAACTTTTTTTCATCTGATGCATAGACATAAGTCCTACAGACAACCTCAAAATCAAACATGAAAGTGACAGGGTCCTCAGAAGTTAAGTCATGGAAGTGTGGAAGGGTTGTGCACCTATACTCCACTAACCTCTGCTCCACACCTTTATTTACCAAATCTATCCGAAAGGTTTGTTAATATAGCATTAGTTTGGGAACCGCCAATCTAATGATTCATGCTAAATCTATCCAAAAGGTTTTTCGCCAATTCAAAGGGATTCTTGCTATTTTTAAAAAGAAAAGCAGTTTGCATTATTTACAAAAAGAAAAAGGATTTTCTGCTAAAATAATTCCACCTGTTACCATATTAAAAAGGTCGATTCATCTCAACAGTCAACATAATCAAATAGATTATCAACATTTATCCCTATTAAAAAAATAATAAAAAAACCATTTTTAAAATTAAAATTAAAAAAAAAAAAAAATATATATATATATATATATATATATTAAATAATAATAATAATAATAAATAATAAAAAATAAAAAAATAAAAAAAAATTATTAAATAAAAAAAAAATAGTCACGGGGCTCGAGCATCAAGCGGGGGGGAGTTGTCTGCTCCCCCCCACTCCCCCGCCTGGAGGTTGAGCCTCGCGGCCCATGTGGCGGTGGAGGTCGATTCCCTTCGCCCAGCAGCCGAGCCCCACAACCCATGTGGCAGCAGAGGTCGATTCTGAGAATCGACCTTTGTCGCCACAGCGGGTCGCGAGGCTCGGTTACCAGGCGGGGGGGGGGGGCAGCTACCATCTCCCCTCCCCGCCCGGAGGTCGAGCCCAATGACTACTTTTTTTTTTTTATTTTTTTTTTTTTAAAATTTAATATAATTTTTTTTTTTTAATTTAATTTATATTTTAAAATTTATTTGTTTTTTCTTTTAATTTTATATATATGTTTGTTTTAATTTTAAATTTATATATATATATTAATTTTAATTTTTAATATTTTAAAATTTTTTGTTTATTTTATTTTTCTTTTTATTTTTATTTAAATTTCTAAATATAAATATTTTTTTATTTTATTTTTTAATTTTAATTATATTTAAATTTTCAAATTTAAATTATTTTATTTTTAATTACGCTGTTTTTTTTTTATATATAACTTTAAGAAAAAAATTTGTTTTCTTTTCGAGGATTTTTTTTCCCTTTAAATTATGTGTTTTTTTTAATTTTTTCTCTTTATTTATTTATTTTTTGTTTTTTATTTTTTATTTTTTTGTTTAAATTTTTTATTTTTACATGTTATTTTTTATTTTTTACACTTTTAGTGGTTTATATATATATATATATATATATATATATATATATATATATATATTTTATTTGAATTTTTTTTGTCATGTTTTTTTATTTTATTTTTATGTTTTATTACCAAGAAGAGCAGACAACAATGGTCTTGGCACATAGAATTTGTGATATGTGAACAGGCAGGTGACGTGAGCAGGTAATGGTGGGCAAATCGCAAATCGAGCATATTTGTTAATATGAGAAACATGGGTTAAGAATTGCGATTTGCGATTTGCGATATCGCAAATCGCAAAGTCAAAGGCTATCACAACTTGGGGTCAAAGCTTATTTATCAGAAATCGCAGATTAGAGTTGGGAGTTCTTATTGCAATATCGGGGTCGAGCTTATTGGAATATCGCATATCAGAGGCGATCACAAAAGGGGGATCAGGGTTATCGGTGATCGCAAATCGCATTTGGGGACAAGAAATGATGAATGTTTAGCAGTACAACAGTGAGATATGCGATGAGCGATGGGAGTGACGGTAGGTAGGTAAGGGTCCCACATAATATCGCATCGGCATTTTAGAAGCGATAACACAAGAAGGTGGTGAATATTTTTTTTGTGACCGCTGATATGTGAAAAAGATAAGGAGTCCTACCAAAGGTTTTAAGCAGCGGTTTGTTATATATATGATATGTAATATATAATACAATAAGGTTTATGGTATAATTTTATATAACATGGCTGTTCGATGGATGGGCGGAGCTTATAACATTAAAATTTTGTATTTTAATATAAGTGGGTTTATAAAGTAATAAGTTCTGAAAGGTTATGTATGTGGTTTTTGGGGGTTAAATGGGATTTTAAATGGGATTCAAAGCATTAAAATATGGGTTTTAAATATAGTTTAGGCTATATAGTAAATGAATTTTGGGATTTGGTAATAACTTGGATAAGTTAACTAA
Source organism: Pinus albicaulis (assembly GCA_034641835.2). Lineage (NCBI taxonomy): Eukaryota > Viridiplantae > Streptophyta > Pinopsida > Pinales > Pinaceae > Pinus > Pinus albicaulis. The sequence goes on from CM076577.1 coordinate 1,102,854,095, forward strand.
TGAAATGAAATGTTTGGATATTGGGGAAAATGGTGAAAATAGTAATAAAAAAAACAAGGTCAATGATAATGACGGAGATGAGGTGAAAGCAAAGTAAAATCAGGTGGGATGGGTGGGATGAAAATACCGGTGAAAGCAAAGTAAAATCAGGTGGGATGGGTGGGATGAAAATACCAGTTCTAAAATCAACTCAAACTAGGGAAGATAGCTCTGAAGGAGGTGTTTAGAACTGTAGATCTCTGAATTTGTAGATTAGTTCCTTATCCATTGGGCAATGGAGTCCAATCTGTAAACTGAAACTGAAAACATACTGCAAACTTCAACCCACACTAACAGATCATCAAAGCCTTAGGGCCTTCACCTCAAGCTTCAAACCTTGATGAATTCTTCAAAAATTGCTGAAAATAAAATAAAATCAAACTAAAATGATACCAACCTACTCTAATATGTTGCACAATTGGTGATTAGGTGAAATGATCCTTCTAGTGTAATCAATCTAGGAGATGGATACTTACTGGAGTTCCGCTCTCACTTTCCTCGTGCAGGCAGAATGATGTACATATAGGAAACTCACAATAAAAACTGAAAGTGAGACTTATGTTGACAAACAAGACAACATTTATCTTCTCCAATGCTTGCAAAAGACTGTCGAAGGGATCTTGAAAATCTTGAAGCATTACCTTGTCTTGAGATCTAGTAGCAAAAATACAAGTACTCCCTTCATTCTGATCTAAAAGAAAACTTGTTGTTGTTCGATAAGAAGGCATAGGGAAGTATAACCTTATGTTATCTAAGTGTTGGCTAAAAATTCCTTAAGCACGAGAAATTCTGACTTAATCTCTGGAATTTTGTCTCTCTCAGTTTCATACTCCTCAAATTCATATTCTAAATCATCTTTGAACATAAAAAATTCTTCAAGATTGTTAAACATAACAGCCCTATCCTTTTCATGAAAGAAAACAATATATGTTAGTTGATATCCTTGCAGGGAATCATCATCATAAATTGGTTTACTCACAAAAATTTCCTATATAGTTTCATCAAGCTCCTCATTGAAATTATCTTCAGATTTATCGTACTTAGGCAAATCAGGTTTAGGAGAAACTTCATCAAATATGAACATTGAAAAAGGAGATCGTATTTCTTCATGATGATCTATAAATCTAGTTTCAGGATTGTCCTCATTTAAACTTAGATTTTCATTTTCAAAAATGGAATAAGTTTTACCAACACTTTCTTGACTATGTGAACACTGCAAACCTACTTTAGCTTGCACTGTAATATGACTTTTCAAGAGTTTATCTATCTCATCTTCAGATAGAGGAGAAAGAACTTTTTTATTTCTTTTGATAACACATTAATTGTCTTCTTTCTCTCCTAAATATTCATAAGGATGTTGAATATCTTCTTTAACCTTTGGCTGATCAACTTGTTGTACTAATGCAAGAATTGTTTCCTGTGGGAAGTCTTTATGTATATCAAGACAATATACATCATCCTTTTCTTCCATGAGAGAAAACACTTGCTCTTTTTGGTGATGAAAATGATTTTCATGCAAAGCCTCCAAGATCTCTTCATCCATGAACTCATTATCATCATAAGAATCCTCTAGGTTTTGAATGAAAACCCTAAATTGATCACAACAATTATTAACCAAAGACAAAGAAGGGTAGGACTCTTTGTATTTTTCATAAAATATTGAATGGAAAACTCTAAGAGAACAAATACTGGAAGGTGGAAAACCTTCATACAAGATCGTACTTTTCATTCAAGAGAAGCCATGAAAATCTTTAAAAGACAATATTTAGGAAATTCAACCTTCAACTTGTCTATATGCATGTGAAATTTAACCAGATGTAAAGCAGCATCATTCCTATCATCATCGTTAAACATAAGCAAATTACTTTTCCAATCTACCTTAGGCATTTTATTTGGGAAACCTAGAATGTAATCCCGGCTCATGGGAACATACCTTCTTGCAATAGTTTACATATTGAAAATTCTTGAAGCTACTGATCTTTATACAATGGAGTCGCCATGAAGTGTTGGATTTCTAGATCTTTTAGTCAATGGAGTCGCCAGGTGAATGATTCAGCCTTCATATGCATCTGACCGTTGACCACCATCAACAATCAAATCTGATCTTTGTCGTTTCTTTCCCGGGGAATATTTTTATTTTCGCCTCCCCATCAATGGTGCCAAGATGTTATCACTTCGCCAGATTCCCAAGGCTAAGGAAGGAATCCCAACTGAGGTAACCACAAACCAAGCTTTTGACTTGATAGATAGCCCTATCAAGCTAGAGAGAGCTCTCTCCAAAAGGGTCACAGCCAGGACGGCTGGAGAAATTAAGGTTTTTAGGCTATATATAAAGTGCATGGGGTTTTTTGAATTTATTTGGTTGGGGAAACCATTGGATAAAGGAATTAGGTCAGGAAAATATAGGTCAGGGAAAATGAGTTAGGGTAGTAGGGATCAATGGGGAAAGGTAGGTACAATGACAATCACTTGAAGGAAATGGTTATGGAATGGTTTTGAAACTGTAAGAAGGCTGAGAAAATCATAAGAGATGTATTTTTCTCAGACAGAAGATAATGAAAAAAATATGATCATTTACCCAAAACAAAGCATGGGAGACATATATTTTGAATTTCTAACTTGTAAAAGATCGTAACATAGATATGAAAGTGAATATGAGCATTACATTCAAACACATGATATTGAAGAAGAAACTATGAAAGACATTCAATACCACAGGTATCCCATAAATGTAGTTGCAACTCCTTTTTATTAGCTTGGCCAAAACTAAGTACAAGTTTCCTGGATCAACTAGAAAAATTAAACTGATTCCAACTTCCAACCTGTATTACATTGGATTTCTGCAATTTATAAACAAATTTTAAAAATCTGAGGCAAATATCAAATCCAGAATTATATCTAACATCAAAGCTAATTCCTAATATCTAGGAACATAAAACTATTTATTTGCTTAAATTAAATCGAACTGCTTACCCAAGTCTTCGAATTCATGATCTGGAATAATTTGGAGAAATATACCTTGCGGATCTGCACCTTGAGAACAGGGATAAATATTGATAATATGTTTTATTATGCTGACTATTGAGTTGAATCGGCCTTTTTAATACGATAACAGGCGGAATTATTTTAACAAAAAATAATTTTTCTTTTTGTAAATAATGCAAACTGCTTTTCTTTTCAAAAATAGCAAGAATGCCTTTGAACTGGCGAAAAACCTTTTGGATAGATTTAGCACGGATCATTAGATTTTCGGTTCCCAAACGAATGATATATTAACAAACCTTTTGGATAGATTTGGTAAATAAAGGTGTGGAGCATAAGTTAGTGGAGTATAGAAGTGGAATGGCGGAAGTATTAAATGCAAGGCAAAGAAGAATATTGCAATTGCAAGAGCTGGAGAAGACAACAATGGTCTTGGCACACAGAATTTGTGATATGTGAAAAGGCAGGTGACATGAGCAAGTAATGGTGGGCCAATCACAAATCGCAAATCAGGCATATTTGTTAATATGAGAAACATGGGGTAAGAATTGCGATTTGTGATTTGTGATATCGCAAATCGCAAATTCAAAGGCTATCGCAACTTGGGGTCAAATCTTATTTATTGGAAATCGCAGATTGGAGTTGGGGAGTTCCTATTGCAATATCAAGGATCAGGCTTATTGGAATATCACATATCAGAGGCAATCGCAAACGAGGGATCAGGGTTATCGGCGATCACAAATCGCATTTGGAGATGGGCAACGATGAATTTTTAGCAATACAACAGTGAGATATGTGATGAGCGATGGGAGTGACAGTAGGGAGGTAAGGGTCCCACATAATATCACATCGGAATTTTGGAAGCAGTAGCATATGAAGGTGGTGAAGATTTTTTTTTTGCGATGGCCGATATGCGAAAAGGCAAGGGGTCCTACCAAAGGTTTTAAGCAGCAATTTGTTATATATATGATATGCAATACATAATACGGTAAGGTTTATGGTATAATGTTATATAACATGGTTGTTCGATGGGTGGTCGAAGCTTATAACATTAAAATTTTGGATTTTAATGTAAGTGGGTTTATAAAGTAATAAGTCTGAAAGGTTATGTATGTGGGTTTTGGGGGTTAAATGGGATTTTGAATGGGATACAAAGCGTTAAACTATGGGTTTTAAATATAGTTTAGGCTATATATTAAATGAATTTTTGGTTTTGGTAATAACTTGGATAAGTTAACTAATGAAATGAAATGTTTGGATATTGGGTAAAAAGGTGAAAATAGTAAAAAATGAAGCGAGGTCAATGATAATGATGGAGATGAGGTGAAAGCAGAGTAAAATAAGGCAGGATGGGTGGGATGCAAATACCAGTGCTAACAACTACAACATATGTTCACAAAATAAGAGGTATTTGATGCATTCATGAGTATTTTTGAGACGAGATTAGGCTTATGGTTATTCCTCCCTATTTGAGAGGGAGTGAGGATGGACACCGTATTCCCCATGTGCCATGTATTATGACCAAGACTAACAACTGTAATTCTAATGAAGGCACTGTTGTGGAGAATGGTGGATTAGATATGGCATCTGAGACCGATATTATTTGAGGATTTGGATCCAAGATAATAATAGTCTCGATGACCGATATTCTTTGAGGAAGGGTGATATCCAAATCCTATAACAGCATACCTGGTCAACATTTTCATAGTGTATTTTCCTTGAGAGGCGACGGTGGTGTCCAAATTTATACCTCCCAACATTTTTCTCTGATTTATTAGAGAGATAGAGCTTTTTAGTCAAGGCCTTGCTATTTTTTACAATGTTTCTATGTTGATGCTTATCAATTTGAATCCCTTCTTATGAGAATATTTAAATTTGAGAGTATCATGTTGTGTCATTATGAATACCTCCCTAGTTCAGAGGGAGTTTTGAAAATGTACTAGTGTCGGTCTTCATAATGAAATTCAAATGTACAATTGATGTAATTATTATATTCATTTATTATATTTGTTATTATTATTTCTATTTCTATTCAAAGTGTTTTCTTCATGATTTTAGAGTTTATTGAGTCAAAATAAAATTTATTATGAGCCAAGGAGATGTTATTGAGTCAAAGTCCCATTTGGACTATTTGTAATAAAAAGGAAAAATCATTTTGTTTGAGCCAAAAATTAAATTTTGTCATCCACAAGACCAAGTCGGCCCTCCTGGACAAGTAAACCTATAATAGGATGTTATTTGACCCTCCTAGATGTATATAAATAATACAAGTTTGACCTCATTTCATCCCTCACTCACAAATTTGATTTTTGCGCCAAGAAGAGAAGAAAAAACCAACGAAAGTAAATGAAGAAAGAGTGAAAGTAAAAGGAGGAAGAGTGAGGGTCAAAATAAAGATAAATTGAGATTTTATGCCCTAATTTGGTTCACATGTGCGAAATTTCAGAACTATTAAAGAGGGACGAAACTTCAGAGATATTGCAGGTCCGAAATTTTAATATTTTAACCAAATTTTGAGAGCATTGACGAACATTGACTTTGTTGAATTTGACTTCATTGAATGAGACCCGAAGGAGGGTTGACTTGAGGCTTTTGTGGTAGTCTTGGTCCTATTTTTTGGGTCTTGGATATCTCACTTTTATATGATTCTATAAGAAGAGGATTTTTTTGGGTTTTCCCCCTTGTGGGGTTTTCCCCTGCTTGGAGGCTACATCTTTGTGTTCTTTGATTCTTGTGATCTTCATGTTTTTTTGTATTTTTGGTAATTGTTTGATGAAGATAACATAATAAAAGAAATAAAAGCCAAAAAAATTTCACAAGTAATTATCAAATTAAGAGAAATATACCCTAATCTACAAGCATATTGATTTCTCAACACTTGATTGCTTTGATTTTATAAGGGTATGCCTTAACACCCTCATGGGATATAATATGACCCAAATATTCCACTTTTTGTACCCCAAAGAATCATTTGTATGATTTTGCATACAATTGTTTCTCCTCCAATAGTTTGAGCACCTTGTCAACATGTTGAACATGATATTACCAATACTTGTTATAGATTAGTATATCATCAAAAAATACTAATAAAAATTTTCTAACGAAGGGTTTGAAAGTGGAATTCATCAAACCTTGAAATGTGGAAGGTGCATTAGTAAGGCCAAAAGGCATGTCCAAAAATTAATAATGACCTTCATGAGTTGTAAATTTTGTTTTCAGAATGTATTCTTTCTTCATTATGATTTGATGATATCATGAATGAAAATCCAACTTAATGAAGTAAATTTCTCCCTGTATTTCATCCACCAATTCATCAATGACAAGATTGGGAAACTCATCTTTAATAGTGAGCTTATTAAGTTATCTATAATCTAGACACATATGCCATGATCCATCCTTCTTGTGCACTGATGCTATTGGAGAAGAGAAATAACTTTGGCTAGGTTGACTTATACCCACCTCTAACATTTTTGCAACCATATGTTAAATTTCACTCTTTTGGGCATAAGGATGTTTTTAAGGTCCAATATTTGGAGGAGCACTTCCTGGAATCAAGTGAATAGAATGATCATGATCGTGAATAGGTGGAAGACCTTTAGGAGTCTCAAATACCTTGGAATAATTGTCACATACTCTTTGGAGATCTAGAGAAATGGATGACTTAGATGTTTGAACATCTAGTGAACATAATTTTGCAATTAACTCTCATAGTTCCTTCTTCAAAATATTTGTCATGCCATTAGAGTTGATTTTTTTCCCTGGTTTCCCTGTGATACCCCTTAATTCAATTTTATTTCCTTCTGATAAAATTTCAATAAAATTTCATGAAAATTAAATTAGCTATCATCCCCAAAGATTGTAACCATTGGACTCCTAATACAACATCAACACCACCCATTGGAATGGAAACCACTGGACTATTCAATACATACGCCCCCATGGTTAGATTGATATTATGGCACTTCCCAAATCAATTTATAGTTCCTCCATTTTCAACCATCACTTGACACTCTGGTGTTGGATATAGAAATAAATTCAAATCCCTAACTATCTTACAATAAATAAAATTATGAGTATTATGTTAATCAATCAACACTATTACCTTTTTCTTCTTGATATATCCTTCTATCTTGAGAGTTTGAGGAGTGGTAATTCCTGCCAATGCATTATAGATATGGTCGAATTGATTTATTCTTTTTCATCCCCTAAGGTTGGTTCCTGGTGTATATCTTCTTCTTTTGATGTTTCTTGTTCCTTTTCTTCCCCCTCTTCAAAATCTATGTAAAATAATTTCTCAGCAAACTTATGACCTTTAGTGTATTTTCTATCACAACTGTAATAAAACCATTTTTCTATTTTTTCCTCCCGTTGTTGTGGTGTCAACCTCGTAGGTTATAGGAATCTAGGAATGAAAACACTACCATATTCATAGTTGTGAGTGATATAACTCATTTTTTCCGTAATTGTTCTTTGAACTTTTCTTGCCACCCCGAAGGGGTGAATGCATGAAGATGGGTTACACTTTTTGGCAAGCGCATGAGTTAGGAGGTAGAAAAAAGTAGCTCGATTGAGATATATTTTAGCACTCAATCAAGTCATTTGAGTGCTTAAAAAAAAACCCTTTATCGAGCTCCTACATAACCCATAGTTACATAGGAGATCAATTGATCCATATGCTCGATCAAGTTATTTTTTGAAAATTCTCGCCCAAAACAGAAGGAGTTTATGATTTAGAGGGAAACCATTTTTTAACCATGTCAAGATCTCGATCGAGGGTTTGTTAAACCCTTTATTGAGCTATTTCAAAATTTACCTTAAAAAATGGAGTTGAGGGCCTAAAAAATGGATTTTTAGCTCCCCTTCTGTATATTTCTCTGCAACACCATTTTGTACCCTAGAAAAATTTACAAATTCATATGATATTTTTCATCTAATTTCTTTAAACATAATGCTTTAAATTTTTTTGGATTGTTTCAAAGGGGATAAATAAAAAAATCTATAACATAAAATATAAAAAACGAAAAAATTTCAAAAAATAAAATATATTCGTTTACGAGTCCTCTTCAAAAGGTTACTCTTGGTTTTTGAATGTATTTAAAGATTAGAAAACATATTGCGTGAACATATGTGTCTGCAAAATGTAATTTAAATATTACTTCGCCAACTTCTAAAAATTAAAAAAAAATATAATTTCGCATAAAAAAATAAAAAATGTAATATGACAAACTCAATTCTCTCCACACACACACACACACACACATATATATATATATATATATATAGTTACCAATCAAATAAGTAATTGAACTCGTACCTACTTTTTTGAGGTAGCAAAAAGAACACCCGATTTTGAAAAGTGGTGATGCAAAATCACCCTCTTTTTTTTAGAGCATGTTTTTGGCACTTTAAATTTTTTTTTTTGTGATGATTTTCATGTTGATTTTGAATTAGTGGTGGTGCAGAATCACCCAGTTTTTTTTAGAGGGTTGATTTTGACACTATATATTTTATAATGTCTTCTTCTTCCCTTAGATGTTTATTTTTAAGTGCATTTATGTACTTGTGTTTAAATAAAATAAAATAAAATTTGTAATGAAATTTTTATTTTTTCACACAGATTAAAAATTTTAAAAATGATGAATATTTTAAAGTTTATATTTTCTATATGTTTATGTATTTTTAATTAATATTGTAATGCACATCAAGTAATTCTCGCTAAAAAACCAATATTTTGAACCATATGACAAAAAAATACACATTTTTAATATAAATACAATGGAAAAAAGACACTTTTAGTAACAAAAAGTCATGTAAATAAACTAATTTTTGGGGAAAATATTAACAAAAAAGCTTAAGAAAATAAAACTCTTATGAATTTTATGTCAAAAAATAATAGTAATGACAAGTTTTTTGCAAAAAATAAGGATTATTCTCATAAAATATCAAAGTCTAAACATTACAAGTAAAATTTATTAATAGCTCTCAAAACTGAGCTTTATTTGCAAGCATAACTTGAAGATCATCAACAATAGCAACTAATCCATGTTCAACATCTTCTAAAACATCATTAATGTCTTCTTCCGTAACATTTTATGCTTCATTTTGGTCATTGTCATCTTCTAATGGATCTTTCATGTCTGCAAATCTTCCAAAGTGTTATTTTCCAATCATTACATATAATGGTGGTTGAGGTTCCCTTGCTTTTTTTGCCAAGCGCGATTCATTAAAATCCCTTTTCCTCAAACCAACTTTTTGCTTTGCGCCTAGAATAAATTGAAGAGTATTAATTCTTTGTTGGATAAATTTGCATTGCACTGAGTCTTTCTCAATGACAATGCAATTTCTTCCTTTTTGTAGGCAACATGCTAGTGTTGTACCTAGTCATCAAGCACAAAACAAATAAATAAGCAAATTAGTATAAACACATAAAAAGTAAAAAATAAAATATTTAAATTCAAACTTGTATAATAAAACTTACCTGAACCTGAGAATAAATCCAAAACCCAATCTCCTTCATTTAAATAGAGATCTATAAGATAGTTAATCAATGCTTGTGATTTCTTATAAATGTTAACTATATCTCCTTTTGCATATTTATCCTCATATGTTGGTTTTCTTACAAAAACATCATGAACCAATACTTGACTATGACTCTTCCCATCTACTTGATTCGTAAGAATACGCTTATAGCTATCCTCTTTTGTCCAACATTTAACATGGATGAACTCATAATCATTTATAATAGGTTGATCTTTGGAAGAAACAAGATTTGAATTTTTCCTGTAGCATAACATAGTAAAAGTTCAATTAAATTGTACATAAATATAAAAAAAATTAACAGTAATCGAACATACAATTTCAATGTCTTACCATGAAAGTTCCATCCTTGAATTTTTTTTTCAATTCAAGCTTGTGAATAACATTGCAAATTGTGTGTCTGAATGAAATGCCGCAAATCTCCAAAGTGGTGATGTTGTGACTTGAAAACCCGTAACCACTTTACCAAAAGCTTGATAAGTATATGGCTCACTATCATATTCAATGTCTGGGAAATTGAAACTATGAGGAATATCTGCAATAACTAGGGCATATTCCCTTTTAGGTATTAGTTTTGCAATGTCTTCACATTCACCTTGTATTATTTGATATTGGATACTGTAGAGCACATTCCAAATGAAATGATTAAGATTAGGATCAAGTTCAACATGCATAAGATGCTTCTTTCTCATCTTTTCCAACTTAATTTTTTCAATAAAGTTTTTGAAAGTATCTGGTATTGCACTTCCATCCTTCTTCGACATCTTTGATGACATAAAAAATATATATGTATAAGTAATAAAATAAATATGGTTTACATATAAATAAAATGAATGGATAAATCAACATACCTTACTGAATGCAATATAAAAAACTTTAAGTGTTGTTGTAGAATTTGATTCTGGGTAGTTGTCCACGATATCATCCCAACTGTCTTCATTCAACATTTTAACCATATGTTTTTGTATTTTCATATAAATCTTCTCACAGAATAAATAAAGTCAAAAATGTTAATATAGTGACATGTATAACAAATTCTACCAACAACATTATTTTTTATTTAAAAGAAAATTATAATCAAAGGAAAAGTAGAAATAATTCAATAAACTTACTTTTGAAATTCTGCGCACATTTCATCCATTGATAATTCACCCGACTTCACACAGGATAGTACTGATTTAACTAGTTTGTAATATTTCACTCCTTGCATTTTTCTCCAAGATGTGATAGTCATATCCTTTGGAAGTTTCTTAATTTCAGGACATGTCTAATTGTTGGTACATATTATGGGTTTACTCTTTCTAACCTTCTGAATTTTTTATGGAAATGTTCTCCCAGCGCTCAAAAATCTCATCAATCAGTTCCCATATCTCCCCAGTTCTAAATTCCAACTGAAAAATATTATCCATGCTTCTTAATATATTTGAGTGCATTTTTCTATCTTTTGATTTGATTTTTTCATCAATTTGATAACATTTTTCCATTAAACGTTCCTTCTGAAATATTAGACTAAATTGTGCCTTATCCCCACCACATTTTTCTATGAATTCATTATGAAGAAATATGACCGATGAAATTCATTTTCATTCTATACTCATTATCTGCATTATGATCCCATGCCAATAAATTTTATTCTGTTTCTGTTAAGCCAACGTAAATGATGCATTTCATTGTTTGAAACAGATAGTTATTGGGATATTCCTCAATCAATTGTCTTTTAGCCTCTACCAAATGGTTCCCTCCAATTACATAATATTTATAATCAAAACATTTTGTCTTGTCAAATGCATGTTTGTCAGGAACCTGACGTGCATCAACACGAACCACATAATCCACCACATGCGCATATGGATTGAACCTGAACAATGTTTTCAGATTATGTACATGTAGGTGATGTTCCTTTCTAATTTGATATTGAGATTGTCCTTCATTTGGCCTATAAAACTTGCTGATATTAAGCTCAAATCTTTGGCCACCACAAATTAATTTATTCTTCCTCAACTCAGATCGAATAGCACTTTTTTTTTTGTTTTAATAATGCCATCCTCTAACTCAGCACCTAGTGTTATGATTTCCCTACTTCCTTTAGAGTTTTCAATTTGTTCTTCACTGCTGCTCATGACTTTTACAGGTTGACCAAGGTTTGACAGCTTCTTCTTATTGATTAACATATCAATTTTTTTATAAACAAGCCCTTCATCATCAGGTAAAAGAGAGACATATTTTGTCATTTTTATTTTTCGTGTATGATTTGTTTTCTCCTTTTGCACAACAGTTCTAATCTCCTCCTCACTAATTCTATCATAATTTTCAATTTCATGTTCCACATCTTCAAAAGCAACATGTTTAGGTTTACTAGATTAACCCACCTTAGTGACTCTTAGTCGATCCCCTATTTGTACTATTGCAATGTCATGAGCTATTGATCTTTGTTTCATTCTTCTTTCTTCTTCTTTATCTATGTGGAAAGTGTTGATCAAATTCATAACATTTGGCTTCATATAATAAATACCCTCAAATATGTTTGAAAGAGGCGCAACAAAATCCTATGAAACAAAATAAAACATGTCAATGATCAATAATTTTATAAAAAAATGAATGATCCTTACAATAATGTATTACAGAAATATAAATAAGCATACTTACAATGTTATTTGCAATGTTGCTTTCGATTTCTACAGATAATTTTGTAAATGTTTCATTTGTGTCATACTTGACCTTTGATAGACGATATCTAACCTTGTCACATTTATTAGTCATTCTTGCAAGAACATAAATAGTGTTTGTATTTGGCACCATACATATGTCTCGTACTCTGCCCATCACCTGATATGATTCATCGAAGTCAATCACACCACATATCAGATAGATATGTATATCATCTTCCATTTCATTGTCTTAAAGATACCATGAAAAATCAGTTTTATTTATTTCCTCTGCATTCTTCCAATCAGAAAAAACCCTTAATGAACTTGGTAGACCACTTGCTTGACTTTTATTACATCTTTCAATCGTTTATTCTTCAATTGTATGCATAGTGTGTGCAACAATATCCTTATTGCGTCCAACAGTATCCATAGTGCATCCAACTGCAACTTTAGATTTGACAGTTACTGCCTTAGGTCCAGAAACATTCACAGAAAGTTTTTTTGATGTCATCTTCCTGATAAAAAGAAATATATATATTAATTAATGAGAAAACACAACTTAATTAATAAATTTTTTAAAAGTTTGCCAATATAAATTTTAATTAATTGAAAATTAATGTCTATAAAATAAAAACAAAAATAAAAATAAAAATTATTTGTAAAACTATATAACTTGAAAATAAAAAAATAAAATTAACTATATAATTTTTTCATTTAAAAACCAAATATTTAAAATTAATTATATATATATATATATATATATATATATATATATATATATATATATATATATATATATATATATATATATATATATATATATATATATTTCAATACATTTTTATAAAAAAAAAGTTGTTTTAAATTTCTTTTTGTAAAGTGATTTTGTAAAACAATTAAAAAAAAAAAATTTAAACTTCAATTTTTATTTTTAATTAAAAAAAAAAACAACAACAACAACAAATTTTAATACTAAGTTTTTTTTTAAGTTAAAAATAAAAAATAAAAAATAATGTTAATTTTTTTTAAATATAAAATTAATAATTTTAATTTAAAATTTAAAATATTATTTTAAAACTTAAAATTTAATTTTAATATTTAAAAAATTAAATTTTAAATTTTAAAATATAAATTAATTTTAGTATAATTTTAAATAACATTTCAAAAAGCAAAATAAGGTGGATTGATTGCTCACGGGGGTTAGAGGGGAGGCCGGCGACATCGTGGAGCCTTTGATTGGCCTCGAAGCCCTTGGTTGGCGGAGTTGATTCCCAGAATCAACCTCCTTAAGCCAAGTACGGGCTGGTAGGTGGCGTCGTGTTTGCCTGGTAGCCTCCAACCCTGTGGCCAGTAAATTGTATTTTTTTTTATTTCTTTTTTCTAAAATTAAAAAAAAAACAATAAAATAATAAATATTTAATTAAAATTTATTAAATTTTAAAATTGTACAATTTAAAATATTTTTTTAAATAATAATGTATTTTAAATAAATTAAAATTTATTAAAAAGAAATTTAAATAATAAATTTAAAAAAAAAATTAAAATATTTTTAATTAAATTTAATTTAAAAAAACAAAAACAAAAAAAATTTAAAATAAATAGTTTTAAAATATTAAAAATAATAATAAAAATAACGAAAATTTTAAAATAAATTAAAAATTAAAATAATAATTATAATTTTAAAAATAAATTTTAAAAAAATTAAAAATTTTTAAATTTATTTTATTTTAATAAATTTTAAAAAACAAAAATAAAATATTAAAATTAATATAAAATTAAATTGTTTTTTTTAATTATAAAATATATCTCAAAAAAATAAATAAAGTTTAATAAAAACAAAAGGAAATTGGTATTTTCTTTTAAATCTTAAAAAAAAAAACATTAAATATTTAATCCTATTTTAAAAGGTAAAATTTAATGTTTTAAAATAAAAATAAAAGTGAATTTTTTTTGTAAAAATAAAAATATTCGAAAAAATAAAAATATAATAAATATAATTGTTTTTTTGATGTGCATGGTCATTTTTTGGTTTTTTGTTTCGTGGAGGAACCCAACAACCTTAAAAAAGTAAAAAATTCTAAATGTTTGTCCTAAAAACCTAAAAAATTGAGTTTTTTTTTTTCCATTTTCTTCGCTATAAAAATACAAAAAATAGGGTTTTTGAACCTAAAAACCAAAAAAAAAAAAAAAAAGATTTGGAACATAAAAACAAAAAACAAATTCTCCCCAAATTCATCTTTAAATGGCCAAAATAGAAGAAAAACTAACCTTTGAAATGTGAAAAACTCATGTTACCAATGTCAACACAATGCCTCCAATGCAAACGTAACACCTCCACAAAATTACCAATGTCAACGCAATGCCTCCACAAAATTACCAATGTCAACACAATGCCTTCACAAAATTTTCAATGCCAACGCAACATCTCCAATGTGAACGCAATGCGTGCACAAAATTACCAATGCCAACACAACGCCTCCACAAAATTGCTCCAACAAAACCCAGAAGACTTGATGTGATGTGAGAAATAGAAATAATGATTGTTATTATATTGTGAAGATTGTGCGATGGGTTTACCGTTTCACGAATGTGTGATTAAAATTTAAACTTAAAAATATTTACATGTAGTTAATATTATAGGTTTATATTAACTTTTATTCAATGTCGGCAAAAAAGTAAAACATAAATTTTAAAAATTTATTATAATACATAGTTAATATTAAATAATTCAAATGAGAAATTTATTTTAGTTTGGAAGGCATGCATGAAAGGAATATTTTGTGGATATTTTGAATATAAAGAAGGGTGAAATATTTAAAGATCAACATTAAAATAAAATGTTTTGAAATATGTTTTAGACGAATATTTTGTATGGAAATATTTCAAACGAAAGCTTTGGAGGGAAAGGTTTTAGCGAAAATTTTTGGGGGAGGAAATTTGGAAAGAAAACTTTTAGCGAAATTTTTTGGGGGCAAAATTTTAGAGGGAAATTTTAAGTCTTTAAGCTATATATCGTAATCGAGAGAGAGTGCATTTGTATCATTCAACATCTTCTTGTTGAAAGCCATGGGTTCTTCTGATAGTGAAGTTTTTCTTTTTGCAACATCAACATCTTTGTCACAAAACAACTCTATTCAGATTGTTGAATATAACAGGAGTCTGTTCACCATGAAAAGAGAGTTAAAAAATTTGACTTGGTCGTAATCCTAAGGATGATGAGAACAGAATTGATGAAGGGCAGCAAAAATTATTTTTTGTAAATCGAGAGTCATTTATTCCACTTACTCTTAATCCTAAGGATTATGAGAGCACCAATGATGAAGCGCATGATGAGGAATTTCCAGAGTCAAAATTTTCACTTATTCCTAATCCTAAGGATTATGAGGGCACCACTGATGAATGGGGGCATGAAGAATTTCCAAAGTAAAAATATCTACTTTGTCCTAATCCTAAGGATTATGCGAGCACCACGGATGAAGAGGAGAATGAAGAATTTGCAGAGTCAAAATATCCATTTCGTCCTAATCCTAAGGATTATGCAAACACCAATGATGAAGAGGGGAATGAAGAATTTGCAGAGTCAAAATATCCACTTTGCCCTAATCCTAAGGATTATACGAGCACCACTGATGAAGAGAGGAATGAAGAATTTGCAGAATCAAAATATCCACTTCGTCCTAATCCTAAGGATTATGCAAGCACCATTGACGAAGAGAGGAATGAAGAATTTTGGGAGTCAAAATATCCACTTTGTCCTAATCCTAAGGATTATGCGAGTACCACGGATGAAGAGGGGAATGAAAATTTTCCAAAGTCAAAATATCCACTTCGTCCTAATCCTAAGGATTATGCGAGCACCACTGATGAAGAGGGGAATGAAAATTTTCCAGAGTCAAAATATCCACTTCATCCTAATCCTAAGGATTATGCCACCACCACTGATGAAAAGGGGAATGAGGAATTTGCAAAGTCAAAATATCCACTTCGTCCTAATCCTAAGGATTATACAAGCACCACTGATGAGGGGGGGAGGATGAATTTCCAGAGTCAAAATTTCCACTTCATCCCAATCCTAACAATTATAAGAGCACCACTAATGAAGGGGGGGATGAAGAATTTCCAATAAATAGAGATTCAAGGCATCCAATTATTCCTAATCCTAAGGATTATGAGAGCACCAGTAAGGAAGGGGAGGGCTGAGATGAATAATTTCTAGTGAATTCAGATTCAAAGCTTCCACTTAGGGCTAATCCCAAGGATTATGAGAGCACCACTAAGGAAGGGGAGGATGAAGATTTTCTTGCAAATGATAATTTTAGAGGCACAAATCTGAATAATGCATTTTCTCTAAGTGACCGTTTCAAAGACACTCATGGTGATGAAGAATTGAATCCTCCAAGGGAAGAATTCGAAATCATGGATCAAGATGGTGAAGTATTTCGTCTGAGTCAGGGTTACAAAATCGCAAATGATTCTTGTGAAATGTTTTCTTCAAGTGAGGATGGTATTGTATATTTTCCAGGCAATGATGTTGATGAATTTCTTAACTATGTTGAGAATGATGATAGTGGGGATAATATTCCTCCTAATGGTGATGAAACTGCTTCTGCAAAGGATAATGGAATGATGAATCAGATGCAAGAAAATATTGTAACTAGGAGTAGGAGTAGACCTTTTCATATCAATCCAAAACATTCCAGCTATACAGGGGTGAGGACAACATATCTCACAAAAAGAATTTTGTCGTTCATTTTATTTCAAGTGAATTTTGTCGAAGGGATTGCTTGAAACATATGGATTTCAAACTTTCTTTGGAGAAAAGGAAAAGACATTTGTCAATGAATAAAAGCATGCAAAAGTCATATTTAGTGGGTTGCATGCAATCTACACTAGCAGGTTATGATTATCATATTGGGAATGTATTGCTATACAGAAAGGCTTTCAAAATGTTGCATTCAATTGGTAGTTATAGTTTTTCAAGAATCCAAGAAAGAATGGAAAAGGATCCCACATATTATTCAAAAGTACATTATAAATGGGAGGTTGGGCCGTTAGAAAATATTTCTATGTCAAGGATGAAAGACTTATTTTCAACGCATGGAGAGTGTATGCCAAATAAAGACACAATACATATTCCAGATAATTTCTCGAGATGATAAATCTTCAGCATATACAAATATTATGTAGAAGCTACTGAAGGAGTTGGTAATTTTATAACATATTCATATTTTACAAGGGTATGGAAGAACGAATTTAACAATGATCATATTCCTAAGAAGACAAGGATGGGGGTTTGCAGCATATGTGCTTCTCTTAAAGCAAAAAGAGATAAATGTCAAGGGGCAGAAAGAGGTATGCGTTCAAAACATTATTTTTAAAAATTGGATAGTTATCAACTATGAAAATAAATTTATTGATATGTTTCTTTTATTTTATGTATAGATTATGTTGTCAAAGAACTTCAAGAGCATCGCAATCAACAAACAAGTGAAAGGAAAACATTGTATAAACATCAAAAGAAGTGTTATGATAATCCAAATAAATATTTGGGTTTGATAGTTGATGTTATGGACCAAAATAAAACACTTCTATCACATTTTTTCTGCACACCAAAAAAATTACAGAAGGAAAAATTCATTCAGTTTCACTTGGTTGGTTGTATGGTCTTTAATGAGAAGATGTTTCCAAGGGTTTACTTCACAACTCCAAATATTCATAATGATGCAAATCTAACCATAACTATAATCCATGATGTGGTTACTCATTGGTTTGGTATTCTTCCTGAAGTTTTTGTATGTACAATTAGACAACATAAGCTGTGAAAAAAAAAATTAATTTATTTTTGGGTATCTAAACATGCTCATTGATTTGGAAATTTTTAAAAAGATAAAGGTTGGTTTCCTTATTTTTGGGCATACTCATGACCATATTGATCAAATATTTAGTTTTTTTTCAGTAACATTGAGGAGGAAAGGTGTTGGGAGCCTACCATCATTAATTGAATGTATTAAGAAATCCTACATTCCAAAGCATGCTTTTCATGCGTAGGAAGAAACTATTGACATGCGAAGGTTTATTCTGGGATCGCATGGTGAGGAGAAATGCATTGAAAAACTTAGCGACATTAGCTTCCAGCATCAATTTTGTATTAAAAAAAATGATGGGATAACACTTATATGGGGCAAGAAGTATTCAACTTCTGCAAAATGGGGGCCATCATCAGGTTTAGCATTTTTTAAGTTCATTCCAGAGTGTCAAATATTTTATCAAAGATATTGTTATTACGGTCAGTTGCTGAACTCCATAATGCATGAAGGCATAAGAGAGACCTAAATTATTCTGAATGTCTGGAGGAAATTAAAAGATGTATTAGAGATACCTATGAGTACTTTTATGTTGCTGATTCAGTTTGGTGGGAGTCTTTTCTCAATAATCAAAGTGATATGATTTCAATATCAATAAATGAGGATAAACTTTTGACTACTCCAATTTTTTGGCCACAAAATATGCCAAATGAACATGAGGAAACCTAAATTGCTGAACAACAACAGTCTCAAGCTATTATTAATTCTCCACGGGTAGAGGAAATAGAAATCTATATTGGTTCTAGAAGATCACGTGCACAAAGCGAAGCCATGGAAGATCTTTACAGGGGTTCTGTGTAGGATTTTAAGGAGGGTTGCATGATAGCAGTGTTAGCAGATGAAGTGATCCGGATTTATGCAGGAACGCAACAGAATAAACACATAACCATAAATACAGAGATGCAGCGGAAATAATGCGTCATTTCATTAATAACAGAAATATGCTTACAGACATAATGGAAATAAAATCGCTAGTGCGCTGGTAGCTATCTCTGAGAAGAGATGTGGTGGCTACAGGCCTCTGAACTGTGTTACAATGAGGCTCGAGGGCCTATTTATTATTGAGAAACAATGTAGAATCCGAAACGTCCAAAAACCTAACCGTAGGAGATGAGGCGCCAAAACTATGGGCGCCCGTTTGGGTAAATTGGTGGTTCAACTTCCCGGGGGCGTAACTTTTGCACCCGATCTCCGTTTGATGCGCTCAATAGCTCGTTAGAAAGATCTATCCGAGGACTAAAACTTTTGGGACGATGGTAAAATAAAAATGATACCCAAAAAACGTCGTTTAGGGCCTCAAAACAGCTCCGAGAGTGGAGGACCCGAAAACCTGCTAAAAATAGTAAGTTGTGCTGAATGTGAAAAGCTGCAAGAATTGATGGTGCTGGTCCAAATGGAATAGGTGGGTGGCCATCGATATCCACCTGGATCATTCCTCCCTCCTTGGGAAGCAATGGTCCCCATTGCGTTGAGATCCTCCATGAGATGAGGCAAATTCTGTTGAATTGAGTATTAGATGTATTGAAGATGTCATGGACCTGCGGGTGGACATGCTGGATGCGTTTAGTAAATTTGGTTTCTTTATCAACCTTAGACAGTACATATTTGGATTCTGTATGTGTAGTTGCAGGATGTATGGCAACATCAGGCGGTGGTGCGTTGGGAGTCAAATCAATGGAGTGCTTGTCCTGACAGTGTAGAGGAACCTTTATGAGTGAGGAGAAATTGTCATCGTATTCCTCCATAAATTTGTCCATCTGCTGCAGCCGTGCAAGGGAGCCATGTTTCGAGGTTGTGGCCACAATATTCTTCTTTCCTTGTGAGTGAGTCGTAAGGAAAATGAATTTCCTGGTTTGGGAAACAATCTTACTGCGTTGTTTTGCAGTAGTCAAAGAGATGACAGGAGGCGGTGCTACCTCTGGTATCCTGTACAAGTTATTTCCCAAAGTAATAATAACAGCACGAGGCCTAGACTCATACATAGCATGTCACCTCCACAAGTATGGTTTGCCCAATAATACATCAGCTACATCAAGAGGAGCAACATCACACAATACCTCATCCATGAATGGCTTGATACTGTATAGAAGGCGGCACTGCTAGCGGATGTAGAGATCTCTCCTTGGGTGGAGCCACCTGATGGTATACAGTTGTGGGTTTGCTATGGTTGGTAGGCCGAGCTGCTTCACGACCTCTGCTGAAATGAGGTTCTTTTGGCTTCCGCTATCGACGAGAAATTGCAGCGGAGAACCCTTTACCCACATCTGCGACTGGAAGAGGCGCTCCCCCTCCTCTGGATCCTCTGGACCCTCCTTCTGGATCTTGGTGGTGGAAAAAATGGCACTGGGATCTGCATCAATGATCTTCTTCCCTTTTTCATTGCCTTTGTCTGGTTCTAACTCAGGATCAGAAAATGCATCTGATTCAGGTGCCTTTAGTTCGGCCACCAAAGACCGTTTGGCCCGACACTCGTTTGTTCTGTGAGTGGGGCTATTATGAAAGTCACACCACTTCCCTATGTCCTTCTTTGGATTTGTGGTGTTGTTCTGAGTTGCATTTCTTTGGCCTTGCCCCTTGTTCTTCGGTTCGGGGTCACCTTTCAAATTCGCAGAACCAAAGTCTCGCTTCTTCTGCTTAAATTTCTGCTCGATCTTGGCGGCATAGCGATATGCCGTGCCAAGCGATGTAATGTCAAGGAATTCCATTTCCTCCTGAATGTGTTTGTGCAGACAGCCGCGGTACTTGAGCACCAAATGTCTCTCTGAATCTTTAATACCCAACTTTTTGCGCAAGGTATGGAACAGATTCGTCAGTTCGTGCACATCTTGATCCTTTTGTTGCCGCAGAGTGGTCCATTGGATGTATTTGTCCTCATAGCTCCCCACGGGGTAATATTGTTCCTTGATGCCGTCTCGGAACGAATTCCAAGTGGGTGTGGCGGAGAACAGAAAGGGTTCCCCTTCGCCCTCTTGCTCACGGTAGGTTTCCCACCAGTCTTTGACATGGGGGGAAGCTTTGAGGAGTGCAAAAATAATCTTTTCTTGGTCAGAGAAGTCATGGACCGAGAAATACCCTTCCAGCAAATTTAACCATCTGTCTACGGCGTCTGCATCTATTTTTCCTTCAAATATAGGAATGTCAAAGTTTACCTGTACCTTGAAGGGAGTGGCACCTCCCTCCTCAGTGGTTGTTGGATGCGAATGTGCGCCATATGTGGGCGATCGTTGAAGGATTTGAGCAAAGTTATCCATCATCCGTTCGCTGTTTCTCAAATACCTCCTCGGCTTGGAAGTATTTTATTAGGATCTCTGCTCCCTCGTCTTTCTTTTCTTCACATAGCAGAATTCGTCGGGGTTTGTGGTGATCTTGCAAGGGTTCAACTAGATCGACCTAACTCCTTATGCAATAGCGTTAGAAGGGACATGCAAAGAAAACAAAGAGAAAACGGACAAAACAAATTAGCTGCTTGTCAGAGTATTTATGCGGGAATGCAGAATAAGCACAAACCATAAATACGAGATGCGGCGGAAATAATTAGATCATTTCATTAATACTTGAAATATGCTTACGGACATAATGGAAATAAAATGACTAGAGTATTTGGTAGCTATCTACGAGAAGAGATGTGACTCTGAACCTACGAAGCTGTGTTACAATGAGGCTCGAGAGACTAATTTATTGAGAAACAATGTAGAATCCGAAACGTCCAAAAACCTAATCGTAGGAGATGAGGCGCCAAAACTGTGGGCGCCTGTTTGGGTAAATTGGTGGTTCAACTTCCCGGGGGCGTAACTTTTGCACCCGATCTCCGTTTGATGCGCTCAATAGCTCGTTAGAAAGATCTATCCGAGGAATACAACTTTCAGGATGAATTTGATGATCAAATTTGCTGGTAAAACGATACCCAAAAAACGTCGTTTAGGGCCTCAAAACGGCTCCGAGAGTGGAGGACCCGAAAACCTGCTAAAAATAGTAAGTTGTGTTGAATGTGAAAAGCTGTAAGAATTGATAGTGCTGGTCCAAATGGAATAGGTGGGTGGCCATCGATATCCACCTGGATCATGAAGATCCACTTGGCTATCCATTTTGGATTGCCAAGGTTATAAAGGCAATTAAGGAAAATGAATATATTACAGTTGTTGAAGTACATTGGTATGCCACAAGTACCCACCCTTTCAATGGTGTGTACAAGCCAGAGATGGTAGTTGAAAAAAAAATGGCAGAAAGAGAAAAAGAAAGGGCATAAATATAAATCGTCGTCACACATGTCTTAAAATTGGAGGATGTTGACATACTTTTGTATGAATTCAATTTGACAAAGAGAGGAACTCTTCGCTTGAAGACCATAAATATTTTGAAGAAATTTCTACCAGAACAAATACTGTTGAGATGGGACTCGCTGAATGTAGTCGTATATCTAGAAGACTTTTGAACTCTGAAATGGTGGGCATGCATGTTGACTCAGATGGAGCACTAGTTGATTAAAGAGAAGAATATGGATCATCTTCATTTGCATCCAGTCATTCATCTGAAGATGTAGGTTCTGATGGTGTGCCAGAACCTATGATTTATTTTGAATAACGGTCTAAGACATTTTTATGTAATTGATGTTTGTGTGGTAACTTGAAATAAATATTTTGACTTCCATATGATCTTTCATGAAGTTATGAGACATTTCTATGTTTGTTGGATTATATGTTTTAATTATGAAGAATTCATCGCTTTAGAATATCCACAACGCAAAAATGAATTACAAAAATCATTTATGTTATATTCAATCTACCAATGTTGATATTTTAATTTTTAAAACAAACAAAAAAATTAATGTTGAATTTTTAAATTATGCAGTGACATTGACATAATATTATGTATTGTTAGCATTTGGTAAAAGATAATTTTAAAAATTTTAAAAATTTTATGCCTCATTGAAAGAGGACACTTTGTTTTGATGGTTGATTTTTAGGTTTTGGTTGCATTTAGATTTAAAGTTGCCTTAGGCTAAGATTTGAAAAGAGATATATTTTTATCCTTTAAAATAAAAAATTACTCTTGGTATAATAAATATTTCATTTACTTCCTCATTTTTAAAAATTGTTTAAGTCATATAATTTCTCCATAATTTCATGGTTCAAGTATGTTGAAAAATTAATATTTAAAAACTTGAGATTTAAAACTTGTCATTAAGGTTTTTATGTGCTACGATATTTTATCTTTAATGTTATGGTTGAGAAAAATTACAATTTTAGGGTTTTTTAGAGTCAAGATATTTAATCTTTAATAAGATGGATGAAATTTGTTGGAAATGATAAGGCATTCAGACATGATATTTTTATCTTTAACATCATGTATCAAAATTTTTAGAAGTTTACGATTTTCCAATGTCCTAATATGTTTTCTTTAAATCCATTGTTAAAATGTGTCAAAATTGTGACACAATTTGTTTTTTTGTTATTCCAACATCAACTCTTTTTTTCGAGAGTGTTTTTTCAGTCCTTTTTTCAAGAAACAATCTCGTTGTTAGCATAATTTTTAAAAAAAATTGAAATTTGACCCTCGGAGAAAAAAAAAAAAAAAAACGTTATGTAATACACACTTTTCATTTTCGGGTATTTTTTTCATGTTTTTTGAGTCTTTTTGGGTAGAGTTCCCATTTTGAGGTAATATTTCCCATTTGATTGGTAACTATGTTAATATATATTATATATATGCACACACACACACACACACTTTAGACTAAGTTATGCTACGTGAACACACACATACCTCTTAAGATGTGTCAAAATTTGCAAGAACAAGCACTTCATTTAATGGAAAATTAACAGATTAAATGACAATAAAATTTATTGCAAAAAATATGATTAGGGAAACAACATAATTCTCCACAAATTATCTTTTTACTCTGAATACAAATTCACAATGCTTATATGAATATTGAGGGCTTCAATTCCATAAAAGAGTAAAATTTTGAAATTTCATCGCCACATTTGGCCCAAAAGTATAAACCATATTCATGCATTCACTTGAATGTATTCTCTAATGACTTAGGTTCCCAAAGGAGAACCTCATGTTGGATGTTATCCTTTAAATTCCATATGAAGACATCAAGCATATGCTCCTTTGTAATATCAATTACCTTGATATTCAATCTTTGGAAGTCCTCAATATGCTCCCCATCTGAACCCTTTTGTTTGAGATTTATCATTTGGCTAAAGAAGGTATTGATATTTGTATCCTCATATTGTGCTACCAAATCCTTATTTTAAGTTGTGTAAGTGACTAATTCTTTATGAGAACAAAGCCATTGATACCATACAAATTGATTGGGTTCTAAATAAAAAGATGCAATGTGTACCTTTTGTGTATGTTTCACATCGTGTATATCAAATAATTGCTCCATATGTAGTATCCATGTTACCGAACCCTTGCCATAAAACTTCCTCATATCGATGTTTGGAGTGTGGTGGGTCTTAAACCCAACATTGGAGTCTCTAAAATCACAATTCATACGCCTTTTTTCCTCATCAGGATTTTCATGGAGTTTCTTGTCACCACTAGGAAGCATTTCTTGTATAAAATTTGTCAAACCTTCCTTCAAACCTTCCAAATCCCTTTTCATTTTTGTTTTCAAACCATATTTCAAACCTTCCATGTTTGTTTTTAAACCATTCTTCAAACCATCCATCTTAGCTTCTAATTCATTTTTTGTTATTCTTTGTGAGAGAAAAACTTGTTGCACTTGGTATCGTAACTTTGATATATCATGTTGCATTTCTTCCTCTTCTTTATGCATTATAGCAAAGCTTTATATTGTATAGCTGGGTGTATCTATTTTTTTTTCAAGGAATTATGGCCAATACTAACAACCATAACTCTAATGAAGGCACTGGTAGGGAGAATGGTGGATTGGATAAGCATCTGGGGCCGATATTATTTGAGGATTTAGATCCAAGATAAGAATAGTCCCGAGGACCAATATTATTTGAGGACGGGTGATATCCAAGATAAGAATAGTCCATTAATGACATACCTGGTTAACATCTGGATAGGGTATGTTCCTTGAGAGGCGGCGATGGTGTCCAAATTTATGCTTCCCAACATTTTTCTCCGATTTATTAGAAAGATAGAGATTGTTAGTTAATGCCTTTATATGTTTGACAATGTTGTTTATGTTGATGCTTATCAATCTGAATCCCTTCTTATGAGAATATTTAAATTCAAGATTATCATATTGTGTCATCATGGATACCTCCCTAGTGAAGAGGGAGTGTTGAAAATGTAACTAGTGTCGGTCTTCATAATGAAATTCAAATGTAATTATTTTATTAATATATTATATTTGTTATTATTATTTCTATTTCTAGTCAAATCATGTTCTTTATGCATTTAGGGTTTATTGAGTGAAAATAAAAATTATTATGATCCAAGGAAATGTTATTGAGTCAAATTCCCATTTAGACTATTTGTAAGAAAAAGGAAAAATAATTTTGTTTGAGCCAAAAAGTCAATTTTGTCATCCACAAGTCCAAGTCAGCCCTTCTGGAAGGGTCAACCTAGAATAGGAAGTTATTCGACCCTCCTGGAAGGGTCAACCTAGAATAGGAAGTTATTCGACCCTCCTGGATGTATATAAATAATATAAGTTTGGTCATATATTGAAATCAAGTGATGATTTTTGGGAGTTATGAGCCCCTGCTGATGGCGCTGGGCGGGAGAAGTTGGGGTTTGAACGTCGAAGGGCGGGCGACTGCACAGGGTCTGCGCACCTCTGCATCCACAGAAGAGGTCAGAGGTTTTCTGTCAGGGCTACGTTCTCAAGGCGAAGAGGGGATCCCACCTTCTACTGTTGAAGGCTTGTCTTTTTCCGTTTCTGAAGGCGGACATGTCGAGAAGGTGGGTGATTTTTTGTCAGGTAGAGGGGGCGCGGTTCCTTTGAAAAAGGGACTTTCCATTGGTGGGGCTAATGATGTGAAGGAGCCCGATCTGCAGGGGAAGGGCCTGCCTCTCTGTTTGAATGAAGGTGAATGGGACCGTGAAGAGGGCATTTTTCAGAGATTTTTCTGCTCGGAGTCTGTGTTGGATCAGGATTTTTCTGTGCTATCGGATAGAGGGGTGAATGTTTTCAGCGATAGGGATAGCAGGAGAGATGTCTCAAACCATTTAAGTCTAGAAGAACAGTGTGGGAAACCTGTTCCTGAAGGCACAAAAGAGACAGCTTCAAGAAATTGTAGGGAGGCTGGAGAGTCAAATAAGGGGGGTCGTAAGAAGAAATGGATCAAAGTTAAAAGAGCTGAGATAAACTATGTTCTGAGTGAAGATATAAGCTGGGAGCAGGTCTCTCATATGGCTAGCAGAACTCTGGTAGGTAGAGCCATGGGGAGGTTTTTCGCACTAAAAACTGTTGTTGCTTGGGCTGAAGCAAACTGGAAAGCTGACCTTGGATATGTTTCGGAAGTAGTGTCCCTCTCCAGGGGGTGGTTTGCTTTCAACTTTATGCTCCCTGAACATATCCAGTGGGTATTGCATCGGTGTTGGGCACTAGATCACACCCCTTTTCTCCTCAAACATTGGCACCCTCTTTTTGATGCAAGTAGGGAGAGGGTGGACTCTGTTCCTGTGTGGGTTCGTTTACCAGGTTTGCCTCTTCATTATTGGACTGAGGAACACTTACGGGGTATTGGTAATTTGCTTGGGGTTTTTCTTGAAGCTGATCTATCCTTCTTACTGACTAATAACAGGCGTGTTGCTCGAATATTAGTCATGGTAAACATCAGAGAAGGCCTGGCTAAATCATTGAACCTTCGGTGCGGGAAATATATCATTAAGCAGATTTTGGACTATGAAAATGTGCCTTTCAGATGCCATCATTGTCATGCATACGGTCATCCTGCCTCTGAATGTTGCTATTTCTCTCGACAGGATAAAAGACGGTGGGTTCGTCGCTCTGAGGTGGAACCAAGCTCAAGAGGGGATGGCTCTGGCCCTTCCAATGCTCAGACTCTGTCCACTACGACTTTTTCTTGCTCCTCGAACTCTGATACCTTTGGATCCAGCATACCAGTTGATTTGGGCTCCCAGGCGTTGGATGTGAAGTCTGTTCTCCCATCTGGGCAGAAGACGCTTTCTCCGTTAACTGATGGAGGTTCGTTAGATGTTGTGAAGGCTCTTAGTTGTCATTTTGATGCGGACTTCCGGCTGAAGGATGATGGTTTGTTGAAAGCAGTGTTATCATCTTTGTCTTCTTCTTACTTGGGATCTTTTCCTTTTTCCCCCAATATAAATATCTCACTTAATTTGGTATCGAATTCAGTCTCGGCTGGTATGGATGACTGTGGGTTGCTACCTATTGATGCTCCTGTTTTATCCCTGCCAGCTCTTCAAGAGAAGGCTACTGTCTTCGATCCAGGTGAAGGTATGCTGACTCCTTTGGAATCCTCTGCTCCTTTGGTCAGGGGGTATAACCTGAGATCTTGTGGAAAAAAAGGTGCAGGGGGGTTTGGGAGGGGGAAACCCCCAGCAGCTCGGGGTAGGGGTAGGATCTCCTTCTTGGCGAGAGCCCAGGATCGTGCAATGATGGATGTACATGATGGGAGGTAGATTTCTATTGAGAGGGAGCTTAGAGCAAGACAGTCCCTTAAGTCTGGTGTGTGATGAAGATCATGTCCTACAATTGCAGGGGATTGGCAGGACCCCAAAAGAAATCTGATTTCCGGAGGATTATTTTACTGGACTGTCCGGATTTAATATTGCTTCGAGAGACTTTAGGTGTTGGGTCTATGGTCAAAGCTCGTTTGGAAGGCTGGTTGCCTGGATGGTTTTTTGAGACGCTGGATGTTAGAGGGAGGTCGGGTGGGTTGGCCGTAGGCTGGAATGAGAAAACTATCAAGCCACTAAATTTCTGGGGTATGGAGTCGGTCCTAGGGTTAAATTTTCAGAGTCTGGAGCTGGGTGAGGCTTTTAATATTTTTAACATCTATGGTCCATATCAAGATCGGATCCCTTTCTGGGACTCACTCTTGGGTAACTCTCTACTCAAGGGGGACTCGGTGATTTTGGGAGGGGATTTGAACTTTTATTTGGGCCAGGCTGAGGTCTGAGGTCCTCATGCTCATATTGATTCTTTGTCTGGGTATTTCACACAAAAACTGGTGGAGAATCACTTGCTCGATATTGAGCCCTTAAAGATGAAGCCCACCTAGAGGAACAATAGATGTGCTGATGAAAGAATAGCGAATAGAATTGATTGTTTCCTGGTGGCTGAGCAGATTGTGGACAGGCATTTTCAGCTTAGACAGTGGGTTGGTTGTGGGGGTGCTTCTGATCATTTTCCTATCTTCCTTGATTTAAAGATCGGGCCTAGGCAGCCTCCCAGCCCATTAAAGTTTAACAAAATCTGGCTAAGGGATGATTCTTTTAAAGCCCTTGTTCTTGCTAGGTGGATCCCTTATAGGGCTGATAGTACTCTTACTGTAGCTTTTCATTTTGCTGAGAATTTTAAGCGTATCAAGGAAGCTGTGAAGACTTGGTCGACTGATAAGAGATTGAGGGAGGATCTGGATTTGAAACAAGTTGAAGAGGATCTTCGAATGACCTATGAGGGGATTGGAGGTGGGTTTCAATCACAAACAGATAAAGATACCCTTGTTGCTCTTGAAAAAAGAAGGAACTCCCTTCTTATGGATAAGGAAGAAGCTTGGAGGTTGAAAAGTAGGGCCACATGGTTGGCGTGTGCGGATGACAATACAAAATTTTTTCATGCTTTTGCTCGTGGTCAGAAAGCGGTTAATACTATTTGGAGCTTAAGAGATGGTCAAGGCAATGAACATTCTTCTTTTGAGGCTAAAGCAAAGTTGGGAGTCGATCATTTTAAGGCTCTCTTTAAGGCTCCAGCTCATGCTTCTCTTATGGAGGTTATTAGACTGGCTCAACTCTTCCCGAGATTTGTGAAGGAGGTTGATAATAGATCTTTGATGGCTGAGATTTCTGAAAAGGAATTAAAGGAGGTTCTTCGTAGCTTTCAAAAAGACAAAATTCCTGGGCCAAATGGCTGGACGATTGAATTTTTCTTGGCTCTTTATGATGTGCTAGGGGCTGATCTGCTGAAATTTGTGGAGGATATCAGAATTTCTGGAAGAATTCCGGCTTGTTTTAATTCCACTTTCATAGCTTTAATCCCGAAAGTGGATAACCCTCTTTCTCTGGCTGATTTTCGTCCATTCTCTCTCTGCAGCTGTATTTATAAAGTGGTAGCCAAGGTGATTGCAAGAAGGCTCAAAAGCATTCTTTCGAGTCATATCTCTGGTGAACAATTTGGTTTTCTGGATGGCCGTCAAATACATGAAGCTATCGACTCTGCTCAAGAGGTGCTCCACAGCATGAAGACCAAGAATCTCAAAGGGACTGTGCTGAAAATTGACCTATCCAAAGCTTATGACCGGGTAAGCTGGTTATATATTCGTATGCTCTTGACTCACCTTGGCTTTGGCATTGGTTTTATTAGATGGATCATGAGTTGTATTACTACTGTCTCTTTCTCTGTGTTGCTTAATGGGGTTGCATCTCCTTTTTTTCATGCTGAAAGGGGCCTTCGTCAGGGATGTCCCCTTTCTCCCCTTCTGTTTTTATTGGTTGCGGAGGGTTTGAGCAGAGCTCTAAAGGAGGCCAAGAGACAGGGATCCTTGAAGGGCATTCAGGTTGCTCCAAATTTTTTCATCACTCATCTCCTTTTTGTTGATGATGTTTTAATCTTCTGCTCTGGTTCGGTGCGAGATGCAGTTACTCTTGGTGAGGTTTTGGATTTGTTTAGCAAGGCCACAGGTATGGAAGTGAATGTTGTGAAGTCATCCATCACCTCTCATTTTCTGAGGGAGGAGGAGAGGTCTGAGTTTGAAAGGATTTTTCCTTATAACTCTGTTGGTTTGGATGATGGGTTTACTTATTTTGGGTTCCACTTAAAACCCAATGATTATAGGAAACATGATTGGAGGTGGCTGCTGGAAAAGCTGGATAAGCGCTTAAGAGTGTGGTGTCATAAATGGTTGTCTAGAGCGGGGCGCTTGACCCTTGTTAAGTCTGTTTTGGAGGTTGTCCCGGTTTATTGGCTGTCCCTCTCTTGGATCCCAAAGGGTATTTTGGAGGCAGCCAGGAGGATTTTCTTTAGATTTCTTTGGAGTGGGAAGCAGGAAGCTGTGGTGACCCCTTGGGTTCGGTGGGAGAAAATTGCAGTCCCTAAAGGGTTGGGTGGATGGGGACTGAAAAACATTTTTCTCTTTGCACAGGCTCTTGCTGCAAAGGGTGGGTGGAGGCTCATAAATGTTGACAGCCTTTGGACTCAGGTAATTACTCAGAAATATATTGCTCCTTTCTCTATTGTTGATTGGATAAGGAATCCAAGGAAATCCTCTGTGGGTGGTTCTGTGATTTGGAAGGCTCTTGTAAATTCTTTTCATATTCTGGAAACAAGTCTAGCTTGGGATGTGGGTAGCGGCAGGAAGATTCGGGTTGGGGAGGATCCTTGGATGGGAAGTGAACTTCAGCATCTTCTTCCCGATAGAACGGTTGAGGCCTTAAGGCAGAGGGGGATTACTTTTCTCGCTCAAATTGCTGATCCGGTTCGGAGAAGGTTGGGAATTCAGTCTTGGATTTTGGCCTCTTCTTTAGGTCTGGAGATTTTTGATGAGAGGGCTTTGGCTGTTTATATCAGTGCATTAAAACAGGCTCATATTTTTCTCCAGGAGAGGGAGGATTTGATTGTTTGGGATTTTGATTCGTCGGGGATCTATTCTCCTCAGGCTGGCTATAAAAAACTTAGTGTTGGGGCTGTCTTGGGTGAAGAGCGGTGGTGGTGGAAGAAACTTTGGAAACTTAATTGTCCTCCTAAGACTCGCATTTTTATGTGGTGTGTCCTTGAAAACAAAGTCCCCACCTGGGATGTCCTTCAACATAGATGTTTTCAGGGCCCTGGCTGGTGCTGTCTGTGTAATTCTGACGAGGAATCCGTAAACCACCTCTTCCTCAGCTGTCCCTTTATTAAAGGGGTGTGGCTGGAATGCTCCAGGTTATTGGGTCTCCTTTGTAGATGGGAAGGATTAACTGTTTCTCAGGCCTGGGATGCCTGGTGGTTTTCTCATGAAGAGCAGAATCTAAAAGCTCTGCCTCTCCTTGTGCTATGGGGTTGTTGGTTGGCACGTAACCGCTTACTTTTTGAGGGGAGGGCCAGTACTCCGGTGGTTGTTGGTGCAATGACTATAGTTCTGCACTCTGCTTTCCCTATCCATATATGTGCTGCCAATCAGAGGGAGGTTTTTCAGTTGGACATTGATAGGAGTATTCCTTGGGGCTTTTTTGATGGGGCGATGCAGCAAAATATCTGTGGTGGAGGGGCTCTGCTTTTTCTATCTAATGCACATTGGTTTGAGATCTCCGTTGGGCTTAGGGAAGGGACTAATAACAATGTTGAACTGCTGAGCCTTAAGATCCTTCTGTTGTTTGCTGTGGAGAAAGGTTGCAAAAATTTAAATTTTTTTGGGGACTCCTTGAATGTGATTAACTGGATAAATGGTTTCCAGCAATGCAGAGTGCACCATTTACATCATTTTCTTCGCTCTATTAGGGAGCTCCTCTCTTCACTTGATTCCTTCTCCTGTCATCATATTTATCGCGAAAATAATGACATGGCTGATCATGCGTCTAAGAGGGGGGTTCAGCAGGAAGAGGATTTGTGGAGGATCAGAGAACATCTGGATGGGGATATCTCCGAATATCTTCAACCATCCCTTTTTGACTGAGTGGCTACTGATTGCCTCTGCTGTCATGCCAATTTTTAGTCTACAGGATGCATACACTTGCTTGCTGGGGGCCGATATTGTTTTTCAGGCATGCTTTTGTTACAATTTACGGGTTGTTCACTCCTGGTGTTCGCTTTCAAAGTTTTTATGTGTTTGTAGACAGCGAATTCACTGGTTTTTTATTCCCTTTTCTCAAGGGATGGGCCAACACAGTGGGCTGAACACTCTTATTACTTGGTAAAGAGAGTCTCTGTTTCCAGTGGGCGGTGCTTTTAACAGTTTTCTGCGTTTCTTCGTTGACTGCTTACTGTTTGGTCCGCTTGAATGGCTGCGCTATTTCTGGACCTTTGTTGAGCAGTTGATTTTTTATTCTCAGAAGTGGTTCTTGCTGGACTATGTTTTTTGTAGAGTAGTGCTATGTTTCTTGATCAGTTTTGTTCTCCAAAGGGACTCATGATCTGTTTAAAGAACAACTTGTATAAGTTAGTTTTCTGGTTATGCTTAGGCATGTTTTACACTCAGTAACTGAAAAATGTAAACAACCTCCTGGGTTTGTCTCTCTGTACACACATCTATGTGTTTTCTCAAATGTAATTTTTTACTCACCTGCAGTAATAAAATTACGCTTTTTTCTCGAGGAAAAAAAAAATATAAATAATATAAGTTTGTCCTCATTTCATCATTCACTCGCAACTTCGATTTTTGTGCCAGGAAGAGAAGGAAAACATTAGGGGAATTTTGAAGTCTAAAATGGGCCTCCAAATAAAAATGTACAACAAAAATAAACTTTATAAGAACCAGTAGGATTCAAGATGATGACGTCAACCATGGGGGACGCTTCACCATTTTTTAAGTAAAAGGGTAAAAATATTAAAAAATAATAAAACTACTTTTTTCAACTCGTATTTTAAACTTATCTCCCAAAGTTTTTACACAAATTTTGAGCGGGAGTACTCATTGGATGAAAAATATAATTCCTCATCCAGGGAGTACCCATATTGCATATTTTCGATGGACCCTGCTAAGCGAAAAATGAGAAATACAA
The DNA here is from genome assembly GCA_034641835.2 of Pinus albicaulis. NCBI lineage: Eukaryota > Viridiplantae > Streptophyta > Pinopsida > Pinales > Pinaceae > Pinus > Pinus albicaulis. Next base: position 1,102,886,994 of record CM076577.1, read on the forward strand.
GAAAAAACGTGATTGCAATCAAATTTTTCATTTATTTCTCATTTTTCGTGTAGTAGGGTCCATCAAAAATATGCAACATGGGTACTTCTTGGATGAGGAATTAAAATTTGCATCCAATGAGTACTCCCGCTCGAAATATGAGTAAAAACTTTGGGAGATGAGTTGAAAAAGTAGTTTTTTCTTTTTTTTCCCTCTAAAATTTGATGATGTTATCAAATCTTATTTTATGATTTCCACTATTATTTTATAATTTCCTTATGAGGCCCATTTTAGACCTCAAAATTCCCCTAATGACTAGCTAAAGTAAAGGAAGAAAGACTGAAAGTCAAAGGATGAAGAGTGAGTGTCAAAATAAAGAGAAATCGAGATGTTCTACCCTAATTTGGTCCGCATGTGTGAAATTTCAAAATTGTTAAATAGGGCTGAAACTTTAGAGATATTGTAGGTCTGAAATTTTCAGATTTTAACCATATTTTGAGAGTTGAAAAACACTGAATTTGTTTACTTTGACTTTATTGAAGGATAATTGAAGGAGGGTTGACTTGAGGCTTTTGTGGTAGTCTTGGTCCTAGTTTTTGGGTCTTGAATATCTCACTTTGATATGATTATATAATAAGAGGTTATTTTTGGGTTTTCCCCCTTGTGGAGTTTTTCCCTACTTGGAGCCTACATCTTTGTGTTCTTTGATTCTTGTGATCTTCATGTTTTTTGGATTTTTGGTAATTTTTTGATGAAGAGAACATAATAAAATAAATAGAAGCCAACAAAATTTCACAGGTATTTATCAAGTTAAGAGAAATTTTCCCTAATCTACAAGTGTCTTGATTTCTCAACACTTGATGCCTTTGATCTTATTAGGTTCTTCCTTAACACCCTCATGGGATACAATATGACTCAAGTAGTACACTTCTTGTACCCCAAAGAAACATTTTGATGATTTTACATACAATTCTTTCTCCTCCAATAGTTTGAGCATGTTGTCAACATGTTGAACATGATATTTCCATGAATTTTTATAGATTAGTATATCATCAAAAAATACTAACACATTTCTTCTAACGAAGGGTTTGAAATTGGAATTCATCAAACCTTGAAATGTGGAAGGTGCATTAGTAAGGCCAAATGACATGACCAAAGATTCATAATCACCTTCATGAGTTCTAAATGTTGTTTTCAGAATGTCTTCTTTCTTCATTCTAATTTGATGATATCCTAAATGAAGATCCAAATTCATGAAGTAAATTTCTCCATGTAGTTCATCAACAATTCATCAATGACAAGAATGGTAGACTCATCTTTAATAGTGAGCTTGCTGAGTTCTCTATAATCTAGATACATATGCCAGATCCAGCCTTCTTATGCACCAATGATACTAGAGAGGATAAAAAACTTTGGCTAGGTTGAATTATACCTTCCTCTATAATTTTTGTAACCATATGTTAAATTTCACTCTTCTGAGCATAAGTATATTTGTAAGGTCTAATATTTGGAGGAACACTTCCCAGAATCAAGTGAATAGCATGATCATGATCATGAATAGGTGGGAGACCTTTGGGACTCTCAAATACCTCAGGATGATTGTCAAGGACTCTTTGTAGATCTAAATAAATGGATGACTTAGATGTTTGAACATCTAGTGAACATAATTGTGCAATTAACCCTCATTGTTCCTTCTTCAAAATATTTTTCATGCCATTAGAGCTGATTATCTTCCCTGGTTTCCCTGTGATACCCCTTAATTAAATTTACTTTCCTTCTGATAAAATTTCAATAAAATTTCTTGAAAATTAAATTAGTTATCATCCCCAAATATTGTAACCATTGGACTCCTAACACAACATCAATACTGCCCATTGGAATGGAAGGCATTGGCCTATTCAATACATATTCCCCATGGTTAGATTGATATTATGGCACTTCCTAGAGCAATTTATAGTTCCCCAATTTGCAACCATCACTTTAAACTCTGGTGTTGGATATAGAAAGAAATTCAAATCGTTGGCTATCTTACAATAAATAAAATTATTAGTGTTATCTGAATCAATCAACACTATTACCTTTTTCTTCTTGATATATCCTTCTATATTGAGAGTTTGAGGAGTGGCAATTCCTGCCAATGCATTATAGATATGGTCGGATTCATTTATTATTTTTAATCTCCTGAGGTTGGTTCCTAGTGTATATCTTCTTCTTTTGATGTTTCTTCTTCCTTTTCTTACTCCTCTTCGTAATCTATTTAAAATAATTTATTCTTAGCAAACTTATGACCTTAATTGTATTTTCTATCGCAACTATAACAAAACCCTTTTTCTCTTTTTTCCTCCAGTTGTTGTGGTCAACCTTGTAGGTTGTGGGAAGCTAGGAACAAAAATGCTTCCATATTTATAATTTTGAGTGGTAGACCTCCTTTTTGCCATAATTTTTCTTTCAACTTTTCTTGCCACCCTAAATGGGTGAACGCATGAATATGGGTTACACTTTATATCAAGCGCATGAGTTAGGAGGGAGAAAAAAGTATCTTGATTATATTTTAGCACTCGATCAATTTGAGTGCTTAAAAAAAAACCCTTTATTGAGCTCCTACATAATCCACAGTTACATAGGAGCTCGATCGAGCCATATGCTCGATTAAGTTATTTTTTTTAACTTCCCGCCCAAAACGCAACAAGGAGTTATGATTTAGAGGGAAACCATTTTTTAACCATGTCAAGAGCTCGATCAAGGGTTTGTTAAAACCTCAATTGATCTATTTCAAATTTAAACTTAAGCACTCAATCTATATTTTTAAGTGCTCAATTGAGTTGTTGAGGGCCTAAAAATGGATTTTTAGCTTCCCTTCTGCATATTTCTCTGCAACACCATTTTCTACCCTAACAGACTATTATATTGGACTAATCCCTCTTGCGGACAAGAGCTATCTCCCTATGTTTCCAGCAAAACCTAGTAACAAGCAGACAATGAAACTATTATTTGTCTGAGTCTATCTCTTCTTGAATCATAAATCTAGAAAGGAAAGGAAATGAAATCCATACCTTATTATGACATGCTTGATGAATATCCTTGCTATGGCTCGATGCAGCTCTTTAACGCTTGAAACATACTTGCACACATAGAAACCAAAGGGATCAAAGGCATATGCATCATAGATGATTCAATAACTTAAAATAATGATCAAGGATATTAGTAACTAGCATAATTTCAATGGATAAAATAGTAATAACATAAACCATTCATGAGATCCAAAAAACAATGAAGTGAGAAAAATAGATCAATTGTATTAATTCAAAAATATATAAGAGTCTCACAACCTTTTTCCTTGATGAGGTGAAGCTCCTCCCATAAGTCTACAATCCTTTCCTTGGATGATTAGCTCTCAAGCCTAATTTGAATAACATAAGTCTACCTTCAGCAACCTCTCTCAACTCTCTAGCTTGTAGTTGATTTATAAGCCAAGAGGAAGAAGTTTTAGATTCATATCAAAAGGATGAGATCCACTAAATATGGGATTAGGGTGCCTTGAAGAATGGGAATTAGCTCCATGATGGGAGGGGCTAGGCTCGAATAGGCATGACCTCGAATTTTTTAGTTGGAATATATTCACCCAACAAGCCTTCTCAAATTAAATTTTTATTTTTACTTTTTGTTGAGTCATGTGCGCAGTCTATAATGGAAGACAAAACGCATTTCTGCTTGGGTACCAATGGTAGGAACTGCGCATGCGCAGAAATTGGCTAGGAAAGTGCGCAAGTCTCTAAAATTAAGGTTTTTGGCCTATAACCCATAATTATTTCTTTCTTCAAGGTGATTAAGTTGTTGAATTGCAAGGAAGTGCTTTGGAACACATGAATTGGATGGTGAAATATCCATTCTAATGGTTAGTTTTCATGGTGACAAAATGGTGTGTAATGGTTTTCCCCCTAAAGTGCAAAGTCAGAAAATATGTTTAAGAACTAAAGTGCTTTATCATGCCAAAGATTGGATTGAATACGATGGTTGGAGACTTGCAACAATCAATCAAGTATTAAAATGCAATATAATCATCATTGAGGTAGGGAATCCCATACTCGGAGTAAACATAACTCTATGAACTAGTACGAAAAAACACTAAGAAGCACGTCATCAGTAGACATAGTATGGACGCAACCATCAAATATGATTTTATCTACATAATCATGAATACATAGCTCCTCGAATCCTGGATGGATGAAACTAGATCCAGGGTCTTGATCTCCATCTCTATCGATCCACAGTACGAAGATAACAATGCGAGTAAATGTCTTGAAGTCGAACATGGTAGAAACCACTTAATTACTAATCAATGATGTGAATCATTAACAAGTGTGAGAGAAACCACCATTAATGTAAATGGTCCTCAAGGTACTCCTAGTACAATATATGGATGTAAAAATATGTTCTGAATTCGAACACTCATAGAATCGTTCGATCGAAGGTCAATGATGAGAACTTGTCATCGAATGCAAGAAACCTGCCATTAAGGGATGCATGACTCAAGGTACTAAAGAAGGTTTGTTAGATCAGCTTCCTAGATAATGAGTTGTATTCGATAGGAAACGATTTGTCGTAGCAAGGCATACGACATAAAACTCATGTCAAGTTTTGAAGAAATGTTTGCAAGGATTGACTCAGTGATAGCTGAAGTGATTAAAGGCTACAAATTACAAGGTAATTTGAATCGAATTTTGACTTCTCTTGAACATATTGGAGACATGACACTTAGACTTGGCAAAATTTGACTCAACGATAATACCCAAAACCAACTGAAGATTTTCAATGAGATTCGATTAACTATGATAAAAATGGATTTCCCAACCCTGACACATATGTGATGGAGTGTCATGTTCAAGAGAAACAAACTGTTATGAATGAAATACGAAAATGAACACTTCTCCCCAATTTCCCCCACCATTATTGGCAAGTATCTCTCTATATTTTTCAATCTTGAGGAGGATAACATTTTCTTTTCCTTAATCTCATCCTTTGGATGAGTCCTCCGAAGTATTTTTAATGAACCCTAAGAAGGTGTGGTTCGGTCTCTTCATGATTGACAAGTCTTGTACTGTTTAAATTTTACTAGTCCAGTGAAGGGGTAACTCGATGTTGTTTTCATGTTTAAAGAGTTTGAAAAGACACAAAAAGAAAACTCATGTTTTTCTTTCAATGTAAAATTTTTAACGAGCCCAGAAAAAGTGAAGCTCAACGTTTTTCAGTTTTAGGGAGTCGGGATAAAAACATAAGAAAACTCCATAATGTTATTTTTTCGTAAATTTAGCCTCTCAAGCCTGAAAAAGATAAAATAATGCAAGGGAGAACTCTATTGGCCAATATTAGTCAACGTATACCTTTATTGTAAATAGTCTAGTTTAGTCCGAAAAAGGGGTAAACTTATACTGAATAGATGATTTTTCATTTAATTTTATCAGTTCTAATAGTCAAGTGCTCGAGGATATTTTCATGTTTAGAGACTCTGAAAAGAGCTTAAAATAGAACTCCAGGGTTTCACTTTTTCATATTTTTCGAGAGCCCTAAAAAGTGATAAAAGTTCACTCAACATCAAAATGATCCATTTTTATGTTATAACCTATTTTCTCCACATTAAACCCAAAAATTATCATATATTCTCAAAAACCATAGAAAAAACCCCAAAAAAATTGAATTTAAAAGGTCAAAGGAATAAAAATAATATTTAATACCCTATTTTACTTAACCCTAAAATAGTAAAATCATTTTTACTATTTTAGTTTTTAACCAATTGAGAGCAAAAAAGGGGGTTTTTTACCACAAACTTCAGGAGTTGAATCTGAACAAACTGTTGGATGAAATCGAGAACCGTCTTTTCCAGGAAAGAGAGCTCTTCATTATATTCATTTCCATTGTATTAATTTTTCATTTTAGCCATGTATTTGGTTTTTTGGGGACTATTTTCTTTTTAAAATGTCCCCTCGGATGTGTTTGGTTTCCCTTCATCAGTACCACGCACACCGACTATTTTTTACACAGATAAATCCACAATTTGTGCAGTTTTTCTCTTGATAAACCGCGTAAATGCACTCTGTTCATAAAATACAGTCAAACAAGTGCTGAGGGTTTTCTAAAAAATCGGAATTACGCCCTCTAAATTTTCAAAATCACTCACATTGTTTTCTCATATTCCACAACTATTATTTTCAGCCTTTTTTACTATTCATAATGGAGTGGAGAGAGAAAGAGAGTGAAAAACAAGATGTCGAAGCTCTTCACGATCCAGCAACACTGCACGCCCTAAGAGATTGTGGCCTATACAAATATTGGATAATTCTAGGGATGAAAGTTCAGCTAGATCTCATGACTTGGATGGTGAGGGCATGGATGTCCAAGATCAGTGATTCATGATAGGATATCAATGTCTCACCATAGATTTTGATGATATCTAATTTTTTAATGGAATCTCTCGCAGAGGGACAGATGTATATTTGTATGGGCACAGACCGGTTGGAGAAAACACCGCTACTTATTTAAGGTGATATTGTGTTGATGGGGCTCAGCTCAAGGATGGTAGAATTGGCATCAAAACCATTGGGCAGCTCTTCTTGAGAACCATCGCCTTTACAATTACTAGATTATGTGGAAGCACAATGCTTCACTTGGACACAAAGGCTTAGATACATATTGTCGTAGAGTGTTCTCAACCCACTATTTTCAATTGGCATGAACAGGTAGTTGTCAACATGAAAGGGAAACCGACTAGAGTAAAAACAGGGAAACTCAAAAACTTTGGATATGGTGCTATCTTGATTTCATTTTCTTTATAGCATATTCCCCTCTTGTCCCCACAACAGGTTTTAGCAGAGATAGGAGGACCTCAGGATCCTCACATTCTTTTGTGGGTATTGTTGATGGCTCGCCATGGAGGTGATGGCCCGGTGGTCAAATATACGCCTAATTTCTTCGGATGGCTCGAACGTCAAATCATCAGATTGAAGACTTTCCATATGCAAGGATTGATTGCATAGGTGACTCAGATATCCCATTCCCAGCAAGGATGCAGTGGGGTGACCTAGGTAAATACTTCTCATTTTTATGGTTTTGTTTTTTCTAATTTTTGTTTTTTTTTTACATTCAAACCTAATTATCTGAATTGGTCATGCAAATATTGGCCCGACTAGACCAGCAGGACTATGGTTCTTTGACAAGAAGGGGGATCAGGCAGTATTTGTTGCGGTGCCTAACCTTGAAACAATAGAGGCCTTGATTGAGCTAGAGCATAACCTGGAGAGGTTGGCTCTAGACATTCCAAAGACTAGACTTGATGATTTTCCTTTACGATACTAGAGCCACATCGTAGGAGTTACAGGGTCGATCATTCATCTACTACGACGCATAGCACGTGCTATAATTTGCTATCATGATCACCATCATGGCTAGTCACTAGTCTTTTAGGGTTAGATTTTGATTTTTGGTATCAACATGTTCATATAGTAAAGGCCACAGGAATTCATATCTTTGGATGACAATTTTTGTAACATTATTACCTAATGGAGGTCACTACTACTTATCATTTTAGTTTATCTTATTTAATATGTGGATGAATATTGTTTTTGTTTCCAAATGTTGCAAATGTATATTTAACACGTGATTCGCCAATGCATTAGTTAATGTGCTTAAATTTCTTGAAATATGTTGATACTCAATGTAATAAAAATGTCTTTCCAAGAGACGGACCCATAAAAACATACTTAGAATTGTTGAGCTTCTTACTGCATAGACATCAGTTAAATATAATACTATGAGCTGTGAATCTAACCTAATGATAAAATGACGAATGCCAAATGAAATGGAATCAGAAAATAGTTCAATCACTACACTATACTCTATTATGTTATTCAGTGTTTGACTAAGGCATATCCCGTGAATAGAAACTAACTCATCAGTGGGCGAGTTAATAGCGCAAGTTGTGGAAGCGGGATTTTGAGTACTGTGACTAGTGCCATTAGCAAAGCTAATCTAAGTCTGAGGGAATGTCGAAATCTACAAATCAAGTGTAACACAAGATAAGTAGGAGAAGTACCAAGAAATCATAAAAAATGCAAAACCTAAGGCACACACTCATAAAACTATGATACAAGTAATGTACAAAAATATTCATGAAATGAATCACGCATAATATTTATTTAGGTAGATACCGTTCCTGGGCTCTCCCAAAGAAACATTGTCATAATCAACTAGTTATATGCCCCTTTGGCTAGTACGTGTTTCAGAATGTAAGGGCCATGCCACATGAGTTAAAATTTACCAGCGCCTAGTTTATCATGTGCTTGATCATAGACCAAGACTAGGACCTTCTGGATATGAATGAAGCTTCACGTTTTGGTCAAACTAAGCCTTAACCCATTTCTTATGAGCCTCACTAGACGGTGCAACATCACGACGAGTCTCATCTAATCATGCAAAGTACAAAAAACGCTCTTCCTCCATAGAGGTAGCTAGTGGCAATTAAATGTCCAGTTTCAACGACAGAATTTCACATTCAATCGAAAAAACTGCCTCCAAACTGTAAACAAGTTGGAAGGGAGTAAATATAGTCGATGTTTTCGCGGAGGTACGGTATGCCCAAAAGGCTGAAAAAAAGCATAGTATGCTATTTTTGTTTATTAATGTCGAAAATCCATTTGATCATAGTGGTAAAAACCTTGTTAACAACTTCTACTTGGAAATTTTCTTGTGGATAATAAGGGGTAGAGCTGTCATGGCGCAATCTTAGCTGTGTAGAAAGCTCAGTCATCATAAAATTTTGAAAGTGGATACCATGGTCCATAACGATAGATTGTGGTTTGTTGAACCTAGAAATTACATGGTTGAATATAAAAATGGCTATAGTTTCGCCATTGTCCTTATATGTAGGCATCGGCTCGGCCCATTTTGTAAAATAATCTACTGTGAGAATAATATACCCATGCACGCTGCCCGAGTGAGGGTTACATGTAAAAAATCAATGCCCTATTTATCAAATGGACTGACAGCTATGATTGGGTTAAGAGGATTTGGAGGTGCACGCATCTTGAGATTGTAAACCTGGAAATTATGGCACTTCTGAACCGTGGTTATGTAATATTTAAACATCGAGGGCCAGAAATAGCCAGTGCACAATATCTTTTGGGCAGTGGAAAACCCTGACATATGACCACCACAAGCTCCAGAATGGCATTAATTTAATGCCTTCTCGGCTTCCTCATGTTGCAAACAATGTTGAAAGATGGAATCAACACCACAACAATAAATTGTATCACCAACAACAGTTTATTTCTAGTATTGGTACCAGATTCGACGACAATCATTTCGAGAAAATTTGGGCTGAAAAGTCTGAGCTTGAAGATATATAATGATATCTCCATACCATGGATCTAAATTAATGATAAGAAATATGGATTCGTCTAGAAGAGAATCCTTTGCCATGGTTTCCGTCTCAATATAGGGAAAGTCACACAATAACTCAGCAAGTACCAAAGATTTCTTAGACATAGATATTTCAAATTCTAAATCGAACTCTTGTAGGATACCTATCCATTTAGAATATTTTACCCCTAGAAACTGTCTGGTATGAATGTAAATCATAGGGTTGCAATCAAATATCACAGATTTTTTGCATAAGAGTATATAGTGACGAAAACGTTGGACAACTTGAACGGTCTCCAAGGCCAATTTCTCCACATGTGCATATTTGATTTCATTTTTTGTGAAATTCCTACTCAAATAATAAATCACATGGTCATCGCTAGATTCGTCTTCCTAAACTAGCACCATACCAATGGTGGCATCAGATGCAGCTAAATACAAAAAGTAGTCACGATGATAATCAGGCAGATGCAACAATGGTGTATGGGTCATGTGTTTTTCAATGCATCATAATATTTTTGAGAAAGCATGTCCCAAATAAATGGGATACCCTTTTTCAAAAGTCGAGTAAAAACTTTAGGTAGCTCGGCATAGTTAGGTATGAATCTACGTAAAAATTTCGCTCTCCCCTGTAAAATTTGGAGTTGGCGGAGATTGGAAGGAGGAGGAAAATTGACAATAGACTCTACCTTGAGTGGATAGACACGAATGCCTTCCTTTGACACAAAGAATCCCAACAATCGACCGATTGTACACAAAAAATTCATTTGTGAGGATTCAGAAGAATATTGTAGTGCCTACATCTAATTAAAATTGCTCTCAAATGCATTGGATGATCTCGTCATCTTAGTGAGTGAGTTGGTAAGTCATCAAAGTAGGGTTGCACAATATGTTTGATATCTTTAAATGCGTAAGACATTGCCCTTTGAAAATTTGCGCTAGCATTCTTCAATACAAATGGGAGTTTTTGATATTAAAAAGTTCCCCATGAACAAATGAATGCAATTTTATGTTGATCAAAAGTGAGTATGCTTATCTAATTGTATCCGAAAAATCCATCCATAAAAGAGAAAATATTATTTTTGGAACAATCATCAACAATTTGATTGATATAAGGAGTAAGATAACTGTCCTTTGGAAAATCTTTGTTGATATCCCTATAGTCGACGCGTACTCTAATGGTCCCTTGCTTATTGTTAACTGGAACAATATTTGACACCCAATCAGTCAAGGGAATAGGATAAATGAAACATGCTCTAAGTGATTTTTCAACCTCAACTTTTATAGCTCCAAATTTTCATGGATGCACTGGACATAATCTCTATCTAATAAGTTTAGCATCGGTGTAAGTCTTTATTTCATGAACTACATTTCTATGGTCAATTCCTGGAATTTACTCATATGACTAGGAAAAAATGTCTTAGAATTCCTGAAATAGGGCTTTATACATCTCAATTTCGTCAAGGGATCATGAAGCACCTATGTGAATGTTCTTAGTAATTTCAGGTTTAACTGAGATGTTGATTAGAACATTTGTAGATATGTTTCCTAGATTCGTTTTAGAATTCGAGTGAAGGATTGACATAGGACATTGAGGACTATCCACAGTCTCAAATGAAAACATAGATTAAAAATCATTCTTAATTCTATGAAGGCTAGGCAGAAAGGATGAACAATGATGATAATCATCCCATGGCAGTTAATCCAAAGTCATGATTTCCACAATACTATCATCAGTTTGAAACACGTTATCGAAGGGATCAAGAAATTATATTGGTACTAATCATGTTATGAAACTAGCTCACAAAATAGAAGAAAACATAGATCAACGACTTAGAAATCAGCCTCTTCTTGGGGGAAACCTCCTTTACATTACATAAATGAATAATTATTGGATGATACAAATGATAAAACCTACCTTCTATATATAGGAGTATAAGGGGTCACAATATAACAATATGGGGACCACATGAGCACAACAATAACAATAATGGGGCTACACCTATGGGTCAAAATAATAAAAATATGGGGACTAAATGGGCACAACAATAACAATAATGGGGCTACACTAACAATAAAAATAAGGGTCTACACTAGTATTATAGGGACCTAACATGCCCCTCTTCTTCAAAAAAGTTTTTTCCTCGACGCTTGATTATTTCTGGATGCTTTTGTATAAAATTACCATCCTCCCATGTGGAATCCTTGGCAGGTAAGTTCTTCCACTTGATGAGATATTCTGAAATTGATCGATTCCATAGTTGTTGAGTTCTTGCTTCCGTGACTTCTTCAGGTTCCAATATGATTTTTCCATCCTTTTCAAGTTATGGAAATATTGTTTGAACTGGGAGTTTGTCACCTATAACCTTCTTTAAGCATGAAATATGGAAAATTGGATGCACTTGAGAAGATGCAGGAACCTCCAATTTGTATTCCATAGTACCAATATTTTGCAACACCTTGTAAGGACCATAGTACTTTGGTGATAATTTATTATCCTTCTTAGCTTGCTTGAGAGACATTTATTTATATGGTTGTAGCCGTAAAAATACCTACTCACCTACATCAAAACTTCTTTCGTTGTGATGTTGACATGCCTGTTGTTTCATTTGATTCTGCACTAAACTTAGGTTATCCTTTAAGATTTGGAGAACTTTTTATTGATGCTCGATGTGATATTCCATTTTTTGAACCTTAGAATTTTCTCTTAAAGATGATTTTGATGTTAGAAACTCTAGTGAGCATAATTGTACATGTTGGACACCTAATCCTTCTAGGGTTACTGTGGAAGCTCGAGATACTTAGGGAGTCCAAGAGACCTTGGAATGTGAATCCAACGATCACCCCCAATGTATGATAAATATGTATCATTGTGAATAATATTTCATCAGATTCTTATCTTCCTATCCTTGTCTTCGCCCTGATTTTGTTTGACATGGTATCAGAGAAGGAAAAATTTTTGGCCCTGCTCCAATTTGAGCCACTCTTGTGGTCTTCTGATATGATCTAATTACTTGGTTATTTTAAGAGGGTTGTTCATTTTGTTACCTCTTGCAATTTGAAGCAATTTGAAGTAATTCCCCTTCTTTCTCAAACCTGCTTAGGACTGTGACTTTCCTATCTTGTTAGATTTGTTTATTTCTCCACTCAGACTTGTGCACCTAATGCTCTATTTGCCTAGCATTATGATATTCTCCCACTGCTCTCTGATTATTTTATTCCAACCCAATGCTCCTGTTTTCATGTCAAACTTTTTATATTCTAAGCACATCATTATGTCTATTCGTTGAACAGTGTTGAACCACAACTTGTTGTAAGACGAATGTCGTTGAAGCATTGGATTGGAGTGTCATAAATCTCCCGCTAAGTGAAGATTGAATGATTGGATTGATTTTGTGCATTATAGTCTTGAATATCATAGTTGTTGTTGTGTATATGAGCAGTGAATTTTCGTTGGTTGCTCTTATTGAAAGTTGGAGGGATTGAAAAATAATTAGCATTGTCATCAATTTAATGTTGATGCATGTCTTCGTAGAGAGAAGCATAGATGCATGTGTCCTTGACTCGTTCTACACTATAACATAGCTCTCTTCCTATTGATTCATTCCTTTTGAAGTAGATTCTTGGAATTCCTTCTTGTCTCCATATTCATAGTGCCAAACTGTTATCTCCATAAATTCCTTTTATTGTGCATTTTCCTATAATATACTTGGCTCAGTAGAGATTGTTGGCATCAAACGCTTAGACATTCACTTGTTTGGTCCTCCCAACTCCATTTGCAATCTTGGTGCATGTTGTGTTTGAGTGCGTCGATTAATTATGTGCATTGGTTTATATGTGCACACATTTTGTAATTTGCGAAGAAGGGAAGGAAGTAGCGCTTAAAAACCATTTTTGAAATCTCTGTAATCGAGATATCTTAGCATTGTGCGGTAACGCTAAGAGCAAAACTAGTAACGCAAGCAACATGTTAACTGGTGGCGATATTATGGGGAAAATGGGTACAATTTCTTGCAATAATGCTGCAATGGTACCAAAATAATTCTAAAGCATTAGAGCAAGGTCTTGAAAGAATTCATGTCTCTTGGATAAGTTGAGGAGAGTGCTTTCTCTGTGCTCCGGAATCATGACCATCCTCGAGGAGTTTCAAGGCGATGTGACTGCTTTGAAATCAACACCTGTTCAGTGCGTGTTTCTGGTCACTCCCCACCATACTCATTAACGCATCAAGATATTCCTTTGCCCACTAGTTCAAACCTTGGACATAAGAAAATACCGGTTCCACACTATGCCACCTCCGCTAGCCACATAAGTGGGAAACACCGGAATATTTTCAAACCAGTGTAAAATCGTGTTGTACCAGGGGCAACTGGACGTCTTGAATTGAGTTGATTGTGCTCAAGGTGCTGAAGAGATGTTTTTATCAGCATATCAGAGGTCGTGGCCTTTTCCTACTTGCTAGACGCAATGTAATAAATCCTTATTGTTAATTTGAGGCCGAGTTTGGGACTCTTTGTTTGTTACATTAGCTACAAAATTAAAGACTGGGCTACATCATTGGTTGTTGGTTATATCTATCATTTCCAAAATATGATAACACGATTTCAAGGGAGACAATTTCAGATTGTTTAAGTGGGTGCTACACGCAATTCCTCTTAAGTGGAAAGTAAATATCTCATTTACTGATTAGGCTCTATTTATTCTAATATCTCCAAATATTTTTACATTTACCCAACATTAATACAAACAAAAGGCATGGAAAGAGCCTTGGTCAAGAATTTTGATATATAGAATATCAGATGAAGGAACAAAATGGTACATACTCTCAATGCTAAATCTAAGAATTGCAACCACTATTAGGGATTTGTTCTTAACTAATTCCACAACAAGAATCTCCTTGTTTGTAGAGTAAGGCCAAGTTTGTATATTTTTAGGGTTGTTCATTGTGCCCATTTACTAAACATATTTTGTGCATTGATTTGGGGTTTAGCACTAAGGATTTTCTATTAGGCTATCTTTTCTTGATTATCTTATCATTTGCTGAAAAAATGGCCAAATTTGATGCAGTATTAGAGTTTTTGAATACTTTGATACTCTCCACTATTGATGGAATGGTAAAAATCAACAAAGACTATCTTGCTGACATTCAAACTTGTCTTCAAGATGCACACGAAAAGATCGAGTTTTTGCAACTCGAATCACAACTACAACAAGAAGAGCTACAACAACATCGGCATCATTATGACTTGTTCCAGATTGAGACAGGCTCCCATCAGAAACAAGAATATAAAGTTGAGGTTGGTTCACATTCAATGCCCATTTTAAGGGTGGATTTGTATGCAAATGCAGAAGCTCAAGTTCCACCTCCCAAGCCCATCATCAGACCTTGGGAAGAGCTTATCCACAACAAGCACAAAACTTGTCTTGGATATGATAAGGATGTGTCTTTTCATATTCCAGATTACTCAAAGCCCATCCAGTTCCATAGTGCAGGATTTCTTTATGACAATTCACCTTCAGTTGTTCCAGATTTTGCTCCTCTTCCACACCAGCCACAACAGAATATTAAATACCAACACTATGATCGAGTTGGCCATATGAAAGATCATTGTTTTGATCTTCACCCGCATAAGCACTACCATAAAACCAATCATTCTCCATAAATATGCTTCAGAAACAAGCCTCCTGCAAAAATAAAGATTCATCTTGGATGGATCGCTTCTTAGAAATGGGAATCAACAATCAAGAAGATGTTTCAGTCATATGTCAGAACTTGTTCTAGAGTATTGAACAGTCTTGCAGTTGAGTTTTCATCATCATTTCACCTTGTATATAATAGGAGGGGAAATGATGGTCATATACGAGATTCAAAGCCACATCAAGCGAGCCTGAGCCATAACCTTCTATTTGAGATTCAAACTGTAGCTAGAGACATAGCAGTTCAAGCGAGCCTAAGAAACAACCTTCCATTCCAAATTCAGAGTTGTAGCCAGAGACAAAAATTCCCATGAGCATGCCTTTGGTTGGTAGTCAGCCTTAAACCATCTATGTGAGGTTGATATTCTTCCTCTTCAAATAATTCAGGACACTTCCTCTAGCATAAGACTTCAACTTCTTGCCATTTTTGGTAGAGTTTCAATAATTTCATCAAGCATTCCAGAGTTGGTGGTCATCCTTAAAACATTGCAGTTGCAAACCTCCCTTTTCCAAGTTGAAGGTCTCCCTCTTCAAAACATTAGGAGCACTTTCTCTAGCAGAAGACCTCATCTTCTTGCCAGATTTGGAAGAGTTCCGGGAACTGCACTAAGCATTCTAGTGTTGGTGGTCATCCTTAGACAACCTCCTTGTGCCAACATTTCAGAGAGTACATTTAGCCTAGTGCTGCCATTTTGTATTACATATCTCTTCTTGGACTCACACATACCCCTTCGGATTAAGGGGGGGAATGTTTGACACCTAATCCTTCTAGGGTTAGTGTGGAAGCTCAAGAGACTTAGGGAGTCCAAGGGACCTTGGAATGTGAATCCAACGGTCACCCCCAACGTATGATAAATATGTATCATTGTGTATAATATTGCATCACACACTTATCTTCCTATCCTTTTCTTCGTTGTGCTTATGTTTGACATTACAATTACACCTTGTTGTTATTTCTTTAGAATATTTTTCATTCCATTAGAAATGATTAACTTCCTGGTTTACCCAAAGATTGTAACCATTGAACTCCTAATACAACATAAACACCACCCGTTGGAATGGAAATAATTGAGCTATTCAATACATATTCCCCCATCATTATCTTGATATTATGGCACTTTCCAGAGAAATTTATAGTTCCTCCATTTGTAACCATCACTTGACACTTTGGTGCTGGATATAAGAAGCAATTCAATTCCTCTACATGCGTCATAGTAGAGTTTTCTTAGGGATAAATGTGTGGATAATTATTTTTTGGAGGCATTTTAGAACCCAATACAGATATCTATGCTTAAATATTCCATTGGAAGCACTTCAAACTGATTTTTCAAACAAAATTTATCATTAGGGGAATTTTGAGATCTAAGATGGGCCTCCTAAGAAAAATGTCCAACCAAAATAAACTTTATAATAACTAGTAGGATTCAAGATGATGATGTCAACCATGGGGGATGATTCACCATTTTACGAGTAAAAAAGTAACAAAAATTAAAAACTAATAAAATAATAAAACTACTTTTTCAACTCATATTTTCAATTTATCTCCTTAAGGTTTTACTCAAATTTTGAGTGGGATTACTCATTGGATGAAAAATTTAATTCCTCATCCAAGGAGTACCCATGTTGCATACTTTCGATGGACCCTACTAAACAAAATTATGTAACATGGATACTCATTGGATGAGGAATCAAATTATGCATCCAACGAGTGTTTCCACTCGAAATTTGAGTAAACCCATAGGGAGATAAGTTGAAAATATGAGTTGAAAAAATAGTTTTTTATTTTTTCCCCTCTAAAATTTGAAGATGTAATATAATATTATTTTATTATTTCCACTATTGTTCTATAATTTCCTTAGGAGGCCCATTTTAAACCTCAAAATTCCCCTAATGGAAAATATTTTTTTTTAAATACACATATTTTTCTTGCTTTTAGGAGCTCGATATTGAAATGGTTGTAACTTTGTAATTTTGGATCTCCAAGATCTGAAATTCAGTCCTATAGTATCCCTATCAGTCGTCTTTCCAATGCCACATGTTAGGCCTAATTTTGATTCTTCAAGGAAAATTTATGCCTAATCTCCCACAATGACCTAATTATGGATTGTTTCAATAGAGAAAATTTTTACGGAGTGCCATGTGTCATTCTTTCTACCTTCGGCTCTTAAATCGATACAAAAGAAACCACAATCCGTGCACTTTCGGCCACTTTTTACAGAATTCAAATCTGATGCCTGAAACAAAAATTATGGCGCTTTACTCTCAGTCACCTATTTGAGATGAAATTTTAGAGCCTACAAAAACCCTAACTTCCATAGATCATATCTCCGAAAATATTGCGAACCAAGGTTTAAAATGTTTGCACAAAGTTCATCAAGATTTCGGCTCCACGTGGTAAATATTTCAGCTTCTGAGGCCTCGTAAAAAACAAGTTATAGTCAAAATTCCAATATGTCCTGTTTGAAGAAGTGAAACCCTAGAATCCCAAGCTCTGATACCAAACGTTAAGAAAACCTCTCACAAAATAGAAGAAAAGATAGATCAACGACTTAGAAATCAACATATTCAAGGGGGCAACCTCCTTTATGTGACATAAATGAAAAATTCTTGGATGATACAAATGACAAAACCTACCTTCTATATATAGGATTCTAAGGGGCCACAATATAACAATATGGGGACCACATGGGCACAACAATAACAATAATGGGGCTACACTAACAATAATAATAAGGGGCTACATTAGTATTATAGGGACCTAACAAATCGTAGCAAATGAAATAACCATTAATGGTCACATTAACTCGATTAGTTTCAGATTATAGTGGGTTGTAAAATGATTGAACTACGTGATAAACCGATTCAAATGGGCTCAAAGACATCGCACATCCATACGAGGTTAATTTAGAATCTAAAGGCACAATCCAAGGATCAAAAGTTTTCATTGTTCTTGATGTAATCATATTAACTTGGGAAATATTATGAGGAAAATTGGGTGGAGGGAGTGAAAAATTTCCCACGATAGACGAATCCTTAAGAAAACCTACCCCAACATCTTCATATGGAGTAAACGTTTTTCCAACAAAGGGTATACTACCTGTAGAGTTAGGGTCCAGAGTGTAGTAAGACAATTGGTCTAATTTTATGAGTTTTCCTTTATGGGGAAACATTATCATACAAAAAAAATGACGAGACCACTACCGACATAGCATAGGACCAGCTTTATCCCAGTAAAAGGTTATAATCAAGCTGAGCATCAATAACATCAACTTCAATTTCGATCGTCTTACCTTCTAACTCTATAGGTAGATCATTTAAAAATTCCATATGGAAGAAAACCTCTTCCATAAAATGCTTTCAAAGTTTTGAGAGATTGATTGATGGTTGTAGAAACCAAGGCTTTCCAATAAGAAATATACATGATACATGTAGAAGCTCCTTCGCCAATTATCGTGTGAAAGACTCGTTTAGTTTTGACGAAAATTGGTATTTAAAATTCCAATTGATGCAGAAGTATAGGTACATGATTCTAAAGATCAAAGATAATGAGATTAGAATACTGGGGATAAATAGCTCCTATTATTGACAATAAAAATTTCCTTTGTGTTGGACAAGTCTGTGGCACTTCAAGGGCCGACATTGTTGAAGGTGACATAGCCAAATCTTCAAAAATATTGTAATTTTGAGCAGCTCATGCATGAGGATTAAAAGTTGACTTTTGAAGAACACCTTTAGGATGCGATCGAATCACCATGTCAAAAATAGGTTTTTCAATCTATAATGGTTTAGGAGGAGGAGGAATTGATGTGGAAGATTGACTAGGTGAACTAGTATCATTTCCATTTACAACATGACCCTTAGATCCGTAATCCTTAGATCTTGTGGCTACCATAACTTGTGAGGAAATCATCATGATATCCGTCAATGTAAAAGAAGAAGAAGGGTTGTGTGAAACCATATTACTATCCTAAGAAGGAAATGGATCCTTCAAAACAGCAAGGGTGGACGAACCTTTAATGAATTTATTAACCTTAGCATGATGAGGGCACTACTTGGTGTAATTATATTCATCACAGATTAGACAAGGATAACAAGGCTTTTTATTTTTGTCAAATGGTTCAGTTTTGTCTAATTTCTCTTTTGGAGAAGAATTTTGTTTTGCTTTACCTTTTCCTTTATTTTTACCTCCGGCTGATTTATTATTTCCAGTAGATGAATCTGCGACATTAAACTCAGAAGTAATTTCTAGAGAAGGATTTTCCCTTGGGTGAATCTATTAAATTTGCAATCTGATTAGTTTTGGAATTTATCTTCTTACTCTTAGATTGATGGCTAACAAAACCCATCACACCATCAACGACGTGGGATCCTATAGGAGTCGAGGTTATTTGTCCAAAGCGAGGAAAATCCATAATTTTATCATACAAAGTGCCAAATTGTGCGTAAAAAAGGTCTAGATATTAGGCACGAGCAATAACCTGATCTTCAGATACAGTACCTCCCTTGGCCACATCTTTAGTGATGAATGGAAGCAATGATTTTGTAAACCATTCAGCCAAAATCTGATCTGAAATAGAAACCTTAACTAGACGGCATCTACGTCTCCATTCATGTATATGATCAAAAATGTCAGTAGACGAGGATTGTTTCAAAGAAGACAAAATTTCGGTACCAGTATCATAACGTATGAGTAACTGAAAATGTGTCAAGAAAGAAATGGCTAAGGCGTTGAAGTTATGAAAGAGGCTCGTGGCAACTCAATGTCCTATTTAGATGTTGAATCAATTAAAGTTCATTATAAAATTCACAATCTAATGGAATCATCAATCAATGAATTCGACGCTCACCAAAGATGATATGGCATGACATGGTTTGGTGGGTCTTCTCCTGATTTGACTACAAATTTAGGAATTTCACTGGGCAACTTAGTAGGAATTTCTACCCAAAATGGGAAATA
This sequence comes from Pinus albicaulis, assembly GCA_034641835.2. NCBI lineage: Eukaryota > Viridiplantae > Streptophyta > Pinopsida > Pinales > Pinaceae > Pinus > Pinus albicaulis. The sequence continues at coordinate 1,102,907,038 of CM076577.1, forward strand.
GTAAATAGGACCATTCGTTAGCTGAGACAAATCTGGTAAATCTAAAGTTGCAACAAACGGTAACTATCGGTTGGGATCCTGTTGTGAAAATTGATTACACTGCGGGATAAGTCTAGTACCTGGAGGAGGATATCCAGTATATCTTCAGATAACATGTGCGATTGGTTTTTGCATTTCTCTAGGATAACCAGGATGATCCATACCAAACTGTGGATGAGACTAAATTTGATAAGTATGACCAGGGTATGGTCGACTTTGGAAAGACGTATTTTGGCCCATCTGCCCCAACTAATATTGCCCCTGAAAGGGTTGGATTTGTAAAGGTTTCCCTTGAAAGAACTGACTTTGATAAGGTTGGCCTTGAAAAGGTCGACCTTGAAAAAACTAGCCCTAAAAAGGTTGGCCTTGATAAACTTGTCCTTGATACGATGTTTGCATATTTATCATACCAATTTTTCCCAAAGGAATTTGAGGTATAGACTAGATCATATGACCCACTTGATAGACATATGTCTAAGGTATAACCTAAGTAGTTTGCTACACCAATACTTGAGGGGTAATTGGAAAATTAGTTTGAGATACTCCTGGGATGGGGGTTTGAGGTGAATTGAGAACCAGTTGTTGAAAAGATGTTTGTACAACAAATTGGATAGGATTATGTGGATTTCTCAGACCAGGCTATTGACTTGGTTCTTGAACAGGTGTTTTCGTATTTAATTGAGAGATCCCCTGGGAATGTTGCTGGACTTGTATCAAAATACCTTGAACAAGTATTTGTTGAATAGGTTGTCGAGTAGGATGAATAGGTTGGTAAATTGGTACATGTGGAGAAACTTGCAAAGGTTGTTGAATATATGCAGGGTTCCAAATAGTATTCATCGCTGGATAAGAAGTACCAACTAAGGTTTGTGACACAACAGGTTGACCTAAACTAGCTTGAGGTACCTAACCATAGTTTTGATAATTTCCATCAAAAGGTTATCCTCCAACCGTAGGATATGATCCAGCAAAAGGTTGTCCTCCAGGTGGAGGTGGTTAACCCCCATGCAAATTATAACCACCTATTGGGTTAACTTCAGGATTACCTACACTTTTGGAAACCATATTAATATAATGGTTTGATGTCAAACCTTGGGCATTAGAAGTATATATACCAACTAACATAGTAGAAATTTGAGATGAAGGAGAAGCTCCTGAAAAATTCCTAGAAAGTGACTGATATCCAGGAGGAATTGATCGACCACCATATAATAATGATTCTAGAGAGCTTGAAAACATGGATGTATCAGTGGGCATACTTCCAGAAATCATTCCTAAGATACTAAATTTGCACACAGAGTAATAAGGAGTGAGTTAACGTGGAAGACCTTGACCTAAAAAGTTCAAAGGTGTGAAATACTAAGGATCTAGTCAAAAGGACGCAAAAAGGTCTTCCTCATCTTCAGTAATATCTTTGATACTAATGAGACCAGGAGGTAGACTATGGTCCCCAATCTATAGATGTAAAAAGAGCTCACAAACAGTCACTAATAAAGAGAAATCATCTAATGCAAATGCCCTAGATGGTTTGGAGGGTCGATGACGACTGTAGAGGTTGGAGAGATGGTGCGGACGGGAGCAGTGACAGGGTCAAGGATAATGAGTTTGAGGGTGGGAAAAAGTAGGCAAGAAAAAAATGGGTGGCAGCTGGTTGTTTTTGGCAGAGGATCCACCCAGTTGTGATGGCGACGATGGCATGGATACGAGTGCCTGCAAGGTCATACAGGACTGTATGTGGATTTGTGCTTACCCTGAAATGACGAAGTGGATTCAAAAACCCACAAGTGTTGTTTAGTAGCATCAAAGACATGAGACTTCTTCCAATTGCTTACCTTGAAATCAAATGGAATCGATTACGACAATTGGTATAAATTCTAGATGAAACTAAAACGTACTCGATGCTCCATTCGGAAATATTCGATTGCGGTTGTTAGGATATAACTTCAGAAGGGTACCACGGGTTCGTGGTTATTTATGACCACCACTACATATATTATTATGCCCTAATTATGGTGTTTGATGCAAGTTCCAGCAAAGATGCTTCTTGGTTGGTTACGTTGGTTGCTACCTAATTTTGCACTATATTACTTTTATAGCAGCAATAATACTATCGTAATACACATTGTTGCTTATTACTTCCTTTTCTTATTACTTTCTTCGTTGTTTTCCAAGTTATGTTTTTTGAATAATTTTTCTTTTCTTTTCTATTATGGCCAAAGGCCTAAATAACGATGTGTAACTTGGAGAAGCTCCAATTCTATATAGCAAAGCGCTTTAATTTCACGACAACAAGGTTGAACATAGCTTACTAATGAAACGGGAACTATTACCTCAAAATGGGAACTCTAACAAAAAAAACATCAAAAACCCATGAAAAAACAAACCGAAAACAAAAAGTTGTATTCTGGAATAACCTTCTTCTTTTTTTCGGGGTAAATTTTCAACATCTTTAAAAAATGTTTTACTCTGGAATAACCTTTCTTTTTTTCGGGGTAAATTTTCAACTTTTTTTTAAAATAGAGGTAAAAACAATTTTTTTGTGCAAAAAACACGACGCAAATTGGAAAGTGTTCAAACCAAAATTTTATAATAATAAAAAATTATATTAAAAATTAAAAAAATAAAAACGAAAAAACCATTTTAAAAAAACAAAAAAAAATGAAATTCATTATATTTTTTTTTTTAATTCAAAAAAACAAAAACAAAAACAAATAAATAAATAAATAAAATTAAAATTAAAATTAAAAGATATATTGAAAATTGAAAGAAAAAAAAAACAATCAAAAAATTTAAATTTAAAAAATGAAAAAAATTAAGAAGGAAAATTTCACTAAATTAAAAAAAAAAAAAATATTTAAAAAAAAAATTAAATTAAAAAATAACCAATAATAATATATATATATATATATATATATATATATATATATATATATATATATATATATATATATATATATATATATATATATATATATATATATATATCAAAAAATTAAAAATATAAATTAAAATTAACCAAACAAATAAAATTAAAAAACATTACTTAAATTCAAATTATTTTTTTTTAAATTAATTGAAAATTAAAAATGAAAAAAAATATATTAAATAAAAAAACCAATATTGAAAAAAGAAATAAATTTTAAATATAAAAAATAAATTAAAAAAATATATACTAAACTTTATTAAATAATAATATTAACATAAACAAAAACTAAATGTTAAAAAAAATATTAAATTTTAGTACATAAATAAATTAATAAACAAATTTTAAAATTAGAAAAAAAAAAAAAAACTAAAAAACATTTTTTTAATTAAAATTAAAAATAAAACAAAAAATTAATTAAAATTAAAAAAGGAAAAATAAATAAATTAAAATTATTAAATTAAAAAAATAAAATAAAATAAAATAAACAAAGTAATTTAAAAAATAAAATTAATTTAAAATATAAAAATGAAAATAAAATTAAAAAATATTAATTTCAACGTTTATAGGTTATATTTTACTTAATTAAGAAGAAAAAGAAAAAAAAACAAAAAAAAATAAAAAAAAAAACTTATTAAATTTAAATTAATTAAAAAAATACAAAATTTTATTATATAAAAATTTAAAAAATTTAAAAAAAAATTAAATTTTATTAATGAATTGGCCCCCTAGCTTAGGTGGCGGCGGAGGCCAGCCGATATGCGAGCAGGGTGGCTGCACCAACCCCCTGGCCCAGGTGGTGGCGAAGGTTGGCTGCTGGGCGGGCGGGGTGGCTGCACCAGCCCCCCACCCGCCGAGTGGCTGGCCTCCGCCGACACCTGGGCCGGGAGGCCGATTCCGAGAATCGCCTCCCGACCCAGGTGTCGGCGGAGGCCACCCACTGGGCGCGCGGGATGGCTGCATGGGCCACCCCACTTACCCAGCATTCGGCCTCTGCCGCCACCTGGGCCGGGAGGCCAATTCCGAGAATCGCCTCCCAGCCCAAGTGGCAGCGGAGGCCGACTAAATTTAAAAATCTTTTTTTTTTTTTTAATTTCATATTTTATTTTTTTTAATTTGTTATATTTAATATTTGATTTTTTTTTAATTCAATTTTAAATTTTAATTTTTTTAAAATTTGTTTTTTTTTTAATTTAATATTTTAAATTTTAAATTGTTTTGAATTTTAATTGAAAAAATGTTTTTATTTTTATTTTTTTACTCTTATTTTTTAATTTTAAAAATTTTTAAATGGTTTAATTTAATAAAAAATAATTTTATTTTTTTTTAAGTTATTTTAAAATGTTTTTTTTTCTTTCTTTTTTAATATTAATTTGTTTTTTTCAAATTTTTACTTTTTTTTTTTTTTTTTAACTTTTATGTTTATTTTCTTATTATTATTTTTTTTTTAATTTAAATTTTGGAGTTGAGTGTGCAAGCTTTTGTGATCTATAACATTTTAATCATAAATCTTTTAGGAAATCACATAAGAAATTTAGGAACCGATGTGTTTTGAACTACCAATTGTAGTTCATCATCAGAATAATGAAGACTGGCTGATCTGACATCAATATTTATACCAGGAAAAGAAAAGCAACAATCAAAACCCAAGAAAAATTAAAAATTAAAAAAGGTCAAAAATAAGATTAAAAATATAAAAATATATAAAATAAACAAGAACTAAAATTAGCCCAAACTTAAAATTGAAAAAGTTAAAAACGGTTAATAATAAAAATTAACTTGATTCATGGTTAAAAACTTATGTTATTTTATGAAAATATCTTTCGTTAAAAATCACATCCAAATAAATTTGGTCGACGCGTTTCGAACCAGCCAGTGTGGTTCTTCATCAGGACTTGATGAAAAATCTGATCAGGAGACCCAATTAAATAGATATGAGAAGCTCCAACTAGCCGTTAAAAATAACGGCTAGTTAGACTAAATCAAAATCATAGAAATAAAAAGTCAAAAAATATATATAAGAAGATTAAAGTTTATAACATGAAAATTATTTATTATTATTTTTAATTTTAATTTCTATTTTTATTTTTATTTAATATACAATAGGAATTATTTAAATTATTTTAGAAAATTAAATAAATATAGAATTATTTCCATTAATAAAATAGTTAAAATATTTATTTTGTTTAATAATATTTAAAAACATAAATGATTAAATACTACTATAATAATACAAACAATAAAAATATAAATATAAATATAAATATAAAAATGAAAATAAATAAATAAAAAACTAAAATAAAAATAAAAATAAGGAGAAAAATAAAATAAATAAAAAATAGAAAAGAAAAAAATAAATGAATAAATAATAATTTAATTTTAATTTATATTATTAATATTTATTTATTTATATATTTATTTTATTTACTTATTTATTTATTTAATTATTTATTTATGATTATATTTGATTTTATTTTATAGATTTATTAAGTAAAAAATGAATACTAAATAATAATAATAAATAAATAGATAAGGTATAATATATAATTTTATTTTATTTTATTATTATTATTATCATTTTTATTTTTATTTTTAGTTTATTTTATTTTATTTTATTTTATTTTTATTTATTTATTTATTTTATTTTTTTAATTTATTTTATTTATTTAAGAATGAAGAGCAGGAATCCAACACCTGCTAACTATCCACCCATCGTCCCTGTTCAGGTTAAGAGGCCTCTTTTCAATTTCCAAGGCTTCTCGCAACTTGCGGTGGTGGAAATGGTCGATCTTCGCAATAACCTTAGCATCTTCAATGCAAATGTGATGATTAGTCTTCTCAACATGCTCTGTTAGGGCCGAGGAGCGTGATCTATTATGCTTAAGGTCAGCGACAAGCTCATGAATTATTTGATTAATAGACCGGCCTGTTTCCCCAATGTAAGACGTCCCACAAGAGCATGGAATCAAGTACACACCTTTACCATCCTTAGGGCAAATTGGGTCTTTAACAGATCTAAGGGAACTACGAATGGTGCGGTAGGGTTTAAACGAAGAGGAAACATTAAACCTCTTTAGGATCCTAGCGATTTTATCCGTAGTACCTTGGATAAACGGAAGGTGAACTCCAGATAATCGATCGCAAGGATTTTTCTTAACTCTAGGACCCCGCTCCGCTTTTTGAAAAGCTTTAAGGCAATGACTTATACTATAACCATTTTTATTTTAGTTTTTGGTTTTGATTTTATACTATTTTTAGTTTTGACTCGTGTTTTTAAGGATGGGTTAGTTTTGTTTTTGGTTTTTATATTTGTGTTTATTTTTATTATTAACTGTTTTTAACTTTTGCAATTTTAAGGTTGGGCTAATTTTAATTCTTGTTTATTTTATATATTTTTAGATTTTTAATCTTATTTTTTGCCGTTTTTTAATTTTTAATTTTTCTTGGGTTTTGACCGTTGCTTCTCTCTTTCTTCCTGGTATAAATATTGATGTCAGATCAAGCCAATCGTCATTATCCTGATGATGAACTACAATTGGTAGTTCGAAACGCGTCGGTTCCTAAATTTTTTATGTGATTTCCCGGAAGATTTATGATTTAAATTTTGAAGTTTTAGTTATTTTTTATTTTTGTATTTAAATTTTTTAATTTTAATTATTTTTAAATTGTCTTTAATTTTTTTTTATCATTTTGTTTATTTATTATGTGGTTATTTTTTTAATAACTAGAAAATTTGTTTTTGATTTTTTTTTGGGTTCAATTTTTATTTTTTTCTTTAAATTGTGTGTTTTTTTTTAATTTTTTCCCATTTTTTAATTTAAAGTTCAAATTTTTTTGTTTTCTTTTGTGTTTTATTTATTTATTTTTGTTTAAAACTTTTAATTTTTACAAGTTAATCTTGTTTTTTCTTTTTACATTTTTATTGGTTTTTTAATTATTTTTTTATATTTAATTGTTTTTTGTCATGTTTTTTAATTTTAATTTTATGTTTTATTACCAACATGAAAATCAACACTCCAAAAAAATGTGGTTGATGTTGCATCACCACCTTTAAAAAATCACTAACATTTGAAAACAAATATTCATACTTCATAAATAAAAAATTTAAAGTTTCAAAAATATGCACACAAAAAAAAGGGTGATTCTGAATCACCACTTTTCAAAATCGGGTGCTTTTTTGCTACCATGAAAAAGTAGGTACCACTTCAGTTACCTATTTCATCGGTAACCATGTTGTTGATGAAAACTTCAATGGTGGTCAGAAAACCTACTTGGAGAAGCTCCAACTCTATATAGTGAAACACTTTAATTTCATGACAACAAGGTTGACAAGAACTTCAATGGCCAATGGTCGGGATCAGAGAACGTGCTCTGATACCAATGTAGCGACAAATACTCGTATACGCAGTGGAAATATTAAAATATTTGGTAGACAAAGACATCCATTACACGATAAAAATTGTAAATTGTATATTATATAAAAGAGTTGATGATAGGATGATTACAAATGAGAATGAGTGCCTGCTTATATACCCTAAGCAGGTGTCCTTTCACAAATGGTTGTCTCTAAGACATGCCTCTTCATCACTATCTAACTAATCATTAGTTAATGACCTATTATTTATTATTACATTTACATTTCTATTTATTATTATGAATTATGAATTATATTCATAACAGTATAAACAACCAAAAAGAAGCATTTCAGATCTACACTCATGCACCTCCAAGCAAGGAAGACATTATCATTATTATAGCAAGGATCCTCTCCTTGAAGAAGGTCATCCAATGAAGTAGTAATCATCATTATCAAAAGGAAGTTGGGTCTAAAATGTTGTCATCATGAAAGGAGAAATCTCTTTGTTTGGAAGAAAATCATCCAAAAGGGAGCATCAATACATTTTATTCAACCACCATCAAAGTGATCAATGTGAAGATCTCATCTTCATTGGTCAAGTAAGTATCTTTTATTCTATAATAAAATTTGGTAAAATGACTTTTTATTTGCAAGGAGATCTATAAGCTAGTTGGGTCATCAAAGCTTCTTGAATTTAAAAAGGAGGATAGACATAATTATCGAAGAAAGTGAAGTCATTGATCATATATATGGAAAGGTCTCCGAAGGTCAAGCATTATATGAACACATGTAAAGGGATAAAAGGGCTAAAAGGATTCTTATGAAATCATTCAAAGGTCCCTTCATCCTTGTGTAGCAGGAGTGGAGACGTAAATATATATATATATATATATATATATATATATATATATATATATATATATATATATATATATATATATATATATATATATATATAACAAGCTAGAAGAAATATTCTCTGAAGATGCAGTAAAGAAGGTCATATCACTTAGACCTGATCTACATAAATTTGAAGGAATATCTTCATAGAATCTCAATTGCAAGATCAGGAAGAAACAATAAAAGAATAATCACCATTGTTTTAACTAGTGAGCAAGGTAAAAAAATTCCATGGGAAAAGAAAGTTACCCCATTCAACAACTTGTGGTTTCTATGCAAGATAGAAAAGGAAGAGTTGTGGGCAAAAGTGTTGAAGGTTAAAAGACTCAAACAATTGTAGAAAGGAAAGGGAAGTTGGGTCCTTAGATAAGACAGAACATCATAGCTAAGACTCAATGCTATGGAAAAGTTATGAACATTACAAAAGGGAAGCTCATATCATCGGAAAGATCAAGGATGTTGAAGAAGACCAAGGAAATATTGAGTAAGATATCTCTGCCATGATTGAGATAGTCTCCCTCACAAAAGGTCTTGGCATAGCTCGTAAGTCTTTTGTTATAGGATATGGCTATAATAAATAACAAGATGCAATGTAGCATCATGAAAGTATTAGAAACAAGAACTCGTGACATCAAAATGGGAATCATGAAGAACGAACAAAATTCATGACAGTTAAATATGGAGGATATAGCTCTTGCGAACCTCATGGAAATTGAAGGAAAAGAAGAAGTCATGCAGGATGAGGCTCATCATACATCAAGTCAAAAAGGAAACATATGCTGGATAGGGATATTCAAGATCCTCAAGCTTCTCTGATGGAATAGTCATTGGAATATTTACTGGTTTAGAGAGGAAGCAAGTGTTTCATCAAGAACTCCAACTTGTGGAATTCATGGGATGATGGTATAATGACATAAGAGAAGAAGATCAAGGGATTGAAGATATTTCAATCAAGGAAGCTGTTGAAAGAAGCCTAGATGACCTGAAGGTAAATGAGGTATGTATGCATTTATTTAATATTATAATGTCATGTCGTATGGTTGCAGGTAACATTGATCACTACTTCTATCCTAAGACGTATCTTCAAAGGAAAAGGATCTCGTCCTTTGAAAGGATGTCGAAATGCATAGTTCACACTAGATGAAATCAATATAATATGTCCTCATATGGAGGATGAGATGATTGAATACAATTAAGGAGATCTCATTGGAAGCTCCTAGGAATGAAATAAAATATGTGTAAATAAAGAAAGAAAGAGATCGTAAGAAGTGAAATGATGGTAAAGGAAATCAACATCCTTGAAGACCAAGAAGACTTGACTAGAAAATATCTTGGAAAGATATGTATACTCTGATGAAAGTATGAAAATATGAAGACCCTTGACAATGGATATCTTTAGGAGATGTGTCAACATATGTGAAGGATGTTGATACCTACAGGAATATGTCATGATGAAAGACCATCACTAAGGTAATTTTGTATTTAAGTGTTCATGTTTATAATTTAATAATATCTGGATGAGCTTATGCAGGGTTACCAAAGGGAAGTATATAGCTTCCACCATTGACAACCATATTGAAGGATGAAAGATCCTTGAAAGAAATATGGTATGGAGATAGCAGCATGACATGAAGCTAGACCAGATGAGAATACTAATGAATCACTCTCCGACGGAATGATGATATGACTTGTGGATGAAAGTGATGGATGGTATGTACCCTATGAAGAGATCCCAAAGATGAAGACTCCTCAACGAAGAAGAATTCATGAAATCGAAGGAAGGAGTTCTTCAGAGCAGTTGGATGTCCCATTATTTTCCTGAAGAGTTGTTGTAGGTCCCTGATTAAGAGGGAGCATGGAAATAAGTTTCTTACTTGGAAGAAACTTGGTAACTCCTAAGCCGAGAGGGAACTTAAGTACATTCCTTGTATAGGAATGAGTACATTCATTGATGGAATATGTCCTCCCTAATTGAGAGGTAGAGATAGACACATCATTCAGGTCTTCACCTTGGAAGACAGAATGGAGGATTGGGAAATCATATGTCATTTGATGCTATTTGAGGATGTATTATGGAATCCAAGATAAGAGTAGTCGTGGAAGGACCGATATTCTTTAAGGACTGGGAATCCAAGATAAGAATACTCTTGGACATACTCTGAGTGAACTCGGGTGGGGTGTGCTCCAAGAGAGACAATGATGAAGGTGTCTATTAATCATTGGTCTCGCCAACATTGGGGCTCAAGATCTCATGGAGAGTTGGAGTTGTTAGTCAAGGCCTTGCTATGTGACAATGTTGGTTGATATGATGCTATACATATGGGATTACCAATCTGATTCTTCTTATGAGAAATTCTTCAGATTGAGAATGACCTGGTACCATTATGAATGTCTCCCTAGTTAAGAGGGAGTGTTGAAAAGTGTAACTAGGTTCGGTCTTCATAATTACATGTAATTATGATTTTATGTAAAGAAAAGACAAAGGAAAATAAAATGTATTTATTTTATTACTTGCATCATGGATTTCATGAGCAAGGATTTTATTTATAGGTCAAAGACTTCTTCTTATTGTCTTTATGATTTTGTCATCTTTTCATACAGATAATTAGAGTCATGTTACACTTAGAAATGTCTAGACATCCCTCCAAAAGAAAATAACCGCTCTCCTTTGATGTTGGCCTCAAAATATATATATATATATAAAATGGTCATGTCAGCTCACACACCTATTCGGACACTCAGGTCGGCTATTTATATGGTCAAAATACTATAAATAGGAAGGTGCATACTCCACATTTCCATAGTGAAGTAGCTCGCATTCCTCTGAAATTTTCAGTGAAATGTATGGGTTTTTCGGATGGGCAGCAAGGTTCGGATCTCCTCTGAGTTCATGGATCGGTTGTAGTTCGGATAAGGTCATTGTTTGGTGACCACGGTTCAGGACAGTCACAGATTCGGGTTAATCACAGTCTTCTCATAGAAATATTTTAGATTCCTCTATACAATGATTTCATTATCTTGGTATGACAATTTTATTGTCTCGATGCTATCAAGAAGATCTAAGTCTTGTAATTACCACAGTCCGTGTACTGTACTCAGTGTTGTAGTTAGGATATGAAGATATCGATGATAATGATTAGTTTAGTAATGATGTTCATTCCAATGTTGGTGACAAGAAAGGAGATCTCGTCATAATGATAGTTAGAAGATCTCAATGGTGACAAGTGTCATAATGAAGAGGAGAATGGACAAGAAAAGAAGAAGTATTGTTGTGGACTTGGAGTGGCTTATAAGTCAAGGGTCATGGTCTTAGTATTCGCAAATTGGAATATCTATAAGAAGAATTGATGCAGGTTTTCCTCTCAAAGAGTGAGAGGTTTTGGCCTTGGCTCATAGCCTACATATTGTGTCCCTTCTCTATTTTATGTTCATGCATTAGTTATTGTTTGATGAAGAAGAACAGTAATAACAAAGATGAAGAAGATCATAACCTATGTTGTGGATGATTTTGTCACCCCCCTAGAGACAGCCTAGAGTTGCCATAGACCAGTGCCTAGGACATCTTAATATAGCAAGGAGCCCTTTTAGTTTGGGTTGTCAGTCCAAGAACTCGCTTACTATCTCTTGTTCTAAACAAGGAAATAAGTTTTGAATGGGACCAATCTCTCTCAGAAGCTAGTACAAAGACAAGAACAATGTAGGAACATCAAGTAAAACTCCAATACAAAGGCATCAGACAGTTAAGAGACCGCTTACTGTAAAGAGGGCCAGTTCAGATAATATATCACAGAAATTAAATATCGGATGATGAGTGCAGTGAGGAAACATAAGAAGATATTAGCTGGCATGAGACTGATACCCAGATACACAACAGAACCACATAAGGGCGCACCAATTTACGAATCCTTATATGACAATGGCATTTTAAAAGCACCCTCCTCAAGCAACTAATATAGCAAAAAATATGGAAAGAGTGAACATGGAACAGTATACCATGACTAGGCCTATTTAAAGTGCTTGACTAATTCCAGAAAGGGCATCAACAAGGATGAATCCTTACTGCAAACTAGTGAGTCACTCGCATTCTAGAACATGATACAAGAAGACAAATAGCATGAAAGAGATATTGTATTAACACATAAGAGAAATTACATACTGTGAGATACCAGAGACCAGAATCCTCATTACAGTCATAACCCCTCCTCACTGAGACCCTATGGGCTCTGAAGCTTCATACAGAAGATATTACAGGATGTATACGAGAGCCTTTTCACTGCACAGTCTGCTGATAGAAATCTGGAACCCCTACAATGTTTTCCCTTTTTCCTTTTCTAGAGGAGATGGAGAATTCTAGAGGAGGAGGTAGATGAAGCACATTTAATGACTCATCTTGAACCAAAATGGCGGAAAACATTCGCGCCCTCCCTATGAATGACTGATTATAATTAAATGTACTTTACAATCTATATTCAGAAATAAATGCTGGGAGATTAAAATCTCCTTATATACATGACACAACTAATAAAATATTTACAATGTGTTGCCTTCGACTGAGGGAAAATATGTTGTCGTCAGTGACCTGAGATATTCTGCATTTCTGCGCCGTACTCTCAGCCCTTGCTTTTGGATTTGAATTCCTGATCTTTAATGCAGGGCGAATTTCTCTGGAGGGTTCTGTAGGCCCATATCTTTGTCTTCTTTAATGGCGGTCATTTCTTTCATCTACCCTCGGCTTTCCCTTTAAATTCTGCCCACAGGGAATCGTCTTTTATGGGCCCCAAACCTTTGCAACAGAGGTAGCGAATTAAACGCCCTCCTGTTATATTTAAAACCTGCAAAACCCACAAAATATTAGAAAAGACGACACAGATGGAGGCGGGGATGAAGACGACGTCGTGGACACGAACAGGGGACAAGAGCACATAGGGTGGCGGAAGAAAATCGATGGAGGTATTGATAAATAGACGCGCTATGGGTTTTATACATAACACGGTCTGGACGAGATGAATAACAACAAACGCGAATAAAAACACATAGACAAACACAAATATATATATAACGGGGGAAAATATCTCGGACGTACGGGGGTGAACATGTGGGCGTATGGAGGACAAGTGGGAGAAAGACGTGGCGGAGTCAACGGGTGGGAGTGAGTGAGAGTGACACGATGGCGGGCCCTATGTTATAGCGGACAAGTGATAACGCGTAGGCAACTCTGACACACATCTGCCGTTGGATGAGGATCAGTAGATCGGACGGTTCACGTGAATCCCGCTGCCCGGCGATTGTACAGACATTAACGCGCGGGGGAAGCGGTTTTAAAACTCGTACCAGTGACACGCGGCACTTTCTCTATGGGATCGTTGCCCCCGCGGTAAATACCGTTGCTCCGATGAGAGTGGTGCGGGGGAATACCACCAGTTTCAGGCGCGCGGGGCCCTCCATAATAAACGTTCACCGCCCCGTTGATTTTATTAGATCGGATGGTGGATATCCCGCCCGGAACACGAACGATAAGCTCACCCCTTTCTTTTGGCCTGTGGTCCTGGGGCTCGGGTCATATGACAGCAACAAGGGGAGGGGCTTAGGACTTGGGTGCTTTGGCCCAATATATTTAAAATGCGGGTTTTAAACCTTTGGGCAATGTATTTCGGGGCGGAGAAGATGGTGATGAGCGCGGCATGGGGGGTTTTTGACCACAAAGACATTGGAAATAGATTTGAAAGGAACTGGTGGCCAAAATTTGAATGAAGGGGGGAATATGTACAACATCGGCTCCATCTGGGGACGGCATGGTCATCCTCGGGCATGTCGAGAACACGCAGACCACTGAATAGTTCACTCTGTTCTTCAATTCCCCTGCGCTTCTGCTTCAGGTCATTATCAGCATCTTTTTCCTTATAAAGATTAAAAACCAAAACAACTTATGTACAATATATACAATCAAGTATTCTCCGCCTGGGTCAGAATTGGAAATACGGTTTGAGGAATTGGCCATTCACAGGTGCATCCAACAAATCACCCTGTAGATTTTCTAGAGAAAAAGTGTTGTTTCTTCCCAGCTTCACTATTTTGAATGGCCCAAACCATAACGGATCAAACTTTGCGTGCTTGCCCTTTTCTGCTCTGCGAACATCCCATCTGAGAACCAGGACTCCAACTTGAAAATTTCTATCCTTTGCATGCTGATCAAAGACATTCTTCATTTTCTCCTGATACTCTATCAGTCTCTGATCCACCTGATTCTGTGTTTCCTCTAATTCCACCAGCTGATTAATCCTTCTGATCGTGTCATCTGGTTCCTCCTGATTCTCCTGCATAAAACGTGCCACAGGCAGTGCCAATTGCATAGGAAACACGGCTGCTCTTCCATATACCAACTCATATGGGGATTTCCCTGTTGCTCTTTTGCTGGTTATTCTATTTTCCCATAGAGCAAACTTCAATTGAGAGTCCCAGTTTTTCTGATTTTTAGCTATTGTTTTCTTCAGGGCTCTCACCAGGGTTTTATTAGATGACTCCGCTAGATCATTTCCCTGTGGATAGTATGCTGTAGAATGAGTCAGGATGATGTTATATATTTGGCAGAAATTCACAAATCTGGCAGATTTAAAAGCTTGTGCATTATCAGTTACAATTCTTGCAGGACAACCAAACCTAGATATGATATTATCTTCTATAAACCTCATGATTACAGCATCTGTACCATTTCTTGTAGGTATGGCTTCCACCCATTTTGTAAAATAGTCTGTTGCTGTCAGAATCCATTTATGTTGGCCACTTGATGGGGGATGTATTTCTCCTGTAAAATCTAATCCCCATTTCTGAAAAGGTTCATTTACATGAATGGGAATCAAGGGCAATGCTGCTAATTTCTGTCTTTCTGCAAACCTTTGGCACTTGTCACATGCCCTGACCCAGGCAAAAGTATCTGAATACAATTTTGGCCAGTAAAAACCAGCCTTCAAGATTTTATGAGTTGTAGCCCTCCAGCTGTAATGTCCTCCACATATCCCCTCATGAAATTCTATCATTACATTTTGCACTTCATTTTCTGTGAGGCATAACAGTAATATACCCAGAGGGTCTCTCCAATAGAGTTGTCCATTGGCAATTACATATTTCTGAGATTTCATCCTTACAGCTCTGTATTTTATCTTATCACAACTTGGAGGACAGCTAAGAGTTAAAAGATATTCAACTATTTCTTTATACCAAGGACTAGTTAGATATTTCACATGTATCTTTTGGGTGGCCATCTCTAGTCCTTGCTACTCTTCTTCCCTTTCGGATTCTTCATTTGCTATCCCAGATAGATTAATGCCTAGAGCTTGATGATTAGATTCAGACAACATTTTGGCAAGTCCCTGTCCTTTAATTAACTTAGTAGGCCTTATATCCAAATCATACTCCTGAATTTTTGCAATCCATCTTCCTCTTCTACCTTCGCTGTCTCCCTGAACCAGAATGTCTTTGACAGCTGCTGTGGGGACATATGCAGTAATATGAGATTGCAAAACATACACTCTAAAGGCTTTAAGGGACTTCACCAGGGCATATGCCTACTTCTCCAATATATTATATTTCAATTCAGCATCATAAAGCACTTGACTGAAGAAAGCTATAGGCTGTTCATATCCCTCTTCATTTTTCTGCAATAACACTCCAGCAACTGTGTGAGGTGAAGCAAATGAAAATATCATAAATGGCTTGCTGTAATCTGGTCCGGCTAACACTGGAGCTTCAGCGAATGCCTGTTTTATTCTTGTGAATGCATCTCTAGACTCCTGGGACCATTTTACTTCATTTTCCTTTTTCAACATATTGGTTATGTGCCTAACTATCTCTGCATAGTTAGGAATAAATCTTCTTAAGAAATTAATTCGGCCTAAAAATACCTGTACTTCTTTCTTATTTCTTGGCAAAGGAATGTTGTTTATCACTTCAACTCTCTTAGGATCAATTTTCACACCATCTTTAGTCACAATGTGCCCTAAGAGTTTTCCCTCATCTAATGCAAACAAATATTTTTTAGGGTTAAGAGAAAGGCCATACCTTCTGCATTTTTCAAAAGTTCTTCTTAAATGCTCAATATGCTCATCATCATTCTTTGAAAACACTGTGATATCGTCAAGGTACACCACCAAGAACTTGTCCTGTTCTCCGACAAAGGCTATGTCCATTTCCCTCTGAAAAGTAGCTCCTGCATTAATTAATCCAAATGGCATCCTAGCATACATAAAGGTTCCCCATGGTGTAGTGAATGCAGTTTTCTTCTGATCTTCTGGGAAAACAGCCACCTGATTATAACCAGAAAATCCATCCATCATTGACATTCTGGATGCTCCCACTACTTTCTGCAGAATGTGGTCCATTTTAGGCAGTGGATAATTATCTTTTAATGATGCTCTGTTTAAATTCCTGAAGTCTACACACAGCCTTATTTCTCCATTCTTCTTTCGAATAGGAACAAGGTTCGCTATCCATTCTGAGTACCTCAAAGGCACAATTATTTTGGGCCTTCAGTAACTTCTTGACTTCCTTTTCAATAGAGGGAAGCAGCAGAGGATTGATCTGTCTGAGCTTCTGCTTATAAGGCTTTGCGTCTTCCCTCAAAGGAATCTTGTGTTGCATTATACTAACATCAAAGGTTTTTAGGTCCTCATAGGACCAAGCAAATACATCTTTGTAAGATTGAAACAACTTCAAATACTTTTCTTTGTATTCTTCTGGGACTCTTTTAGATAATTTAACAATTTTGGGATCAGTATGAGTACCCAAATTCAAACCTTCCACTTGATCTTCTTCTGTCACTCTGCTTGGCTGCATTGGTACATCATCTTTATTAAATAATCTTTCTAGAGGTACCAGGCCTCTAGGTATAATATTACCTTTCAGCTGCAGTATTTTGTTTCCTGCTATCTTTTCTTCCCATTTGTTTTCTGCAATATTTTCAACTTCTTCCTCTTCATTATCATCAATCTCCATATTGGAGAATTCTCCCACAGTCTCCATAAATATTTTCATCTGTTCATCATCTTCGAATACCTGCCAATGCTTTATATTATCTGGAATGGATGGTCTGTACCGTACCTCCACTTCATATCTTAGAAGCGGATTCTGAGGAGGACGGAAAGTACTGGCAGCTACAGCAAGAGAGTCTGCTACTCTGTTTTGCTCCCGGGGCATGAACTGTATGTTAAATGCTGAGAAGAAATTTTCTATCATGTCCCATACTTTGTTTCTATATGCTCTGAGCCGTGGATGCTTAGTTTGAAATTCATTTTTGATCTGCCTTACCACCAGCTCAGAGTCTCCAAACACTTTTAAACACTGGATGCCCATATTCTTGGCTGTCTGCAGTCCCAATAATAGTGCCTCATATTCGGCCACGTTGTTTGTAGCCTCATACTCCAGTTTAAAAGACAGTGGCACCCATTTCCCTGTAGGAGAAATCAACAATACCCCAGCTCCATTGCCTTCCCTTGAATTTGCTCCATCAAAATGCAAAGTCCAAATCTCTAATTCCTGCTCTTCTTTAGGCTGCTCAGCTTGGATCTGACCAAAAAGGGGCTCATGTGCATAATTTTGATTTTCTTCTAACATCAAACATGAAAAGTCTCCCTCTTTGTTATAAACTGGAGAATTTTCTGAGCAGTCAACCTTAGTTACCATTTTAACAAATCTAGTCTCCCTGTACAACCTCCTTTCTTGACCTCCAAAGACTGGGACAGTAGCATATGTTAAATCCAATTTAATTGATCCCCCGATCTTGGTACCCCAGGATCTTGACAGCAGCATGCCAAAGCGAGTTGGGATATCAGCAACCACAATGTCCATGACCACACTCTTTGCTGGGATTTGAGCCAAATTGACCACTAAATCTTTAATCATTCCCAAGCATTTAACCCTTTTAGAATAAAATGAATATAAATCTTTATATGGTCTTGTAATTTGCATCCCTAGTTGCTCCATGACAGAGAGAGGCATAAGATTATGGGAAGCCCCAGAATCTAACATACAATTGTGTAGTAGCAGGTCATGAATGACTAGAGACACATAAAAGGGCGGAGTAGAAGGATCTATCTCCTCGACGTGTGGGCCAAAGACTACCATGGGTCTTTCTTCTTGAAGATTTAAGCTATCAAGTGCAATTGGTATTTCAGGAGGAAGCATAAAGGAGGTAACTTGAGACTGATATATAGGTTGTTTCAATAACTCAGTCAGGGGGGCAGGAATCTTAATCTTCTCAAGTTCTTTTTGCAAATTGAAAGCAGATGGGAGCTTTTCTGTCACAATTTCTTTCGACTCCTTATTTTCAACTGAAGACTTGACTTCTTTTGACATTGGCTCAGCATTAGGAGGACTGACTATTTTAGAAGAAGAGGGAATATGATCATTAGACTGCAAGGGGTTATTTAGAAGATTCTTACCTTTTTCTATGCATCTCTTTGTTGCTGATTCCTTTTGAGCAGATGCTTCTTTCTGAGGTGGTTCTTCTTCTTGCTCCTGAGTTCTGGTCCTCTTCCTTGAGGATCTGAGATCATAGTTGACGTTGAATTGTGCTTCCATGAAATCAGCAAATTGCTTGCAGTAATGGTCAATCTCTGCTTCTTCGTCTTCTTCTCGCAGGGGGCACTCCATATCATCATTATTTGAAAAGGCCAGATTGGAATCCTCTAATCCATAAGTTGTATCTCCAGTGGAGTCATCTGTTGGTCCTTCCAGGTACAAGGGATGAGGTACCTGATCTTGTTGTTCCTTTGTCTCTCTCGGCAATATCTGGAGAGGTGGTCTCTTATACTGGGGATTATATCCTCTGTTTGGAGCATTGTAATAGTTCTTGGGAGCTGCATTTTTAGCTTCCAGCTCCATCTTTATCATCTTGCTTATCTCATCCATTTTATCTGAATCCTTTTCTTGATTAGAGGTAGAAACCTCTTCTTTGCCTTTTCTTCTAGTTTCCTGTTCAATTTTTCGTTTTAACTTCCCAGTGGCAGCAAAATTTGCCTCCAACTCTAGAGCATCTATCTGAGCATCATCCAGGGTGACAGGCATTCTTTCCCGCAGAGAGAAACCGAAATCAGAGTCAAAAGCTGCTATGAAAACAACTTTGGCAGCAGCTTGGTGAGGTTTCATATCAGCAGGAAGGTTCAGATATAATTTATTAAACCTTTTGATAAATTCTGCCACCCCCTCGTTATGTTTCTTCTTTAGCGTATTGAACTCAACGAGGCACTGCCCGTGATCTTTCTTTTCTCCCCACTTCCTGAGAAAAGCATTCTTCATCTGGTCCCAGGTGGTGATTGAATGGTTTGCCAATGTCTTGAACCATTTTCTGGCTTCACCTTCCAAGGATTGCACAAATAACCTCGGGACCACATCCAGAT
Organism: Pinus albicaulis; assembly: GCA_034641835.2. Lineage (NCBI taxonomy): Eukaryota > Viridiplantae > Streptophyta > Pinopsida > Pinales > Pinaceae > Pinus > Pinus albicaulis. The sequence goes on from CM076577.1 coordinate 1,102,926,647, forward strand.
GTTCAACATTTAAGTTCTCTGCAAAAGAGCAGAAGGTCTCGAGGTGCTTCTGAGCATCAACTTCATTCTCACCATTAAATCTTGGCAAAATCTTCAAGTAATCCTGTGGCATATCATTTAGCACTTGGGGCAAGGCCAAAGGAGCATATTTATTTAATAGAAAAGCAGGAACATTGGCCATTGGGGGAGGCGGGGGTTGCACAACAATTTGAGATACAGATGAAGGGAGAGGAGTAGGAGGAAGCGGAGTATGAATAACAATGGGAATATATTGCACAGAAACCTGAGGTGTAGATGGGAATAACTCATGGTTAACATCAGCTACTTCTGTGACCTCTTTAATTTCTTCAGCCTCGGAAGCAGAATAAGGATCTTATTCAATCCAGGCACTTTCCCTACGTGGAGTTTCTGAGTAAAACTCGGGATTTTTTGTTCTAACTTCTTGAGAAGAAGAGGGCGGATGATCTTCAATGGAATATTCAGGGTTTTCAGAACGAACTGACTTCTTCTCTTTCCAAACTCTTTTATGAATGATCTTCTCCGGGTCAGACACAGGTGTTTTCGGCTGTGAGGTATCTGACCTCAAATGGGGCTTCCGGGAAGCCAGGACTTCCAATAAAATTTATCAAATAAAGACCAGTGGAGTCGCCAAGGTGAGAAATCTGCAACTCGTCACCTCTCTGTGCTCACCTGATTAGAGAGTGAATATGAGATGTCGAACCCAGGGAAACAGATATTCTTGAATTCGTTCCCCGGCAACGGCGCCAGAAAGATGTTGTGGATGATTTTTTCACCCCCCTAGAGACAGCCTAGAGTTGCCATAGACCAGTGCCTAGGACATCTTAATATAGCAAGGAGCCCTTTTAGTTTGGGTTGTCAGTCCAAGAACTCGCTTACTCTCTCTTGTTCTAAATAAGGAAATAAGTTTTGAATGGGACCAATCTCTCTCAGAAGCTAGTACAAAGACAAGAACAATGTAGGAACATCAAGTAAAACTCCAATACAAAGGCATCAGACAGTTAAGATACCGCTTACTGTAAAGAGGGCCAGTTCAGATAATATATCACAGAAATTAAATATCGGATGATGAGTGCAGTGAGGAAACATAAGAAGATATTAGCTGGCATGAGACTGATACCCAGATACACAACAGAACCACATAAGGGCGCACCAATTTACGAATCCTTATGTGATAATGGCGTTTTAAAAGCACCCTCCTCAAGCAACTAATATAGCAGAAAATATGGAAAGAGTGAACATGGAACAGTATACCATGACTAGGCCTATTTAAAGCGCTTGACTAATTCCAGAAAGGGCATCAACAAGGATGAATCCTTATTGCAAACTAGTGAGTCACTCGCATTCTAGAACATGATACAAGAAGACAAATAGCATGAAAGAGATATTGTATTAACACATAAGAGAAATTACATACTGTGAGATACCAGAGACCAGAATCCTCATTACAGTCATAACCCCTCCTCACTGAGACCCTACAGGCTCTGAAGCTTCATACAGAAGATATTACAGGATGTATACGAGAGCCTTTTCACTGCACAGTCTGCTGATAGAAATCTGGAACCCCTACAATGTTTTCCCTTTTTCCTTTTATAGAGGATGAGGTAGATGAAGCACATTTAATGACTCATCTTGAACCAAAATGGCGGAAAACATTCGCGCCCTCCCTATGAATGACTGACTATAATTAAATGTACTTTACAATCTGTATTCAGAAATAAACGCTGGGAGATTAAAATCTCCTTATATACATGACACAACTAATAAAATATTTACAATGTGTTGCCTTCGACTGAGGGAAAATCTGCTGTCGTCAGTGACCTGAGATATTCTGCATTTCTGCGCCGTACTCTCGGCCCTTGCTTTTGGATTTGAATTCCTGATCTTTAATGCAGGGCGAATTTCTCTGGAGGGTTCTGTAGGCCCATATCTTTGTCTTCTTTAATGGCGGTCATTTCTTTCATCTACCCTTGGCTTTCCCTTTAAATTCTGCCCACAGGGAATCGTCTTTTATGGGCCCCAAACCTTTGCAACAGAGGTAGCAAATTAAACGCCCTCCTGTTATATTTAAAACCTGCAAAACCCACAAAATATTAGAAAAGCCGACACAGATGGAGGCGGGGATGAAGACGACGTCGTGGACACGAACAGGGGACAGGAGCACACAGGGTGGTGGAAGAAAATCGATGGAGGTATTGATAAATAGACGCGCTGTGGGTTTTATACATAACACGGTCTAGACGAGATGAATAACAACAAACGCGAATAAAAACACATAGACGAACACAAATATATATATAACGGGGGAAAATATCTCGGACGTACGGGGGTGAACACGTGGGCGTATGGAGGACAAGTGGGAGAAAGACGTGGCGGAGTCATCGGGTGGGAGTGAGTGAGAGCGACACGATGGCGGGTCCTATGTTATAGCGGACAAGTGATAACGCGTAGGCAACTCTGACACACATCTGCCGTTGGATGAGGATCGGTAGATCGGACGGTTCACGTGAATCCCGCTACCCGGCGATTGTACAGACATTAACGCGCGGGGGAAGCGGTTTTAAAACTCGTACCAGTGACACGCGGCACTTTCTCTATGGGATCGCTGCCCCCGCAGTAAATACCGCTGCTTTGATGAGAGTGGTGTGGGGGAATACCACCAGTTTCAGGCGCGCGGGGCCCTCCATAATAAACGTTCACCGCCCCGTTGATTTTATTAGATCGGATGGTGGATATCGCGCCCGGAACACGAACGATAAGCTCACCCCTTTCTTTTGGCCTGTGGTGCTGGGGCTCGGGTCGTATGACAACAACAAGGGGAGGGGCTTAGGACTTGGGGGCTTCGGCCCGATATATTTAAAATGCGGGTTTTAAACCTTTGGGCAATGTATTTCGGGGCGGAGAAGATGGTGATGAGCGCGGCATGGGGGGTTTTTGACCACAAAGACATTGGAAATAGATTTGAAAGGAACTGGTGGCCAAAATTTGAATGAAGGGGGGAATATGTACAACATCCTAAATATGTAAAAGGAACTCACAAATAGTCACAAATAAAGATAAATCATCTAATGCAAATGCCCTATATTTCTCAACCGGCTTCAATACAATAAATGAGTAAAATTTTGAAATTGCATCACCATATTTGGCCCAAAATATAACCCATATTCGTGCATTCACATGAATGTATTCTCTAATGACTTAGGTTCCCAAAGGAGAACCTCATGTGGATGTTATCCTTTAAATTCCCTATGAAAACATCAAGCATATGCTACTCTAGAATATCATTTACCTTGATATTCAATCTTTGGAAGTCCTCGATGTGCTCCCCATCTGAACCCTTTTGTTTGAGATTTATCATTTGGCTAAAGAACTTATTTCTATTTGTATACTCATAATGTGCTACCAATTCCTTCTATTAATTTTCTAAGTGACTAATTATTTACGAGAACAAATCCATCGATACCATACAAATTGATTGGGTTCTAAATAAAAAGATGCAATGTGTACCTTTTGTGTGTTGCACATCGTGTATATCAAAGAAATGTTCCATCTGTAGTATTCATGTTACCAGATCATTGCCATAAAAATTCCACATATCAATATTTGGAATGTGGTGGGTCTTAAACCCAACAATGGAGTCTCTAAAAAAATAATTATATTATTTTTGTCCTCAACACGATTTTCATGGAGATTTTTGTCAACACTTGGAAGCATTTCTTGTAACAACTTTGTCAAACCTTCCAATTCCATTTTCATTTTTGTTTTTAAACCATATTTAAAACCTTCCATGTCTACTTTTAAATCCATTCTTCAAACCATCCATCTTAGCTTCTAATTCATTTTTGGTTACTCTTTGTGAGAGAAAAATTCGTTGCACTTGGCCTCGTAATTTTGACATATCATGTTGCATTTCTTCCTCTTCTTCATGGATTATAGTATAGCATTATGTTGGATAACTGTGTATATCTATTTTTTTGGTTCGATGCATTTTGGAGCCAAATAAATATATGTCTGCTTCATTATGTCCTTTGAATCGCTTCAAACTGATTTTTCAAACAAAAGTTATGCAAATTTTAAAAAACACATACAATTTTCTTACTTTAAGGAGCTCGATCTTGAAAATGGTGTTGTAATGTCGGTCTCCCAAGGTCTGAAACTTCGTCATAAGGTTTTTTTTTTTTGTATTATTTCCAACCCCATAAGTTATACGAAAATTAGATTCTTCAAGATAAATTGATACCAAGTCTTCCACGATCTCCTGATTATGGACTGGTTTAATATAATGAAATTGTAAGAACTTCCACAAGTCATTTTTTGACATTAAACCCTTAAGATCATCCCCAAGAGACTATAGTCTATGCACTTTTAGTCACTTTTTACATAATTCAAATCATATGCTCGAGGATAAAGTTATGATGATTTTCCTTAGGTCACCTGTTTGAGATTGAATTCTGGAGCATGCAAAAACCCTAAAATCCTAGGATCATATCTCCAAAAATATAGAAAAAAAAATATCTTAAATTTTTACAAGAAATTCACCAATATTTTGACTCCACGTGTTAAAAATTTCAGCTTTTGAAGCCTTGCATAGAAAAAATTATAATGAAAATATCAATATGGCTTGTTTGAAGCAGTGAAACCCTATGATCCAAAGTTTTTATACCAAATGTTATGTATCCAAATCAAGAATAGCATAGAAACATAACAAAATATGGATCAATGATAGATATTAATCCACTTATAGGGATAAACCTCCCTTTACATCACATAAATGAACAATTCTTGGAAGATTCAAATAACAAGATCTCCTTGGTATATATTGGAGTCTAAGAGGTCAAAATATATTTAGGGCCTACACAATAATAATAATGTAATGTCACAACAATAACAATATCAAGGATACACTATTATTATAGGGACCTAATAATATCCTAGGGTTTATGTGGTGGATTGAATTTTTGTTCATGGTAATTGAGTTCAAGAATTTTCATGTTATTTCTAAATCCATTATTTTCCTCCCTTGGCCGTGGTATAGGCTTCAAGACCCATTCTTGTTATAAAAATATACTAATGGCACCAAAGGTTGCCCATAAAGGCCCAAAACATACTAGTTGCACCAATGTAATATTCCTAATTAGATTTTAGCTAGTTAGAATATTAAATTTTGTTTTTGTCAATAAGATAGATGAATAAGAGGGTAGACAGACCCATAAATCTCTTTAGTAGGAATAAAATCACTTCTAATGTGAATGTGGATCAATGAATCTAGATAGGATCAAGATGAATAAATCACTCCTTGGTGTGCATGTGGGTCAATGTATGTGGATGGGGTCAATTTGACCAAATCAACAACGCAGTCATGGAGGTAGTGGAGATAGTGGAGGACAACACAGTCATAATGGAAGGGAGTCTCCATGAGAGTAGCATCATTATTGAGTGGGGCCAAGGGGGTGAAGGCTCACAAAACATATAAGGAAGGGTATGGCAGCCATAGAGAGCATTCTGAATATTTTTTTTGTATTGTCTTTTATGACTTTTTGCATGCTTCAGCTATTTAGCGAAGTTTGTTGTGTTGTTTAGCACAAGGGTGTTTCTGAGCTGAAATCCCACCTTCATCCTCGAGGGACTTTGAGTACCCACTCAGGAGAGGTTCTTTGAGATAAATTTCATTATCCGGCATCAGGCCCATATTCAACCCCTATCAACAACGCAGTCTCCTTCAGAAATTGCGCAATCCAGGAGGGCATATCTAGTGGAGGGATCATACCCCAGTTTTTGAGCTTAGCATCCAGTGAGGGGAGCAACCCTTCATCCGAGAAGTCAGTGGAGAGGAGTAGCAACATTTTTATCTTCAGATTAGCCACCTCCCATTAGTCTCCCAGCTACAGTGTGTAATTCAGCCCTAGGGTTGTATTTTTCATCAATGTCATTTCCGGAAACCCTTTCTGGGTTACCTTGGAATTGTGATAGAGAACGTAGATCTATGATCCCGGGATTTTCTGAGCACCCAGTCAGAAGATCTATGCATTCCTAGTTTCCCGCAACAGTATTTTCCAGCAGGATTGTGCAATCATAGTCTCCTATCAGTTGGTGCAGCAACAGCATATTATGTCTTTATGTTTAGGGTCATTTCAGGCTTGTTTTACCTAGCTTGAGTGTCTCTATCTTAGGTTCTTGTACTTCATTTCTGCTATTTCATATAATAAAATGGCTCAACTAATATTTTCATGTATTTGATGTATTGATGTTTACTGAATTTTCCAGTGTTATGCTTTTATATTCATGTTTTTCCTATTCTAGAATATTACAATTGTTGCAAATGTTGTCATTGATGGAAAAGTAGATGACAAAGGAGGAGAACCTGAAACATCAGCCAAGGAGCAGAGGAAGAAAAAAGAGAGGTAGCAGAGACAGCAAAAAGATAAGTAAGGAGAAGCATCAGTCAAAGAAGTAGCAGAGGCAGCAGAGAGAGCATAAGACAAGTAGCAGAGGTAGTAAAGAGAGCAGCTGAGATAGCAAAAAAGCAGAGAGGTAGCAAGACAACATAGAAGGAACAAAGGCAGCAGGAGACAGATGAGGTGGTGCTACAGAGCAGTGAGGATATTAGTATCAAATGAAGGTAATTGAATTGCTTGGGGATGAGTTGGAGCATTGCCTAAATGGTAAGGAAACCATGAAGTGGTCGAAGAAACTAATAATGAGCAAAGGCACAATGAAGAACAGAGGTAGAGGCTGCGAATATAGAGGCAGGGCCGTTATCATGGCAATGGAGGCAGAAAAGACAGAGACAGACAAAGGAGGTAGCAAAGAAGAAGATTGTTGAAATGTAACAGTCAAAACAACAGAAGCAGCGAAAGAAGCAACGGCAGAGACAGAGAAAGAAGCACAGCGAAGGCAGAGGCAGAGGTAGAGGCAGCGAACATAGACGCGTTTTTTTATGGAATGGAACCATGTGCAAACATACATAATATTCCGGGAATCGTACAACCCAAGCGGCAAGTATATATACTTATACAAACAAATTCCGAGAATCGCCTAACCCCACTGGAAGATACACTAAAGATTAGAGCAGCAAAGGATACATATATATAATTCCGAGAATCATAACCCAAGCGGAAATGTATGTATATATAAAACCTTATTCCGGGAATCATTACCCAGCCGGGCGTTATATATATATATATATATATATATATATATATATATTATGAGAATTGCCTACCCCGCTGGAGGATACTCTAAAGCTGGAACATAAAAGCATATATATATATATATATATATATATATATATATATATATATGCAGCACAATACATATATATGCAGCGCATTACATATTTCACAAAGGTCCAAAGTTTATATATATTAATTCATGTGGAGCGCTTTATGATCAAAGAATCAAAGTATCATAAGGTGGGACCCTTTCCCAATCGCATCAGAGATTATAAGGGCAGCGGAACATATAAACAGAAAATTGAGATTGCGTTGAAGCCCGGACCCGATGGGCTTATAAACCATGAGTAACAAGTATTCGAAATCCGGCCTAATTGCATCGGAGCATGACAATAAAGGATTGCGATTGTGATTGAGTTCCGGACCCGATGGTTCTATAAGTTATGACTTTATATGTTTGAGTTACAGTCTAATCGCATCGGCACTGGTCAATCGCATCGGAGTGAAAGTGTGGCAGCGGAGCATGACAATGCAATTTGCGATTGCGATTAATCAGCGGATAATCAAAGATCGGCAAGTGGGCCCGAAAGGTTGTTTCCTATGTTAAATAGGTCTATTATTATATCGCCGGAAGTTACATAAGAAAGGGTTCATATACATTAAAGTGCAAAGAAAGGAGTTTAATTATCATAATGCATTGAAGAGAGGGCGACATTATTAAAGTGTTGTATTATAAACGGACCATGGATATGATACGCGTTGGTTGAAACTGCCCAGTAGTTATATTAAAAGGGTGCTGTTAGATATATAAAACATGGTTGCAGTTATATTAAAATATGCCGCGTGGCTCCGTGGGACCAATCTGCCTCAACTTAAGGTGGAGGGCTTTATTGTTAATCAAATGATGCTTATGTGTGCAATCGCACGGTCATAAAACAAAGGTTATGTTCCGGGCAGTGGAACTCGCCACATCAACAAGACACTTGGTATATGCAGCGTTGGAATTTGTCCACTACAGCTTCGCCATATATACAGCGCGATATAAAATTTAAAAAATGTACTCATAATTCAGAGTTACGCAATGCAGCCCATAAACGTAATGCAGGAGAAAGAGACAAACACAGTCAAAGAAAAGACAAATGTGCAGCGATCCAAAAGGTTGTATGAGTGAGCTGGAGCTCTCATTGTAATTAAATGTAATATTTTAATTGGTTTATATTTTTTGTGATGCATTGGCAAGTCTTCGGAGGAAAACAAAGCTCCCACTGTAATATTGAAATTAATGCATGTTGTTATATTTTCTGAATGAGTGGATAAAAGAGATGAGAAGGCAAAAGGCAAAGAGACATGGCTGTCCATTTCAAAGTCCCAGTAGAATACAAACAGCCATGAAGCTAGTTTGTATAAAATAGGATAATATCCAAGGGGAGAAGGTTGACGAAAACAGAATGAGAGAAGAAGAGAGTGTGCAGCAGAATTAAAGATATTTGAAGAGAATAAGCAAGCTGCAAGGGGTCAGAGAGTGTGAATATAGAGAATGCAGAGTATGAAGAATTGAGGAGAAAATATAAGAAGAAGGAGGAGCTGAGCAGAGGAGAAGAAGGGGATGAGCAAAGATGATGCAGGTCTGATATGAGAATTGATGAACAGCAGATAAGATGGTACGCAGAACAGTTGCGATATCCAAGGTAAATCGCCAAGTGTTTCTCTTTTGAGAGTAAGGAAGTTGGAACTTCCTATCGTTGTACTGACCGAGGTAGGAGCCTCCTCATAGGTTGGTGTCGCGTGTACTGATGGGAGTTGAGATCTTTGCAGTTGGGAAGGCCAAGTGCATTGAGGTTCGTGTCTCAGATGTCTTTAAGTACTCACAAAAAACAGTGGTGAGAGGGAGTTGGAGCTTGCCTTTGCATCACAACAATAATAAGATGTGTTTTTCTCCCTTTATGGGTTTCCACTTATATCTGGTGTCTATGTGCATGATTTCTATGTGTGGATATGGTATATCTATTCTACTAATACTTGTTGCTAACATATTAAGACTGCTGGTACATTATCTAATCTGCTTATTAATTGTTGCTCACAAATAAATATTGCTCACACACTATGTTGATCATGAAATGAAGGTGTTAATAAAGTATAATAAGTTTTAAGGGAAAAGTTTTAAAAGACCCTGAATGTGTTAAACTGATCACCCTCTCGCTAACTAAGGGTCCAACAATTGGTATCAAAGTCGGTTCCTTCGGTGTAAGCTTAATAGCTTGAAGGAGACCTGGTTGAGTCATGGACTATCAAAATGTACCTGTGCTAAATACAACAAACTCTCCTAAATGGAGAGATAAGGTTAAAACAGGATTATTGGCTTATGAACCTGAAGTATGGAAGCTTGTATGTGATGGTTACTTCACAGATTTCCCCACGGTGAAAGAACAACAGAGGAATGCCAAGGCAAAATGTGTGATATATAATAGTCTTCATAAAAAGGACCTTGAGTTGATAATGGATTTAACCTCTGCAAAAGAAATATGGGATAGATTGCACTTCATGCATGGAGTAAACACTAAGGACTGCACTGACAAGGAGGATAAGAGAATTAAGAAGAAGAAAAATTCATGTAAAAAAGAAGATGTTCAATCAAATGAGGTACCTGCTAGTGTGAATGGTAGTGAGAACCATGAAGAAATTGCAGCTGAAGAAAAAGCCAAACTTGACACAACCTTGACTAAAATATAAAGACTAAAGAATGAAAACAAAGACCTGAATACATTGGTGCAAATATGTGATGAGAGAGAATATGAAGATAAGAAAGAAATTATTGACCTGAAGACTCAGCTTGAAGAAGCAAACAAAGTAGAAGACATTATGCTACGACAAATGAGAGAGAAAAGTCAGGAATGTGAAAGATTAGAAGAAGAAGTAGTGAGCCTAAGAAATAACCTAGAAAAATCCCAAAGAGAACTATTAATGAATAAACCTCCAATGAAAAGCACTGAACAATTGGACAAAATGCTAAATGCTCAAAGGTCACTTCTCATAAAGGCTGGGATAGGATATGAAGGAGAAACCAGTAAGCCAAAGGTAGAAGATAACAAGAAAATCATCTTTGTAAAAGATGTAAAGGAAAATGAAGTAGCTCAGAAGATTCCCACAGAAGAAGAAGCCAACAAGAACAAGATTTGTAAAGAAACAAACAGAATCAAGCAGCAACATGAAAGAACAGAGAATGAGAGGATGAAACAATCAACTGCTAAAGGCTCATATGCTCCTAAGGATGAATTGAATAAATTCAGAAGATTTCAAAGAAGGTTCTTTCCTCCTATGGGAAGCATCACTTGTTTTTCCTACCACAAACAAGGACACACTGCAGCATATTGTAAGACAAAGCAAACCCAGTCCAACCAGCAAAGGATGTAGCAAAAGAGAAGAATCCCTCAAGCAAGCAAATGGAAAGGACAATATTTCACCAGGTACACAAATCATTTCCATGGCTATTGTTATGCATGCAATAATTTTGGACATAAATCTATTGAATGTAAAATGTATTCAAAAAGGGGAACAAAGTATTGTACATCAGCTCAAATATACCTTGGTAAAATAAGATGTTATGTATGCCTCAAGCTTGGTCACAAAGCAAAGGACTGTAATTTTCCATATACACTAAAGAACTCTAGACAGAGAATGGAATCTAATCAAATCAAACAAAGCTATGAATCAAAAAGAAATACAAACATTATGAAGAACCCCAATAAAGTATGGAAGGAAAAGAGAAAGGGGGAGCCTATTATTTCAATAACATAATGAATCCTCCATAGTCTCAGGGGGAGCTGCTCTAGGAAGCAAAGCAAAAATCCATCCAGTAATATATATGAAGCAACATCCCAGGGGGAGAGCAGTTCATAAATAGACCCCATGAAAGCAGTCTGAGAAGAGCTCCATGTAATAAGAACAACTATGAGATCAAGAAGATTATTTGAAGTATTCAATAGCTGACAGATTGATAGAAGGAGAAAAAGCTGCAAGCAACCATGATGATAGAGGAAACATCAGTAATGAACATGTAAGTTAAGAAGATATCAGCACATTAAAGGATGATCACAGAATGCCCTATACTGCTAGAATTAACAATGTATCACATTAAGAAGGATGAGTAAGAAAAGCGCCTATCATCAGTTCATTACATCTTTCAAAAGGTCCACTTGGAGAAATGCATTTAAGTGAGTAATAAATCTTTGAGTAATCAACCCATGAAGATTCATAGAAAAGAAATAGAAGATGTCTTTATGAAAATCTTTATGTTAGAACAATTGAATTGAATATAAAGCAACAATGACTCTAGAGCAGTCCTAGAAAGGAACATGCAATGGATTTATTTGGAACAGAAGGACAGAAAAAGAAGAGTGGTAAATAATGCCAAGATCAGATTCAATATATTGATGATTGTTGGTATGAACATTGGAAAGATCAATAATAGAATTTATGAAGGATGCATCAATTATGGGTTAATGTGCAAGCTGAATTGAAATCTCTGCATGGTTTATCAAAGTAATATCAATTGGTGTTTAGGTACAAGTAGCTTGCCTATCAACAGAATATCAAGTGTTGTCATAGAACAGTAGTATGATACAGGTCCTCAGGATCAAAGGACTATAGCAAGAATGCATCAAAGAAGATCATCTGACTAGAACGGTGAAGTCTACGAAGAATAAAGGACTAGTTGTGATTACCATCTAAAGCTCAGAAGTTTTTTTTTTAATCCTACTTCAGCACAAAGGATTTGCAGGTATTTCACCATTGAAAATAGGTTGATCACTGACATACATACCCCCTTATGTCATAAAGAAAAGTGCTTGGTTGATAAGTAAGACGAAACAATAAATTGAATGTATCTAGTCTCAAGGGTTGTTTTTGAATGTACATTGTCCAAGAAAGTAAAGGCATTTGATCTCTTAGATCAAATTTTTGTTAATTCATTGATCACATCTGTAACAAGGACCTGCAACTATTTAGTGTAATATTATTATCAGCATCCTAGCTCAAATCATCACCAAGAAAGGTGTACCACAGCAATAAAAGATATATTGGAATCATTATCATAATTGAACAATTTATATTCAAGTTCAAATAATCCCCAAAAGTGTTCTCTCAACAACTCTTTTACACCAGTTTGGAGTAGCAGGGTACAAATTCAGAAGAAGAATATCTAAACAAAAATCAGAGAGAAGAAATGCAAACACAGAATCTACACTGAGAAATGTGCAACCCTTTGCCATTGATGTCAAAGGGGGAGGAAAATCAGGTAATAGAAGAAAGGGTCTTCTAAAAGAAGATAGGCAGAGGAAGACTTGGAGAAAGCATTGGATTATCGGTGGATGTGTTGCCATCAATGCCAAAGGGGGAGATTGTTGGAAATGTTGTCATTGGTGGCAAATTAGATGACAAAGGAGGATCACCTAAAACATCAGCCAAGGAGCAGAGGAAGAAAAAAGAGAGGTAGCAGAGACAACAAAAAGATAAGTAAGGAGAAGCATCAGTCAAAGAAGTAGCAGAGGCAGAAGAGAGAGCATAAGACAAGTAGCAGAGGTAGTAAAGAGAGCAACAGAGATAGCAAAGAAGCAGAGAGGTAGCAAGGTAGCATAGAAGGAACAAAGGCAGTAGGAGACAGATGAGGTGGTGCTGCAGAGCAGTGAGGATATTAGTATCAAATGAAGGTAATTGAATTGCTTGGGGATGAGTTGGAGCATTGCCTAAATGTTAAGGAAACCATGAAGTGGTTGAAGAAACTAATAATGAGAAAATGCACAGCGAAGAACAGAGGCAGAAGCTGCGAATATAGAGGCAGGTGGCAATGGAGGCAGAAAAGACAGACACAGACAAAGGAGGCAGCAAAGAAGAAGACTATTGAAATGTAATAGTCAAAACAGTAGAAGCAACGACGTAGATAGAGAAATAAGCACAGCGAAGGCAGAGGCAGAGGCAGAGGCAGCAAACATAGACGTGTTTTTTTTTGGAATGGAACCATGTGCAAACATACATAATATTCCGGGAATCGTACAACCCAAGCGGCAAGTATATATACTTATACAAACAAATTCCGAGAATCGCCTAACCCCACTAGAAGATACACTAAATATTAGAGCAGCAAAGGATACATATATATAATTCCGGGAATCATAACCCAAGCGGCAATGTATGTATATATAAAACCTTATTCCGAGAATCATTACCCAGCCGGGCATTATATATATATATATAAATAAATTCCGAGAATCGCCTACCCCGCTGGAGGATACTCTAAAGCTGAAAAACAAGCATATATATATATATGCGACTGTTACATATATATACGAGCGCAATACATATTTCACAAAAGTCCAAAGTTTATATATTAATTCATGTGGAGCACTTTATGATCGAAATCAAAGTATCATAAGGTGGGACCCTTTCCCAATCGCATCGGAGATTATAAGGGCGGCGGAACATATAAAAACGAAGAAAATTGCGATTGCGGTGGCTTGGGATAGATCGGCTTATAAACCATGAGTAACAAGTATTTTAAGTCTGGCCTAATTGCATCGGAGCATGAAAATAAAGGATTGCGATTGCGATTGAGTTCCATACCCGATGGGTCTATAAGTTATGACTTTATATGTTTGAGTTACAGTCTAATCGCATCGGCACTATTCAATCGCATCGGAGTGAAAGTGTGGCAGCGGAGCATGACAATGCAATTTTCGATTGCGATTAATCGCAATCGGAAGTAATCAAAGAGTGATACATTGCATCGAAGCAACTCAATGGAAGTCGTGATTGCGATTAATCACAATCGGAAACATTTGCAAGGATTTTCATCGCATCGGAGAAGGAGTCATCACTTTGCATCGATTTGGAGGAAGCTCATCGCATCGGCGGATAGTCAAATATCGGCATGTGGGACCAAAAGGTTGTTTCCTGTGTTAAATAGGTCTATTATTATATCGTCGGAAGTTACATAAGAAAGGGATCATATACATTAAAGTGCAAAGAAAGGAGTTTAATTATCATAATACATTGAAGAGATAGCGACATTATTAAAGCGCTGCATTATAAAAGGACCATGGATATGATACGCGTTGGTTGAAACTGCCCAGCAGTTATATTAAAAAGGGGCGTTGTTAGATGTATAAAATGATTGTTATGACTGTATTGAAATATGCCGCGTGGTCTGTGAACCCACGGGCCTCAGCTTAAGGTGGAGGGCGATTGTTAATGTAAAACGATTGCGATGTGTGAAATCGCATCAGGCCATAAAACAAAGGCCGTGATGTATGTATGTTCCGCTTGTGGAACTCGTCACATCAACAAGACACTTGCTATGTACAGAGCATTGGAATTTGTCCAGAATTACAGTCAATAGTTTCATATATATATATAAAGTGCTGATATAGAAATTTAAAAAAAAATGCAGTTCTTAAATTCAGGAGTTACGCAGCAACCATAAACAGAAAGGCATACAGAGGAGAGAAAGGGACAAACACAGTCAAAGAAAATACAAATGCGTAGCGATCCAAAATGTTGTATGAGTGAGGTGGAGCTCTCATTGTAATTAAATGTAATATTTTAATTGGTTTATATTGTTTGTGATGCATTGGCAAGTCTCCCGAGGAAAACAAAGCTCCCACTGTAATATTGAAATTAATGCATGTTGTTATATTTTCTGAATGAGCGGATAAAAGAGATGAGAAAGCAGAAGGAAAAGAGACATGGTTGTCCATTTCGAACTCCCAGTAGAATAAAAACAGCCATGAAGCTATTTTGTATAAAATATGATAATATCCAAGGGGAAAACGTTGATGAAAACAAAATGAGAGAAGAAGGGAGGGTGCAGCAGAATTAAAGAGAGTTGAAGAGAATAAGCAAGCTTCAAGAGGTTAGAGAGTGTGAATATAGAGAATGCAGAGTATGAAGAATTCAGGAGAAAAGACAAGAAGAAGGAGGAGCTGAGCGGAGAAGAAGAAGGGGCTGAGCAAAGATGATGCAGGTTTGATATGAGAATTGATGAACAACAGAGAAGATGGTCCAGAGCAGAGCTGATATCCAAGGTAAATCAACAAGTGTGGTTCTTTTTAAAGAGTAAGGAAGTTGGAGCTTCCCTATCAAGTTGTAGCTTGATAGATGTCGATTATAAGGCGGGCGGGGTAGAGGAAGAATAGGGTTGGTCACTGTGAGGAATTTTGATGGGAGTTGGAGCTTCCTTCTGAGATTTAGCTTGCGGGAGTGGGGTTCGTGCCTCCTGTGGGTCGGTGAGGTGCTGAGAAAAACAATGGTGAGAGGGAGTTGGAGCTTGCCTTTGCATCACAACAATAATAAGATGTGGTTTTCTCCCTTTATGGTTTTCCACTTATATCTGGTGTCTATGTGCATGATGTCTATGTGTTGATATGGTATATCTATTCTACTAATACTTGCTGCTAACATATTAAGACTGCTGGTACATTATCTAATCTGATTACTAATTGTTGCTCACAAATAAAGATTGCTCACACATTATGTTGATCATGAAATGAAGGTGTTAATAAAGTATAATAAGTTTTAAGGGATAAGTTTTAAAAGACCATGAATGTGTTAAACTGATTCACCCCCCCCCCCACCTCTTAGTTTAACTAAGGTTCAACAACAATGGTATTAGAGCATAACCTTGGCTCAGCAAGTGGGGCACTACATCTATGACATCTAAAGAAGAAGAACCTCTTACATACCGGGAGAAGTGGTATATTAATAGAGGTCGCAAGTTTGATTATACAAGCAACGAAGAAAACAAAGGAAAATCTCCAATATCAGGAGAAGTGGATGAGAAAGAGTTTCCAAATCTTCTTCTCCAAACTATGAAGGATATTGCCAAAGAAATCAAGGAGATGAAGGTGGAAAGACAAAAGTAAACCCCAGGGGGGTTACAACATGGAGAAAGTTCTGGAACTTCACATCATTGGTGTGACCAACCAACAGTGCAACAAGTTTCACAACGCTCCACCATGCCTACATTCCTAGCAGTGGGAAATGGGGCTGGAGGACCCCAAGAGCAAGAGGCTCTTGGTGATTACTTTTTGGAATATGAGTCTCAATCTCAAAGGTTCAAAGAGCATCTGAACTTCCAAGAGTTCTGTCAGATCAAGGATAACAGGAGACCTCGTAATAACAATAGAAGTTGAGAGTACATGCAAAACAATGATCCGCAACGTATTATGGGTAGATTCTTTTTGTCTGATTTTGAAGGGTCATCCAAGTGCACAGCCAAGGCTTGGGTGGAAAAACTAGACATCTATTTCCAACTGAACCAAGTATCATAGATTGAAGCTATTAAGATAGCAACATTGCACCTTGAAGGTGAAGGACATGAATGGTGGTTTCACGGTCTGTCTACATTGGGGCATGCAGGTGTGATTGCATATGTAGAATTCACCTAGAGGTTGGTAGAAAGATTTGACCAAAGAGATCCAGAGGCACACTTTGTTGAGCTAGCTAAGCTCAAGCGGTCGGGAAATCCGGAGACCTATATCTCTAAATTCCTGAAACTTTTTGTCATGGTGCCAGATATGTCTACAGCTAGGAGAGTATATATGTTCATTGATGGTCTAGCAGAGCCTTTGCATGAGTTGGTAAAGTCCATTATACCAACTACACTCCAAGATTCCATGAGAGGGCTAGGGACTTACAAGATGCTTTTCCAAGGGCAAGAGCTCCATTCCAACAAAAACCCACCGTCCAGCCAAAGGGGAAAGATATTGAGGTTCCACCCCCAAAAGGGAACCAAGGCAAAGGACCTCCCAGTGATGATATTCAGAGAGATTTGAGGAGGAGGAAGATTTGCTTCACTTTCCAAGAACCATGGGCACCAGGGCATCGATGTGCTGCTGGGAAGGCACATTATATTGAAGTGTTCTCTAATAGTGAAAAGAAAGAAGAAGAGGAGCCGGAAGGGGACACCAGCGATGTGGCACCAGGAGAGAACCCACCACCACCGGGAGGTGGAAATGGAGCATTTGCTCCAATTGGAGGAGGCCTTGCAGCTCTGCGGGGAGTACCCAAGTATCTGACATTGAGAGTCAGAGGCACAATTCAAGGGCAGTGGGTGTCAATATTGATAGATATTGGGACTACCCACAATTTCATTGATGCCCAACTAGTGCAGAGGAGAGACATACGCACAAATGATTTTGAAGGATCCTCAGTTTTGGTTCCAGGAGCTAAAACCATGCAGTGTGTGAAGTATGTTCCAGCATTGACTATAACCTTGGGGACATACACATTGACAAATCACTTCTTTGTGGTCGATATTCCTAACACCAATGTGATATTGGATTTACAATGGTTGATCACACTGGGGAAGGTCACCATGGATTGGGAGACCTTGAAGATGGAATGGACAGATAAGAAGAGCGGTAAGCACCAAATAATCAGGGACATGCACACCTATCCACCTCAGGTAGTCTCATCACATAGGATGGAGGCTGATTTGCGCAGAGGAGACATAGCATGGGCAGTAGAATTGCATAAGTTGGAGGTAGGAGGCAAGGAAAAATCAGTCCACTCTGATGTGCAGTCTATTCTAAACCGTTATTTTACAGTATTTGGAGGCATTCCACCAGGGAGGCCATCAGAACGAAAGTTTGTTAAATGGTTTTCCCAACTAGCAACACCACTCACATATCTAACCAAGAGGGGAGCCTTTGGTTGGACAAACATTGCGCAAAGGGCCTTTGATAGGCTCAAGGAGGTGATGAGCATTTTTTCGGTGTTGGTATTGCCAAATTTCACCCAGACCTTTGTGCTGGAATGTGATGCTTCAGGGGAAGGTGTTGGCACAGTATTGATGCAAGGAGGCCATCCCATAGCCTTTGAGAATCAGAAGTTGCTGCCACATGAGAGGTTATATTCCATATATGAGAAGGAGATGTTGGCCATCATGCATGCATTGGCCAAATTCATGCAGTATTTGGTAGGAAACAGTTTCTGAGTGAATACTGACCACAACAGTCTTCGGTATTTTCTTAAGCAGAAGCAATTGCAATAGAGGTAGCAAAAATATGCATATGACTTTGACATTGAATATGTCAAAGGGAAGAGAAATGTGGTAGTGGATGCCTTATCACGGAAACCAGCAACGTCGTCCTTGATGAGTGTGGATTCAGATTGGGAGGCCCATCCGTTGGTGGAGTATTCCAAAGACTGCTTCACATGTGAGATACTAGATGGGAGGGTGATTGATGAGAGGTATAGAGTGATGGATGAGGTCATCTACTACCGGGACCAAATCTTCTTGACTAGAGATTCTAAGCTCAAGGAGAAAATTTTGCATGCAGCACATGATTCACCACTCTCCAGCCACCAAGGTTTCACAAAAACATATTGGGCCATTAGACAGAGATTCTTATGGAAGGGTCTCAAGAAGAATGTGCTCCAGCACGTCAAGGAGTGTGTAGTTTTCCAGGAGAATAAAGGAGAGAACAACCATCCTGCAAGGTTGTTACAGCCACTTCCTATCCTGGAGGGGAAATGGGAGAGCATTCCTATGGATTTCATTACCGATTTCCCAGCAGTACAGGGCAAGGATTGTATCTTTGTGGTCATTGATCTACTAACAAAGTATTCACATTTCTTTGCCATCTCATCATGGTACACTGCTTCACAAGTGGCTGAGCTCTTCTTTAAAGATGTTTTCAAACTTCATGGTCTTCCTAAGACCATAGTCAGTGATAGAGATAGTCGCTTCATGGGTGGCTTTTGGCAGGAGCTTTTCCGTTTGGTGGGTACCGAGTTGACAACGAGTACCAGTTATCACCCCCAGACAAATGGAAAAATAGAGATAGTAAACAAGTGGCTGGAAGGCTACTTGTGAAAGTATGTTTTGGGGAAGCACAGAGCATGGTTGTGATGGCTCCACTTAGGAGAATATTTCTACAATACAACATTTCATATGTTGATCGGTATGTCTCCATTTCGGGCTCTATATGGTTATGATGCTTTCTGATTTGTTGATGTGATGTTTGGAGCAAGCAAGGCTCCTAGAGCTAAAGAGTGGATCCAAGAGAGTCAGGATATACTCTGTGCTCTAAAAGACAACATTTCTACAGCCCAAAATCAGTAGAAGTTATATGCAGATCGTGGTCAGGTGGAGAGACAATTTGAGGTGGATGATTTGGTCTATCTTCGTCTTCAGCGTTACAAGCAATCTATGTTGAAGGAGAAGGGAGTTGAGAATCTTAAGCCTCATTTCTATGGAGAATACAAGGCGATCCGTCATGTTGGGGAAGTAGCATATGAGTTGGAGCCCCCCATTGGGAGTAAGATCCACAACATTTTTAATGTCTCATGCCTCAAGAAGGCCATTGTGCATCATGTAGTTGCCATTATGGATCTCCCACCTATTGATGATGAGGGCCATCTAGTTTTACAACCGAAAGCTATCTTGGATACTCGAAAGAGGCAGCTAAGGAACAAGGTGATTAAAGAATATCTGGTTCGATGGAGGAATCTTCCGAATGAGGATGCTACTTGGAAAGGAGAGAAGATTTTTCGGCATCCATCCTTTCAGTTGCTTGAGGACAAGCAACATTTGGGAGGGGAGGACTGTAATGTTCCTAATTAGCTTTTAGCTAGTTAGAATATTCAATTTTGTTTTTGTAAATAAGATAGATGAATAAGAGGGTAGACGGACCCATAAATCTCTTTAGTAGGAATAAAATCACTTCTAATGTGAATGTGGATCAATGCATATAGATAGGATCAAGAGGAATAAATCACTCCTTGGTGTGAATGTGGGTCAATGCATGTGGATGGGGTCAATTTGACCAAATCAACAGCGCAGTCATGGAGGTAGTGGAGATAGTGGACGACATAGAAGTCATAATGGAGGGGATTCTCCATGAGCGTAGCATCATTATTGAGTGGGGCCAAGGGGGTGAAGGCTCACAAAACATATAAGGAAGGGGATGGCAGCCATAGAGAGCATTATGAATATTTTTTATGTATTGTCTTTTATGTCTTTCTGCACACTTCAGTTGTTTAGTGAAGTTTGTTGTGTTGTTTAGTTCAAGGTTTTTTCCGAGCGGAAATCCCACCCTCATCCTCGGGGGACTTCGAGTGTCCACTCAGGAGAGGTTCTTTGAGCTAAATTTCATCATCCGGCATCAGGCCGATATTCATCCCATATCAGCAATGCAGTCTCCTTCAGGAATTGTGCAACCTAGGAGGGAAAATCTAGTGGAGGGTTCATAACCCCATTTTTTTAGCTTGGCATCCAATGAGGGGACCAGCTCTTCATCCGAAAAGTCAGTGAGGAGGAGTAGCAGCATTTTTATCTTCAAATCAGCCACCTCCCAACAGTCTCCCAGCTCCAGTGCATAATTCAGCCCTAGGGCTGCATTTTTCATCAATGTCATTTCCGGAAACCCTTTCTGGGTTATCTTGGAATTGTGCTAGAGTGCCCAGATCTCTGATCCCGAAATTTTTTGAGCACCCAGCAACAGTATTTTCCAGCATGATTGCACAGTCATAGCCTCCCAACAGTTGGTGCAGAAGCAACATATTATGTCTTGATGTTTAGGGTCATTTCAGGCTTGTTTTGTCTAGCTTGAGTGTCTCTTTCTCAAGCTCTTGTACTTCATTTCTGCTAATTAAATTCCAACATCTCATGATACTCTAATGATTGTTTCATCAACACAAGTTATTGATGAGAAAACAATGAGAGATTTTCTTGGAGCTAATTGTACCAAGAATGAATTAAGAAAGGCAGCCAATGCATAACCTTCTAATGAAGAAGTTGTTCTAGTGCAAATTAAATAATTAGAAATTCCTCAAAGTAGCCATGAGCACGTCTTCTCTCCTCTAAATTTTGACATGTAGTTTATTAACTAAGCACTCCAACACCTATGTCATGTTGAGAAATGAGGGTGTTTTAATTAAATTTCTCTTTCATGATAATTTCTTGTGAATTCGTTATACTAGTTCACTTAGATCTTATTTTCGTTAACTTATTATGTCTTTCATCAAGTCAATTATCAAAACACAAGAGACACAAAGTTTAGGCTCTTCAATCCAGGGCCAAAACCTCTCCCTCTTAGAGAGGAAAACCTAATAATCATTCTTCTTATAGATCATCAATTGACAAGTACCAAGACCATGACACAGACCCTCGATACTAGTATGCCTCCAAGAACTTTTTCATTGCTCTTCTAGGCTCCTTATGTTGATCCTCCTTATCTCCATTGTACTGCACCTTTATTAGTGAAGCTCGGTCCCTAATGTAGCAATCTTAAACATTGTCCTTCTTGACTTCCTTAAGAGTATTCCTTGGTTGCCCTTGATCTTCCTTTCAACCTTCTTACTGCACCCTAGTAATATGAGATATGTGAGGTATAGTGCAGCCCCATTACTGAACTGTGGTGACCAAGAAACCATATATACCTGCCTCCTCCTTCGCACTGAATGCAGACCTTATTCTCGCACTTCACCCTCAGACTTGTTCTCTTTTTCGCATGCTTTTTAGCCTCTTTATTTATTGTGCATCCCTCTTCCTTACGCATTGCTTCTTCGCACCAATTATAGACTTGTCTCTTACTATGACAGCCCTTGACCTGCCTGAAACATGTGTGATAGATAAGACCAGAGTCAGAGGTATGCATACATTTCTTCCTTTCACAAATCAGCCTACTATCTTCGCACCAAAACAGACCCTTAACTCGCACTTTTATCACATAACTTTATCCAAAAATTTTGTATGCTAATGAGGCCACAGTCCACCCTTTATATAGGGACTATGCCCCTGCCTTGGGCCGACATGACTGATTGGGTGTAGGCTGACTTTATCAAGGAGATTTCCAACACCATTTGAGCCGACTTTATGGAGCGTATTGACAAGGTCTCGAAGCATACAAATACATAAATAATTTCCCTTTACAATTGTAACAACACTTCATATACATGACTCTAAGTTGTACATTTAGATGAAAAATTCCTAAAGACATCAAGAATAAGTCTTTAACCTATAATAAAAACTCCTTTCTCATGAAATCCATGATGCAAGTATTACAAAATACATTTTATTATCTTTATCTTATTCATTACATAAATTCATAATTACAAGTCATTATGAAGACCAAACCTAGTTACACTTTCCAACACTCCCTCTTAACTAGGGAGGTATTCATAATGGTACATGGTCACTCCTAATCTAAAGAATCTCATAACAAGAATTCGATTGGTAATCCATCTGTTATAGCATCATATTAACCAGCATTGTCACAATGCAAGGCCTTGACTAACAACTCCATCTCTCCACGAGACCATGAGCTACAATGCTAGAGAGACCAATGATTATAGACACCTTCATCATTGTCTCCAAGGTACTCCACACAGGTGTTCATTGAGTATGACCTTATAGGACTATTCTTATCGGGATATATAATCCTCAAATAATATTCTTCCTTCCAAGACTACTCTTTACTTGGATGCCCTAATACATCCCAAAAGAGTATCAAATATCAGATGATTACCAAATCCTGCATTGTGTCTTCCAGGTGAAGACCAGAATGATGTGTCTATCTCTCCCTCTTAATTAGGGAGGACATACCCATTCCTATAAAGGAATGTTCTCAAACTCCCTCTTATCCAAGGACTTGTTCAGGATCCCAAGGACTTGCTTCCAAGCTCCCTCTTATCCAAGTACTTGTCCAAGCTCCCAAGGATTTGTTTATGATTTTCTACCAAATAAGAAACTTATTACCAGCCTCCCTCTTAATCAGGGAACTGTAGCAACAATGATGAAAACACCCAGTTTCTCATGAAGAACTCCTTTCTTTGATGCCATGAATCTCTTCGTTGTTGAGGAATCTTCATCTTTGGTATCTCTTCATTAGGGCACAGATCATCTATCACTTGTCAGAAAGTGATCCATCAATATTTTCATCTGGTTTAGCTTCATGTCATGTTACTTTCCTTCGAATCATATTTCTTCAAGGATCTTTCATCCTGCCATATGGTTGTCAACCTATGGAAGACATATACTTCCCTTTAACATCCCTGGATAAGCTCATCAGATATTAGTTAATTATAAATATGAACTTTTAAATCAAAAGTCACCTTAGTGATGATCTTTCACCATGACATGTTCTTGTAGGCATCGGCATCCTTTGTTATAGATTGACATATCTCCTAAAGATATGTATTTTCAAGGGTCTCTATCTTTTCCAGACTTCTATCAAAGTCCACATATCTTCCCAGGAGATATCCTAGTCAAATATTCTTGGCTTCCTTGGATGTTGACTTCTTATTTCCATGGTTGTACTTCTCATGATCTCTTCCTCCACACAATTTTATTTCATTCCCAAGAATTTCCATTATGCAGTTCCTTGATAATGTATAATCACCTCATATTATGTTGATTTCATCTAGTGTAGATCATGCCTTTTGGAAACCTTTGCATCGAAAGATTTTTTGCTTTCTATATTGATCATACTTCTAAAGATAGATGTATACTATCTGCAACCACATGGCATGACTTCATAGCATTCAATGTCAACATATATATACATGTACCTCATTCTTTCCTTTTGAGTCATCCTGCAGCAGGTTTCCTTAGAATAAAGAGTTTCATTCCCTTGACCTGCTTCATCAATATGCCATCATATCCTAATCCCAAAATTCTGCACGTTAGAATACTTGATGAAACATTTTTCTTACTTTCTAATTAGTGAACCAAAAGAGGATTCCATTAGAAAATGTCAACACATGTTTCCATATTAATTATTGAATGATGACCCCTGATCTTAATGACTACCTTCTATGAATGTTGTTTTCAATGAAGTTCCCAGGAGTCACTTTTATCTCAGAACATAGATGTCACATAAATGTTTTCTGACATCCTTTCATGACAAGTACTCCTACTTTAATGCTTCCATCATGATGCCACTTCTAAAGTGATGTATATATACAATGCTTCCTACCATAATATTTTATAATCGATAGATACCTCTTAAAGAGGAAGATGCTCAATCATAGTCGAGATCTTTCACTTCGTCTTTCTTAGGTTTCTTTGAATTTAGTTCTTCCATTTCTCTGGTGACTTGAGCTTCTTATAGTGCCCAATTTCATTACATCCATATCATCGTATCTTATCCATGTTTCTCCTTTTCTTCTAAGGACCAAACTCATTGAATCTTCCCTTTCTTCTTGACATGGCAACAACAATTCTCTTCATTTTATCCGATATCAATTTTAGCTTTTAATCTAGTCTCTTCTATCTTACATAGAGACCATAGGTCCTAGAATAATGTTGCTTCTTTATTCCCATAGATGCTTGAATTGAAGTTTCCTCATCCCTCTGGTAGAGCATTCGACACCACTGTAGGAATTTTTCTATCAGACATTACTTCTCCCAATTCCTGCAGTTGATCTCGCATTTCAGAAATCTTCATAAAATATGAAGTGATTCCTTACTTTCTTGACATCTTCAACTTGTATAGTTCTTGTCTCAGAGATATTACTTCCCCTGCAGTACTCACCAAGAACAGCACCACCAATTTGACATATATTATTTTGAAGATTCTAGTTTTGATACATATGGGATGAGAGAGTCCTTTATGGATTCTATAAGAACCCTCTGGGCTCTTATGTCTCCCTTCATGTATTTGACATGTGCTTGTGTATCGTCTTTTTTAAGGTCTAGTTGTTGACCCTTTGATATATTCCATGACTTCATTCTCAATAAGATTTAGATATGTCCTTTTTTTCCGTGCAAGAAAGTTTGAAACCCCAACCAGTTTGTTGCTTTCTTTGCAAAAAGACATTTTGACAGATTTAGATGAAGTCATAAATATACTTACTTTAATAGATGCTTTTATTCTTATACCAGCTTCCTTGTTGATGGTGATGTAGATGGCAGCAGGAGCTCCCTCTTAGATAGACTTCTTCAAGAGTGGTGTAAAGAGGTAGATCACCTTGGTTCCTTGATGATGATGGTGATCAAGGATGGATTGATGATAATTTCAGCAAAATGATGATTTGATGAAGTCTCTAATTGACTTGCCTTCAATCACGAGATAGCTTTAGACTCCTTGAAGATAAGGATTACCTCCTTGCTCTTTCTTTTCCCTTTGAAAGCACCTTGATGTATAAGTCCTTTGAGTAAGGTTCTTTGATGGCTTGAGGTTTTTTCTAACTTCCTACAAACTGCTTCTTCTTGAATATCCTTTTAGATCTAATGTATATCCCTTTCTTTGCCTTGATGTCTTCTTGAAAATTGATCCTTGATCTCTTGATACTTGTGTGTCTTCTTGCCAAATAGCCCTTTCTTGTCTTCAACACCTTAGCTCTGAAACCATGTTGAGAAATAAGGGTGTTTTAATTCAATTTCCCTTTCATGAGAATTACTTGTGATTTCGTTATACTTCTTTCACTTGGATCTTATCTTTGTTAACTTTATTATGTCTTTCATCAAGTCAATTATCAAAACACAAGAGACACAAAGTTTAGGATCTTCAAGCCACGGCCAAAACCTATCCCCCTTGGAGAGGAAAACCCGATAATCATTCTTCTTATAGATCATTAATTGATGAGTACCAATACCATGACACGAACCCTTATTACTAGTATGCCTCCAATACCTTTGTCACTACTCTTCTAGGATCCTTATGTTGATCATCCTTTTTTGCACTGTACTACACCTCTAATAGGGAAGCTCGGTCCCTAATATAGCAATCCTAAACACTGTGCTTCTCGACTTCCTTCAGAGTCTTCCTCGGCTTCCCATGATCTTCCTTTCAACCTTCTTACTGCACCCTGGTAATCTGAGATATGTGAGGTATAGTACAGCCCCAAGACTGAAATGTGGTGACCAAGAAACCTTGTAGACCTGCCTCCTCCTTCACACTGAATGCAGACCTTATTCTCACACTTCATCTTCAAACTTGTTCTCTTCTTCGCATGCTTGGTAGCCTCCTTTTTTGTGCATCCCTCTTCCTTGCACACTGCTTCTTCGCACCAATTATAGACTTGTCTCTTACCATGACAACCCTTGGCTTGCCTGAAACATGCATGGTAGAATAGACCAGAATCAGAGGTATGTATACCTTTCTTCCTTTCACAAATCAACCATCTATCTTCACATCAAAAGAGACACTTAACTCACATTTTTATCCCATAACTTTATTCGAACTTGTTGTATGCTAATGAGGTTGCAGTCCAACCTTTATAGGGACTATTCCACTGCCTTGGGCCGACGTGATTGACTGGGGGTAGGCCGACTTTATCAAGGAGATTTCCAACACCATTTGAGCCGACTTTATCAAGGAGATTTCCAACACCATTTGAGCCGACTTTATCAAGGAGATTTCCAACACCATTTGAGCCGACTTTATGGAGCATATTGACAAGGTCTTGGAGCATACAAATACATCAATAATTGTCCTTTACAAGTGTAACAACACTTCATATACATGACTCTAAGTTATACATTTATGACAGGATGACAAATTCCTAAAGACATCAAGACGAAGTATTTGGCCTATAATAAAAACTCCTTGCTCGTGAAACCCATGATGCAAGTATTACAAAATACATTTTATTATATGTCTTCTTCATTACATAAATTCATAATTACAAGTCATTATGAAGACCAAACCTAGTTACACTTCCAACATGTCACTGTAGTAGAGAGGTCAAGAGTGCAATAATATGAATCCATCATCCTTAACTACCCTAAGATGAGTGTGATAAATAACTCGTAAAGGCATTCAAGTGGATGAAAGTGGTATTGCATCACTTGAATATAATATATATAACAAAAATATTCATTATCAATTATACAAATCCATTAAAAATGTTTTAAATACAAAATTGATGCAACTAAATGTATGTTAGTGTTGTATTTTTTTGAAATCTAGGAAGGCGACTGTTTTTAGGAAAAATTTAAGCATTTAAATAATTAAAATTTCATAAACAAGTAAGCATATTGTTAAACTACTTGTGAATACTTTTCATATGGTTGGTAAAAAAACTCTCATCTAACTTAGCATGTGTTCCACAATCAATTGTTAATAATATCACAAGAAAATGGTGTTTGTATAAACAAACATCTCATCTCATTAAATTTAATGTCAAAACCCTTTAAAAGTATTATATTAGAATACATAACCTCGACACAACAGTTTAAACAGATGTGTGGGGCTTGATTGGTAGATTGTGTCATTTTGACATGTAAATAATTGAAACAATTATTAGTTTAGTGTGTAATTTTTGCACAAAAACATCAGACTTTCTTCCAATTAGAAGGATGTACTAAACTGAAAACGGGTTATAAGAATTATGAAATCCATTCTAAAATATTTCTATGTAATAGGATGTACTAAACTGAAAACGGGTTATAAGAATTATGAAATCCATTCTAAAATATTTCTCGATATTACATAGATAGATTGTATGAGAGATTCAAGAATGAGCATAATGCAGTAAACACGAGCCAAAAATTCTTTGAAAAATGTAAGCCTTGGTATATTATAATAAACACAATGCGTAATGCATATTCTTGTAGATACCACATTATGTTGTGCATATACAAGTTCATCATGTTTGGCATAACACTCTCATGCACGAATACTCAATAAAACCATCACTAACATAATCTAGAGACTCTATTCATAACACCGTGTGTATAAATACCAAAGAGACAGACACGTTAATAAAAAAAACATGCTAATATGGGACATGACCCAAGTACAATGGAATTTCATCACTAAACAAATGAATGCATGAGTGATGAATACAAATTGAGGAAGGAGATTTATATGTAGAGCTTCAAATATGTCATGTCTAATCTAGTTGGAGGGCATGAAAGCAACAATGTCCTATGTTAGTAATGGTACTTAAACAAAATATTTTCCTTCAAATTGCAACTTGAGATATCATGGAAAAATTAAGGAAATAGTGAATTTATGTCTTTATTATTGTGTCATCATGTATGTGTCTATGACTTCATAACATATTTTTTGAAAAGACCCAAAAATATGTTTTACATGTTAATGTTACTTATGGAAATAAGAGCATTGTTTTTCAATAATACACACAAAAAAATCAATTTTTGAGATTAATTCCATTGAAAATCCAAAAATACAATTTCTCAATGTTATTTTTCTTTCACCCAAAGGGAATGTCTAAAAGTAGTCCTAGTGCAAGTGACCCTCGACAAGCAATTAGTGTTGTACAAAAGATAGTCTATCAACAATTTGTCACCAGGAGATGAACTACGTGTTGCATGTACAACAACACAACTAGATGAATTCCTTAAATGAACAATTGGAATAAACATTGAGCACATATAGCTATTTGTGAACCCTGCAATGTCTCCATGAGTTTATGGATGACTATTAGTATATCATATACTCTTTCTTATAGGGTTTCCTCAAAAAATAAGTATTCACACACATATTATATATAGAAATGTTGTGCCTTCGTTTAGTATATTCAAATAATTAGACCAACTATAAAGAGGAAGAAAAAATGGAAAAACTACTACTGACTATTTTAAAGGAATGAAGATATGTAAAAGGATAAAGAACTTAAGATTTATAACATCTATTTTAGACTTGTAATGATGATTATTACCAGAAAAGGAAAATTCAATCCCACCATTGAAAATAGGCAAGGAATGTAGCCAAGAATTATACAAAGCGTTATTGTAACATGTCTAGTATCGACATTTCAAATAGATAATAAGAGAGCATTTCTACATTCCAACAATTGAACCAACTTTGGTGTGTATTTGGAAATTTTTTCTTTCAATTCATTAAAAAAAAAAAAAAAAAAAAATTATGTCCTCATTAAGATGTTTTGAGTAGTATTGGTATCATACTTTGGC
This sequence comes from Pinus albicaulis, assembly GCA_034641835.2. Taxonomy (NCBI): domain Eukaryota; kingdom Viridiplantae; phylum Streptophyta; class Pinopsida; order Pinales; family Pinaceae; genus Pinus; species Pinus albicaulis. The sequence goes on from CM076577.1 coordinate 1,102,955,717, forward strand.
TCAATAGAACTCTCAATTGACTCAACACATAGATGAGTTGATAAATTTAGGATGAAGCATAGTTGATTTGATGTCTAACTTCTCAATAAAAGAGCATATGGAAGTGTTCCTACTTTCTTTTCTACATCACTTATTTAGGTATTCGATTATTAATATAATGAGATAGTGTGACACACCAATGGTTCACATCCAACCCTATACATATTGAATAACCACATAGTATTGATGAATCAAAAAAAAGATTGAATTCATAATAAAGGAATTTATTGAAATCACAAGCTTTATGGGTAACCACTGCATAATCGAAGTGCCCTAGGGGTTTTTCAGGGTGTTGAATCTATATATACAGTCAAAAAACCAGTTTAAATAACACAAATCAAGATTTCACCTCAAATTTTTCCACCGGATTCCCGCACCGGAAAGTCCAAAAAGTCGCACTAAAGACAACTTTTTTGTTGGGTGGGGGGCCTCAAAAAATTAACTTCTTTTTGACCCACAATATTTTTGGTCATTTTCCACTTGAAGAAATTAATTTCTCTAAAATTTATTTTTTGACTCTAAATTAATTAATTTTTCGTCTTAGGATTTAATATTAGTTTTGCCAGAAAATTAATTGACTCATGAGGGGATTAATTAATTTTCCACCCTCAAATATTTTAGCCATCATATCTAAGTATGAGCGACCATGCACTAAAATATTTTTTTACATAAGATTTTACAAATTCAACCCTCAAAGGGGGGTAACCATTCGTTATAGACCCTCAAAATAATTACCCAATTATGTGACACAATATGATCTAGTAAATCAAGTGATTTGTATAATAAAATAATTTATCCAAATAGCTTAAATTATTCCCAAATCGCTTTTACAACAGACACGACTAAGAACACTAGGACTCACCTAAGACTTCGACAATAAATTTCATCCTAGTTTTGTGGTTTAAGTTGGAGGGGAAAATCTCTTCTGATTAGTCGTGTTTAGAAACACAGGAAATCAATGAGGTTAAAAAAACCTCCTATGATGAAATTCGTCGCCAAATCACAGGCTTACCTAGGTTGTTGCATAGTTACACAATCGTACTAGCATCATTTACATTACAACTTGCAGAATTTGGGTTTACAATGACATGACAGATAGTTGGCTAATGATTATGAACTTTGAAAAAATTTGTACCACTGATATCTTGGACTTTTAAAAAAATAAGTGCAACATACCCTGACCAACTTTGCGTAATCATTATTATTGTATTTGGCCAAGACCAACCTAGCAACTTGCAGAATTTGGGTTTACAATGACATGACAGATAGTTGGCTAATGATTATGAACTTTGAAAAAATTTGTACCACTGATATCTTGGACTTTTAAAAAAATAAGTGCAACATACCCTGACCAACTTTGCGTAATCATTATTATTGTATTTGGCCAAGACCAACCTAGTCAATAAGGGTTAGTTTGTGTAAAACTTTAATGCATAACTGTTAAAATTAGCAACTAGAGCCAAATTCCACTTTGGACAACGCCTTTGGGAAATATAATCGCAGCATTGTATTCCTCTTTTCAAGAGGACCAGAATCGATCTAAAGATCGTCAAATTTGGATAAGTAAAGGTGGGATTTTGAATTTATTCTCCCACACGAATATTATCAAGGTCAACCTTATCTTTAAGTCGACTTAATAAGTCCAAAAGTCATGTCTCTTCCAACCAAACAACTAGTATATATATGGGTGCTTTCAACCTCATTTCACACATCAAGAAGGTCAAATCATGTCTAAGGAAACCATGCTGAGAAGGAGGATGTAGGAGTATTTTGTTTTGGGTTTTCTCTTCCATCATTGGGCCGAGAATCTTCTGTTGGGAAAACCGCAAGTTTTTAGGGTATGTCTGGGCTAGTTTCATGTGGTAACACTTCCTCAGATCAAGCTATATATCTCAGGCAGAAGACCGAGGTTGTTGGTGGCATATCTGAACTAGATCAATGGGTATTTTGGTCTATGTGGAGTATGGCAGGTTCAGACCCATGTTGAATGGAAGAAAAGAGGCTAAGGTATTAGTCGAGCCTCAACCGCTTCCACTCCTGAGAAGATCAAATGTTTCTAAGGTTTATATTAAGAGTTTGTTGTTGTAGGTTAGGGCAGATGTATGCCCTAACCAGATCTTCATTTAGTCCGGGATCAATATAATTTGGGTTCCTCATCTTCAGTAAATAAGAGTGCATTTATGCATCTATGTTAATTTTGGACAAATAGGTCCAAACTCCATGTTGTGATGCCCAGATGAAGATGCCAATATTTTTATTGGACTCCTCTTTCGGAGAGGTGCAAGATCGATCTAAAGATCATCTTAATCCGATGAGTAGAACATTTATTTTGAATTTATTCAAAATATGTGCATGTCGGCCTTAAGGTTTTGTGCCCTAGTAGTTGTGTCACACACCCTCACTGAGGGATATAAATTGGTCAACGTTGGAGGACATTTTCACTCATCTCATCCTCACACATTTCTCTCTCTTCATCTGATTGGTTCGATGACCTTGGAGGCTCCTCTCTTCACACGTGGGAAAATTTCAGCAACAGCACATTTCTGTTTTCGGCCTAGGGTTTCTACAGCAGCGTTGACCAGCATTGACTTTGGTCAACGCAATGTCAAACGGACTTGAAACTCTCCTAGAATTTCGATTTTCTAAATCCGCATTTTTGGCACTATTCTCGAGGCTATACGTTGACTTTGGCTTGGTTGCATTGACCTAGCTGCTGCTGTTGTTTGCGTTGACTGTTGACTGACAGCATTGACTTTTGAAATGACCGTTTTGGCTGTCCTAGAGGATTGTGTGACATTGTTGGTTGGCTTACCATATTGACACTTTGTTGGTTGAAGCATCCTGCTGATCGCCGTAACGCACCAACACACTTATATATTTTTGGCTTGTCTTCTGTCGATCTACTGGTATGTTCTATCAGCATTTTACTTTGTTGTTTATATGATTGCTCACTGATATTGGGATAAAAAGTAAAATTGCATCAAGCATAAAACATCTACAAAAATTTACAATCCAGGATCGAGTTACTTTTGAAGTCTGTTATGTGGATGCTTTATCTATTATGTACCTCTAATGAGATCATGGAACAGAAAATGCAAACTTGACTAGGTAGTAGCAGTGTACTCTCTCTCTATTTCTCTGTTGAACATTTGATAATAATAAGAAGAAGAATTGATCAAGGATTTTCCCCATCTTCGGGTTTTTCCTAGCCTTGAGCCATATTCGTGTGTTATTTTGTCTTGCCTTGTCTTCAGCTTTTATTATTTATGTTATTGCATTAGTTACAATCATGATTAATGAGATTGCTAATGGATTAATGGGAAAATGATGTAACTAACCTAAGCAAAGAACATGTTAACTCAAAATTAACATGGTATTAGAGCTCAGGTGAGGACAAGCCCAAACTTAAGATATTGTGATCACTAAGAAGCATCTAAGGAATTTCATAAGTCACCTTCAGACCTTTGCGGTAGGACAAGTCCGAGTTCAAGGATGACAATCTGTGACATTGTCTTAAGGCCTTCTACAAGCCCTAATCAATGAACATGGGCACAAATTCAAGAGCAACTCAATCATTACAAACAAAGGTTGTAAGTCATCAAGGTATGTTTCAGTGTTTATAAAGTGTGTTTTAAGTAATTTCAATATATTTTCAAAGGAATATTTAGCAGTCCTATCCAATCAAGCTTCAGAAGAAAATGTTTCCCTTTAAGATCCTTGCCTTGACTCTGAGGTATCATAGTGACATAAAATAATTTACATGCCAGAATAAGAACTAATTCCTTGGCCTGGTGGAGTTAAGGCAACTCAGAATTTACTATGATCTGGGTTCATCAGTGTTGTGGAAGATTGACTGACTTGATTCATTTTCTCTGAAAAAGCAGTGAGAAGTATTGCTGGAATTATTGTAGTATCACTGTAAGAATAAAATGCTAATCCTAAGCTTTGTCCTACAGCAGTCATTCAAACAAAAATCTGAACATTCTATTGCCTAATTAGATGTGTGGGGCTATAAGAAATTCTGAGAAAAATAGTGACTTTATTTATGATGTGTCTGAGCTTCGAAGAGGTCTTTCTGATATGATAAATTGTGATAGTTATTTCACCTAGATCGTCATTATATAAGGGTACCTAAAAGTCCAACAAATAGTTTTGATGATATTTCTCTGAGATTGAATCAAGTTTGAAGTATTCCTTCATCTCATTTATGCTCTACTTAAATATCAATGATATGTTCTATAGAATAACAATGGGTAAGTTTTTTACTCTATTTGGAGAAGTCGAAGTTTGTCCATTATATAATACTAAGTTTAAAAAGGGGCTTCCACTGTAAAGAGGTCTCAGTTGCTACAATGGCAGGATTTGTGTTGAGTTTTCTTGAGTGTTGGCGTAGCATCAGATGTTCTCTAACTCCCAAAATTTGTGGTGGGACTAGAGTACATGAGATCTCCAAGACCCAGAAAGGGATTTGGGAAATTTCATCCAGTTTGGGAGATAATTAATTAATTAATAATTTTTATTATGGACCCTAAGTGTAACTTAGGAAAATTAAATTATTAAAAGTAAATAATTAAAACATGTGATGAAATTGTCTTAAGTCACACGGATCAAGCTTTCTTTTAATTTGAGTCATCGATTCAAGATCTGATCATGGTCATTGGTTTCCAAACGAGAAAGTATAAAGGAAAGGCTTGGGGTCATTTGGAGAACACACACGGAGGTAGAGCATTGAGACTAAGCTAGAATTCTAGGGCGGGTTTGCTAAGAATTTCCAGAAGTGTTTCAGCTGCTGAGAGGGCTAGTGTAGGCAAAGGGGATGGTTTGATCCCAGTGCCTAGAATCAACAAGGGGCAGAGAGCAACAACTAGAGGCAACGCAAAGAAGCAGAGGCAGCAGCAGTAGTTACGCAGTAGTTGCGTGGCGTAGAGGCCAACTTCAGCTACGCAGGTGCTACGCAATCCCTTCTGGGGCAGCGCTGCGCAGCAAGGGACCCATCAGGGTTACATAAACCCTTCTAGGGCAGCATAGGGTCTGCGTCACACATTTTAGGGTTACACAGCCCTCTCTGGGCCAGCACAGAGGCTGAAAGGGCTGACACAGGGGCTTCAGGGGCAGTGCTGAGGTGTTTAGGGCCAGAAATTGGCTGAGTCTTGTAAATCATGTTTGACGGTGTGGATCAGTTAGTCTTTTGGTCTCAAAACAGCAGGTTAGATGCAGATCTATATTTTTCTCTGTTGGATTAACCAGTGTGGTGCCCAAATTTGTTGTATTCAGAAAAATACTTAATAATATAAACCCTCCAGCAGCCAGAAGACTGGTTTTCCCGCATTGGGTTTTTCCGGGGACAGTTGTCCAGAAAATCTTGTGTGTCACTTTGTCTATTTTGCATGTAACTTTTTGTTTTAGATTTGAATCGGTGAAAGTATGTTATGTGTTTACTTCGATGTTAATCTGAAGTATAACCAGATCTAACAGTAGATTTCTGCATAAAGTAATATTCAGAAAATTTCCAATGGTATCAGAGTGATTGCAGATCTAGCAGGGTCACCAACAGAAGACTGAAAATTCTTGCTGCAGAAAGCAATAGAGAGAGCAACAGCAATAGAAGAAAGCCAAATTTGAAGGGACAGCGTAGTTTGAGAGGGAGCAGAGCCACGCGGAGGTCAGGGTGACGCAGTCCTACGCAGTCTCCACACAGGCCCACGTACCTACTGTGTAGAAGCAGTGCTGGCATTGTCAGCTCACATAGAGGCTAGCTAGGGTGATGCAAATTTGAAGTTGTCTGATTCAAAAGTGCCGGAAGCAGCGCTGCACAACTTCAGAAGTTGCTAGTTGGGTTAAATTTCTAAAGAATCAGAATTTAGCCTAAGCACTAGGTAACAAAGAGCGGGAGGAGATCAGCTTCTCAGAGGGTTTCTAGCTAAAGAAATCTGCAGATCGATCAGTGGATCGAAGAGAGTTGTTTCGTTGTTGATTTGGCAAATTTCCAAGAGAGGAAATTAATTGTCAGAGGGAGCACAGGGTGCCTTTTCGCCAAGGACCCTAGATCCGAGCTTCAGTAGAGAAGCGAGGAGAGGAAGACCTTCTTTGACAGAGTAGATCTGAGCAGATGGCACCTCACGGACTACGTGATCATGATAGGTTGGACGGTCTATCCAATTTTGCAATCTGGAAGGCCAGAATCCTGGTAGTCATGGAGGCATACGGTCTAAGAGACCATGCAGAAAAAGTCCTGGCCACGCCGATCGATGCAGATCTCCTGAAGAAGCATGAGGAATTTGTAGCACATGCCAAACGTTTCAGAATGGATGGGGTTAAGGACCATACAGTTCAACATATAGCTGAAAAGAAAACAACTAATGAGATGTGGAAAGCCTTAATAGCCCTATATGAGGGGAAGTTCATCCAGAGGAAAATGCTTCTGAAGAATCAGTTGCGGTCATTCATGATGGCCAAGGGAGAAGAAACATAGGCCTTCATTTTCATATTACAGACGATCAGAGATCAGTTGTCTACCATGGGAGCAAAGGTGGAGGATGATGTGATGGTAAGGACTACACTCAATGCGGTCACAGAAGAGTGGGAAACCTTTGTCCAAAGTTTCTTGGATAGAGCATACCTTCCTGACTGGGACACTATGTGGGAAATTCTTCGTCAAGAAAAACTCCGCAGATTCACCAAGAAGCAGTACAGCACAGGGTCGAGTAAGGTGAAAAAGGAAGAGGAAGACATTTCAAGATCAATTGTTTCCAGTGCAACAAACTAGGACATTTCACCAGCAATTGTCCACAGAAGAAGGACAAGGATGCTTCTACTTCCAAGGCTGTTGTGGCAGACGATGGGTCAGAAGATGACGTAGCCATGAGCGCTCATGAACCACAAAAGTGGGGCAACATGGATCTGTACAACAGCTACAGAGTAGTGGCGGGATCCTTGAGCAACTCATCTCTTGGATCACATCCAAGCTACGAGAGCCTTAAGACAGTAGCGGGACAAGTGGAGCAGTTGGTGTAGAGAATCACGGATGAAGCAGAGGCAGAGCTGAACGCTGAAGGAAGCAGTGTAGTGCAGATGCAGCAGCAATGTAGCAGCAGCGCATAGGGGTTGATGTGACTTCAGCAACGCAGAGCAGAGCTCCTTACGCAAAGTAGAGTTGCATCAGTGTGGAGGCTTCAGGAGGACAGCGCAGCGCAGCAACAACGTGAGAGATTTCAGCACAAGGGGCTAATGTGACTTCAGCAATGCAAAGGGAGTCTGCTTACGCAGTGCAGGGCTGTAGTTGTGCATCATCCTCCAAATGACAGCACAGATCAGCAACCAATGGAGCTTCAATGATGAGGATGAAGCCCGACTGACTTGTCTGTCAAATATTGGGCAGGAGTTTCAGTCGTTTCTCTCAGCAACTGAAGAAGCAGTGCAGCAGTTGGCAGCATGATGCAGAAGATTGAGAGGGAGCTGCAGTGCAGATGTCGCAGTGGCAGTGGCAGCGTCATGAGCAGATTCCAGAAGTACAAAATGGCAGCAACAGCATAGTGATGAAGGGCCGCAAGTCCAGCATCAGTGCAAAGACCCACACCAGAGATCAGTGCAGAGCTTTGGGTGAAGCAAGGTTGTACTAGAATACATTCCTCGCTAAGAGGGAGTGTTGAGTTTTCTTGAGCGTTGGGGTAGCATCGAATGTGCTCTAGCTCCCAAAATTTGTGGAGGGACTAGAGTACATTAGATCTCGAAGACCCAGAAAGGGATTTGGGAAATTTCATCCAGTTTGGGAGATAATTAATTAATCAATAATTTTAATTATGGACCCTAAGTCTAACTAGGAAAATTAAATTATTAAAGGTAATTAATTAAAACATGTGAGCCATCGATTCAAGATCTAATCATGGTCATTGGTTTCCCAATGAGAAAGTATAAAGGAAAGGCTTGGGTTCATTTGGAGAACACACACAGAAGCAGAACACTGAGACTAAGCTAGAATTCTAGGGCGGGTTTGTTAAAAATTTCCACAAATGTTTCAGCTGCAGAGAGAGTGGTAGTGTAGGCAAAGGGGATGGTCTGATCCCACTGCCTAGAATCATCAAGAGGCAAAGAGCAGCAACTAGAGGCAACGCAGAGAAGCAGAGGTAGCAGCAACAGTTGCGCAGCGCAAAGGGCAGCTTCAGCGACGCAGGGGCTTCGCAGTTCCTTATGGGGCAGCACTGGGCAGCAAGGGACCCATCAGGGCTACGCAGAGACCCTTCTAGGGCAGCGTAGGTTCTGCGTCACCCATTATGAGGTTACACAGCCCTCTCCAGGCCAACTCAGAGGCACACAGAGGTTGAAAGGGCTGACGCAGGGGCTTCAGGGGCAACGCTAAGGTGTCTAGGGCCAGAAATTGGTTGAGTCTTGTAAATCCCGTTTGAGGGTGTGGATCAGTCAGTATTTTGGTCTCAAAACAGCAGGTTAGCTACAGATATATATTTTTCTCTGTTGGGTTAACCAGTGTGGTGCCTAGATTTGTTGTATTCAGAAAACTACTTAATAATATAAACCCACCAGCAGCCAAAATACCGGTTTTCCCGCATTGGGTTTTTCCGGGGACAATTGTCCAGAAAATCTTGTGTGTCACTTTGTCTATTGTGGATGTACTTTTATGTTTTAGATCTGAATCGGTGAAAGTCTGTTATGTGTTTACTTCGATGTTAATATGAAGATTTCAGCATTAATAACTTGTTTAAGTAGGAGAAGTATAACCACATCTAACAATAGATTTCTGCATAAAGTAATATTCAGAAATTTTCACAATTTGTACCTTATGATTGAAGCAGCCCATTAATCATATATAGTCAAGCTCTTTATCTAGTCGAGTAGCAGTGAATGAGCTTATGATCAGTCTTTGTGGTCTGAGCAACAATCAGTGATGCATCATCTTATAATCCAGTTCACAGTAACATGGGAATTCTGAGCATTTTTTCTTTCGGTCCTAACACACATTGCAGTGACATTCACGTATGTGAGTGGTTCAGATTAGCTCACATTGATACTTGGTCTATATCTCTATTGAAGCCAAATTCAGAACCTATATATTAAAGGACAAGTATCCTATCTATTGCCAGTAAATTGTTTACTTTTAACAAAGAATGTTATCTATAATTCATTCTTGAAGGACTTGTTTGATGATGCACTTGAACCTACGTCTAAGGGCATCAAGTTTGAGCAGAAGGGTTTTGGTCCCTCTTCTGAAACCAAAGTCTATTATCAACCATAAGGATTGAGATCAATTCATATTTGGCAAAAGTTATCCTCATATGCACCGGTGGAACAATTGGAAATGCATGATCTTCTTAACATTGATTTCACGCCACATTATCTTCATGTGAAAATTTGATCTAAGGTTTTCCAAGCATTTTTTTGAAGTCTTATTGAATATCTTCAAGCTGTAAACAACACTGGCTCTATACATACATATTTTTGTGGAAATCAATCTCAGAATTGGGCTCTTGCTTTCAAGAAACCTATAACAGATTTCTAGTAACTTGGTTCTCTGACTATCTTTGAAGCCTTGGATTTGACTTAATATCTGCACCACTATATAATTACCAGAGCATCGCATTTGGCATTGCTACATCTATTTGAAGCAGGATCGCCACATTACGCAAAAGATCGCATTATGAAATGACCATCTCTGTAACAGTTATCACAAAATCCTCTCTCTCTCGCTCATTTGTAGCTACAGGTCTCTCCAATGATCAGGTCTACTCATTCTCATGCTATGAGAATCAATGTACAGGTCTACTCATTCTCATGCCATGAGAATCAATGTAATGGCATCATACCTCTGGTACTTTGTATCAGCATATGCTCTTTCCCCAAATCCTCTCTTCTATATATATATGGCATATCCAGCTCAACATCATTTTCTGCATTATTGTTCCAGTCCAGAAGCCATGATAATATGTGGAAGCTCCTGTAAATTGTCGACTGTGTTATAGTCTTGTTGTGAACAAGACAGTCAGATAGTTCAGCTTTTGAAATGTTACTCCTGGGATCTACTAGTAAAAGAAAATATAACATCTTTTATAAATGCAGCACACCTGAAGCCCCTGTTTTAAAGATCAGTTAAGAGAAGAAGTGCATGGCACTATGGAACAGTCTCTTTTTGGAAAACACTCATCAGCATGAAATCAAAGGTGTACTGAAGAAGGTGCATGACAGATTCTATGTCTTGTCGAACATGATAAGCAGAAGATCATATAAGGAATAGTCTTATAGATATAGTCACCAAAATGCAAAGGAACCTTCCCCATCATGGATCATTTGCCTCATGGAAGTCTCATCTCTCGTATGGATAGCTCATGATTAAGGCTAGATGATCATCCAAAACAAAGCTTCAGAGGGAACTATAAAATCCCAGGATTAATAGCAGATTGTAGATGGTTACATAATAGGCAAGGTGACCTTCTCAATATTCAGGGGGAGTTATGACGTTTGGATTGAACTATTGATGTTTATAATCATCATCTCCTCTATCAATTGTTTTCCTTGATACGAAGATGGAGAGATGCTCATTACAGAGAGAGGTTGGATCGACAGTATAATTATTGTCCACCTTATTTCTTAAAGACTGAAATTTGTTACTCTGAAGATATATTGAAGAAGAGTGTATAAGGCAACTAGCATGGCCATTTAAGGAAACTCTCCAGAAGTCATTTATACATGTGATCACCATTATTGCAGAAGAGGATTCAGAAAATCCTGTATTTCACATACCACTTTAAATGGCACAGCTAATGGTATACCCGTTTTATGGCATGTTTAAGTGTATTGATCTCATGATAAGCAGGTTGTCTGATAGACACTGCACACCCTGGAAAGACATGTTTAGGTTGTGGTCTCTTTGAGTAAGAGATGTTGAAGAATGTAACTAGGTTCGGTCTTCATAAATTGTACTTGAGTCAATACTTATTGTACTTATCAAAAGAATAAAGAAAAGAATTTTATATTATAATTTAACCAATATTAAAGCATGGGTTTCATGCTTGGCTCATATTTATTTTAGGTCGAAGTACCTATTGTGGCCTTCTAGGTTTTATTCTGAGTCTATAGGATTATTGCAGATTTAAATTGATCCATATTGGGCTTTTGAATCATGCAATTAGGTCAAGTATTGAGTCAAATATGATTTGTGAAGCCTCCACATCAATTCGGCCTTAAGGTGATCAAGGCGACCTCAAATCCAGTAATTCAAACCCATCAAAAGCCTATATATACAGTGGAATCGAACTCACTTAGAGACATCACACAGCAACACAGAAATTCGATCTGGAAGCTGCAACAAGGAGAAATTGGGAAATTTTGGAGGAGTTTCTGGATTCGGTTTTTAGCACACTTATAGAGTTGAAGAAAATCAAAATTTTGGCACAACTATCTCTCCATTTCGAGCTATAGTTCGGGAGATTGAAGTACTCAAATTTTGCTGCAACAATTGTTGCACCAGTTGCTGCCAAGAGAAGAGGAAGTCGAAGTTTCTTTTGTTGACTGTTGCTGCTTGGAGAGGTTTTTTTAGGCCTAAATCGAAGTCTTTGAAGCTAAATCGAAGTCTCTACCTCAAGATCGAAGTCTCAAGAAGCAAGGTCAAAGTTCCAGGTCATCATAGTGATTTTGATACTGTTGTTGTTGCTAGATTCAGGAAGGATCACAAGGAAGGTTGACTTGGTGTGGAGGAAGTCTAGGTCAAGGTCTAGAATCCCAAGAATTACTATTGAAGGAAGAATTATTGACTGGGTTTTCCCCAAGAGTGAGGTTTTTCCCTGGCTGCTGGCCTACATCTGGTGTACTTGATCTATATGTATTTTCTTTGATATTTGCTTGATGAACTAATAAGAAGAACATAATAAGAACTAAAGAAGATCACAAGTAAATAATCAAGAACAAGAGGATTTTTCTGCCTTTCTGACTCTCTTACATGGTATGAGAGCTTTGGTGAAAGAAGAAGGAAAAAGGCAGTCTCAAGGACTTGATCAAGGAAGTCATAAAAAGTTCACCAAAGTAAAGAAGTCTCCACTATCTTCAAGAAAGATGTCTAACACTATCAAGGGAGAGAAAAGCTTGAAGGAGCTGCAAATTAGAGGTCTTGGAAGAAAAGGATTGACATCATCCTTGAAAAGAACAAGGTCTTAGATCTAGTCAAAGGAAAAATGAAAAGGCCTACAGAAGAATCAAGTGATGTCGATAAGGCGAAGTACAAAGAATTGGAATTAGTAGCTATGGCTTTGTTGGTTGAAAGTATAAAGGACAATCTTGTCCCCTTCATAGCAAATATAGATCATGCTCAAGAGATGTATGAGGCTTTGTCAAAACTATTCACCATCAAGAACATTGGAAAAGTGGCAAGCCTGAAGAATGAATTACGAACTACTAAGATGAAAAAGGAGGATATTGTTTCCTCTTTCTTTGTAAGGATAGCAAGGATAAGAGATGAGCTTCTTGCCATTGATGAAATAGTACCAGATAAACAACTAGTGATTAGAGTCATTCTAGGGCTACCATCTTTGTAGGGTTCCTTTGCTTCAACTCTCAACAGTTAGAAAGAAACACCCACCTTTGAAGATCTATGGACAGCATGCAGTCAAGAAGAATCAAGAGTCTTCATGGTAACTAACAATGAAGAATTATCAAATGCTTATGTTTCTCATCATAAAGGGAGATTCAAGAAGAAAGGGCCAAAGAAGAAGGTTGATATGTCAAAGATTGAGTGCTATCATTGTCACAGAATGGGACACTACAGGAGTGGTTTCCCTGACAATCCTAGGAGCAAGAAAAGAGATAGAGGTCATGCAAACATCGCTAAAGAAACATCATCCCCCAAGAAAGCAAAGACTGAAGAAGAATTGAGGGACTTGCACTACTAAGCCCCTTTTCTCTTATATTTCATTTGTATATTTTATGTAGTATAGGTTTAACATCTTCTTGGATATGTATTTCTTTGTTTTAAAAGTTTCAGGTTTTCCCTCAAAGCTTGGGAGGGAGCCCACAACAACACCTCAAGATAAGTATCTCATTCCCTCTACTTGTCTTCATGTACTTATTTAAGATTTTGATTATACTAAATACTAATCACTTTTCTACTTCTATTCCTTATCTAGGAATCAATCTGCTGGATGTTCAAGAATCATGGAGAAGGCTTCAAGGATCAAATAAGGAGACCACACAAGTCAAAAGGATTGTCAAGAATCAAAGGTATGTATTGAAAACATATAGTATTGTCACGCTCCTTGAAAAATCCATTTCTATGTTAATAATTGTTGCTATGTCTAGCTCTACTAAATCCTAAAAGGATTCTTGTTTGGGATGATCCATCGCCTAATGAATCTACTCACCTTACACACCTCTAATTGCTTATATAAATAGAACCTTAAGGAGTTTCTCTAGAAAACAGTAACCTAAGGGTATGTTGATAATGTGTGAAACCCTAAACCTATTTAGGGCTATTTATGAAGAAATTATTATTTTGATTGATATATCGATAATGTTGTGTTTGGGATTTTGAAACTCTAAATATTGTTTGAAATCTTGAACCTTTAAAGTTTGATATAATAAGGGTTTACTTTGACAATGAACCGAAACCCTAGGTTTTGGTTAGGTCTACAGGTAAAATCCTTGTTATGGAAAATCCTAGGAGTGAAACCCTAGGTATATGTTCTCTTGATTGAATCCCTATCCTAGTCTAGGACAATATATGTCTTATGTATTAATGTTGACTAACATATGATGTGCTTGTAATGGTGATCTCCTAGATATGTGTTGACCCATTTTCTAATGGTCCTAAGAATCTAGGGTTTGAAAACAAACCTTAGTCAAAGTTTGAAAGATCTAGGATGATGATTGAAAAGTCTAGGGTCTATAAATAAATCCCAATAATCATTAAATTCTCTAGTATGTATGCTGATTTGAATCTATATAATGTGTGTTGAGAATTTATAGATAGAAAATCAAGGGTTTACATCGAATCCTAGTGGAAGCTACTTATGATGTGTTTATTGAATTCTAGGATTTATATTAAACCTTAGTAGAAGCTCTTCATGATATGATAATTGATTTGAAATCTAGGGTATGCAACTAACTCTAGTGAAAGTTGATTATGACAATGTCTAAAATGTGATTGATCCAGGTGGATATTGGTGGCCACCCACCTATTCCACTTGGGCCCCCACCATTGTCTCTTTCAGTTTTTCAGTTTCGGCATAACTTACTATTTTTAGCAGTTTTTCGGGTCCTGAACTTCCGGAGCCGTTTTGAGGCCCTAAACGACGTTTTTTGGGCATCGCGCCCAATTTTTCGGGTCTTGAACTTCCAGAGCCGTTTTGAGGCCCTAAACGACGTTTTTTGGGCATCGCGCCTCCAGCAAATATCATTCCGTTCTTCGTGGTGAAAGTTGTAGTCCTCGGATAGAGCTTTCTAATGATGTATCATGTGCGTCAAACAGAGATAGTATGCCAAAGTTACGTCCCTAGGAAGTTGAAACACCAATTTACCCAAACGGGGCCCATAGTTTTGGCGCTTCATCTCCTAGGGTTAGGTTTTTGGATGTTTAGGGTTCTCCATTGTTTCTCAATAATAAATAGGTCCTCGAGCCTCATTGTAACTCAGTTCAGAGGCCTGTAGCCGCCACATCTCTTCTCAGAGATAGCTACCAGCGCCCTAGCTAGTTTTATTTCCATTCTGTTTGTAAGCAAATTTTAGTTCTTTGATATTAATGAAATGAAGTGTTATTTCCGCTGCATCTCTGTATTTATGGTTATATGTTTATTCTGTTGTGTTCCTGCATAAATCTGGATCAGTGATTAATCTTGATTTACTCTTTTATGAAATCTAGGATTTGTATGAATCCCTAGTGGAAAGTCTAACATGTGAATTCTAAAGGTTGTTAGATATCTTGTAGATCTATATTGCTTCTAGGGTTTACTAAATGTTGTAGCAGGGTATATTATACCTTTGAAAGAAACATTGACACCCTAGATAGAATGAAAGACATTGTGAAATAGTCTAGAGTTTATGATAAAGTCCCTAGCAAAATGTGGAAGAGTATATGTCTCTTGTCTGGATATCTGATATGTATAAAGTTGAAAATGCTTCCGTAACTTTGATAGGGCTAAATTTATGCTTTTATAGTTTTGGTTGTACTTGCTATCTACAGTTGTACAGGTACATCATGAAGATGAGAATCTAATAAGTATGATGAAAAGGATGGAAGTCGTGAAAGATTCTCCAACGCCTAAAGAAGAAATTAAATCTCCCTACATTAAGAGGGAGCCTGGATAGAAGTTGATCTCCCTAGATTAAGAGGGAGCCTGGATAAAAGGGAAAAAATGGTTATTATTCTCTACTTCATGTGTAGACCGTAACTAACAGCCGTAAGTCTTAGTGAATACCATGAGTAAGAATCATAGTCATGGTTGGAGAATATATTATGAAATGATATGTTGCCACATGTAAAGTAGGAAGATGAATATTCTCCTAAAAGATTCTACTGAGTCCTACTGGAATTAGTTGAAGGGCAACATCGAAACCCCGAAGTTTGTTTTGATTATATATTTGAAATTATTGATGATTGGGGTTTTTGTTTGCACAGGTGAATCTCTCGAAGGACTTGATAGCATGTTGGTTACCAATCAGTTTGATTGGGAGAGATTGGTTGTCCTTGATCTGCTCGATCAAGGTGTGATAAGGATTTGTGAGTGAAGCTTTACTTGAAAAGACATTCAGACGACACTTTGTGTTGATGTCTGGTTGGGAGGGTGGCCTCAGGTGGATGTGCACCTAGTTCCCTGGGTTGATGGTTAGTAAATAAGCTTGATGGTACCTATAGAGACTGAAATTTTTAGTCCATCTTAGTCCCACTTGGATAGATTGCCTTGGTTAGGAATCTAGTCCATGGCATTGTGGTGCCTAAACTGTTGAGTGACCAATGGATAGAGTTCCCTGGTCAAGAATCTAGTCCATGACATTTAAGTGTCTATATATTCTTCATAGTTCGTATAGTTGAGATCTACCTTGTACTATTGAGTTATGAATACCTCCCTAGTTAAGAGGGAGTGTTGAAGAATGTAACTAGGTTCAGTCTTCATAGATTGTACTTGAGTCAATACTTATTGTACTTGTCAAAAGAATAAAGAAAAGAATTTTATATTATTATTAAATGACTTATTCAAGCATGGGTTTCATGATTAGGTCATATTTATTTTAGGTCAAAGTCCTTATTGTGGACTTCTAGATTTTATTTTGAGTCTATAGGATTTTGCATATTTAAATTGATCCATATTGGGCTTTTGAATCATGCAAATAGGTCAAGTATTGAGTAAAATATGATTTATGAAGCCTCCACATAAAGTCGGCCTCAAATCCAGTGATTCGAACCCATCAAAAGCCTATATATACAATGGAATCGAACTCACTTGGAGACATCACACAGCAACACAGAAATTCGATCTGGAGGCTGCAACAAGGAGAAATTGCGAAACTTTGGAGAAGGACTTTCTAGATTCGGTTTTGGGCACACTTATAGAGTTGAAGAAAATCGAAATTTTAGCACTACTCTCTCTGCATTTCTAGCTATAGTTTGGGAGATCGAAGTACTCAAATTTTTGCTGCAACAGTTGCTGCACCAGTTGTTGCCAAGGTGTTACTGCCAAGAGAAGAGGAAGTCAAAGTTTGTTTTGATCACTGCTACTGCTTGGAGAAGTTGTATTGGGCCTAAATCAAAGTCTCTGAAGCTAGATCGAAGTCTCTACCTCAAGATCAAAGTCTCAAGAAGCAAGGTCAAAGTTCCAAGTCATCATAGTGTTGTTGCTACTACTGTTGTTGCTAGATTCAGGAAGGATCGCAAAGAAAGTTGACTTGGTGTGGAGGAAGTTCGAGTCAAGGTCTAGAATCTCAAGAATTACAATTGAAGGAATAATTACTAAATGGGTTTTCCCCAAAAGTGGGATTTTAATTTTTTCCCTAGCTGCTTGCCTACATCTAGTGTCCTTGATTTATGTGTATTTGCTTTGATATTTGCTTGATGAACTAATAAGAAGAAAGATAATAAAAACATACTAAGAGCTAAAGAAGATCACGAGTAAATAATCAAGAACAAGAGGATCTTTCTTCCTTTCTAATTCTCTAACAAGAGAGTATAACATCAGTCATATATTCTCTTTATCTATATATGCAAGAAGCAGAGGATTGTAGTGTTGCTAAATATCTCTGCTAGTAGATCTATTTAGTGGAGCTATTGCGGCTTCCATTGACGATTCGGTCAGCTATATCATTAGTTTTCAAAAAGCAGCGTAGCTTTATCCCCTATATGAAGGGATCTTTTGTTAAGATGGAACATTGAGCTTTGGGAGCTCCGGAAGGCTTGGGGTACTTATTTGAGCTATGAGCGACCATAGGGTGAGTGGTTCACCTTTCCCTATTGCTGCCATGCATACAGGGTGAGTGGTTCACCTTCCCCTGTGATAGCCCATGGTAATTGACATGTGTGTAGGGTCAGTGGTTCACCTTCCTTGTGATACCCCATGGTGGTTGGCATGTGTGTAGGGTGAATGGTTCACCTTCCCCTACGATTATGGACACATGTATGTAGGGTGAATGGTTCACCTTCGCCTACTGTTGATGACATATGAAAAGGATGAGTGGTTCACCTTCCCCTACTGTTGATGACATATGAATAGGATGAATGGTTCACCTTCTCCTATGACATATGAGCAGGATGAGTAGTTCACCTTCTCCTGCGGATACCCCAGTGAGAGATGCATATAAGCATTTGTTGACATGTCAGTGGGACATGGTTCATTCTTTCCCCACACGTAGGATGCTCATTCCCTACGATTGATGGTTGACAAGTCGGCGGGATGTGATTCATCATTTTCCCACGTGCAGGATCCTTCCCGCTATTGTTGGTTTGCATGGGTGTAGGACATGGTTCATCCTTTCCCTACTCTCAGTGTTTTGCATATGTGTAGGATGTGGTTTATCCTTTCCCTACGATGATTGTGAGATGTGATTGTATGAGGTGGTTCATCCTTTCCCTACATGTGGTTGTGATATGTGTTTGTAGGATATGGTTCATCCTTTCCCTACATGTGATTGTAATGTGTGTTTGTAGGATGTGGTTCATCCTTTCCCTACATGTGATTGTAATTGGTGTTTGTAGGATGTGGTTTCTCCTTTCCATGTGTGAATATGTGCAGGATGTGATATATTCTTTCCGTGTTGGTGTTCCTACATCATCCTACCCATGTTGTCTAGGACACATGGGAAGTACCTCTCATCTGGCCAATGAGTTGAGAAAAGCAGATAGGGACCATAGCACTAGCGATGGACGCATTGTGTACTGTCGTACTCCCTATGTCTAAGAAGAATGATGCTTCTTCAACTTGATCAATTGGGATCAAGTCCTATTGGAGTTCACCCTTTGGTTATATGGATTGACCTTTGTCAGTGGACAATGGCAAGTTCTTGTGACTCACTCTCGATCGATTCGTCTTCATTATTCATATTAGTGTTCAACAGAGAAGAGCAGAGCAACGATACAGAGATGGTTCATGTCGACTGGATGGCATGATGATGGATGTATTGGCAGGTGGAATTTTCCCTAGTTTAGAGGGAGTGTTAAAATTGGCAACTAGGGCCAAATTCCACTTTCGACAGCTCCTTTGGGAAAGATAATTGCAGCATTGAATTCCTCTTTTCAAGAGGACCGAAATCGATCTAAAGATAGTCAAATTTGGATAAGTAAAAGTGGGATTTTGAATTTATTCTCCCACACAAATATTATCAAGGTTGGCCTTATCTTTAATTCGGCTCAATAAGTCCAAAAGACACGTCTCTTCCACCCAAACAACTAGTATATATAGAGGTGCTTTCAACCTCATTTCACACATCAAGAAGGTCAAATCATGACTGAGGCAGCCGAGCTGAGAAGGACGACGCACGAGTATTCTGTTTTGGGTTTTCTCTTCCATCACTAGGCCGAAAATCTTCTGTTGGGAAGGCCGCAGGTTTTTAGGGCATGTCTGGGCTAGTTTCATGTGGTAAACCCTTCCTCAGATCAGGCTGTGTATCTCAGGAAGAAGACCGAGACTGTTGATGACATATCTGAACTAGATCGATGGGTATTTTGGTCTGTATTCTTCTTACCCTTGTTGGCCGCAGACCCTCTTTGGAAAATGGCAGGTTCAGACCCCTGTTGAATGGAAGAAAAGAGGCTAAGGTTTTAGCCAAGGCTCAGCCGCTTTCACTGCTGAGAAGATCGAATGTTTCTGAGGTTTATATTGAGAGTTTGCTGTTGTAGGTTAGGGCAGATATATGCCCTAACCAGATCTTCATTCAGTCCAGGATCAATATAATTTGGGTTCCTCGTCTTCAGTAAAGAAGACCTCATATAAGCATCCAGGATCAAGCTGCTTTTGAAGTCTGTTATGTGGGTGCTTTATCTATTATGTACCTCTGATGAGATCATGGAACAGAAAATGCAGACTTGACTGGGTAGTAGCAGTGCTCAACATATTGGCAAGTCAATTTGACTTTAAGTGTGCTCTCTTTCTATTTCTCTGCTGAACATTTGATAATAATAATAAGAAGAATTGATCAAGGATTTTCCCCATCTTGGGGTTTTTTGCCTGGCTTGAGACATATTCGTGTGTTCTTCTATCTTGGCTTGTCTTCAGCTTTTATTATTTATGTTTCATTAGTTACAGTCATGATTAATGAGATTGCTAATGGATTAATGGGCAAATGATGTAACTAACTTGAGCAAAGAACATGTTAACTCAAAATTAACAATAACCCCTCTTGGGGAAAGTGCCAACCACTCATGAAAGGTATAAATAAACCCCCTCTTGTTTATATTTCACATCAAGTGATTATTTTCAATCTTTCCTTCTTTATACAAATGATTAGCATACATACACTTTTACCTGTTTTCTCTCTTTTTGGGTTGCTATGGTTGTAAACTTCTATATCGAGTGCACTAATGGTTCAGCTCTAGTCCACTTGTTATGGTTTGTAATATGTATGCTGCACTGCCCTAGCACAGTATTTTCATTTGCATATTGCCGAATTTAGGGTTTTCTGGTTGGTTCTCTTTGATCCTTTTCACTCTTCTGAATCTTTACAAGGACTTGGTCAACCTCCCCATAAACTAATTAAGAAGTCAGAAGTGTCACCTGACCATGATACTAAGAACAATTTCCCAAGCAAACTATGACTTCTGACTGGTAATGTAAGACTACTAAGAAAAAAGTTATTGTGCTAAACAACATTTAAAGTCACTTAAGGTTTACCTGCATAACATAAAATGAGGAGCCTGCAACAAATAGGAAACTACTACTATTTAGGACTGGGCTGACCTCCTCCGACAACACTGTAAGAAATTACAAAGGCTGGCTAACTACGGTACTAACAACAACTTTCCAAATAAACTGTCACTTTTGATTGGAACATGGCATTAATAAACAAAAATTATGTTGCTGATTCAGAATTTAGAAGTAAATAAGGTTCATAAGCGAGACATAAATTAAAAGAGCTTGCAAGTTTTCCTTTCTGTCAGAACCATTACTCTTTACCAAACAAATATTTACAGAAACTGTGGAGAAGAAGTGGCCATTTAGTACCTTAAAAAAATTCTCTTTGGTTGACTTTTGCAATCTTTGATTAGTCCTAAGTTCTAACTAATCATGGTAGTTGGTCAAACTGGTCTAGCGGGTACATGTTTAAGGACTATTAATGTTAGTTGAAAATTGTTTTATAATTTTTCAGCCATAGTAAATCCATCACCTGCTCTAAGGATGATGAGAACTGTGGGTATTGCGACAATGACAACTGATCTGTCACTGTTGTTGACCAATGACAGCTATAACTGGTACATAAAGAACTCTGATGTCAGCCAGCTCAGCCTTGTTATTGCATTGTGGACACTACACATTGTTTACAGAAATAAAAAATTATAATCTCAAAGATTTGCTGCAACAAAAATGATAGAAAAATATTTAACCATTTACATGAACTAGTCATTTAACATGATACCATGGAAAACAACAATTTGTGTGCTTGAATATTCTTACCTTGCCAATATTGTTCTCATGTCGCTTAAGCCACTCTCTAATACAGGACATGCCAAACATGTGTCCACAGGCAAGGGAGCTGTATTCCCATGTTTCAAATGTTAGTCTTTTAGACATTTTAGATCTCTTATTAGAAAGAAAAAAAAAAATTTAAAACTTAAAAAATATTTAAAGAAAAAAGAAAAAAACATTTTTCTGTAAGAAAGATAATTTGTCTTATTTTTCATAGCACAATATAGAGGGCTAAAGTAACACCAAACAAACAGAAGACTACCAGCTTGACTTGGACTATGCACACTCTTGAAGAAACAAAGGAGAGAATTGGAACAATCAGTCATGGAAAACAATATTGACAGCAAAGTCCTTCCCCGATAACTTTGATGCAAAGTGTTACTCCGACACGATTATTTTCCTAGCTAAATGTTCTATTGTTTAGGATAAATACATGTACAGAAAACAGTTTCTTCAGTAAAAGGAATTCCAGGTAAGAAAACATATTTTTCAGATTTTGATTAGAAGGTGTTACCATCCTACCTTTTTAACAAGAAAGAGACTCAAAAAGCACATGTGATGCTTCAAGAGGTATAGAAATAAGGAAAAGATTCAATATGACCAATCCCAATGGCTGCTAATATGCTAGAAAAAATGAACTCATGCCGTTATTGGAAGGAGGCATTCACATTCATAATAATTTGTTCACTAATTACTAATTAGAAAAACTACTAATCACTCAGGACTCTTATAATATATTGATTAAAGAAATATAATGTGTTTTCCTTGTTGGGCACAACATGCCCTCCCCTTTAAAAATATTTGTTCTCAAAGGCTCATCAAGGGCCAGTACTGCTCACTGGATTGTTGCCCTCCATGATTCTTCTTTCCTCGAACCCTTGCTTTATGTTGTTCCTCTTTTAATTGTATTCTGGAGCCCTTGTCTCTTCTCACATGTCTTCTATTCAATGTTATCAGGACCAGACTGGTGATCAAACATATCAATCCCAAACACTGAAACCAAACCAGAACCAGTAAAAAAATGGGAAACAAAACAATTCAACCAAAAAATGCATAAGATACTTAAATTTTGATTATATATATATATATATATATATATATATATATATATATATATATATATATATATATATAGACTCAAATATGTAAAGTTTTTTTCATGTATTTAGAAAGTAAGGTTGAATATTAAAAAATAGTGCCAAGTTGCAATCCATACTGCTGGAAAATGTAACTAGGTTCGGTCTTCATAATTATCACTGTACTTGTATCATTATGTCTTTTATGTAAAAAGCAAAAAGAAGAAAAAGAATTTATTACTATTATTTCATTAGTTAAGCATGTTCTTCATGCTTCTAGGATGAGTCAAAGTCCTATTTGGACTTCTTGTAAAGAAAAAGGAAAAAAAAATTGGAAAATGTAATTTGGGTAAATTCACCTCAAGAAGCCAAGTCAGCCCTCCTAGATGTCAAGTCAGCATATGAGAACAACTATATATCGGCATGCGTCCTCCACCAAATGGCAAGTAATCCGGTGCTCCTCTGTGATAAGTTCTGATGCAGAAAGGGATACGAATTTCAGTAGCTGCTCTCTTTTCAATGAATGCAAGTTTCCTGAAGTCATATGTCTACAATGTAATGCGAGCTTCCCGGATTATATACCTGAGATAATGTTGTTTTCCTGTGGAACTGTGGAAGATAATCTGAGACAATACAAGTGCTATAATCTAAATTTGGAGGGCTTGACTGGGCTTCTTGGAGGTTGGATTCTTAGGTCTTGGATTTCTCACTTTGAAAGTTTGATCTGATTCTATAAGAAGAAGAGATTTTCTGGTTTTTCCCCCTTGTGGGGTTTTTTCCCTGGCATGGAGCCTATATCTTGTGTTTCTTGTTCTTTGTGGTCTTTATACTTTTACATTTTGTTAATTGCTAGATGAAAAGAAGAGAATATAAAATTAATTATTAAACCAACAAATTCACATGTAATTATCATGATAGAGAAATCAATCATAATACATAACCACAGTGATTTCTCGACATGGTTTCAGAGCCAAGGTTGAAGGATGGCAGTTTGAAGATCAACACTCTGTTCGTATTCTCATCATTGTTGTAACAGTCATCACTACATTTAAAAGGAGATCATCATCATCATGTCCAAAGTCTGCATTCAAAAAGGTCCAAAACTTTTATCCTTTGTTCGTTGACTGAGGCTCGCATTCCTGAGTCTATTCTGTGACTTGCTATATTATTTTGTGGCTCAGAGCATCACTTTTGTTTTTGGTTCTCTATGACATCGCTCTCCAACAATGGCTTGCTATCTTTCCATGATTCGCATTATTGTGGTTCCCTATCTTTCTCTCTGTGGCACATATGCATCTATGTAGCTCGCCTTATAGACAGTCGCTTGCATTTTATACACAATAGTTTGCTTATATTTCCCTAAGGCTCGCATTGCAGTGGATCGTATTATTTACTGTGGCTTGCAAATATTCTACTGAGGCTCCCATTATTTGGTTGTGTCAATGGTTCGCATATCTTTCCTGAGGCTCGCATTATTTGGTTATGTGTCAATGGTCCGCATATCTTTCCGGAGGCTCACATCTCTGCGCTTCGGATACCTATGGCTCGCATTCCTAGAACCATGATTTCTGTGGGTCGATATATATCCCTGTGGTTTGCAATAATCTTTGAAGGTCACTGTTATCTCTGAGACTCGACATGTTATGAATGGCACATATTTGATATTTAGTAGTTCGTAGTCGTACTGTATATATAGTGACTCGTATTTGATGTACTGTGGCTAAATAACAGTGGCTCACATATAATGACGTGCACTATTACACAATCTATCTAGCTCACAGTGATTCACAGAGGTCTTGGCTCACATTCCTATAACAGTGGCTCACATTTAATTGGTTATGAATCGAATTCTTTATGGCATGTATTCATTGTGGCTACTATACTCTATATCACCGTGACTTGACAATTTACATAGCAAAATCACTATTACTGTGGCATCGCATCTTACATAACATGGTTCGGTAGAATGACTCATTACAATGGCTCACTACAGTGGTTCAATACAATGGTTCATGGATCGTTACCATGGCTCGTTACAATGATTCAAATCCTCAACTCAGTAGATCGTTTTACTTTTGTGGCTCTGAGGCTCGCACTATACCCATTGGCATTATATTTCGTGAGGCAGCACTATTGATGATTGTATATATATGGCAATGATCTTGATGCTATATCAGTGAACTATTATGATACAGACAATAATCTTATATGACAATACCCTTTTACAGTAACCCTAGACATGGTGGTAAACTATTATTATTACAGTGACCTAAGTAACAATGATCTATAGAAAATGGTATATGACATTGACTTGACTCTGTTTGACAGCGACTTAGAGAAATGGCTTTAACTCTAACATGGCCGTGAACCTTGGCATATCAATAACTATAACAGTGACCTTGCTTCATGATGACTGTGACTTTGCTATATGATGAAAGTGATAAAGTGATTTATATGACAGCAAGATCATAACCTACATGACATACTTTTGATGACACCTTGAGCCTTTGCTTCTACATGATGGATTTCACCATGAAGCCGATCCATTTGACACTGAAGCTTAAAATGAAGAACACCTTTGTGCTTGGAGGACGAAGATTTGAGTTCACTGTTCAAAATCCTGAAAGACCATATGAGGATCAAGTTACAGCAGTATGATCAGAGTTAGTAAAGGCATGATCCCTTGAATCAAAGGCAATAATGGAGATCAAGTAAGGTAATAAAGGTATGTATAATTTTTGTTTGCATTTATGATCCATGTTGTTCACTAAGTCATGGTAATGATCACATAAAATAAAAAAGGGGTCATGCATATATGTATATATTAAAGACTGTTGATAGGATTTCATCACATATGAAAGCTAGGTTTTATCATTAAGGTTTTGCAGCATACTTGTAGAAGTCTTACAATTCCTGATGACTATGAAGGATCTAGGGTTCATAAACACTAGCTAAGATTTGAATTAGAAAACCCTAGAAATAGAAACCCTAATTGTTTATGTTGTAAAAAGAACCTAGCCCTTGAGTTTGACAGGAATGACATCATAATGTTATGGAGACAAGGTTGGTGAACAGGTCAAAGATTAAGAGGGAGCTAATCCTTCTCAAATGATAAGTACTCTATATCTCCTTGTTGTTATCTTTATGCCTTGTCCTTTTTGTTCTTCTAATAAAGGTTTCAGGTCAAGATAAGTTCTTTCTACAGCTTGACTAGCAAAAGAAAGAAGTGGAAGAATGTAGCAAAGCATGAAGAAGAAGAGGAGAGTTTGAAGCTTACATCAATGAAGTCGATTATAAGACAAGAAGTTCACTTACCTCGATGAAAAGAGGGAGTTGTAAAGACCATGTAGGATACAATATTAATTGAAGCTTGTGACCAAAAGAGATGACGTTAGATCTAGGCAATGTCTTTAAGCAAAGAAGTTGAAGATTTCTAATGTTGTTGTTCCAGCAGCTAACTTGTTCAGTCCAAGAACACATTGATTGATGATCGAAAACTAAAGAACATGAAGCAGAACTTTGTTGCTATATGGAGATAAACCATGCATATGAATGTTGACCTCAGAGGGAGCAGTAGCAAAATTTGGCATGAAGGATCCAGCACCTTGATTAGAAGCTATTGTGATTTGGCAACCCTGATAATGACGGAATATGGTTTGACTCCCTGAAATGATATATTGCAGAGGCACATGCAGAGGATGGAAAAGATAGCAGTTGAGATAATTTGTTGAATGATATTGATGTCCATACAACTATTTGATTTGATCAATGAACACATGGACTATGTGGACAGCACTATCGATGGCTTGGAAGAGGATGATATGAGGCAGAACTTTGTTGTGAAGGATAAAAGGCATGTGCTAGCAGCTATGAGGAAGTTTGGCTCCTTGAAGATGATAGATGAACCAATTGATGACAATGTTGCATGAAGATTGTCCAGATCCAAGAAGCTTGCAGTTTGTTATGATGTGATGTAGTTAGGAGTCGAGAAACCTTGTCATGAAGATAGAATGTGAAATAATTTGGCTCCGTAAAATGCTTGACATCCAGGAAGATCGAAGCTTAGGTATGATATGTTGATGTGAGATAGGAGACCTTGCAGCTACTACTAAGATCTCCACGAAAAAATAAGTAGTTGATGATTGAGACAAGCTAAAGATTGTGATAATGTCTCTCTGGTTGAGAGGGAGTAAGGGATCTCCTCCTTGTTTGAGAGGGAATAAGAACTACCTCCCTGGCTGAGAGGGAGTGATGTGGGACACCGTATTCTCCATGTGTCATGCACTAGGCCAGGACTAACAACCGTAAGTCTCGTGAAGGCACTGGTAGGGCGAATGGAAGATTGGATTGGGAATCCAAGATAGGTAGTAGTCTCATGGACGGATACTCTTTGAGGATAGGACAGGGTATCCAAGATAAGAGTAGTCGAAGAGGACCAAAATTCTTTGAGGATTGGGAATCTAAGATAAGAATAGTCCTGTAAGGACATACCTAGTGAACATCCAGATGGGGTATGTGCCTTGAGAGGCAGTTGTGGTGTTGTCCAAATGTATACCTCCCAGCATTGTGCTCTAATCTAGTGGAGAGTTAGAACTTGTCAGTCAAGGCCTTGCTATTTTGCAAATTGACAATGATGGTTATGATGTTGATAGTTAATGATGGCTTATCAATCTGACTCTTCTTATGAGAATATTTCAATTTGAGAGTATCCTTGTACCGGTTGTGGAATTATGAATACCTCCCTAGTTAAGAGGGAGTGTTAGAAAATATAACTAGTTTCGGTCTTCATAATTAGCATTGTACTTGTATCATTATGTATTTTATGTAAAAAGCAAAAAGAAGAAAAATAATTTTATGATTATTATTTCATTAGTTAAGCATGTTCTTCATGCTTCTAGGATTTATTGAGTCAAAGAGTCAAAGTCCTATTTGGACTTCTTACAAAGAAAAAGGGAAAGGAATTTTTGAAAATGTAATTTGGGTAAATTCACCTCAAGAAGCCAAGTTAGCCCTCCTAGATGTCAAGTCGACGCACTGAAAGGATGTGTCTTTTCACATATGAGAACAACTATATATTCGCATGCGCCCTCCACCAAATGGCGAGTAATTTGGTGCTCCTCTGCGATAAATTTTGAGACAGAAAGGGATGTGAATTTCGCTCTCTTGTGAAGGAATGAGAGTTTCCTGAAGTCATATGTCTATGATGTAATGCAAGCTTCTTGGATTATATACCTGAGATAATGTTGGTTTCTTGTGGAAGAGAATTTGAGACAATAATATGTGCTATAATATGAATTTGAAGGGCTTGATTGGACTTCTTGGAGGTTGGATTCTTAGGTCTTGGATTTCTCAATTTGATTTGATTCTATAATAAGAGATTTTCTACGTTTTCCCCCTTGTGGGGTTTTTTCCATGGCTTGGAGCCTATATCTTGTGTTTCCTGTTCTTTGTGATCTTCATACTTTTGCATTTTGGTAATTGCTTGATGAAAAAAAGAGAACATAAATTTAATAATTAAGCCAACAAATTTACAAGTAATTATCATGATAGAGAAATCAATCATAACACATAAGCGTGTTGATTTCTGGTAGCATCGGATGTGCTCTAAGTCTCAAATTTTGTAGGGAGGCTTAGACACATGTATTCCAAAATACCCAGAAAGTGTTTTGGAAAATTCCACCTAGATGAGGTTTTATTAAAACAATTAATTATTTTTAATGGGAGCCTAAGTTTAAACTTAGGGAATTAAAATAATTAAAGTATATTAATAGAACTGGGTGTGAATATTCTAGAAAAAGACAGAGATCGAGTCAATATGATCTAAGCCATTGATTATGTTTTAATCTGGGCCATTGGTTATCAAACAAGAAGATTATAAGAGGGACTTCGATGGGCATTTGGAAAACACACTGAGTCTATAGATTGAATTTCTCAAGTGAGCAGCGCAGAGCAGCCGGAGAGATCACATCGTGTTGATTCTACGCAGTGAAGGGCAAAGATAGTTCCGGTTGGAGATTTTCCTGAGATGGGAATACATCGCAGAGAAGGAAAAGTAGAGGACGCAAAAGAGGCGACGTAGGGGCTAAGCTGGGCAGTGCAAAGCCACATAGAGGCAGCACTGAGCCTCTGAAGAGATATGCAATTTTGCAGAGGATCAGTCAGATCCAGTGCCGAAGAGTCAGGGTGTGAGACCGGAAGGGCACAAGATCAGCATCCAGCTAGCAAGAATACCAACCGAAGAGTGACGCAGCTCCCAGCCAAAGTGACACAGATCTGCGCAAAGGCAGCGTGGGGCTTATCAGTTTAGGGTTGGGTCAGTGTCGGATCTCCATTGTTAGTGTGAGGTCATTTTCTCACTAACTCTTTGTCAGTTATTTTCTCTGTATGGATGGCCAGTAAGGCATCCCGATTGTATTCAAAACTACTGCTTAATAATACAAACCCTCAGCTGCTGCACCGGTTTTCCCGCATTAGGTTTTTCTGGGGCTTAGTCCAAAAATAACGGTGTCGTGTGTCCTTATCTTTCTTGCTCAAATCTTGTTTCCGGGTTTATTTTTTGCAGTTTAATTAGTGAAGGTTGCATTGTATTTGCTTCAGTATTTACTTGTAGAGCACAATAAATAAATTGTATAATTTATCAAGTAGGAGAAGTAATATCAGTTTGTTACAATAGGGATTCCGAGTTTAGGAATTTTCACATGGTATCAAAGATTGTATAACAGCGCAGGTGAAGCAAGAAAGCAGACCAAAAGAGTTCAACGTTGAAGAGTAGGAAGGAGATCAAAGAGCTGCGTAAGAAGGAGATCGAATCCCCAACGGATTGCGCAATCCAAGCAAGGAGGGCAATATTTGCGAGGAAGTCTCTCTCTGAGTGAGTCGACAGAGAGGTAAGACTTTCCAGTTTGTGATTTGCCAACAACAAAGGGAGCAGCGCAGAGCAGTTTTTTGGTGGGACGCAGTATTTTGCTGCAGTATTTGTTGGTGCAAAAAGCGTCAAAAGAAGGAAGAAGTAGCATACTGAGGGAATTTCTGACCTCAGGGAATTTCTTGCCCAAGAAATTTTGATTTCCAATGCAGAAACAGCGTGATCGAGATTTATTTGGCTTACTCTAGTAGGGAGTGCATAGAGCCAGCTACGCAGAAGGTTAGAGGCAGCATTCGACATTTGTTTGGGTGAGATGGCAGCCAATAGGCTCTGTGATCAAGATCGGTTGGAGGGAGCCTCCAACTATGTGATCTGGCAGGCAAGAATCAAATGTCTGCTAGATGAGCATGAGCTCAAGACCTTCATCGATAGTGTGGTAGTTGTCCCGGTGGATGCAAATCCGTTGAAGGCCTACAAGAAGAATATGGCGAACGCTAAGCGTTTGACCCTCGACGGAGTGAGGGATCATGTAGTATGTCACATCGCTGGCAAAGGGACTGCCAAGGAGATGTGGGATGCCTTAGCAACGTTGTATCAAGGATATTTTGAGCAACAGAAGATGTACCTGCAGGAGAAGATGCAATCTATGAAGATGCAGAAGGGAGAACGCATTGATTCGTTCCTTGCTAAACTTCAGAAAACCCAAGATCAATTGGCAGTTGTCGAATCAGCACCTCAGGCCACAGAAATGGTCAGATTGGCCCTGAACTCCGTATCTGATGAATGGCAAGTCTTTGTCGAGAGCATCCTAGGCAGAGAAAGGTTGCCTGATTGGGAACAGATGTGGGCCACTCTTCAGTAGGAAGAGATGAGGAGAGATATGATCAAGTGCAAACTTGATAGCAGCAGCAACAGTGGGTCGAAGCCCAAGGAGGAGGAAGAGAATGCAGCCCTTGCATCTAAGGGGCAGCAGGAGCAGCAAAGGCGGAAGAAGTACATCTCAAAGATCAAGTGTTTCTGGTGTGGTGAATTTTGGTCACTACGCTATGCAGTGTCCTCTCAAGAAGAAGGACAAGGATGAGAAACATGATCTACACGTTGCAACCGCTAGGATCGAGGAGGAAGAGTTTGCTATGATTTCCCACATATCTCTAGGGGAGAATTGGGGTGATCTAGAACTGTAGTTCGGAAGAACTGCAGTTGGGTAGGATCGTTAAGGAGTCCACCTCTTGCATCAATACCTTGCTACGGGAGCCCATGACAGAAGAAGTAGGATGGACCAGTGTCCACTGGTTCAGAGGAGTGCCAGAGTGATAGCACAATGGCTAGAGAGCGCCAGAGTCTGAGCAAAGTTGACAGCAGTGCAGGAAGGCACAGCGCAGAGTCAGCAGCAAAGCGGCAGCTTCAAAGGGTTAATGCAGAGACTAGCAGCAGTCAGATCTTCAGTATCAAATGTATCATGTTGAACAGTTAGTTCAGTGTTTGGATGTTTTTATGTTGCATCAAGCAGCAAAGTTGTAGTGCAGTAGAAGTTGGTAGCAGTATGTAAGGTCAGCAGCAACATAGATGCAGCAGCACAGTAGTTGGTGAGCAACAATGCCAGACATCAGCAGCGTAGAGGGAGATGTTACAGAGTCAGTGTAGTGCTTCAGCAGGATGCATTAATAGAGCACATTCCTCGCTAAGAGTGATTTCTGGTAGCATCGAATGTGTTCTAAGTCTCAAATTTTGTAGGGAGGCTTGGACACATGTATTCCAAAAATACCCAGAAAGTGTTTTGGGAAATTCCACCTATATGGGGTTTTATTAGAACAATTAATTATTTTTAATGGGAGCCTAAGTTTAAACTTAGGGAATTAAAATATTTAAAGTATATTAATAGAACTAGGTGTGAATCTTCTAGAAAAAGACAAAGATCAAGTCAATATGATCTAAGCCATTTATTATGTTTTACTCTGGGTCATTGGTTATCCAACGAGAAGATTATAAGGACTTCGATGGGCATTTGGAAAAAACACCAAGTGAGTCTAGAGATCAAATTTCTCAAGTGCGCAGCACAAAGCAGTCGGAGAGATCAGATCGAGTTGATTCTACGCAGTGAGGGGCAAAGATAGTTCCGGTTGGAGATTTTCCTGAGCCGAGAATACATTGCAGAGAAGGCAGAGTAGAGGACGTAGAAGAGGCAGCGTAGGGGCTACACTGGGCGGCACTGAGCCTCTGAAGAGATCTGCAATTTCGCTGAGGATCAGTCAGATCCAGTGACGGAGAGCTGGGGTGTGAGACCAGAGGGGCAAAAGATCAGCATCCAGCCAACAGAAAGATCAGCCGAAGAGAGTGACGCAGTTCCCAGCCAGAGTGACGCACATTTGCGCAGAGGCAACATGGGGCTTGTTAGTTCAGGGTTCGGTCAGTGTCAGATCTCCAATGTTATTGTGAGGTCACTTTCTCACTAACTCTGTCAATTATTTTCTCTGTATGGATGGCCAGTAGAGCATCCTAGATTGTATTCGGAACTACTGCTTAATAATACAAACCCTCAGTTGTTGCACCAGTTTTCCCGCATTGGGTTTTTCCAGGGACTTAGTCAAAAAATAACGGTGTCACGTGTGCTTATCTTTCTTGCTCATATCTTGTTTCCGCGTTTATTTCTTGCAGTTTATTTAGTGAAGGTTGCAGTGTATTTGCTTCAATATTTACTTGTAGAACACAGTAAATAACTTGTATAATTTATCAAGTAGGAGAAGTAATATTAGTTTGTTGCAATAGGGATTCCGGGTTTAGGAATTTTCATAAAGTGCAGTGATTTCTCAACACATACCTGAACCAAAATAAACCAAAGTAGATCCATCTTAATTTCAAATTTATCATGCATTGAGAGGGATCCAATCCCTCAAGCTACAAATCTTCCCTCAAGTTTTCTCAATCTAAAAAACGTTTCACCTTGAGGGGCTTGATCTCTCTCTACGTATGATATATTTGGAATTGAGATGGATAGATATTGGTTCATGTTTCTTTATATGTGTGTGTGTGGTAATAGGTATTATATATATATATATATATAACGTGTCAACTCCATGTTGAGCATGGAAGGAATTACACATCTCCCTCAAATGGAGCAACACACCATTGAAATTTTTTAACCATAAAAAAAAATTAGTCTCAATTGTTATATATATATATCGAGATATAGAAATTTTATTTATGGCTGACATTGAAATATTTTTTTGTTATTAAAAAAAATTTAAATGCACATGTCAACTCTGTGTTAGGCATGCAAGGAATTACACATCACCTTCATACTAGGTTGTAGAAAGCAGTGTCATCAGAACCAGACCGAACCAATCTGAACCAGCCGGTCTGACTGCTTTGAAGCAAAAATTGGTTCAGACCGTTGACTTGAATTGTTTTTGGCCAGTTTGGTACGAACCAGCCAGTTCGATACTGGTTCAATAAAGCCGCGTAGAACGCACTAGCAAGTGGGACCTGTTTTGCTTTTGCTCTTTTAATTTTTGTCTTGGTTGGGCATTAACCCGCAAAAGATGCCTAGTATTCAAGCCTATTACCCTAATATTGCTATGCAATTCATGGTAATCTTAAATTCTTAAAGTGACATTCTCCTTTATGTTTCATTTTCGTCCTCTTCAATTTTTAACAATACTATGAAATGACTCGAGATGTTGGAGAGTGGTTCTGACCTCATTGGATTTCATTTGAAGAAAGTAGAATTTTATATCTCACTCAAAATCCAACAGACTTAACATTTTTTCAAGATTTCAGGATTGGTGGGATTGCAATGTTTCCATTGCATTTTGTCATGTATGAGAGTATCGAACCAGCATTTAATCAAGAGCACCAATCCCTCTATGTACCTTGACGTTAGTGGCATTGTTTATTTAACTCCTCTATCATGATCCTACTAAAAATATTCCCATCACTCAAACAAAATCTTGAATTGACATGCTAAGCATTTTTTATCCTATTTTAATGCTTAGAGGTGTTGAGAAATCTAAGGCATAGCAATTATGTGATTTCTCTTCTATTAGTAACTGCTTGTGAGTGCTTTCTACTTCTTTAGATTAGGATCTTCTTTTACTTAGGCTATTAGTGTTCTTCATCAAACAGCTACCAATGCATAAACCATAAAGAGACAAGAGACACAAAATATAGGTTATCATCCAGGGCCAAAACCTCTCAATCTTTGAGAGGAAAACCTGAACAAATTCTCTTCTTATAGAGATTCCAATTGACGAATACCAAGACCAAAACCCTTCACCTATTTGCCACTTCTTATATAGATTCCAATTGACAAATACCAAGACCAAAACCCTTCACCTATTTGCCACTCCAAGACCAAGCGACAAAGTTTCTTCTTCCTTCAACGAAAGTCAAACTTCGTCCTCCTTTACTGTTGCCTTCCAGGCCTCTGCTTCATCTTCTCTGTTTCAGATCTACAACTTCTTGGCTTCCTTCAGAAATCCTAACATGTGTGAAGTGTCACCTTTGAGTCCTTGATAACCTTCACTTTAGGTGGAGATTGCTTGTTTGTCAACTCAACTAGTTGTCACACTTGTTCTTCACCCAAAATACTTTCCTTATAGTGACTGATATTTTAGCCTTCTTCCTGCAATGGACAACAGAGATCTCTCGCACGTGTGGAGATTATTTGGCCCACAAAACAGTCCCAAATCAACACTTAGATACCTTGTTGCTCCTTCCTTCTTTCTCGCTGGTAATTAGGTTCCCTTGATGACCCTTGCACTTCAAATCTTACCGAATTGTGTCTCTGAAATTTTGTCTCTTGAACATAGGCCGAGTTGCCTATTTATAGTGGTTTTCCTCTGTAATTAGCCGACATGAAAGAGCTTGAGCCGACAAATCCCTTAGAGTAGGTTATGTATTCCAATTTGTAGCCAACATGAAGGATTTGTTTCTTCTTGGTCTTGGAGGGCTTACATACTGATTTAATGACTCATACACAATGTAACATACCCAAGAAGAGGCCTTCATAAATGACATAGACTCAATTTGACTTTTATGACTAGATGATAAATCCTAAAGGCTTACTAAAATAAAATTCCTTGCTCATGAAACCCATGAGACAAGCATTACAATAATAATTTTATTTTTCTTCTTTTCGTCAATTACATAAAATCACAATTACACATGCCATTATGAAGACCGAACCTAGTTACATTTTTCAACACTCCCTCTTAACTAGAGAGGTATTCATAATGGTACTTGGTCATTCTCAATCTAAAGAATTTCTCATAAGAAGGGTCGGATTGGTAACCCATTTGTATAGCATCATATCAACCAGCATTGTTACATACCAAGGCCTTGACTAACAGCTCTATCTCTCCAGGAGATCTGAGCACAATGTTGAGGAGACCAATGATGTAAAGACACCCTCATCATTGTCTCTCTCAAAACATACCCCACTCGGGTTCTCAGGGTGTGTTCCACCAGGACTATTATTATCTTGGATTACCAATCCTCAAAGAATATCGGTCCTCTACAACTACTCTTATCTTGGATGCCCTAATACATCCTCAAAGAGCATCGGATGCCAGATGCTTACCCAATCCTCCATTATGTCTTCCCAAGTGAAGACAAGAATGATGTGTCTATCTCTCCCTCTTAATTAGGGAGGATATATCTATTCCAATAAAGGAATGTACTCATTCCTACGGAAGGAATGTACCTAAGCTCCCTCTTGGCTTAGGAATTTCAAAGTTTCTTCCAAGTAAGAAACGTGTTTCAAGGCTCCCTCTTAATTAGGGACCTACAGCAGCTCCTCAATTGGAGATGATGGGACAACCAGCTGCTTGAAGAACTCCTATTCACGATGTCATGGACAGGAATCTTCATGTTTCGTACTTCTACATAGGACACCAACCATCCATCACTTTCATGCATGAGTCAAGCATGTCATCATTGGAAAGCGATCCATCAGCCATATTTGGCCTTCCTTCATGCCATGTTTACTTAAGGATCTTTCATCCTACTACATGTGCATCGGTGGTGGAAGACATCCATAGATCTTCCCTCAACAGCCCTGCATAAACCCATCCAGATATTTGTTCAAAAATAAAGGAATGAACATTAAAATCATCACTACCTTTGTGATGGTCTTTCATTGTGACATATTTAGTTTGCATCAGCATCCTGCATACATATCGACACATCTCCCAAAGATATATATTGTCAAGGGTCTCTTTCTTTTTCAAACTCCATCAGAGTCTTCATATCTTCCATGGAGATATCCTAGTCAAATTTTCTTGGTCTTTCGGATGTTGATTGCCTTTACCAAGGTTGCATATTCCATGATCTCTTCCTTCCTTTCTTCACACATTTCATTCCCAGGAGCTTCCAATCAAAGTTCCTCAATTGTAGTTAACCACCTCATACTTCATATGAGGACATATTATGTTGATTCCATCTAGTGAACGTGTAACCCATGCATTCATGCATCCCTATGAGGGAGGAGATCCTTTCTTTTGATCATGCTCTTAAGATCGAGCATTGGTTCATGATACCTACAACCATATGACATGACTTCCACAATATCAAATGTAAGCATACATACCTCATTTTTCCTTTGAGTCATCCAAACAACCTGCAGCAGCTTCCTTGATTGAAAGAGCTTCAATCCCCTGATTTGCTTCACTTTTATGTCATCATACCATCATCCCATGAATTCCACAAAGATTGGAATTCTTGATGAAACATTTACTTTTCATCATGAGCGGTGAACCTTTCAATGAAGATTCCATCAGAGAATTTTGAGGATCAAAAGTATCCCCATCAACAGATGTTTCTTTTTGACAGATGTATGATGAACCTTGTACTAGATGATCTTGCCACTTATGTTTCCAATGAGATTCCCAAGAGCTATATCCTTGACTTCCAAACCCTCTTTCGTGCTTCTCTTTGATGATGTCCTGAGCTCTTGTTTTCAATGCTTCTATGATGCCTTGAGGCGTCCCATTTAGTGAATCGTGATAACCATATCTTAAAACAAAAGACTTAGGAATTTGAGAAGAACTTAGGTGAGGAAGACAATCTTAGTAATAGAGTTCTCTTACTTCCTCTTTCCTGAATTTCTTCTTTTCAGCTTCCTCTACTTCTTGGCGATATGGGCTTCTTCTCTTCCTCATTTGTTTTCCTTCTTGACCTTAGGACAATCTCTTTTGTGGTGCCCATATTCCTGACACCCATAGCATTGAATCTTAGACATGTCCCTTTTCTTTTTCCAAGAACCAAATTTTCCAAATTTTCCTTTTCTTTTTGTCATTGTAGCATAAGCTTGACTTTGCTCACCAGCTCCCACATCAGATTTGGCCATTAGTCTAGATTCTTCAATCTTGCATAGTGACGATAGATCCTGGAATGGAGTAGCTTCTTTCTTCCCATAAATACTTGAAGTAAAGTTAACCCACTCCTTTGGTAGTGCATTTAATACAACTGTAGTCATTTCACTATCAGACATGACTTCTCCCAAATCTTGTAGTTGATCCCGGATCTCAGAGATCCTTATAAAGTATGAGGCTATTCCATCTTCCCTAGATATCTTCAGCTTGTAGAGTTCTTTCCTTAATGAGATGACTTCTCTAGCAGTGCTTACGGAATACAGCACTACCAGTTTGTAATAGATTTCTTTTGAAGTTTCGAGTTTAGATACTTATGGGATGAGGGGATCCTTGATTGATTCTATGAGAATCCTTTTAGCCCTAACTTCCCCTTTCATATACTTGGCATGAGCTTGTGCATCTTCCTCTCCTGGTTTATTGATAGATACTTTGACATGTTCCATCACCTCATTTTTAATGAGATTCAGATTTGTCCTTTTCATCCATGCAAGATAGTTTGAAGCCCCAATCAATTTGTTGCTTTCCTTGGAAAAATACATTCTGAACTGGACATAAATATACTTACTTGATAGGATGCTCCTTCTTCTTGTTGCTTTCTAGATGTTGATGATGATATAGAGGATAAGAAACTTCTCCTTTACGAAGGTAGTTTTCTTCAAGAATGATCCTTGATCCCACAACGAGTGAGATGACACCGCCTTTTGATCTAGCTTTCTTTGGATGAATAGTCTTCAAAACACTTTAACTTGAGTAGATGTAGGGTTTTAGCCTTCTCCCTCTTGATGATGATCCCGAGAATTCTTTGAAGACTTCTTTGATCTAGGGTTATGATGCTTCATTTGACTTCAAGATGATCTTCGCTTTGATGCCTTCCTTGAGATTTGATCCTTGAGTGTCCCTTGATAAGATGCCCTTCCTTGACTTAGTTACCTTAGCTCAAATACCATGTTGAGAAATCTAGGGCATAGTAATTATGTGATTTCTCTTCTATTAGTAACTGCTTGAGTGATTTTTACTTCTTTAGATTAGGATCTTATTTTACTTAGGTTATTAGTGTTCTTCTTCATCAAACAGCTACCAATGCATAATCCATAAAGAGACAAGAGACACAAAATATAGGCTATCAGCCAGGGCCAAAACCTCTCACTCTTTGAGAGGAAAACCCGAACAAATTCTGCTTCTTATAGAGATTCCCATTGATGAATACCAAGACCAAAACCCTTGACCTATTTTCCACTCCAAGACCAAGCCACAAAGCTTCTTCTTCCTTCAATGAAAGTCAAACTTCGTCCTCCTTTACTGTTTCCTTCTAAACCTCGGCTTCCTCTTCTCTGTTTAAGATCTACAACTTCTTGGCTTCCTTCAGAAATACTAACATGTGTGAAGTGTCACCTCTGAGTCCTTGATACCCTTCGCTTTAGGTGGAGATTGCTTGTTTGTCAACTCAGCTTACTGTCACCCTTGTTCTTCACCCAAAATAATTTCCTTATAGTGACTGATATTTCGTCCTTCTTCCTGCAATGGACAGCAAAGATCTCTCGCACGTGTGGAGTTTAGTTGGCCCACAAAACAGTCCCAAATCAACACTTAGATACCTCGTTGTTGCTTCCTTCTTTCTCGCTAGTAATTAGGCTCCCTTGATGACCCTCGCACTTCAGATCTTGACCGAATTGTGTTTCTGAGATTCTGTCTCTTGAACATAGGCCGAGTTGCCTATTTATAGTTGATTTTCCTCTATAATTAGCTGACTTGAAATAGCTTGAGCCGACATGTCTCTTAGAGTAGGTTATTTTACTCCATTTTGTAGTCGACATGAAGGAGTTGGTTGTGCTTTGTCTTGGAGGGCTTACATACTGGTTTAATGACTCATACACAATGTAACATACCCAAGAAAGGTGTTTCATACATGACATAGACTCAATTTGACTTTTATGACTAGATGACAAATCCTAAAGGCTCACAATGGGAGCCATCACTAAAATAAAATTCCTTGCTCATGAAACCCATAAGACAAGCATTACAATACCAATTTTATTTTTCTTCTTTTCATCAATTACACAAAATCACAATTAAACGTCATTACGGAGAGCGAAACTAGTTACATTTTTCAACAAGAGGGTGATATTGATGAAGAAAGTCCCAATATAGGCAAAGATTTTGATGATATGTAAGTATTTGTTGTAGCATGATTTCTTTTGGATGCTAGATGCCATCTAGGTCTTGTTTTTTGATGTATTTTCAGTTCAAATATAGGTTGCACTCGGTGTTATTTTGGTTATGTGCACCCTTACATAGTCTATAAATGGGAACTTTTGCTTGTGTATAAATGGTTTGGATTCATATGGATGCACATGCATATATGTGGTTTTCTTTAAAATTTGAACATTTTATGTGTTTTTAGTTGACCAGTTTTTTGGTTCAATTTTTTTTCCATTTTTCGTTCGGTTCTAACCGATTCCTGGTCCAAGGGGTCGACCAGTTCAATGACCGGTTCGGTTCTAGTAACAATGGAAAGTGCCTTTCGACACAATATAGAAAGTGATCCGAATTGGATCACTATATTGTTTTTCATCCATCTCAAAGCTTTTAAAATGGAAAAACTAGAGGAATCAGCTCACAGGACCATTTTTACCAGTGAGACCCAGTTTGGAAAATCGGGGTCTAAAACCTTCCAGAGCATTTTGAGGCATCGAACTACATTTATTGGGGATAAAACTTTGTCGTTTTGGTGCTGCACCATATTTTCACATTCTACACGGTAATGTGGAAAAAGTTGACCTCAAAATAAATTAGCAAGGGTCCAAAATTTGAAAAAGTCGTTAAAGTCGGGAGGTTTTTGAAAAAAACAGCAAATACTCGGCAAAATTTTAAAAATACAAAAATATTCACTTTTTTTTAAATTTTTAGCATCTAAAGTATCCACAACATCAAATAAATGCATTTCCACATAAACATGAAAAGAAAGTTAATATATAATATGTATAAGAAGTCTAGTGCTACATCACATATCAAAATAGTGAATCAAGAACTGAATCCTGAGTCATGGCTCAGTCTCAACTCTCACGAGTCAAAATAACAACAAAAAATATAATAAATAAAGTAATCATTCACTAAGATCCTCTGCCCCTTTTACGGGAATAGGGAATGGCTTGGCCTTTTCCTTTAGAGGAAGAAGGCCCTGCCCCTGGGCTACAAATGGACTTTGTCGTCCTATACAAGCAAAAAAAAAGAGGTTGCCTTTGTCCTCTATTGTTGCCCATCCTAGATGGTGTCACCTCCTCCTCCTCATCCTCCTACTCTGCCTCCTGGCCCTGCTCCTCCTCCTCCTCTACCTCTAGCTCTCCCTACCTTGCAGTTGCTACCTCATCTACCTTGAGTGCCTCTAGATCCACATCTAACCAATCAGGGATCAATTCCAGGGCAAGTCTCTTAGTCTCAACCCTCCATGCAGCAGTGGTATCAATATTGTCCAATGAGATGGCTTACACATCAAGAGTTTTCCAAAGTTGTCTCAACCATAATCGAAGATTGTAGCAAACGCAGACCATGTCATTGAGGCATTGAGACTCCAATCTATATTAGGGTCATAGATTGTAATTAGTACTTAGAAAAATTAAATATTAAAAATAATAGAATGAATTCAAAATTTTAATTCGATTTTTTTTTACCTTTTGTGCTTTTTGTTGTGTATTTTGTCAAATACACTCTAGTTGCGCTCACACCCAGAGGAACTGCATGTTTGGTTGAGCACTAAAATGGCAAGCTTTTGGAGATGGCGTACTCTGCCACCATAGCTTGTCCATAAAGCATCTACAAGTTAAAAGAAAAATGAGAAACATTAAAAAAAAAAAAAAATTTAAACATTGAAATTCTAAACTTGAAGCAAATTATGAAGAGAGAATGAATTATGAAATTTGAAAGTTGAAACAAACTAAAGTTTGTCTGGCATTTTGGTCGTCCTATTCTTAATAGCCACGGTAAAACCAAATGTGCCACTTGCCATCCTATATATCTCCATTTCTTTAGAAATTTCTTCACATTCTTGCTTAGATGCCACCATCCTCTCAACACAAGTGAGGAATCCATCCATCACATCGGCATCAAATCTGAAACCACAGGAGTAATAAAATGCAGGGTTGAGGTAGATACCTGCAACATGAATGGGGTGATGGAGGGTATTGTCCCATCGCTCATCAATCACTCTCCATACCAACTGTTGTTTCTCTAACCCCTCGTCTCCCTTATCTTCATACTAGGCACGAATATCTTCTTTGGCCCTATCCATGGCTTCATACAAGTAGCCCATTGCATGATTGTCTCCATCAATCAACCGAAGAACCCTTATCAAAGGTTCTAAAACGGCACACACCTCCTCTACTCCTGCCCAAAATCTCTAATCATATGAAACTAGTCTGCATGTGCCCTCTCCCTCTATTCTCCCCCTAATAGATAAAGCATACCAATCTTGTGAAAGAAACATGCTCCTCACATTCCACATAGAATTCAACAGAGATTGAAGAGATACAAAAGTAGTGGCAAATCGTGTAATGGCAGGACGCACCAACTCTTTCTTGTTGGTGAATCTTCTCATCAAGCTAAACACAGATGCATGATTATATATAAATTTGGCTATGCTCCTGGATGATTCAACAATATCCCTCACAAAATGAATCTTACCTATATCCTCCAACATCAAGTCAATACAATGAGCAACACAAGGTGTCCAAAACAAGTTAGGATACCTCTCCATAACAAACCTGTCAGCAACAACATAATTTACAGCATTGTCCATTATGACTCGGACAACATTTTGTGGACCTACTTCTTGAATAAAGGTGTCCAACAACTCACATAATAAACGTGCATCTTTAATGTGTGCAAATGCATCAACAGATATCACAAACATTATTCCCTTCGGATAACTAACCAAAAAGTTAAGAAGGGTCATACCCTTCCAGTTAATCCAACCATCTAACATGACTGTGCATGCATTGTGTTCCCATGATTCCCTAAACTCCTCCAATCTAGCAGTGCAATCAACCTTTTCATTTTGAAGAAGAGGCCCTCCAACTCTGCAAAGGTAAGGGGCTTTATACCCCGAGCCAACAACAGCAACAGCATCAAACATAGATTGGTCTTGGCAATGTTGAAAGGAGCATCACTCCATAGAAGACACTTACTAACCAATCTTTTAGCTTCCGCATTTTCCTGTTTTTTAAGTGTTGATTTGATGCCAGGGTGTGCACCAGGTGTGGTTCTAGGAGCAAAAAAAGATGAGAAAGATGAGGGGTTGGGCCATGTGGGGGTGGAATGTGAAGCTGAAAAACCACTCTCACTTCCCCTCACTCCTGAGGCCCCTACAAGTTGGCTTTTTATCATTGCACTATGTTAGAAAATCAGGAAGGCAAAAAGATTTTCTTATATTAATAATTACTTGTGATATTCTTATGTTCTTATTAACTTCTTTATACTCTTCCTTTATCTTCTTCTCATCAAGCAATCATCAAAGCAAAAACATGAAGATCAAGGACACTAGAAGTAGGCACTTACCCAGGGCTAAAACCCCTCTATAGGGGAAAACCTAGTCAAAAACTCTTCCTTTAGTAGATTCAAAATGAGATAGACCAAGACCTTAGACCAACAGACCTTCCTCCTCACCAAGTCAGCCC
The DNA here is from genome assembly GCA_034641835.2 of Pinus albicaulis. Lineage (NCBI taxonomy): Eukaryota > Viridiplantae > Streptophyta > Pinopsida > Pinales > Pinaceae > Pinus > Pinus albicaulis. The sequence goes on from CM076577.1 coordinate 1,102,997,837, forward strand.
CCAAATTGTTCTTCCAACCTTCAAAGATCAACTGCAACAATACTACATCGACACTGCTTCAATACTGCATCAGTACTACATCAAGGGCAGATTTTCGACCCTACTGAATCAATACTACATCAAGGGCAGATTTTTGACCCTACTACATCCAATTTTCGGCCCAAGTTCAAGACTGCAATTTAGACCCTCTTGTAGCTTCAGTTCCTTCGCACTTGAGACAAGATAGAGAAAATTTTGACTTCCTTCACAAGATAACAACCTCCATCTCTTTCACTAGCCCTTTGCTTCTTCCTTCTAGAATTTCACACTTGTTCTGCTTCCAGCTACTGCAATTCGAACTTGTTGAGAGTGAGTGTCAAATGAGGTCGAGTTGTTGCCTTTATATAGTGAGTTTGTGAGGTCGAATTCCCTTGTTGAGTCTAAATTGCCCTTCCTTGAGGCTGACTTGGTGGAGGAGGACTAATTGACCTATTTTACAATCAAATAAATTTCTTTCTTGATAAATAGAGCCCAAGAAGGGTCTTTTACATAATGAAATGGACAAGGATACTTTACATAAACCCTATAAGCTTTCAATGGAGACTTTGACCTAAAAACAATTGACCCAAGCATGAAACCCATGACTTAATAAGTCAATTTCTTTAATAATAAAATTTCTTTTTATTTCTTTTGACTAGTGTTGAAAATATCAGTATCAACAAAATATCGATGAGGGTCCTGAAAAAATCTTATTGGCTAAGTCACCTAACACAGGGGCACGGGACATGAAGGACATGAGGATTCGAGTGTCAAACACGAACACGGTGACTCCCCGAAATAAAACATGTCCGGACACGTTATATATTATTTTATTAATATATATATATATATATATATATATATATATATTAAAAATTAGATATTTCTTGCACAAATTCATACAAATTCATTGATTCAAACATAGATCTTCATCTAGATGTAAGTTTGACAAAGATACAATCATACAAAGTAACATTATGCATACATATTACAAATACAATTGTAATTTGTAACATATTCATCAATGATCCAATAGGAGAAAGACAAGATACTATAGTTTTCTCATTAAGTCATCAAAATCAAAATGTGTTACATAAGTAGTACAATGCCGATGGAAAATAGAAATAGCAAACACAAAACAACTATAACCCTCAAGGTACTGGGAAGTAGGTAGCTCATGAGTCATCAATCCTCATCATCAAAATCAGCATCACTGTACTCATCATAATGGTCACCATTGCTCTCCTCTATTGCATCCTTCTCCTCTGTATCCAATGTCATCTCTGCATCTGCGGCTGTGAAGGATGACCCCTCTACAGTATCACCATCATCAAATGTGACAGGCTCTAGCACTGGCTCATTGAGATCCAAGTTGGCCAATGCCTAGTCAACACTGTTGTCCAGACCCATACCATCAAGAAAGACATCCTGCGTCTTTGTCTTTCCTTTCAACCACTCATCCCTCTGCCTGTAAATAAGACAAAGGTTGGTGTGCACATACACCATTGTCTCTGCCCTGGACTGCTCAAGCATGCTCTTATTGACACTATACAAATTCCCATACCTGCTCCAATTCCCCCTGCAACAAGAGGATGAAGTCACCTGAGAGAGGAGCCTCATGGCTAACTGTTGTAGAGGAGGGCCTGTTGCCCCATGAGTTGCCCACCAAGAATAGGGCTTCTTAGCCCCTATCTCTAATCACATCATATCTTGCAAATCGACGAGTGCCAGTGAAAAACTCTGCAAAGGCGTCCTCCACCTCATCAAGGGATGCCCTATCCTAAAAAATCAGCCTGAATGCATCTTTCCTCCCTTGTGAGATTTCACAATCCATGTGAGGAGGGAATCTGCGGGAAGGTTTGCCATTCAGCCACTCATGGTTGTAGTATTTTGGGTTCAAGGAGTGAGCCAAACAATGTAAAGGTGTGCAATTCTTGTCTCATCTGTTGACAAGAATATCTTGTATGGTGGTGAAAAAGGCCTCTGGTGATGTGTCATACTCGTGGCACTCACTCTGTAAAATAATGTTCCTCACAGACTCAATCATGGACTCTCGTCCCTCATAAACCTCTCCTAGGATGGGTTGGTTTGTATCTGCAAATCGAAGCAAGGAAATGACAGGCTCCATGATCCAAATAAGTAGATCTACCCTCTCCCACCAGGCATCATCTAACACTGTGTCCTTCACTCTTTTTTAGGCTGCTTGATCCGTCTTTCTCCAAAAAGACCAAAACTCTGAAATAACCATGGCCCCAAGAGCGATCTTGACTTCCCTCAACTTCTTCAACATGATGAATGAAGAGGAAAACCGTGTATCTGCAATCTTCAACAGTGATAGATTGGTGTACTCCTTGTAGATAGTGAGGGAATTTGTATATTTTTGTAAAAGTTGCAGATATGTCGTGCATCCTCAATAATGCTTCCAATCCAAAGCACATCAGAAACAATAGATTTCAATTCTAAGTTCAATGAATGGACAATGCAAGGTGTCCAAAATACTTGTGGATATTTAGCTTCCACAATCATGCCAGCAGCCTTGCAAACAGGTGCATTATCTGTAATGATTTGCACCTAAGAATCAACACCTACATCTTCAATAACTTTAATAAACAACTCACCCATATATTGTGAATCCTTGTATTGTCCAAGTGCATCCACTGATTTCAAGAAAACTGGACCATTCAAGGAACACACCATGAATTTGATGACTGGGTGTCATGCTGGATCTGTCCATCCATCAGAAACAATGCTAACCCCAGACATTGGCCACGTTGATTTAATAGGCTCAAGCATTTTGTCCACGTCTTTCTTTGCCTTCGTCAACAATGTGGTTCTAAGCTTCTCTGACTCAGGAGGCACATACCCTAATGGAGCACCTTCAGTTAGAGCTCAACACATCTCAATAAATAGAGGTGAGCGTGCAACATTGAAGAATATGAAGTTCTAATAGAAAAAAAAGGCAATGGTGAGATCAAGCTCTTCGCGCTTCTCTTTCTGGAAAATCTTGTCCATTGGACCAAGTGCAATTGCCTTTCTTTTCATTGCTTGTCCCCCATTAAAGCTCATAAATAGGAACTTGTTGTTGTTTTTCCTCAAGAATGGAAGGTGGTCATCATTCTTGTTTTTTTTTTTAGTTTTTGCAGCCACATTTGCCACACCAACGAATGCCTCTCTTTCCATTTCTTTCCTCTTTGCTAAAGACACCTGTGTACAAGCTGCAATTCCACAACTTGATAAAGCCAACAAATGAGCTTTCACACGGTAATATGTGCTCATGAATTGATTGTTGCAATAACTGAATTTCCAAGCAACATTGCCTCCTCCCTTCATCTTGCTGCCTAGCCCTGCCTCTCTTGTGACATATTTCCATAATGGATATTTGTTATCTTGAGGTTGTTGTCTTCCCTCAACATTTGAAGCTATTGTTGCAGCCCAACTTCCAATAGATGGAACACTTGCAGATCCGGATGAAATTGGAACAGGAGGGGCATCTCCAATGGGGACATTCTTCCCCTTCATTTGCCCCTTCCTTGCTACCCCTGATTGAGCCATGAATGTTGTATAAAAATTTAAAAAAATGCACAAATTTGTAAAAGAAATGCACATCCAAACCGAATGCAAAAAACAAAAGACAATGCACTTTTCTGTTGCTTGAATCTCCTTGAAAATGATCCCTTGGTCCTTGCTCCTTGCTCCTTTGTAAACTCACACTTAACACAATGTGACAAAAGAGGGGCCAAACGGCCTTTCTAAAATCCGCGGAGGGCTTTTTTTCTATTGGTTGTGTCTAGAAAATCGGGATGTAGAGGCTTGATATGTCGATAAGCTAAGAATCTGGATTCGGGACACGATGCCCTCTTAGAGCAAATCCAATTTCTTAGCTTATCGACAATATCAACGAAAATATCGGCAAAATATTGAAAAATATAGGCAAACATAAAAAAATCAAATATTTTAGATTTTTAAACATTAGCTAATATTTTCAAAATTCGGCGATATTTAGCCGATATTTTCAAAATATCGCGATATTTTGCCGAGATTTTCAAAATATCACGATATTTACCTGTCGAAATATCATTTCCTTGAAAATATCGCGATATTTGCGATATTGCGCAAAATACCGCCGATATTATCAACACTGCTTTTGACAAATATATTACATCATGACTTAAATATAATTATGAAGACTGACACTAGTTACATTCTTCAACACTCCCACTTAACTAGGGAGGTATTCATAATTACAAATAAATAGAGGTACATGGAAGATCTCAAAATGAACTACGAAGAGTTATAGCACACTTAGTGTTGCGAACTAGATACCTGACCAGGGTATTCTATCTAGGTGGGACTAAGAGGACTCTAGCTTTAGACAACTCTAGGTACCATTAGGCTTTTAAGCTCTACCACCAACCCTATCCAAGGTCGATGCTCCATGACCAATGCCAACTTCCCTCTTCGGGATCTAGACATCAACGCATAGGCCGGCCAGATGTCCTCCCAAGCACCTTGCCATTAGATGTTTCATCTCTCCTTAATAAACTAAATCAGATATATCCATTTGTCCAAGCATGCTTCCCAAGTGTTCATTCTTCTTATGGAGAGATTTACCTGTACAAACACAACCTCAATCAATAATAAACTTTCAAATATACATACAAGTAAACACAAACCTTCGAGGTCCTCATTCATTTGGATACTGCTTATATCATTATCAAGTTATCCAACTACAACTTGTCGAAAGTTTTCTTCTTCTTTTACTTCTTCAACGGCACCAACTACAGTCTCATTACTTCTCAATTCCTTTTCACGAACATTCATTTGTAGTTTCATTCTTACTTTGAGATTATGATTGTCACAATATGCCCTCCCTCTCAACTAGGGAGATATACCTTTTCTTCCATCTAGGCTCCCTCTTAACTTAGGGAGATCAACCACTTCCTTCTTCTATAACAACGGAGAGCCTTTCATGGCTCCATTCCTTCTTACGACATCAAGGTCATCTTGATCATCATAACTACCTTCATCATGCTTATTATTATTATCATATAAACATCTTCATCATCCTTAAGATTATGTACCTACAAAAATTTAATAGCAAGTACCACTAAAAATAAATATACGGAAGCATGAAGTTAACTATATAAAAATGATATTTCTATAATGGAAGCATTTTGACTTAAGACATCAAACACCTAAACGTAGTTAGGTTCATAATCAACAAGAGACACATACTATACTTTGACTTCTTGTTAGGGTTTTGTCATGAACCCTAGACTTCATCTTCGGGACATAGAACTTAGATATCAGCAATTCAATCAAATAACAATCCTATTATACATCTAAGGTTTCAACAATATGCTTTTACATGTTAAACTTCCTCTAGGGTTTGTTGCAAGCCCTAGACTTTATCATCAAAACTAAGTCATATCGGAAAACCTAAGTTGCACTAAAACGGATACAGGAACGGATATGGATATGGGGTTTGAAACGGATATGGAAAATTTTCAAAAATATGGATATGATACGGCAAGGAAACAACATATATATATATATATATATAACAAAATAAGAATTCATATTACCATTCATCTTTTGGAATCTAGATTCTATATCTAAAAATACATAATCAATTATCATCTATCATCATCATCAATTCAACATAAACATTGTCATCGTCATTAATGATTATTATAACATTCATGATTCAACATATCATCAAGTTTTTGTTTCAAATTCCAATCATCAACATGACAAGTTACAACATGACAGAATGGAGGATGGAGAAAAACCCTAGCTTTCATACGATGGAGGCTCTGGTTTACTGCTCCTTCCCATCATGTTTGTAGATGCTTTAACTTTTTACCATTTTCCATAAGCACTACACGCGATTCGACACTGGCCCGCTTTTTCACTCGGTTTTTTCCTGGTCTACCAATACTTGCTCGTGAGTGTCTTCGGTTACCCTCGCTCATCATTCTCGCAGAGTATTCGGGGTTCTTGGCGGTATTAGGGTCGACCTCGACAGGCTTGGCAAACATAAGTGCAGATTGTCTGCATATGGGAATCATAACTTTGCAGCTACAACTCTAGACCCTACCACCGTTACTGACGGTTATTGGTTGTTGTCTGGGAACGTTTCAAAGTTCAGGGAAAAATCGTTTTCGCTGGTGGTATAGTTATGGAACCTAATGGAAATGCGGGTAACGTCGTTATGGAGGAGGAGTTGTTGGACTACTCGTCGGACTCATTAGCACCAGAACAGATATGGACTCGTTATCCACATCAACAACTAGCTGGGGCACAACCGCGTGATTTGCTAGAAGGCATAGCACAGCTGGAGGCTCGATAGTCAGATATGGAGATTGTGGTGTCAACATCAGGGTTTCCGGAGTTTAGGTTTTATAATGCGAGCCCTAATGATCAGTTTATGAGCCTCTATCTGAACACCCCGGCCTTTCCGATTTTTTCCATACCCTCGTCATCGACGCTGCACATTTGGAATCAGCAACAGGAGGCATACAGTCTGGGTGAGGGTTTGGTTCATGGCGAATGTTCTATGGGACAAGGTGTTGTCAATGATGGGGTTTTTGGCTTCGAGCAGCTCGGCTTGGGTCCTGAGGGTTACTCTCTCGGTCAGGACAATATACATGGAGGCTCGTCGACGGTTATAGCCTCTGGCAGCTTCGAGGGTTTGCCTATCTCGACTACACATCCGAAAGAAAAGACCTCCTCGAACTCTAATGACGCTCATCCGGAGGAAGAAGGGCCTCTCAGAGAGAACCCTCCCCATAAAACAAGTAAGAAGAAAACCCGTTGTACCAGAAGCCATAAGAAGTCGCACGAATTGGTTTTTGGCATTGGGGTTAACATGCAGAAGGCAGAAGAAACTGAGCAGACAGTGTTGGTTGGTCGAGTCAGAGGGAGGAATTACACCTCAACCAGACACAAGCGATGGACCACTGTGATTTGGGGCCACATTCTTGAACAACTCCCGGTCATCCTGACAATGAATAGAGGTTGGATCGCTCTGATTTTCCCTACTCCTGATATGGCGAGTTGGGTACTCACTAAATATTGGCACGTCGAGATAACTCTGGTACTCCTTAAGCGTTGGACACCACTCTTTGATCCTAATAAGGAGAAGATGGGTGCCGGAACCAATTTGGGTATGATTACCGGGTTTACCCCTTCAATTCTGGACGGACAACGTGCTCAAATGTATAGGTGAGGACCTTGGAATATACCTCGACCACGACAGATCATATTTGGAAACGAGTAACATCTCTATGGCTCGGATCCTTGTTCACCTAGACACCCGGGAAGGCCTGGTTGAAAGTTATGTTCTGAAGCACGACAACATCTCCAGGTTTGAAATACTTGATTATGAGTGAGTTCCATTTCAGTGCAGACGGTGCCATGAGGTGGGGTACATTTACAAAGAATGCCCCCTCATTGTGGCTGCAAATTCGGCAAGTTCTAAAACCCTGGTCCATGCTGGAACACAAACGATAGAGAGCTTTGGGGGACTCAATCAACGGACTACACCCCATCTGGAGGAGTGTCAGAAGCTCGATTTGCGTCCACCATCCTCTTTGATGACTTCCTCGACTGTGCAGACAGCGACCAAATTGAAGGCAACTCCGCCGAATGAGGAGGATCTCAGCCCTATCCCGAGTATCATGTCCTCTACCTCCTCACCTATTAATTTTAATGTCCTTTTTTCGCCTGCATCAACTATTATTACTCATGTTAATAGTCCTCTTATTTAAAGAATAAGCTTTCCCCTATTTGTTGTCTTGTTGCATCGGCTCCCCCTCAGCCCTCCTTTGCTCCCCCATCATTTCCCTCTATAGAAGCAGGCCGCTCCGAATGCTCTGATACCTCTGCATCCAATCCTACTAGTCATTACAATCTTCGCTCCTCTGCTAAGACCACAACTTGCACTTCGTATGGGCTTGGTGATGACCCTGCACAGTCTGCCCTAAAAGCCACCAGAGGAAGGCCATCCTCGATGTCCAAAGCTATCCATCAGGCCGGGATGGATGTTGCCTCGGAGAAACAAGATACTATTGACAGGGTCCTTAGAGCAAGGAAAACCCCTACTAAAGGTTGCCCATGATCTATCTGTCTTTTAATTGTAGAGGGTTGGCCAGCTGTGATAAGAAACTGGCCTTCTGCCACTTACTGGAATCAGAAAGGGTGGATGTCATATTGTTACAGAAAACTTTAGGCATTGGTGAGACTATCCTATCATTTCTCTCCTCAATCTGTCCTTATTGGACCTTTCATACTCTGGATGTGCGGGGTCGCTCTGGGGGAAGTGCCATCGATTTCAATAACCGGAACATTCAAATTCTCAATGTCTAGGGCTCAGAAGGGATTCTTGGGGCAAATATCTTAGCCTCGGAGATTGGCACCCCCCTCAAAATCCTTAATATATATGGCCCCTGTCACAATCGACCCGTTTTCTGGGATAAACTTTTGCAGTCCTCCACACTAAAGTCGGAGCACATCATTGTGGGAGGTGATCTTAATTTCTCATTGGGTCATGGAGAATCCTGGGGACCCCATGCCTCGCTGGATCCACTGACTAGCTACTTCGAGCAATATCTGAACAAAGCCAACTTGATTGATTTAGCGATAGCCAAGAATCAGCCTACTTGGTGCAATCGTAAGATTGGGGAAGCTGCACTTGCTAGGCGCTTGGATCGCTTTTTACTCTCAGCTAAGCTATCTACATGGATGGACATAGCTCGACAATGGGTGGGATCTGAAGGCTTATCGGATCATTCACCCATTTATCTTGAGATTATTGATGAACACAAAAAACCTTACTCCCCTTTCAAATTCAATTCAACATGGCTCGATGAACCTGATTTTCGACAGATTGTTATGGAGAACTGGAATCACTGCCACCGGCATCCAAATGCCCTGCCTGCCTCTGTTATTGCCAACAACTTGTCCTACATTAAAGAGAAGACCATCAAGTGGGCTAAGGAGTAAAGGGTTAAAGATAAAGAAGAGTTGAGGAGGATTGAGCAGGAAATTTCCTTCTTGCTTGATGAGGATGGTAGGGGGTACTCATCGGAGGAGCACAAAGCCTCCCTCACCCTACTGGAAACTAAGAAAATTCATCTACTAAGAATCAAGGAGGAAGATTGGAGACTTAAGAGCATAGCCATTTGGCTGGAGGCAGGGGATAACAACACCAAATTCTTTCAACAGTGTGCCAAAGGTAGAAAAAGCATAAACACTATCTGGGAGCTTAATGATCAACATGGCAGGGTGGCCAAGACACATCATCAACTATCGGATATGGACATCAGACACTTCTCCCATATCTATAGAGATCACAGGGTTGCTAACATTGGTGAGGTACTCAGTATTGCAAGACTGATGCACCGGTTTGTGAATGAGGAGGATAAGGACGCTCTCAACGCCCCTGTCACCCTTGCTGAGATAGAAGCAGTCCTTAAATGGTTCAAAAAGGACAAGAGTCTTGGGTCAGACGGATGGCCAATATAATTCTACCTATCCTTCTTTGAGTTTGTAGGTTTGGATCTGCTTCTAGTCATTGAAGACTGCAGAAAATTGGGTAGAATGTATGATAGTTTCAATTCTACTTTTATTGCCCTCATTCCCAAAGTAGACAAACCTCTTTCCTTTAATGACTACCGGCCTATATCCCTTTGTAACTGTCTATACAAAATCATTACAAAGATTATCACCAATTGTATTAAACCTATCTTATCCCAGCATATCTCCAAGGAACAATTCGCCTTCCTTCATCATAGACAAATCCATAAGGCCATGGCACTGCAAAAGAAGCCCTGCACTCCATCAAACTCCATAACCTCAAATGCTCCATCCTCAAGATTGACTTGGCCAAATCTTTTGATTGTACTAGCTGGACTTACCTACGGCTGATTCTCACTCACACTGGGTTTCCTCACTCCTTTATTCAATGGATTATGTGGCGCATCTCCACTGCCTCCTTCAACTTGCTCATTAATGGGGCCACTACCTCTTCTTCCATGCTAGGAGGGGGCTCCGACAAGGCTGCCCATTATCCCCCCTCCTCTTCCTTCTGATTATGGAGGGCCTCACCTCCCTCATTGCCTCAGCTAGAAATGAAGGTCAGCTTCAGGTAGTCAAAATCACTGACACTATTTACCTGAGTCATTTCTTTTTGTTGATGATGTGCTCATATTTCTAAATGGCTCCATACGGATTTGATTTGTTTCAACAAACTATTATCTACCTTTTGTATAGCGACTGGGATGCTTCTCGATCACAGCAAATCCACCATTATGTTCTCAAAATGCTCAGCCCATGAGAGACAGCATGCTCTTCATCTTTTCAATTTTGATCATCGTCTCATTGAAGAGGGCCTCAAATATTTTGGATTTAGACTCAAGCCTAATGATCACAGAATTAATGACTAGAATTAGCTCATTACCAAAATTGAGAAGAGAATCAACAATTGGCAACATAAATGGCTCTCTAGAACGGATCGACTTGTCCTAATCAAATCTGTGTTGGAGGCGATCCCTATTTATTGGATGGCACTTGCCTGGATCCCTAAAGGTGTCACCAATAAAATTCAACAAATCTGCAGATGATTCCTATGGCAGGGTAAGGATTCAAAACACACCTTTGCATGGGTGAAATGGGAGAAAATTACCAAGCCCAAACAGTAGGGGGGTTGGAGCCTCAAGGATCTTAACCTTTTTTCAAAAGCCTTGGCTGCCAAGATGGGTTGGCAACTCTTTACCTCAGACAGCCTGTGGCAGGAGGTCATTTATTCTAAATACATTGCTCCTACCCCTACACTCGACTGGATCAGAGGTGCACATTGCCTCCATACTTCCTCATCTGTTGTGTGGTGAGTCATCATAAATTCCTTAGCTCTCATTAAACAAGGGCTTGCTTGGCGGATAGGAGCAGGCACACAGGTTCGTTTAGGCCAGGACCCATGGGTCTGGTTGTGGTAGGGAGCATCTACTTCCTTAGGACATCAGATTATTCCTTAGTGAAGGAGGGATATCGAGACTTATCCAGGTAGCGAACAGTGAAAATTCTGATTGGACCACTCAAGAGTGGAAATCAGCAACTGACCTCAACATCCCAGAGTGATGGTGGGGGATATGGAACAGGTATATCAGGGCACTTAATATATCCCATATTAGGATCACTGACACTAATGATGAATTGATCTGGGCCACTGCTCCCAAAGGTTACTACACACCTAAATATGGCTATGTTGCACTCACTCTGGATCACAACCTCTAGATCTAGGATGGTGGTAGAAACCACTTGGGAACCTTAAGCCCGCCCCCCTCCAAATTTGTCTCTTTATGTGGTGTATCCTTACTAATTGTGCACCTGCTGAGGACAGCTAAGAGATCCATTTACAGTCCCTCTCGATGGGCACTTTGCAAAGCACAGGCGGAAGACATACTCCACCTCTTCCTCAACTGCTGTGTGGCACAGCAGATGTGGACGCAGATCACAAAGGATTTAGGGATTAATTTATTATGGCATGGGGATACCATCTTACTAGCTTGGCAAAACTGGTGGCATGCCACTACCTCGAGCAAGGCTCGCAGTTACCTGAGGTCTTTGGCTGTCTCGAAACCATAACATATTCCAAAGCACACCAACTCCCAGGAACACCATTCACAACTCCATATTAGCCCTCTATCACTCCATCCTTGAAGAGACACACTCATAGGCAGAAAGGGCTATTGTGCCGGAAGTCAATGATAAAAACTTTCCTTGGGCCTATTTCGATGGTGCGGTCGGAATTGATGGTTGCGGAGGGGGAGCATTACTCTACCTATCGATAATCATTTCTATCAGATCAAACGGGTTTGGGCCCTAGCACAAACAACTATTCAAAACTCAATTGCCTCAGACTGCTTCTTATTTTTGCCTTAGAGAAGAGATGCAATAGGATACAAATCTTTGGGGATTCAAAGATCATTATAAATGGGTTCAATAATATTGTTGCATGTCATGTACACTCTCTTAGAAATTTGTTGGATGAAGTACTTGCTCTTAAAAATCGTTTTGATAACATTACTGTCACTCACATTTACAGGCAAAGGAACCAGGATGTTCACCGATTGTCAAAATAAGCAACGGAAATAACATGGGGACACTGGCATATAACAAAACATCTGGGAGCGGACATATATCAGCATTATCATTGTCCTTTCATAGAGGATTTTCGGCACCTAGCGCCACCCAATCAGCCTGTCTAATCAACGACTTATATATATATATATATATATATATATATATTTCTTTTACATACAGACACTTATATTTTGATAACCATGTCTATATGGGCACGAACAATGCCAATTTTGTAAATATTTTGCTATTATACTGTTGAACAATGTTTAACAGAACACTACTGATATATTTTGATAACTACTGGGTATGCTTGAAGCATCCTGAAGCAAATGCAACATGTAAATTTCCTTACAATTAATGAAAATTACAAATTTTTCCTGGGGGAAAAAAAAAGTTACAACATCATCACCAAAATTAATAATGCAAACTACATAGTACAAAGTACAAAATGAACTATGATTGGTAGTCTACTATCATTATTCATAATTCATATGGCATATTATGGTATTCAATATTCATTGTTCAAAAGTTTAAAAGTTAAAACACCATCATAAATTACATTTACATATCATCAAATATGTCTTCATTCTTGTCACTAAGAACCACATCCTCTCCAGAAATGGGAGCATTGTTGCCATGTCCACTTGAAGATCCACCTATTGGCATGTCCACTTGAAGATCCACCTATTGGTGACTCCTCATCAAACAAAGTCATATGACACCTGGCATTCAACGTCATATCCAAGTCAGGCAACTCTGGTTCCACATCCCATTGTTTAGCGGCCCCAAATTTGTATTCGTCTCTTTTGTGTGACAAAAGGTAGAGGCTTGAATGAACACACACTAGTTCTTCAGCCTTCTTAAAGCCCAATCTGTTTTGCTTCACTGAATGGATGAAGCCATGTGTACTCGAATTCTTTTCTACTGATGAGGAACTAGCAACCTGCGACAAAATCCTGATGGCCAATTTTTGGATATGTGGAAGTTCCCGACCATAGTAGTTCCACCATTCAATTGGACCTAATCTAGTCTTGTTGAAGAATGTAACTATGTTTAGTCTTCATAATTGTACTTGAGTCATAATAAAATATATTTATCAAAAGAAAGAAAAGAAATTTTCTTATTAAATAAATTGACTTATTAAAGCATGGTTTTCATGCTTGGGTCAATTGTTTTTAGGTCAAAGTCTCCATTGAAGACCTCTAGGATTTATGTCAAATGTCCTTGTCCATGTCATATTGTAAAGAACCGTTCTTGAGAATTATTTGTCAAGAAAGCAATATATTTTAATGTAAAATAGGTCAATTAGGTCTCCTCCTCCAAGTCGGCCTCAAACAGAGTAATTCGACCTCACAAGAAGCCGATATATTGGAGCAACTCGACCTCATTTGTCACACACACTCATCAAGTTCGATTTGCAATAGTTGGTTGCAGTAAAGGGTATGAATTCCAAGGAAGAAGAAAGCAAGGGCTAGCGAAGGAGAAGGTCATTATCTTGCTAAGGAAGTCAATTTCTTTCTCTATTATCTCACACGTGTGAAGTATTGGAGTTCTGCTGAAGGCTGAAAATTATGCATTAAACTGGGAGGTCGAAATTTCTGCAGTAGTTGCAGTAACTAGGATGAAAAATTTTGAGATGTTGCTGGGCTGAAATTGTTGAACAAGAAGGGAAGATTGAAGGTTGATGCATCATAGAAATTTGACTTGGTGGAGGAGGAAGTTTTGTTGGTCTAGGGTCTTATAGTCTCAGTGTCATATGAATCAACTGAAGGAAGAGTTCTTGACTGGGTTTTCCCCTATATAGGGGTTTTTCCTTGGTTGTCCGCCTACATCTGGTGTCCCTGATCTTCATGTTTTGTTTTTGATAATTTCTTAATGAAAGAAAGATAAAACAAGAACATAAAAAATTTAATAAGAACATCCGAATATCATAAGTAATTATCAAACATAAGAAAATATTTCTGCCTTTCTGATTTTCCAACATGGTTTCAGAGCTAAGGTGAAGAAGGAGGAAAAAGGCAGCCTGAAGATCTACTATAACGAGAATAAGGAGTCTTAAGAAGTTAAATAAGGGTCATCAAGAAAAGGGATCATATAAGGGGATAAACCTACTATCTACAAGAACTATGTCGAACTCATTGAAGGGAGAAAATAAACTAGAAGGAGCCTCCAACTACAGGGCATGGAAAAAGAGGATAGATCTCATCCTCGAGAAGAATAAAGTTTTGGATTTAGTCAAAGGAAAATTCAAGAAGCCTACAGATGAATCAAGTAGAGCAGAGAAAGCAAAGTCCATAGAAACAGAAATATTGGCCATGAGCCTAATAGTGGATGGAATAAAAGACAACCTCATTCCATATATATCCAACATAGATTCCTCTCAAGAAATGTATGAGACTCTATCCAGATTATTCACAATCAAAAACAATGGTCAAATTGCAAACCTCAAGAATGAACTAAGAACTATGAAGATGACAAAAGACGATATTGTGGCATCCTTCTTTATAAGGATATCTAAAATTAGAGATGAACTCCAAGCAATAGATGAAATGGTACCAGAAAAAAATCTTGTGATTACTCTAGGACTACCAACATTGTGGAGTGCCTTTGCATCAGGAATCAACAGTTGGAAGGATACTTCAACATTTGAACAGATATGGAATGCATGTATTCAAGAAGAAGCCAGAATATTGCTAGTAAGCAACAAAGAAAATGAAGAGGAGAACATCTCAAATGCCTATTATGCTCATCACAAGAATAAGGGAACCTTCAATAAGTTCAAAGGACCAACTGCCACAAAATGGGTCACTATAGAAGTCATTGTCATGAGAATCCAATGAATAAAAGGAGAGATAGGGATCAAGAAAATATTTCTGATGAAGGTTCACCAAAGACGAACAAGATGGAAGAATCCGAAGTCAAAGACTTATTTGCTAGAGGCTCTTAAGGACTCTATCCCTTACATACCCTTCTAATCTAAGTTTTGAATCGTGTTACTTTATGTTTTGGTTTCTAACACTTATAGGTCTAACATTCTTTGGTAGAACATTTTTTAATTGTTTTGATAAAGCTATAGGTATCCCTCAAGATTGGACTAAGAGGGAGCCCTCACCATTTTACCAAAGATAAGTATCTTACTCGTATTATACTTTTATATTTGGTTTCCCCTCTTATCAAAATATGTTTGTATTATATGCTAATAACTTTTTTTTTTATATTTTCCTTGTTTAGGAAAGCTTGTTGAATGCTCAAGGGTTATGGAGGAGACCTCACAAAACAAAGCATGATAGAAGTTTTGTTGCAAAGGAAGCTCTTCAAGATTTGACGTCCTACAAGGTTTGTTAAAGAAACAACTTAAAGGTATGTTTAGACCATAAGCTTTGTTCTCTTCATAATAAAGGTATATTCATTTCTTTTAGAATTTGCTTTACATTACTAACAGTGTTATGTCTAGGATTTTAAATCACAAAGATTCTTGTTAGAGTGATTAATCATTAGAAAAAATGTACACTCATTAAATCGTCATTCTGGAACCCTAAAAGGTTCACTGTAAAACCCTAACCTAAGGGTATATTGAGTATGAAACCCTAGTCTACTTAGGGTTATTGATGAGATCTAGAAAATACAATTCTTTTGATGTTTAGGGTTTTGATACTATTATAGAAACCCTAATCCTTTAGGGTTTGTTGTGTATTGAAATCCTAGACCTTTAGGGTTTTGGTAAATTAGGATTTATTAGCAAAACCCTTATAATATCTATAGTAAGTTCCTAGGAGTGAAACCCTAGGTATACATTTGTCTGTCTGATCAAAACCCTAGCCTGATCAAAATTATTGTATGTCTAATATATTAATATTTGTGTCTTGGGTTTACCTAATAGATATTGATATGCTTGTGCATGATTAAGAAATCCTAGATATGTATCTATGCTAACCTAATTGTTGATGCTCATAGTTCTATGGTTTGTAACTAAGCCCTAGTAGAAGTTTGATATTCTAGGATATAATGATATTGTTTCCAATATGATGATAAAGTCTAGGGTTTACAACAAACCCCAGTAGGAGTCGGTCATATTGTTGAAACCTTAGATTGTGTTATGATAGGTTTTGCTTGTTGACATCTAAGGCTTAGTATCTCAAAGATGGATTCCAGGGTTTGCAATACATCATAGTAGAGTCTGTCATATCTCTAAAAGTAATATTGAGGCCCTAGATATAATGAGACTGATATCTTGATTGAGTTGCTTTAAGTTTTACTAATGTGATCTAGGGTTTATAACAAAACCTTAGCAAGAAATTGAAGTATAGAAGTATGTGTCTCTTGTTGATTATGAACCTAACTAAGTTTAGGTATTTGATATCTAAAGTCTAATGCTTCCATTATTGTATATAGTTAACTTCATATGTGTTTGGTTGTACTTGATACTAAAGTGTTAGCAGCTACACAATCTTCAAGATAATGAAGATGTTCATACAAGCATGATGAAGAAAGTTATAAGATCAAGATGACCTTGATAAGAAGGAATGAAGCCATGAAAGACTCTACGACGTAATAGAAAGTAGTTGATCTCCCTAATTTAAGAGGGAGCATGTCATGATAATCATGGTGGACACCCTGAAGTAGAAATCGAAGAATGAATGCACTACAAAGTATTAAGGATATCTGGGTGTTGCTGAAGAAATTAAAGAAGGAAAGCTTCTAACTAGTTGCATATGAATAAAGTGGCATCAAGATGATTGAAGAGCCTGAAGGTTTGTGTTTACTTATATGTATTTGAAAGTTTGTTACTAATTGGGGTTGTGTCTGTACACGTAAATCTCTCCTCAAAATGTCAAAGTTTCAGAAGCATGTTTGGACCTGTAATTTAGTCTATAAGCATGCTTGATTTATCTAATGTTACCGATCTAATTGATCGGGAGAGATTTGATGTTACCAATTTAAATAATCGGGAGTGATGAGGCATCATGTGTAATACAAAATGTCTGGGAGGACTTATGGTCGGCCTATGTGTTGATTTCTAGATCCTGAAGTAGGGAAGGTGTCATTGGTCATAGAGCTATGACCTTGGATACGCACCTAGATCCCTGGGTTGATGGTTAGTAAGTAAGTCTGATGGTACCTAGTCCGGCTGAAAGCTTTATTCCATCTTAGTCCCGCCCAGATAGATTACCCTAGTCAGGAATCTAGTTCGTGGCACTAAGTGTACCAACACTCTTCGTAGTTCATTTTGAGATCTTCCATGTACCTCTATAGATATAGGTAATTACGAATACCTCCCTAGTTAAGAGGGAGTATTGAAGAATGTAACTAGGTTCAATGTTCATAATTTTACTTGAGTCATAATAAAATATATTTATCAAAAGAAAGAAAAAGAAATTTTATTATTAAATGAAATGACTTAAAAAGCATGGGTTTCATGCTTGGGTCAATTGTTTTTAGGTCAAGGTCTCCATTGAAGACCTCTAGGATTTATGTCAAGTGTCCTTGTCCATGTCATATTCTAAAAAACACTTCTTCGGAATTATTTGTCAAGAAATAAATATATTTTAATGAAAATTAGGTCAATTAGGCCTCCTCCACCAAGTTGGCCTTAAACAAAGTAATTCGACCTCACAAGAAGCCTATATATTGGAGCAACTCGACCTCATTTTCACACACACTCATCAAGTTTGATTTGCAGTAGTTGGTTGCAGTAAAGGATATGAATTCCAAGGAAGAAGAAGGCAAGGGCTAACGAAGGAGAAGAAGGTCATTATCTTGCTAAGGAAGTCAATTTCTCTCTTTGCTATCTCACACGTGCGAAGTACTAGAGTTCTGCTGGAAGGCCGAAAATTCTGCAGTAAGTTGGGAGGTCGAAAATTTTGCAGTAGTTCCAAAAACTGGGATCAAAATTTCTGAGATGTTGTTGGGCTGAAGCTATTGAAAAAGAAGGGAAGATTGAAGGTTGTTGCATCATAGAAGGCTTTACTTGGTGGAGGAGGAAGGTATGTTGGTCTAGGGTCTTAGTTGTCTCACTGTCATATGAATCGACTAAAGGAAGAGTTCTTGATTAGGTTTTCCCCTATATAGGGGTTTTGCCCTGGCTATCCGCCTACATCCGGTGTCCTTGATCTTCATGTTTTGTTTTTGATAATTTTTTGATGAAACAAAGATAAAAGAACATAAGAAAGTTAATAAGAACATAAGAATATCACAAGTAATTATCAAACATAAGAAAATATTTCTTCCTTTCTGATTTTCCAACATTTTCCCGCATACAATCAATATCAAAACCCCAACCCTCTGATCCCGTAAAATTAGCAAAATCTGCATGAACCCGAATCTCAATTTCAGGATCTACAAAAAGCTTTCTAAGAGTCTTTTTTAATTCTTGTGTGACTTCTGGGTCTTTGTTTGGTGTGGTTCTTTTCAGATCACTTAGCAACTCTACAACATAATATTTTGGATTCACTGGTGCAATGGGGTGGTCATCTTGTTCCACTTTTTGGTCAATATATCTTTTACTTCTTTGTAAAATAATTCATATGAGTCTTGTTGACCACTCTGTGTCAACGACCCCATAGCAGTACACCCCCATTTTTGCAAATGGGATTTATCATGTTCGAGGTGTTCATGCCATTCAGATTCCATCACTACTCGACAATTTTATAAATGATGTAAACTCATTCTGCATGTATATGATGTAAATGATCTAAGTAAGACCATCATGTATGTAACAACCTAGGTAAGCCTAGTATTTTGGTGACGATTTCTATCTTAGGAGGTTTTTTGTCTCACTGATTCATTTGTGTTTCTCGACACAAGTGATCAGCAGAGTTTTTCCCTCCAGCCTCACCCCAAAGCTAGGGTGGATTTTGTCGTCAAGATGCTAAGTGAGTCCTAATGTTTTCTATCGAGTCTTTGTAAAAGTAGTTTGGGAATAATCCTAGCTAATTCACTAGATTATTTTATTACAAGCTACTTGGTCTACTAGATCATGTTTTGAGTCGCAGAATTAGGTAGCTATTTGAGGGTCTATCACAAATGGATATTCTCCCTTTATGTGTCTAAATGTATTTATCTTATGTAAAGAGGGTTGGAAAAAAAATTAAATCTCCTCTCAATCAATTAATTAAATTTTCTGGCCAAATTAAATTAAAAATCCTAAGCCAGAAATTTAATTAATTTTAAGTCCTAGGTGAGTTAAAAAATTTCAAAGGCAAAATTCGTGGGTCCTTAAAAAATAAATTTTTAAAGGTCCCAGGCCAAGGGAATATTGAGAATTTCAAGAAATTTTGGACCCTTGGGCCTTGGTGGTTAAGTCAAAGTCAAAATTTTGAGGCAATTAACTCAAAAATATTATTTTTGAGTTAATTAAAATGGAATTAAATGATAAATTCGAATTTTCTCAAAATTATAATTTCGACGGTCCAGATTAAAAGATAATTAAATCTTTTTCGACGGTCGAGATTATTTTGACAAGGATCAACCGAACTAGCCGTTGGAGATTTTATCTTATAAATTAGAGGTCTTTGTATGTCATTTCATCTGATCTCTAGATCGCGTACTCGCTCTTGAAGCTCTCCTTTAATATTTTCTGGAATAATACAAACAAAGACTTTGGGGTTTTATTTTGATGGTGGTGTTCCTTTTCAGCATTTTATGGTAAACTTGTTCTTATAATTCTGCTGGAGATTATTTTAATTGTTGATTAATGGCTCTTGAAGAGTAATCTATTGCACAAGTATCTTGCTTAGGTTACTGGATGTAGGGTAAGAATATTAATTGGATTGAGTTAGCAGTTATCTCTAGCTCTTGAAAATTTTATGTTTTATCTTATTTATTCATTAATTTAACAGTTTAACTTTAAGTGTGAAGAAATCTTTCGGATTTATATTGGGCGTTTAGGGAAGTCCTCAGCTGGACCAGTTAACTCCCAAGGAAATAAGATTTGAAGAGCCCTACGGATCTAATTCCCCCGGCTTATCTTAAATTCTGTTTTTTGCAGGGTTCTTTATTGGGCTTGTGCCTCTCTCTTAAATTTCTTCTTTTTTGAATTGTGCTGAATGGTTTTAAATCTGGCCATGAGGGTTATGGTCTGTAAAATAGCATTGTAAATGCTGCTTATTTTTATTTTACTCACCGGCGTTTTAAGGGTTTTATTTTCTGTGCATATTCTTGGATTTGGGTTCCTTGTTTCGGGTTTTGTGCAGGTTGTACTGGGATATTTTCAAAGAAAAATTTCAGATCTGAGCCAGATCTAGGCCCTGGAGTGTAAGATTTGGTCTCAGGATCGAATCTGGTTGCAGATCTGGTCTCAGGATCGAATCTGGTTGCAGATCTAGGCTTGATCTCTGTCCTAGAAAATTTAATAATTGCAGGTGTTTTTATTGAATTCATTTCTGCTGGGTAAAAGGAAAAATTTAAATTTCTATGCACTGGTGTGCCTACCAATTTTCTGTTTGCTAGTTGTCCACATCTCTCTATCAGTCGTCCTCATCGCTGCCCCATCGTGCTTCATCTCGCATCATAGCCCAGCATCTTCAATTTCGCTCCTCATTTCTCATCGCAGTCTCCATTTTTTCCGTTCATGCTGCCTTGAGGTCTCCATCCATCGCTGCATCCTTTCTCTGCATATAACCAGCTCCATCCATTGCATTTGTCTCCCTCAATCGTGTCATTCATTTGTTGTGTTCCTGCCAGCTTACGTTGCTCCTATCCGCTGCAATTTTCACCTCCCCATCGCTGCCTTCAACGTATCTCCTTACGCGCCTTCCTTCTCTCTGTCAACCCTCATCTCTCCATGCTCTCAGCCGCAATCCCTGCTCTTTCCGCACAACCTGCGTGCCTTCTCCCCGTGTCCCTTAACCTGGCTCACATTTGTATTCACGCTATCCGAGTTTTCTAACTTGCACTGAACAAACCAAACAACTAACACATTTAGTTCCTTTTCCTTTTTATTTTTTATAACTTCTGAATTTTCGATTTCGTTTTGACATTAGACTTCAATTTAATTATGTGACATACAATTTTAATTTCTTTTTATTTTTTTAACTTTTGACCCATATTTAAATTTAAAGAACCAAACAAAAAAAAACAAAAAAAAAAAAACCAACTTTAATTTTTTTTTTTTTTTTTTGATATTTAAAAAATATATATCAAAAAATAACATTCATTTTCCTTTTAACATTCTCATTTGTATAAATTTTTTAAACATTTCATTAACTTTTTAAAAAAATAATAAAAAAAATTAATTAGATAATTTAAAAATAAATAAAAAAAGCCTTCAAATTTTTTAATTCTAGTTTTCTTTTGTCTATAGTTAAATTTTAATCCTTTTTTACATAAATATTTGGAAAATCAAAGAATTTGGGACATTTGGATTTTTGATCAATTTTTCAAAGACATTTAATTGTGGATTTAAATTTGGAGAATTTTGTATAGTTAACAAATATTGAATTTTTAATATCTTAAGTTTGACTATAGACTAAATTCAAATTTCTGGATTGGGATTGCTAAGAATATCATTTTAAGTCGGAATTATTGGAAATGTCTAGCATTTAAATTCAATGGTTCTCTCATGATAATATTTTTTGTTTCAAAATTTAAATGGTTGGTTCGAAGTATTTTCATGCTTAGCCGTGGTTGACGATCATTAAACTATCTATAAGTGTGGTTTTAAATTGCTTGGAATTGGTGATTAATTGCTTTAGTCAACTTTGGGAATATTTCAAGTGATGATAAATTGCATGTCTTCATCGAACATTGTTGATGCATGATATTGAAAGTGTTTACGAAGGTTAAATCGCACTATTGAAAAGGGCTTATCTTCCAGTTTGATAAATTGAACATCTAATTGAAGAATCGAATAGTGTGGTGGTGAATTGATATTTTCATGGCAGGATAATTGTCCTCTTTAGCAGCAGTTATCTACCAGCTACTTGATCTTAATTTCGTAATGGGATAATTTGACTCCACAAGGCATTGGTCCTAAAACTTTTAATCTAATCGAATCTATAAAATCTCGTTAAATATTAACAAGTACTTGGTCGTTTGACTGTGTCTCCTGAATTGGTTGGTTTCCAATCAGTTCTCCTTCTTCATTTCATTAGGGTCTACCTCCTTTAGTCTGCATGGAGACAACTTAAATAGAGAGATTGGGGATCAGGGTGACAACCCCCAATATGAGTCGTTGTCGCGGTACCTAGACATTGTGTGCGACAACATTTTTTGGCATCGTTGCCGGGGATAGAGTTTTTTTGTCCTTGGTCTTAACGACATTTTCTAATCTTCTAATCTTTTTTCGCCATTCATTAGCCTGTCACACAACATAGCATTTTCTGGCATCATTTCATCTCTTCATATTTTCATCATCTTATCTTTCATCATCTCACTAATCCTTTCATCATTTGCACCTTTAGCACCTGGACATTTTGGTTGGCTTCTTGTTTGGGTGGCGACTCCACTTATTCATCCATTTTACTCCCAGACAATAATCCCTCCCTAATATCCATCTACTTCTATGGCCTATTTTTTGGTTTTAGAATTAGATTCATGTGCAAGTGGCGACTCCAACTCTTTCATTTCTTACAAGAATTTCTACTAAGAAGCTCGCTTCTTGTGGATCTCTTGACTTTTCTTGAATAAGGATCTATTTCTCTAACATCCATTTGGTTATCCCTTTGAGCAAGACATCATGGACTTGTTTGCCCCTTGTAACTTTGCTAACATCCAAGGTTATCCAAATGGCCTTCCTAACAATGGCATGGAAAGGTTAACTACTTTTCAAGGAAATAATGCGGTTAGTGTCAAAGCTCATTTGTTTGCTTCCGCTGGTTGGTGGAATAAATTTGCAGTTTTAAATAACAATTTTGAGGATGTAAAGATGAAGTTTTTTATTCTTACTGTTGATCAAGATGCTATGGAATGGTTTATTGAAAAGCCTAAAAATTCATTCAATACTTTTGAATCAATTATAGTTGCCTTTAAGGGTAAGTTTGGTGATAAAAGGGAAGATAAACATTTGGTTAGAGATATCAGCGTCATAGAGAAAAAAGAAAATGAAACAGTAGAGGAATTTAATAAGAGGTTTAATGGTATTATTAAAGAATTACCTCAAGATTATAGACCTTCTGCCAGGTTCCTTTTTTATTGTTATATTGATGCCTTTGATGTTGATACTTCTTATGAGTTGAGGCGAGCTAAAGTTAATGATTATGAGGTTGCCCAAGTTTTAGCTGAGGAGATTGAAAAGGATAAGAAAGCATCTGGAATGTCCAAAACTCTAGATTTTGATAGGTTTTCGACAGAATCTAAGGGAAAAGAAATTAAAGAATTTGATGAAAACCTTATGCATAAATCGATGCAAAAACTTGAAAGCATGGAACTTGATCAGGAAAAGTTAATATCTAATAATTCTGAACAAATAAGTGTCTTACAGGCTAGGTTGGTCCAAATGGAAGTATCTCAAGCACAAAATTTCCAACCTAGAAATAATAATGCTTTGCAAAAGAGAGGCCCATCTAATGAGCAGAGACCGCCAAATCTGAGTCGGCAAATCTTGTGGATGAAGCTCCGCCTTATTGTAAAGCCTGTAATGCTCTTCATGAAGAGATTACTTGCCATGTTGTCAAAAGAATCATAGAGAGTAGAATGGCAGGGTCGAGCCATCAAATTAATGTTGTTGGTAAGGACTATCACATGCATATAGAAGATCATGAAATTCATGTTAAGGAACCAACTCAGATGATTAAGGATATGCAACCCAATCATACGCAAATGATTCAAAACATGGAAGCTAACCAGATCAATCTTCAAAATAGGATAAATGCCATTGAAGCAAGTCATGCACAGGAAATAAATGTCATGGAAAACAAGTTAAAGATAATGGAAGTTAATCATTCTAATCAGATGTCCATTATTCAAAATCATATGATTACAATGGAAGCAAAACACAACCAGGAAATGACCGCCATGAAGGACAATCACCTGTTGGAAATGAAAATTATGGAGGCAAATCAGACCAATCTACAAGACAGATTTGTGAAAACAGAACTCAATCAAGCAAAGTTAATAGTAAGGCATGCCAGGGAGATGAGTTCCATACAGAAAAGGTTGGAAAAAAGGAAAATTTACATATACAGAAGTTCCAACCCAAATTTGATAATGAAGATTCATCAACAGATCATAAGCCTTCTTGTCTGCTAAAGCAATTCCCATCTCAGCATATGGAGGTCACTCTTCCCATTAAGGAAAAATTAACTATGGTGACAAAGGACATTAAGAAAGACCAAGCTTATGTGTCACCATTGATAGAGTATATTCAGAATGAGATTGGTCACACTCTAGGTTCTTCAAATATTTCTTATGAACATCTTCAAGATAAGGACAGGAAATCTACGGTGGTCTCATTGATGACATCACAACCCACTAAGAAGAAGAGAAAAAAGTAGAAAAGAAGAAGTAAGTGGCTAGATGCATTTGATGGCCGAGAGCAGCTTGATATTCGGATAAAACAGAGTCCTACAATATGCAAGATCGGGCATGGCACATCTGAAAAGCAACCTAAAAACTTGCCTGGAAGCAGGCAAATGCTCAGCATGCACTATATTGAACACATCTGATGCCACAGGGCATCCTTTGTATTGTATCTCTAACCTTACACCTTGTTATTTCAGCATTCCATTTTGTAGTTAGAGTAGGTTTACATTTCATGCGATAGAATAATCAATAAATGATAAAACAGCTTCCATTTTCATGTGCTTAATGTTATATGATGGTATTTGGATGGATGCTACTTATGTAATTTTTTGTGTTGCTTGGATACAGATTCTGGATTCTCACATTCCTCCGATGAAGCGACGTGTCCCCAAGCAGAGCCAGATGTTGACCACCCTGTGTCAACGACCCCATAGCAGTACACCCCCATTTTTGCAAATGAGATTTATCATGTTCAAGGTGTTCATGCCATTCAGATTCCATCATCAATCGACAGTTTTATAAATGATGTAAACCCATTCTGCATGTATATGATGTAAATGATCGAAGTAATACCATCATGTATGTAACAACCTAGGTAAGCCTAGTATTTTGGTGACGATTTCTATCCTAGGAGGTTTTTTGTCTCACTGATTCATTTGTGTTTCTCGACACAAGTGCTCGGCAGAGTTTTTCCCTCCAGCCTCACCCCAAAGCTAGGGTGGATTTTGTCGTCAAGATGCTAAATGAGTCCTAGTGTTTTCTATTTAGTCTTTGTAAAAGTAGTTTGGGAATAATCCTAGCTAATTCACTAGATTGTTTTATTACAAGCTACTTGGTCTACTGGATCATGTTTTGAGTCGTAGAATTGGGTAGCTATTTGAGGGTCTATCACGAATGGGTATTCCCCCTTTATGTGTCTAAATGTATTTATCTTATGTAAAGAGAGTTGGAAAAATAATTAAATTCCCTCTCAGTCATTTAATTAAATTTTCTGGCCAAATTAAATTAAAAATCCTAAGCCAGAAATTTAATTAATTTTAAGTCCTAGGTGAGTTAAAATTCTTCAAAGGAAAAATTCGTAGGTCCTTAAAAAATAAATTTTTAAAGGTCCCAGGCCAAGGGAATATAGATAATTTCAAGAAATTTTGGACCCTTGGGCCTTGGTGGTTAAGTCAAAGTCAAAATTTTGAGGTAATTAACTCAAAAATATTATTTTTGAGTTAATTAAAATGGAATTAAATGATAAATTCGAATTTCTTCAAAATTATAATTTCGACAGTCCAGATTAAAAGATAATTAAATCTTTTTCAACAGTCAAGATTATTTTGACAAGGATCAACCGAACTAGTCGTTGGTGATTTCATCTTATAAATTGGAGGTCTTTGTATGTCATTTCATCCGATCTCTGGATCGTGTACTTGCTCTTGGAGCTCTCCTGTAATATTTTCTGGAATAATACAAACGAAGACTTTGGGGTTTTATTTTGATGGTGGTGTTCCTCTTCAGCATTTTATGGTAAACTTGTTCTTATAATTCTGCTAGTGATTATTTTAATAGATTGTTGATTAATGGCTCTTGAAAAGTAATCTATTGCACAGGTATCTTGCTGAGGTTACTGGATTTAGGGTAAGAATATTAATTGGATTGTGTTAGCAGTTATCTCTAGCTCTTGAGAATTTTATGTTTTACCTTATTTCTCTATTAATTTAACAGTTTAACTTTAAGTGTGTAGAAATCTTCTGGATTTAGAATTGGGCATTTAGGGAAGTCCTTAGCTGGACCAGCTGACTCCCAAGGAAATAAGATCTGAAGAGACCTCCGGATCTAATTCCCTGGGCTGATCTTAAATTCCATTTTTTGCAAGGTTCTTTAATGGGCTTGTGCCTCTCAAATTTCTTCTTTTCTAAATTGTGTTGAATGGTTTTAAATCTGGCCATGAAGGTTCTGATCTGTAAAATAGCATTGTAAATCCCGCTTATTTTTATTTTACTCACCGACATTTTAAGGGTTTTATTTTCTGTGCATATTTTTGGATTTGGGTTCCTTGTTTCTGGTTTTGTGCAGGTTGTACTGAGAGATTTTCAAAGAAAACTTTCAGATCTGAGCCAGATCTAGGGTCTAGAGGGTAAGATCTGGTCTCAGGATCGAATTTAGTTGCAGATCTGGGCTTGATCTCTGTCCTAGAAAATTTAATAATTGCACGTGTTTTTATTAAATTCATTTATGTTGGGTAAAAGGAAAAATTTAAATTTCTATGCACCAGTGTGCCAGCCAATTTTCTGTTTGCTGGTTGTCCACATCTCTCTGTCGGTTGTCCCTGCCCCATCGTGCTTCATCTCCCATCATAGCCCAGCATCTTCAATTCCGCTCCTCGTTTCTCATCGCAGTCTCCATTCTTTGCATTCATGCTGCCTTGAGCTCTCCATCCATCGCTGTGTCCTTTCTCTGCAGATAGCCAGCTCCATCCGTTGCATTTGTCTCCCTCAATCGCGTCCTTCATTTGTTGCATTCCTGCCAGCTTACGTTGCTCCTGACCGCTGCAATTTTCACCTCCCCATCGCTGTCGTCAGCATATCTCCTTACGCGCCTTCCTTCTCTCCGTCGACCCTCATCTTTGTGTGCTCTTAGCCACAATCCCTACTCTTTCCGCACAACCTACGTGCCTTGTCCTCGCGTCCCTCAACTTGGCTCACATTTGTCTTCACGTTGTCCGAGTTTTCTAACTTACGCTAAACAAACCAAACGACTAACACATTTAATTCCTTTTCCTTTTTCTTTTTTATAACTTCTGAATTTTCGATTTCGTTTTAACATTAGACTTCAATTTGATTATGTGACATACGATTTTAATTTCTTTTCTTTTTTTTAACTTTTGACCCTTAAAAAAAAAACTTCAATTTTTTTTTTTTTTTTGACATTTAAAAAAAAAATTAAAAAATAACATTTCATTTTCCTTTTAACATTCTCATTTGTATAAAGTTTTTAAACATTTCATTAACTTTTAAACAAAAATAATAAAAAAATTTAAAAAGATTAAAATAAAAAAATAAAAACTTCAATTTTTTTAATCCTAACTTTCTTTTGTCTATAATTAAATTTTAATCCTTTTTTACATAAATATTTGGAAAATCAAAGAATTTGGGACATTTGGATTTTTTATCAATTTTTCAAAGACATTTAATTGTGGATTTAATTTTGGAGAATTTTCTATAATTAACAAATATTGAATTTTTAATATCTTAAGTACTAAATTCAAATTTCTGGATTGGGATTGCTAAGAATATCATTTTAATTCAGAATTATTGGAAATGTCTAGCATTTAAATTCGATGGTTCTCTCATGACAATATTTTTTGTTTCGAAATTTAAGTGGTTGGTTCGAAGTATTTTCATGCTTAGCCGTGGTTGATGATAGTTAAACTATCTATAAGTGTGGTTTTAAATTGCTTGGAATTGGTGATTAATTGCTTTAGTCAACTTTGAGAATATTTCAAGTGATGATAAATTGCATGTCTTTATCGAACATTGTTGATGCATGATATTGAAAGTGTTTTATCAAAAGTTAAATCGCACTATTGAAAAGGGCTTATCTTCCAGTTTGATAAATTGAACATCTAATTGAAGAATCGAATAGTGTGGTGGTGAATTGATATTTTCATAGCAGGATAATTGTCCTCTTCAACAGCAGTTATCTGCCAGCTACTTGATATTAATTTCGTAACGGGATAATTTGACTCCACAAGGCACTGGTCTTAAAACTTTTAATCTAATCGAATCTATAAAATCTCGTTAAATCTTAACAAGTACTTGGTCGTTTGACTGTGTCTCCTGAATTGGTTGGTTTCCAATCAGTTCTCCTTCTTCATTTCATTAGGGTCTACCTCCTTTAGTCTGCAAGGAGACAACTTAAATAGAGAGATTGGGGATTGGGTGACAGCCCCCGATCTGAGCCGTTGTCGCGGTGCCTAGACATTCTATGCGACAACAAGTCCTTCTCCTTGGCATTTATAACCACTCTTATCTTCTCTATCATGGAATCAATGCCCTCGTACACCTCTCCCAAATTAGGCAAATTTGTGTCAAACAGACGAAGCAAATCCACAATTGGCTTAGTAAAGCCAAGAGGTACTCCACCCTATCCCAACATTCATCATCAACAACCAACCTTTTCACTATTTGTGCTCTATCAGATTAGGATTGTCTCCATTTCCAAAGAGAACTACATACCATTGATTGTAATGTTTCCTTCACCTACATAGGCCTTGTTAAGACTATAACGTGAAAAGCAAAACGAATCTCGGCAACCTGCAAGTGCTAAATTGCCAATGTTTCAACTTTCAATAAATTAAAAATCATAATTTGATTGAATAACTATTATGATTCACGAATCATGACATCTGAGAATCCAATTTACATAATTGAATTTAGATACATAGAAAATATAATTTATGCAATAAACTTTAAATTTTAGGTACCTTAAGGAGCTGCAACTTCGCAAATTCCTTGTAGATGCCTTGGGACATGTGTTGGTTTGTGACGAAGGCTTGAATTTCTTTTGCCACTTCAAAAATAACTTGAATCCACTCAATTTGTTTCCGCATCTTGCTCAACATGAGGTTCAATGAATGTATAGCACAAGAGGTCCAAAAGATGTGTTGATATTTGCCTTCAATAATTAGGCTTGTTGCTCTACACACAGTTTCATTGTCAGTTCTTACCTGGACAACATTTTATGGCCCCACCAATTCAATTGCTTCAATAAAGATGTCAGCAATTAATTATGAATCTTTCATCTTCCCCTCACAATCTATTGCCTTCAAAAACATTATCCCCTTTGGGCTCTGAGCAATCACATTGATCAAAGGCCTATTTGTTTCATTTTTTCATCCATCATAAATGATGGACACCCCTTGAAATGCGCCATGAATTACGAATGGGGCTTAATTTAACCTACAAATCTAACTTCTCAGCACTCAATATTGTAGTGTGTACCTTCTCATATCCAGGGCTCTTGTACCCTTTTGAGCTTTCATTCACTATTTTTATCATCTTTGCCTAGTAAGGAGATCGCACAAGGTTAAAAGGAAGGCCATCTGCATAAATGCATTGACTTATAGCTGCATATGTCGTCTCTTGAGCATCATTATTAAAACTCCTTTTAAGCGGTCCCAAATTAGACCGCTTTGAACCAACAATTCTATGAGAGGGAAGTGGAGGCTTTGATGAAGATGCCCCCAACCTTGTTGGTAATTGAGAGACAAGATTTGCTTCATTTGCTTTAACATCTGCCTCGTCTCGTTCTTTCTAATATTTTGCAAGTTTTGCCTTGCCTAAACCATTTCAATTTGTCTCATTCTTTTTAGGTGGGCCAGTGCATATTCTAACCCCATTGTCTTTTAACCCAAGTAAATATGCTTTAAAACGGGTGTATGATCCCTTGTACTCCTTTTTACACTCACTGCAAACCCATGTCAATGATCCCCCTCCTTGGATCTTCCCAACAACATTTACATATTTCCAAAGTGGTGACTTTGGATCAACTTTAGGGACAGATTCAATTTCATGTTCCACTTCCTCTATCTCACGAATGGCTGAACTTGAAGTTGTCATGATGATGATGTAAATGAAACTGCAAAATAAAATTGACAAATATGTATTTCAAAACAAGTTACAAGCCTTGAAAAGGAACAATCATTATTAAAACCAGTGATTGAAAATGTAATCTAAGTGATTGGACATGTAATCTACTAATCTATGTGGCTGATTCACTATGTCTCAATGTCTCATTCTCTAAAGTTGCTTTTAGACCAACAGCCAAATGATCATTATGTAGTTCTTCATCTGTTCACAACAAAACAATAATTTGTATGACCAATAAGCTTGATAGGGAAATATTTGGTAAGTGAAGATAGAAATTGATATTGAAATTTGTATTAATATCCACTAGAAACCAAAATAGGTCAAATACTACAACTAGAAATAACAAACAACCATAAGAGACAAGTGCCAAAAGCATCCCTAAAAGAAATTAAATGAAATGAAGAACAAGTGCAAGAGCATAATGAAAAGAGATGTTATAAAGTTATAAAGAAATTTGAAAACACTAGAAATTGGAGGGCCAATAAAGAAACATAGCCTAAACTAAAATGTAGTTGCCACAAGGGAGGAGGGAGTCAATACTGCATATGTCAATACCAAGTGACAGACAAATAATGCTTTTTGGGCCATGTCAATACCAAAGAGAAGCATAGGCCATTATTTATCATAAAT
Organism: Pinus albicaulis; assembly: GCA_034641835.2. Lineage (NCBI taxonomy): Eukaryota > Viridiplantae > Streptophyta > Pinopsida > Pinales > Pinaceae > Pinus > Pinus albicaulis. The sequence goes on from CM076577.1 coordinate 1,103,028,727, forward strand.
TGGAGCATTTTGTTATTTGATTGACACCTTAATACGTTGGAAAGTGTTATGTTAAGGTGTTGATGTTTGGTCATATTAAGCTCACAATTTTGGAAGGAATCTGGGGAATTCCAATTTTTTTATAAAATATTATATAAGATGAAGACATTTATTTTTATTTCAAATCTCAAATAGTAATAAAAAGAGATTGCCTCCCAAACTCCAATTTATAAAGAATGTGTAACCTTCACAAAAAGGATTACAAAAGTAGTGCCTACTTTTGAACCTTGATGTTGGTATTCTCAACATGCACTACACATCATGACATTTGAGTAACTAAAGCTTAAAAAAATTATTTAGGTAATCAAAGGAATCCAAGGCCCATTAAATTTTACCACAAAAAAGGGCATGGGTTAACAAAAATACTGCTCAACATATGTGCAAAGAAATGCATGGTAGATGGTATTTAAAATTAAGGTTTTCCAACACTGACCAGTCACTCGAACGGTTGAAAGTTGAACGGTCGGCTCACTCAACAAGTCCACAGTTGGCTCACTCCATTGAACAGCGACGGCTCCCACATTCACTCTATGAGTCCACAGTCAGCTCACTCCAACCGGCTTGGTTGAAATTTGAATGGTCGGCTCACTCCACACTCCACAGTCGGCTCAATCCACACTCACAGTCGGCGGCTCCTCCCAGCGAAAATGACAAAATGACAAAAGGTAAAGGTAATAACTTAAAAGTTAATAGGTTATATTCGATCGGCGCATAAAAACACAAAGTGAAAACAAATTAAAAAATTGTTCCTGACGGCCATGAAATCGTGAAATGTTTTTTTTAATTTGGCAGATCCGTTTCTAAAAATCGTGAAACGCTTTTTTTTTGCCGGATCCATTTCCATAAATAGTGAAACGTATTCAAATTTACCGGAAATTTACCAAAAATGCCATAAAAACATTTCGGAACTTTAACTTGCCGTTTCTGAAAACTTGAAACACTAAGAATACGTATCAAAGTCGTTTTTTCAAGCATTTCATACCCGTTTCAGGATCCGAAATGCCGAATGACGTTTCTTGGAGATTAGACCCGTGTTTCTGGTAACTTAGTGGAAAACAATATCATCATATCCTAGAATATCAATTATCTACTAAGGCTTTGTTACAATCCCTAGAATTCACAAACTAAAACATGAGTATCAACAATTAGGTCAGCATATTCACATTTACATATCTAGGATTTCATTATCATGTACTAGCATTTTAAATCAAGGTTGTGTGGTAGCGCCTCCCCTGTATCAAACCCGCTCCCGGAGCAGGCTCCCTCGAACTCGCTCCCAGAGCGCGCTCCCAGAGCCAATGCTTAGAGGGTGATATTAATGACAAAGATCCCTATATGAATCTAAAGGTAATGATAAATATACCTCTGGTTTAATCTATGTTTTTATGTTATTTTATGTCTAATTCATCATTCTACATGCTTTTGTTGACATATATGCATCAAAATATAAAAAAATATATATATTATAAAAAACCACTCCCCGAAACACTCCCGGACCGAGAGCTTCTGAAAATGGCGCTCCTGCTCCCAAGTAACCTTGTTTTAAATCAATATTCATATGTACTAAGTAAACTCAAGACACAAACATCAATACGTCAAAGTTAGACAACAATTTTCTCCAGGTTAGTGTTTCGATCGCAAGAATATACACCTAGGATTTCGTTCACAAACCCTAATTCACCAATCCCTAAATATCTAGGGATTCAATACATAACTTAGATATTAACAGTAAACCCTAATAGGGTTTTCTATTATAACAATACCAAAACCTAAACATCAACAGAATAGGAATTTTAGATTTTATCAACAACCCTAAGTAGACTAGGGTTTCAGAATCAATATTGACATACCCTAAGCAACAATAGGCTAGGGTTTTATAACCAAGTTTTCCTAACCAAGGATAATAAAAAGAGAAAGGTTATTAGCATATAATATAAACAAGTCTTGATGTGAGGAGGAAACCAAACATGAAAAGATGAAACAAAGAATAAGATACTTATCTTTTGATAAAATGGTTGAGGCTCCCTCTTAAACCAGATCCTTTTGAGGGATACCTACAATTTTCAAAAACAATTCAAGAATTCGTAACAAGACATATTAGATCTACAAACTCTAGAAATCAAAACATAAAGGAAAACAATACAAGACTAAGAAGGATAAGTAGGAGAAGATTAGTACTATAAGTCCTCGACTTTTGATTCCTCAGTCTTGTTCTTCTTTGGTGGAGCTTCATCGGCAATATTTGTTTGATCTCTTTCTCTCTTCCTATTCCTTGGATTCTCAAGACATTGAGTTTTATAATGACCCATCTTATGACAACTGCAACATTCAGGTCAACTTTCTTCTTTGGTCCTTTGAACTTCTTGAAGGTTCTCCCTTTATTGTGATGAGCAGATTAGCCATTAGATGTATTTTCTTCTTCATCCTCCTTGTTTACTAATGATATTTTGGCTTCTTCTTGATTGCATGCATTCCACATTTGTTCAAATGTTGGAGTATCCTTCCAACTATTGATTCCTAATGCAAAAGCACTCCAAGATTTTGGTAGTCCTAAAAGAGCAATAATTACAAGCTCTTTTTCTGGTAAAACTTCAACTATTGCTTGGAGTTCATCTCTGATTCTAGATATCCTTATAAGGTAGTATAATACAGTATCGTATTTCATCTTCTTAATAGTTCTTAATTCATTCTTGTGGCTTGCTATTTGATCAATGTTCTTGATGGCGAATAACTTGGAGAGAGCCTCATACATTTCTTGAGTGGAATCTACGTTGGATATGTATGGAATTAGGTTGTCCTTTACTCCATCCACTATTAGGTTCATGGTCAAGATATCAGTTTCTCTAAACCTCTCTTTCTCTGCTTCATCAGTAGGCTTCTTGACTTTTCCTTGAACAAGATTCAAAACCTTGTGCTTTTCGAGGATAAGATCTATCCTCTTCTTCCATGCCCTGTAGTTGGAGGCTCCTTCTAGCTTGTTTTCTCCCTTAATTGAAGTTGTCATAGTTCTTGTAGACAGTGGGCTTCTCTTATTATATAATCATTTTCCTTAATGACCTTCCTTTGATCCATTTTCTTCAATAGATCTTCAAGGTTCCTTTTTCTTCCTTCTTCACCTTAGCTTTAATACCATGTTAGAAGATCGGAAAGGCAGAAAGATTTTCTTATATTGATAATTACTTGTGATATTATTATGTTCTTATTAACTTCTTTATTTTCTTCCTTTATCTTCTTCTCACCAAGCAATCATCAAAGCAAAAACATGAAGATCAGGGACACCAGAAGTAGGCACTCAGCCAAGGTAAAACCATTTATAGGGGAAAACTCAATCAAAACCTTCCTCCTCCACCAAGTCAGCCCTCAAATTGTTCTTCCAACCTTCAAAGATTGACCGCAACAATACTGCATCAATACTACATCAAGGATAGATTTTTGACCCTACTGCATCAAAATTTCGGCCCATCTTCAAGACTGTAAATTCGACCCTCTTGCAGCGTCAGTTCCTTCACACATGTGAGATAAGATAGAGAAAATTTTGACTTTCTTAGCAAAATAACGATCTCCTTCTCCTTCACTAGCACTTTCCTTCTTCCTTCTTGAATTTCATACTTTTTCTGCTTCTAGCTACTGCAATTCGAATTTGTTGAGAGCGAGTATCAAATGAGTTCGATTTGTTGCCTTTATATAGTGAGTTTATGAGGTTGAATTCCCTTGTTGAGTCTGACTTGGTGGAGGAGGCCTAATTGACCTACTTTGCAATAAAAAAAATTTCTTTCTTGACAAATAAAGCCTAAGAAAGGTCTTTTACATTATGACATGGACAAGGATACTTGACATAAACCCTACAAGCCTTCAATGGAGACTTCGACCTAAAAACAATTGACCCAAGCATGAAACCCATGCTTTATTAAGTCAATTTCTTTAACAATAAAATTTATTTTTCTTCCTTTTGAAAAATATATTACATCATGACTCAAATATAATTATGAAGACCAACACTAGTTACATTCTTCAACGCTCTGTTGTCTTTGCCCTTCTCTTTATCAATCAATAATTTAATGGCCTACCAGATGATTTCTGGAGTTGAATTTTGAAAAAGTTCTATATTTTGCCCCGAAATTTGCCCCAGATGAAATTTTAATTTGTTGGCACCCCCTAACATATGCTTGCCACACCTTGCAAGTCAAATATTGTCTATTGACCCCCCCACTGTCGGGTATAGGATCAGGTTCACCATATTCCTACATAGGGTCCAAATTACTCGGCATTTTGTTTGAAACTTTGAACTTGAATTTGAACCTAGAGCACAAAAAAAAATTGAAAAAAAATAAAAATTGCCCATCACATAAGAAGCAAACACAAATGTAATTGTTAATTTCAAATTTTAAATGCCTCTTCTCACTCACTTGAACACACTCAGATTCACTAAACAAAGGTTTGAATTTTTTATTCTTGAAACTTGTAAACAATCTAAACATTTTGAAGTTTTGATTCAATCTAGATTATAAACAATCTTTTGATTCAAATTTCTAAGCAAAAATAAGCTAAAAACAAACTAATAAAAAGATTTAAGAAGCCATTTGTGTAACAAATACTAAGAAAATACATACTTGGCAGCAGCAAATTGGCACCTTGAGTCTCTCGTGTTGAGCAGTGAACAAATCTCCAAATCCACACCACAAAACTAGTAAATCTTCTCCTCTTGGGCAATGACAAACACCTCCTCTCTCCACAGGGACAAATGGCAGAAAGAAGAGTGAAAAATGAGTGTGATTTTCGGCCTTTTCCCTCACTTATCCGCGACCTGGGCGCGCTTCACGAGTTGTTCGATCGACTCCCGATAACATCCTGAATTTTTCAATAAAATCGCAATTTTTTTGTTTTCAAAAAAATCACCAAAAAATCGCCTAGCCCAAAAAATCGGACTTTGTTGATTTTATCGCGACTTTTTCCACACTGCTACACACAGAAGCCTTTTCAACAGCGCAAGAAATGCCTCAATCGAATTCTGTATGCACAATTTATGCCGCTTAGAAGTTGACCTTCTTGTCTTCACCACCATAATTCCAGAGGATTCCACGTCAACCCCCATTAATCATGGAAAAAGGGCTAGCCACCTGATTATGATGAAGGCTCTAGAAGAGTCCATATTGTAACTCTAGTTAACAGTTGAGGTAATCAAACCTAACCACTAGTAGGCTATCGGGTTATGTTATAACCGAGCCACTAGGAGGAAAAGGGGTTCCATTCTTTCAAGTGCATTTGTTCCATAAATGAGCAAAAATAGCCAAAAGGGATAAGGGATAGAGCACATAGAGAGAATTTGTGCATTGTAGTAGCCCACGGGCCACAAGCCATACTTATTTGTACCCGCAATCATTTTCTATTCATAGAAAGAGAGCAAAGCATCTACACCTTCCGGCTAGGTTTTCTCCCAAAAGGGTTTACCATGTCATATCTTGTGTCAAATTATAGTTTTTGAGTTTTTATTTCATTGTTTTATATTTTCTGCATAATTTTAATTTGCATGCATACGCAATTAACAGTGATACAAATCCATAAATCTAAAGAGTACAACCCTAATAATGTAGATTTTGGACTTTTAAACATAGTTTTATTAGATATGTTGTGACGAAACGTCTAATGGAATATCCACAGCAGTTTATGGATCATATTGTTATCAAAGCAAGATTCTTTAGGTATATTGTGGAGATTTGCAGGTGATTTAGATCGACTAAGCCAAAATTCGTAAAACCCTAGTCATGTCCGACGAATCTGTGAATAAACCCCTTGATCCTACAGAGGAGAGGTTTTCATGGCTGGAAGCACAAGTCACAGATATAAACCGTAATGTAAATCTCCTCATGTCGACCCTGAGCAATAATCTTGGGGTATTTGGAGAAGATGGAGGTTCTAATGCAAAAGACAAATCAAAGGGGAGATCAGGAGATCGGGATGAAACAGAGAACCAGCAGAAGAAAGGACCCAAAAAAGATCAACCCAGTTCAAGTGTCATGAATCATTCACAATGCCTATTCAAAATGGAAGTGAAGGTCAACATTAAGTCGTACCAAGGTGAGTTCAACATTCTAAAGCTAAATCATTAGTTGCACCAATTAGAAGTCTATTTCAGTGTCCATCATATTGAGGAAGAACAGAAGATTTCATTTGCATGGTTGAAATTAGAGGGCCATGCCCTGACTTGGTGGGAAAGCCACACGGAGACCTTGAAATTGGAGGGAGATCCTCCAGTGACTAAGTGGGAGGACTTCAAAACCCTTAGAAAGTCACAATTTTACCCCATTGGGTTTGACTAGTCGATCTGGTGGCACTACTTCAGGCAGAAGCAGGGGGTAGAGTGTACATGAGTACACCACAGAGTTCAAAAAATGGCCATAATGTTGGGTATCTCCCAAAAGAACCCATATGTACTCCTAAAGTATCTGGGGGGGTCTACACAGCCATCTACGAAAGCAAGTGATGTTGTTCAAGCCTAGACCAATGGATGAGGCTTGTGCATAGGCACAATACCTGGAGAACATAGGCCTAAACAAAGGGCAATCAATTGGATCCAAGCAAAAGGACCTGTTGTCACTCAAATTGTACAGGCACCGCGACAACCGCTTAGGGCGGGGGTTGTCACTCTGATCCCCACCCACTCCATTCTAGTTGTCTCCCAATAGTAGGCTATGGGCGGTAGTCCCTATGGAAATGAGGTGGGAGAAAACAAGTTGGGAACCAACTTGTTCGGGAGACATAGTTGAGTGGCCTAGCTACCTAGTGAAATTTTGCAAGATTAAGGATTTGATTAGATTTAGAATTGAGACCAGTGTCTTATGGAGTCAAACTTTCTTGCTTATTACTATTGAAAAATGTGTAACTAGGTTCGGTCTTCATAAGTATGAAATGTACTTTTGATTCTTGTAAATTGTAAAATGAAAGAAAATTATTATTATTATAATTTTTGAGAGCATGGGTTTCATGCTCAAGGTCTTTTATTTTACAGGTCAAGCAACCATTGAGTGCTTCTAGGGTTTTCTACTTCAAGTCAAAAGAGTCATTGTCATAAGTTCAAGACCCCATCGGGCATATTGGAACTTGTAAAGAAAATTATTTATCTTTAAAAGTGTCGAAATACCCTCCAAGACCAAGTTGGCCAAGGAAGAGTTGCGTCCACCCCTATGGAGCTTATAAATAGAAGAGAACTCATCCTACTTGAAGCACATTCACTCACCACTCATTCTAGCAAAGGAAGAAGAAGAGAAGGCAGTGAAGGAGGAAGAGGACAAGGATGATCTTTGTTTGGGCTATTTTTTTTCACACATGCTAAGGAAGACTAGGGTTTTTGCAACAAACCTAAGGTTTCTATCTACAAGTTTGATCTTGGAGAAAAGAAGGCAAAGAGGTCAAGCGAAGGTCACCAAGGGTCATCCTCAAGCTCCAGAAGTTAGGGAAAGGCAAGCGAAGGTCAAGGGAATGCTCAAAAGAAAGATCGAAACTCATACGTGTGGAAACTGCAACTGCAAGGAGGCTGAAATTTCATATCTGTAGCAGGCCGAAATCTTGCTACAGGAGGTCGAAGAAGTGCTACTGGAAGAGATTTGACTAAGTTTGATTGGTTCGAGGTTAGCACATCATCCGAAGAGGTTGGTCTTGGTCTTGCAAGGTATTGGTCTCAGTCTTAAGGTCATGGAATTCGTCAATAGAAGAATCTATAAGGAAGAGAAGAGATTTGTGGGTTTTCCTCTCAAGAGGAGGGCTTTTGGCCCTGGCTTGCAGGCTATATTTTGTGTTCTTGTTCTTCTTGTTTTAATAGTTGTTTCATGATTCACACCTATAATAAAAGGAACAAAGCTAATAAGTAAAAATACATCACAAGCAATTATCAAGTAAAGAGAATTAATTATAATCATTGCCCTATATAATTCTCAACATGGTATCAGAGCTAAGGCTCACTAAGCGCATTATGAAGATCTCCACTACATTGAAGAAGTTCATCAAGGAGTGTTCAAAGGTAGCAAGCTATCTCAAGAAAGGCATCAAGAAAGCATGGACTCTTTTATTCTCCACTAAGAAGGAATTAGTCAAGACAAAAGATGAAGGTCTCTTCTCAGCACTCACTAGCACATTCCAAGACGAGAGCATTTGGGTAATTGATAGTGGTGCATCTAGACACATGACAGGTCATCAAAAACAATTGAAGACATTATCAAAGGGAAAATCTTCTTACTCAGTGGAACTTGGAGATAACAAAAGCTATCCCATAAGAGGAATTGGTTCGACCGCCATAGAGCTGGAAAATGGAAGCAACATTCACCTCAACAACATCCTATTTGTTCCAGGTTTGCATAAGAACTTACTTTCCATTTCAAGTCTAGAAGATAAGGGTGATAGAGTGGCTTTCATTAAAGGAAAGGATGTAGTATGGAGTAAAAACTCAAGCATAAAGAATGCTAGAGTAATTGGTATTCGAGAAGGAAGACTTTACAGGTTGATATCTTCTCTAGCACAAGCTTTGGTTCACATTGAAATCAGCCCATGTGAACTTTGGCATAAAAGATTTGGTCATCTACATTTCAAAATCCATCCAACTCTAAGCTCCATAGTAGATGGAATCCATGAATTGAAAGAAGATCACGAAGGAGTATGTAAGGGATGTGCATTGGGTAAGAATACCAAGAGACCATTTGGAAGCAATGCTTCGCAGTCAAAAGAAATCTTGGATCTCATTCACTCTGATGTATGTGACTCCAAAATCACTTGGAGGTCATCTATATTATGTCACATTTATAGATGATCATTCAAGAAAGACTTGGGTTTACATACTGAAAACCAAGGACGAAGTATATCCAAAATTTCAAGAATTCAAAGCTGAAGTGGAGAACCTTATAGAAAGAAGAATCAAGATACTAAGATCCGATAATGGAGGAGAGTATACATCCAAGGAAATTATAGCATTTTGTAAGGAGCCTGGGATTAAGAGGGAGTTGATAGTCCTATATAATCTAGAACAAAATGGAGTTGCAGAACGAAAGAACCAATCCATTGAAGAGAGAGTAAAAGCATTGTTACATGATCAAGATCTACCAAAATTTTTATGGGGAGAAGCTATTGAGAATTTGTAGGGCTATTGAGATTAATACAAAAATTCTCTTCTTGATAATTACTTGTTAGCTTGCCTATGTATCCTCTTCTTTAACTTAGTTAATCAAGTCAATTATCAAAGTACTTAGTCAAATGTAGAGACAGAATTATTTTCACTTGTAACTGAATATCTTGAAATATGGTTAGGAAGGTAAATCCTTCCTCACTTTCTATCATCTTTAGATCAGCCTGTCATCTTACAACCACTGTCTTTGACTTTGGAAAATTCTTTTCTTAGATACTTCAAACTCAGAGATGTCCGCATTGTACCCTTCCTGCACCTATCCACAATTTCGCTGCACCACTCTGCAATCCTGTACCTTACTTATCTGCACACTGTACTTTCCTATATCTTTCGCAAACTGTACTCTTTTGTTCCTTCCTCAATCTGCTCCCTCTGTATATTCCGCAATCTGTACTCTTCAATCCGCACTAACTTCTATCCTTACATCCGCACCTTTTAAACTCTGAGAAACCTCAGACAGATCCGCAAATTTCTTGGTGACAAATGAGCTATACGTCAGGATATATATACGGCATGCTTCCTTCCTTTTAAGCCGACCATACAGCAAGATTGTAGGCTGACATTCCCACTGTATATAGGTCGACTTTATCACTAATATTCAGCGTTGAATATGGGCTGGCTTGAGGGCTATTATGAGCCATTCTTTCACAAGGTTCATGACAAGGTCTTCAATATGCATGACCCTAATTATACTTATAAACAGAAGAGACACCTTAAATGAACATCAAGAAGAATTTCATTAACCTAAGATAAGATCTTGCTCATGAAACCCATGAAGCAAGTGCAACAAATATGTATCTTACTATCTTTGTCTTCTTCTTTACATAGAATACATAATTACATAGTCAATATGAAGACCGACCTAGTCACACTTTTCAACAGAAGCCACGAAGACAACAGTATATATTCAAAATCGAAGTCCCCACAAGTCACTGGATAAAGGACTCCAGAAGACCAAAGGACAAAAGAAAGAAGTTGGATCCATCAGGCATGAGAGGAACATTTGTTGGCTACAGAGAATCTACATAAAGGAAGGGCACCATATAGAAGTAAGTCGAGATGTCATATTTGATGAAAGTATCACATTCAATAAATCTAAAGGAACTTCCCATGGACTCTAATGATGAAGAACTTCCAGTATTTGAAGAAGAACTTGAAAGGGAAGAAGAAGAATCTCACCATGAAGATGAGGGTCCCAGTGAACCTATTCAACCTGTGGTCCTCCCCGAATCAAGAAAGAGACCCAATTGGTTGAAGTCTACACTACTTGAAGCAAAAGGTCATGGAGCAACGAAAGGCACATTCAGAGAAAGCAAGAGACCCAAGTGTTATTTTCGGTATGCAGCATACATGACAAAACTAATAAAAGCAGAGCCATCTACTTTTGAAGAAGTTGTTAACCATCAAGAATGGAAAGATGCCATGAATGAAGAATATCAATCTATAATGAAGAATGGAGTTTGGGAGATCGTACCTAGGCCCGAAGACAAATCTGTGGTAACTTCCAAATGGACCTATAAGATCAAACATGCGGTAGATGGAAGTATCGATAAGTATAAGGCAAGATTTGTGGCTAGGGGCTTCTCTCAACAAGAAGGCATCGACTCTGAAGAGACATTTGCTCCGACAACAAGGTATACAACTATTCGATCTCTCTTGTAGCATCGATGGGATGGAACATCCACCAAATGGATGTCAAGACTGCATTTCTGAATGGCACAATTGATGAAGAAGTCTATATAGAGAAACCCTCAGGATTTGAAGTTAGAGACAGGAAGGCATATGTTTGCAGATTGAAGAAAGCATTATATGGCCTCCAGCAAGCACCAAGGGCATGGTATGCTAGAATGGATGCATACCTACAAAGAGTAGGCTTCACTAAAAGTTTTGCTAATCCAAACCTTTATATCAAGGTTGTAGAGGGAGAACCTATAATCATTCTTCTGTATGTAGATGATCTTCTCTTAATAGGTGTAGAAGGTCGAATTGAAGAATGTAAGAAGCAATTAGCATTTGAATTTGACATGAAGAATCTAGGGCTAATGCATTACTATTTGGGACTAGAAGTCTGGCAAGGACTTGATGAAATTTATATGGGTCGAGGAAAGTACGTGATCAAGATGTTGAAGAGGTTTGACGTGATGGATTGCAAGCCAATGACCACTCTGATGATCACGAACTTGAAGAGACTAAGGAGTTTTGAATCAAGCCCTGTGGATCCTTCCAAGTATAGACAATTGATTGGCTCACTGATGTACCTGGTGAATACTCGACCAACCATATGTTTTGCAGTAAACATTCTCAGTCCAATTCCAAGTGGAGCCAAAGCATGATCATTGGATAGCAACAAAACATACACTGAGATATCTGCGAGGAACTATCCACTACTACCTGAAATATGATAGGAGGAATGATGTCCATCTGATTGGATATACAAATTTCGACTGGGGAGGCAGCGAGCAGGATGGAAGAAGCACTATGTGAGGATGTTTTAGTTTGGGATCCTCCATGTTCTCATGGATGAGCAGAAAGCAAAACACAGTTGCTTTGAGTAGTGTTGAGGCTGAGTATGTTACAGCCTGTGAAGTACGTAGAGAAGCGGTCTAGTTAAGGAAGTTGTTATCCCACCTATTCAAAGGACCGATGGACCCTACAGTGATACATTGTGACAACACCAGATGTATTCGATTGTCTGAACACCTAGTATTTCATGGAAAGACAAAGCATATAAACAACAAGTATCACTATATTCGGGAGCTAGTACAAAATGGTGTGCTGCAACTACAGTATATCTCCACCAATGAGAAGGTAGTTGACATATTGACGAAATATCTTCCTAACAAGAAGCTTGTGTTTTGGAGTGACAAGATTGGCTTGGTAGATATATCCTCCCTAGTTGAGAGGGAGAGATAAGCACATCATTCTTGTCTTCACTTGGGAAAACAGAATGGAGGATTGGGTAACCATTTGGCATTCGATACTCTTTGAGGATGAGGTAGGGCATCCAAGATAAGAGTATTCGTGGACTGATATTCCTTGAGGACCAGCTATCCAAGACAAGAATAGTCCAAAGAAGGTCATATTCGGTAAGCACCTGGGTGGAGTATGAACCTTGAGAGACAATGATGATACTGTCTATAAATCATTGGTCTCGCTGATCTTGTGGAGAGATAGAGTTGTTAGTCAAGGCCTTGCTATGTGACAATGTTGATTGAAATTATGCTAGATAGATGGGTTACCAATTTGACTCTTGTTATGAGATCTCTTCAAATTGAGAATGTCCATGTACCTCTTATGAATACCTCCCTAGTTAAGAGGGAGTGTGAAAATGTGTAACTAGGTTCAGTTTTCATAAGTATGAAATGTACTTTTGATTCTTGTAAATTGTAAAATGAAAGAAATTTATTATTAATATTTTTGGGAGAACGGGTTTCATGCTCAAGGTCTTTTATTTATAAGTGAAACACCCATTGAGTGCTTCTAGGGTTTGTCCTAGGTCAAGAAATCAAAAGAGTCATCGCCATAAGTTGAAGACCCCATCGAGCACATTGTAACTTGTAAAGAAAATTATTTTTGTCTTTAAAAGTGTCGGAATACCCTCCAAGGCCAATTTGGCCTAACAGCTTGCAAGTTGGCCTAAAGGAAAAGCCACGTCCACCCTCATGGAGCCTATAAATAGAAGAGAACTCGTCCTACTTGAATCACATTCACTTGCCACTCATTCTAGCGAAGGAAGAGGAAGAAGAAGGCAATGAAGGAGGAAGAGGACGAAGAGGATCTTTGTTTGGACTATTTTCTCTCACACGTGCTAGGGAAGACTAGGGTTTCTGCAGCAGACCTAGGGTTTCTATCTACAAGTTTGATCTTGAAGAAAAGAAGGCAAAGATGTCATACGAAGGTCACCAAGGGTCATCCTGAAGCTCTGGAAGTCAAGGAAAGGCAAGTGAAGGTCAAGGGAAGGCTCTAAAGGAAGATCAAAGCTCACACGTGTGGAAACTACAAATGCAGGGAGGCCGAAATTTCAGATCTGCAGTAGGAGGCCAAAATCTTGTCACAGGAGGTCGAAGAAGTGCTACTGGAAGAGATTTGATTGGGTTTCACTGGGTTTGACTGGATCGAGGTTAGCACATCATCCGAAGAGGTTGGTCTTGGTCTTGGAAGGTATTGGTCTCAGACTTAAGGTCGTGGAATTCGTCAATTGCAGAATCTATAAGGAAAAGGAGATTTGCGGGTTTTCCTCTCAAGAGGAGAGGTTTTGGCCCTAGCTTGCAGCCTACATTTTTTGTTCTTGTTCTTCTTGTTTTGGTAGTTGTTTGATGATTCACACATATAATAAAAGGAACAAAGCTAATAAGTAAAAAGGCATCACAAGAAATTATCAAGTAAAGAAAATTAATTATACTCATTGCCCTATATAATTCTCAACAACTACAAATTAAAGCCAAGTAACCAGATAGACAACTGTCACTTAGATGATGAACTAACCTATATGAAGTGCAAGTCTTAATATCTACGTGAAATGAAGGGACCTTGTTTATTTTAAGTTAGATGCCTAGTTTAAGTTGAACCTTCCCCTTAACTGTCTTGAGATCAGTCTTAGGAGTAGGTTCTGGAATGGAAGTCGACGGGAAGCAAGCAGAGGCCTGACTAACGATACCTCCCATTGTGTTCCAACCACCTAGTGCCTCCAGCGCTGCAGAGACTATAGCTCTGACAACTGCAAGGTCACTATTTTAACTTTTAACCACTAGAAAGTGCTTAATCCCTCAAGCTAAATGAGAAAAGGTTGTCCTAGGAGTCTATCAACCAAGCTTAGGCTTGGAGGTAAGTTATTAGTGCAACTAGTATTAGAATGCGATGCAAGATGGATGAGTGGAGTTACATGAGTTAAAATTGATTAAGTTTGTGATTAGCCTTTAGTTACAAGAGTACTTAACAATAATTAGAAAACAATCTTAAAACAAAACAAGTGCTTGAAGATACAAGTGTATGTTCAATACCAATTGATAACAATTACAAGAACTTAGAGCAAATTATCCACTTATCAATTAGCTAATGATTACAAGATGCCAATCACAATTTCTCAAGATACCGATGATGATTCCACAACAAGATTATTTATGAACTTATTACTCAATGCCAATTATCAAAAGATAGATCTCAAATGCCCAAAGTAACTTAAACCATGATGTGTGAGTGTCTTAGTGCAAATTTTGATAGATCTTATAGCTTAAGACAAGACAAGCAAATGTTAGATTCCAAATATCCAAAATCAGCAGTAACACTTCAGGAAATTCAGTGATTATTAGCCTTATGACAGCAATAAGAAAATCACTCTAGATCCAAGAGATGACAAGTCTATGATAACCAAAGATGATCAATGAGATGCCCAACACCATACTAATGTAAATTGTCACTTATAGCCTACTTTAAGATGCAGTATTCAGTGACACATCAGATCTGAAATGACTTATTACAGCAGTAAGAAAATGTGTGAACAGTGACATATCAATGCTACAACAAATACCAAAACATGCCCAAAATGTGAAATTAGCTTACCAAACTGTAAAATTTTATTTTTTAAGACCTTTAAAGTGTGATATTCAGAAAATATCATATCTGAAAACTTGTTACAGCAGTGAGTAAAACAGAAAATCAGTGAGTTGTTGGTGCTACAACAAGTGCCAAATTTAGCTCAAAACTTGGAAAAATTTGCCAAAACTGAAAAATTGAGTTTTTGAGCCTTTTTAGGTGTGTTATTCAGAGAAGTTCAGATCTGATTCAGAGATTATGCAGAGGATTTTCAGCAAGCAAATTATTAGATCTAAGCTAGATCCTTAATGCCCAAATGGCCAAAATTCTAAGGAAATTTTCTTTTGCAATTTAGGAGTATTTTGACCAATTAGATGTATTTTTAGGGCATTTATAACACTGTTATGAAGATGAATTTACAGCAGTAACAAAACAAAAATAAAATCAGGGTTTAGACAGCAAACTCTAGGCCCAAAGCCTTGTCAATAAACTTGCCCAAGTTACCCAAAATTTCTCCAATGATTTTGCACCTGAAAACACCAATTTTGAGCAACTTTTTCCTGCAAAACCTACCAAGTATTCAGTCCTGAAAATGTCAGAAATGAATGAAGGTCAAATTAGGGCTAGGAGAGGACTAAAGGCCCAAGAAAGGCTAGAGGCTAGGGGAAAGAGGCCAAAGAGGGTTGAAAAGGGGTCAAAGAAAAAGGCCAAGGAAAAGAGAGCAAAGGGAAAAGGAGGAAGAGGAAGTCCTAAAAGGCTTGACGCTGGAGGGAGAGGGAAAATTAGGGCTTGAAAGGGCCACGACTAGCCCTTAGGGGAGCCGTCTAGGGCTTGGGAGGGGATTTGAGTGGCCTAGGGCCTACGGCTAGGCCTTAGAAGGCCTAAAACCCCTAAAGTTGGGGCTAAGGAGGGGAGGTCGAGACCTCTGGGCTTACTACCTGCCCTAAAGAGGGCCTAAATGATGATACAGAGGGCTTTAAGGCTGTCGCAGGGGGGATAGAGGCCAACGCTGGCCTTGGAGAGGTCGGATCTGGGCCCGGGAGGTCTAACAAATGGAACTCCGGCTTCAGAAAATATTATCACCTTCAGATCTGTAATTCTGCTCAAATTTTTCAATGGTTGGCTCTGCAAAAAAATTTAGAAACTAGATCTTACCCTCAAGGGCCTAGATCTAGCTCTATTCTAGTTTTTTTCACTTGATATTACTTGCACAAATAAATTTACAAATACCCAAAACCCCAATATATACAAAAATCTTAAAACCCCAAAACCCTAATTAGCAAAATTATATACAAAAAATTATAATTTATCCTACTGGAATTAGTTGAATGGAAACATTGAAACCCCGAAGTTTGTTTGATTATATATTTGAAATTATTGATGATTGGGGTTTGTGTTTGCACGGGTGAATCTCTCGAAGGACTTGATAGCATGATGGTTACCAATCGATTTGATTGGGAGAGATTGGTCGTCCTTGATCTACTAGATCAAGGTGTGATGAGGCTTTGTGAGTGAAAGCACTGCCTGGAAAGACATCGGGTCAACACTTTGTGTTGATGTTTAGTTGGGAGGGTGGCATCGAGTGGATGTGCACCTAGTTCCCTGGGCTGATGGTTAGTAAATAAGCTTGATGGTACCTATAGAGGTTGAAAGCTTTCGTCCATCTTAGTCCCACTTGGGTAGGTTTCCCTGGTCAGGAGTCTAGTCCATGGCATTGCAGTGCCTAAACTGTTGAGTGACCAATGGATAGAGTTCCCTGGTCAGGAATCGAGTACGTGACATTTAAGTGTCTAAGGATTCTTCATAGTTCATATAGTTGAGATCTACCTTGTGCTATTGAGTTATGAATACCTCCCTAGTTAAGAGGGAGTGTTGAAGAATGTAATTAGGTTCGGTCTTCATAAATTGTACTTGAGTCAATACTTATTGTACTTGTATAAAGAATAAAGAAAAGAATTTTATATTATTATTAAATGACTTATTAAAGCATAGGTTTCATGCATGGGTCATATTATTTTAGGTCAAAGTCCTAGTTGTGGACTTCTAGGATTTATTCTGAGTCTATAGGATTATTGCAGATTTAAATTGATCCATATTGGGCTTTTCAATCATGCAAATAAGTCAAGTATTGAGTAAAATATGATTTATGAAACCTCCACATCAAGTCGGCCTCAAATACAGTGATTTGAACCCATCGGAAGGCTATATATACAGGCAGATCAAATTCATTTGGAAACATCTCACTACAACACGAAAATTTGATCTGGAAGCTGCAACAAGGAGAATTCTAGCTCAATTTTGGGCACACTTATAGAGTTGAAGAAAATTGAAATTTTGGCACTACTCTCTCTGAATTTCGAGCTATAGTTTTGGAGAACGAAGCCCTCAAAGTTTTTTTGCACCAGTTGTTGCCAAGGTGTTGCTGCCAAGAGAAGAGGAAGTCGAAGTTTGTTTTGTTGACTGTTGTTGCTTGAAGAAGTTGTGTTGGGCCTAAATCGAATTCTTTGAAGCTAGATCGAAGTCTCGAGAAGCAAGGTCAAATTTCCAGGTCATCATAGTGTTGTTGATGCTCCCAGATTCAGGAAGGATCACAAGGAAGGTTGACTTGATGTGGAGGGAGGAAGTCCAGGTCAAAGTCTAGAGTCTCAAGAATTACTATTGAAGGAAGAATTACTAACCAGGTTTTCCCCAAGAGTGGGGTTTTTCCCTCGCTGTTGGCCTACATCTAGTGTCCTTGTTCTATGTGTATTTGCTTTTATATTTGCTCAACAAACTAATAAGAAGAAAGATAAGAAGAACATAATAAGAACTAAAGAAGATCACAAGTAAATAATCAAGAACAAGAGGATCTTTTTTCCTTTCTGATTCTCTAACATTTCCAGGCAATGCTTCACTCGCAAAGCCTCAACATATCTCTTCCAAGTCATTAATATTAATACAATTAGAAATATTTACCAAACCAAGCTTGTCTCTTAAATATTCAAACTTCTTGTTAGGAAGAGCCTTTGTCAATAGCCATCCACCTGTTCATTTGTCGGGACATACTCCAGCTTCACGATCCCATCTTGTACCAAATGTCGAATGAAATGGTATTTATTGTTGATGTGCTTCGTCCTAGAATGAAACATACGATCTCCAGACATCTTAATGCAGCTTTGATTATCACAGTTGATTATAGGACTTAGAGGAATTTCGAACAAGTATGTCAAAAGATTCCTTAGCCATACCGCCTCCTTTCCTAATTCACATGAAGCTACATATTCAGCTTCAGCACTACTAACAGCAATAGGTCCTTGCTTTCTACTCATCCATGATACCATAGCAAACCCCAAGCTAAATCATCCACCAATAGTACTTCTTCCATTAGACCCATTGCCACCCTAGTCAGAATCGAAGAAGCTAATTAGATTGACTTCCTCACTTTTATATTTCACGCAGTGATGTATAGTACCACGAAGATATCTCAATATATGTTTGGCAGTTATCCAATGTTCATGAAGAGGTTCCAACTGAAATTGACTAAGGATGTTTACAGCAAAAAAGCATAGCCTAGTGTTTACCAGATACATTAGGGAGCCCACCAACTATCGATAGGAGGTAGGATCCATGAGACTTTAGTCGGAACCTTGCAACTTCTTGAAGTTCGTGATCATAGGAGTAGTCATAGGCTCGGAGTCCATCATCTCAAATTTCTGCAACATCTTGATAATGTATTTTCCATGCCCCAAGTATATCTCCCCAGGTTTCTTCCATACTTCGAGACCCAGGTAGTAATGCATAAGTCCTAGATCCTTCATTTCAAATTTAGCTGCCAACATCTTTTTACAGTCTTCAATTCTGTGCTCCACACCTGTGATAAATAGATCATCCACATATAGTAGAATAATGACGGGTTCATTATTCACAACCTTGATGTAGAGATTTGGATCAGTAGTACCCTTCACCAACCCATTTCTTAAGAGAGATGCATCCATCCTTGCATACCATGCCCTAGGAGCTTGCTTCAAGCCATATAGTGCTTTGTTAAGTTTGCAGATGTGAGAGTCCCTACTATTTACTTTGAAACCTTTGGGTTGTTCGATGTATACTTCCTCATCAATGGTCCCATTTAAAAATGCAGTCTTCACATCCATTTGATAGATATTCCAACCCATTGTAGCAATCAGTGAAACCAAAGATCTAATGGTAGTATACTTTGTTGTAGGTGCAAAGGTTTCTCCATAGTCTATTCCTTCCTTTCGAGAGAAGCCCCTTGCAACGAACCTTCCTTTGTACTTGTGTATGTTTCCATCAACAGCATGCTTAATTTTGTAGATCCATTTAGATGTGACAACTGATTTGTCACTAGGTCTAGGGACGATCTCCCAAACCCCATTCTTCATAATGGATTGGTATTTTTCTTGCATCGCCTTATTCCAGACATCCTATTGAGCAGCCCCTTCAAATGTAGATGGTTCGACTTGAATGAGCTTTGTCATGTATGTAGCATAGCTAGAGTATCTCTTCGGTCTTTTACTTTCCCTGAAGGTTCCTACGGGAGCTTCATGTCCTTCAACATCTTATACAGTAGATTTTAACCAAATTGGCCTCTTCCTTGTAGTCAGGATGACCACAGGTTGAATAGGCTCACTTGGTCCTTCTTCGTCTTGATTTGTAGTAGGATCTTCATTATGTAGATCTTCTTCTTTGAATATGGGAGATTCTTCATCATCAGAGTTTATGGGAATATCCTTGGACTCTTTGTAGGCTTGGCTCTCTTCAATATGACATCTCTACTTACTTCGATTTGTCTTCTTTCTTTGATGTAGATTTTGTATGCTTTTGAGGAGAGACTATATCCAACGAATATTCCTTTGATACTTGTAGAATCCAACTTCTTTCATTTATCCTTTGGAACATGGATGAATTCAAGGCTTCCAAAGATTCAGAGGTGATCCACACTAGGCTTCTTTCCTATAAACACTTCTTTGGGAGTTATGTTCTTGAGACTTCTATGAGGAGTTCTATTTTGTATGTACACGGCTGTCACGGTTGCTTCTCCCCATAAGAATTTTGGTAGGTCTTGAACAAGGAGCATTGTCTTAATGCCTTCCTCAATAGACCTATTCTTTGTTTCAGCAACACCATTCTGTTTGGGATAGTAGGGAACAATGAGCTCCCTCTTAATTCTTGCTTCCTTGCAATATTCAATCAACTCCTTGGAAGTGTATTCCCTGCCATTATCGGATCTTGGAGTATTTATCTTTCTTTCGGTGAGGTTTTCCACTTCAGCTCGAAATTCCTTGAATTTATCAAATACTTCATCTTTCCTTTTGAGAAGATAGATCCATGTCTATCTAGAATGGTCATCTATGAAAGTTACATAGTAGAGATGACCTCCAAGAGATTTTTCAGACATGGGCCCACACACATCAGAGTGAATGACATCCAAGATTTCCTTGGCCCTAGATTCACTATTCAGAAATGGTTTTCTTGTATGTTTGCCCAAAGAGCATCCCTTGCACACGCCTTCATGATCTTCCTTTATATTGGGGATGTCATTGACCAGTTGACTAAGAGAGGGAATGACCCTGTAGTGTAGATGTCCATATCTTCTATGCCATAGTTCAATAGGACTAATTTCCATATGAACCAAGGCTTGAGGAGATGGTGTAGTAACCCTATACAAACTTCCTTCACGAACTTCAATGACTCTAGCTTTGTTAATGCTAGAGTCTTTGCCCCAGACCAATACTTTTCCATCAACAAAAGCAATTCTTTCACCTTTATCTTCTAAACAAGAAATGGAAAGTAGATTCTTTTTCAAACCTGGAACATATAGTATGTTGTTGAGGTGCAGCTTCAATCCACTTTCCAATTCCAGCAGTGATCCTAGTCCTTTCACAGCATAGCTTTTGTTGTCACCCAATTCCACTGCATGTGAGGATGGTTCTCTTGATAATGTATGTAGTTGTTTGCTTTCTCCAGTCTTGTGCTTTAATGCTCCACTATCAATGATCCATGCATTGTCATCATGGAGAGATCTTGTAAGGGCAGCCAAAAGTCCTTGATCTTTGACTTCAGTGAATAGATAATGAAAGAGCTTCTTGATCCATCTCCTTGTAGAATTGATACCCACCCTTATGTAGTCCATCAATGAGAGATTCCATGCCAACAATATGATCTTCAATCCTTCCAGACCTTAACTCTGATACCATGTTGAAGAATCAATACAGATATATATTAGAGTTTGACTCTTCGATCTTGATAATTACTTGTTATTATGTTGGCTTCTTTATTATCTTTATCTTTCATCAAGAATTTACCATATTATGTGTGTATGAAGATCAAAAACAAGAGACACAAGATATAGGCACTATGCCAGGGCAAAACCCCCCTTTGAGGGGAAAACTCAGTCAAGATAATTCTTCCTTTCAATAGTATTCTTTGAGACTCTTCACCCTAGACATGAGCCAAGCTTTCCCTCCACACCAAATCAACCTTCCAAATCTTCGACCTAGCAGCAGCAATAACCAGTCTTCTGGCAGCTTCGCAGATTCCAAACTTCAAATACTTCGATCTCCCAAGAGAGACTACGAAACAGAGAGATTCCTTCACCAAAATTTCGATTTTCTCTTTCCCTTTCACCTAGACCCAACTCGCACTTCTTTTGCCTCCTTAAATTTCACACTTTTTCTCTTGATGCAGTGAATTGTTGTGAATGAGTGAGTAAATGAATTCGACCTTCTTGCATTTATAGCCTCCTGATGGGTTCGAATTTCTTCCTTTGAGGCCGACTTGATCTCCTTTACGTCGACTTGATGTGGAGGGCTACTAGACCACTTTTGACTCAATAATAAACCTAATTACATGATTCAAAAGCCCAAGGAGGGTCAATAGAAATCTGTAATAACTAACCTAGAAGTCCACAATTGGGACCTTATACTAAACATGACCCAAGCATGGAAACCATGCTTTAATAGTCATTTAATAATAAAAATAAATGTCAAAATAATAATATTGTTAAATTTTGGTTACCAAAGACAAGTGCTTCCCCATGGCTTTGATATTTTGCCTAGGGAAAAGTGTCCACTCTATTGTACCTCTTCTTCTAAAAGTGACTTTATAAGCGGTAAAGTCAATCTAATTTAAAAGTGACTTTATAAATGGTAAAGTTACGTTCTAATTTGAAAGTCACTTTATTAAAGTCAATGAAGAATTAGAAAGTCAAAAGTGACTATGGAAATAAAAGGCAAAGTGGGTCTTTATTTAAGTGGGTGATTGATTAAATAGAAAAAAGTGAAAATAATGCACATTTATTTTCAGCCCTTGATCTAAAGCTTTCTCAGCCATTGGATCTAGGGATCACTCAAAAGTCTTAGGTTAGGTTAAAGGAGAGAAAAAGAGGAAAAGATCAATCCCATTCTTTCATGAGCATTTGAGAGAAAGCAGGAGAGAGCAAAGGAGAAATTTCTGAGCAGGGAGGAAGTGAAGAAGAACAACAGATCTTTGGCACGCATCCTAAGGAGCATTTTGGGCATGCTAACCAAGGAGAACCGAACAGCATTTACAGCAGAACCATACAGCAGTTTGGCATGCATTCCAAGGAGGGTGACGGCACAAATTTCGAGGAGAATAGGCTGCAAGTTAAAGGCACGAAAATCGAGGCAGCTGGGCATGATTTTCGAGAATATGACATGTACTTTTACGTACAATCCGTACAAATCTGTATAGGTCGTATGTTATGATCTAGGCACATTTCCTGAGGCTGGCCGTACAGCATTTATTGTTGTTTTTCTGTCTGAACTGTGGCACGATTTTCGAGGTGGAGTCTTGCATGGAAATCGAGATAAGTCTGTTTTGTAAATGCTGGAATATTTTTCTTGTGTATTTCATTTTCTCTGTAACAGTTTTCAAAAATAAAAAGAGCTCTCAAACTTATTTTCCCCAAGAGTTGTAGGCGGTTTTTCCAGGGTCACATTGACCAAAAATCTCAGTGTTATTTTCTATGTATGGCTGTTATAATTTTTCCGTGCATTTATTTCCAGCAGTAGTGAAATCTCCTAATTTGTATTTTCAGAAATAAATAAATTTCCAGATTTTTGTGTTTTAATCATGCTTGGATTTCACATTAAATGAATGTAGTGAGAAGGGAAAACTATTAATCGAAGTGGGGTAGGAATTTCTACATGGTATCAGAGCAAAGTTGGCTAGAAAGTGTTATTTGGGACAGCAGTGTGTAAATTACAGCAAACTGATTTTTACACAGGAAAAAATTTATTACAGAGTGTGACAGGTTGCTTTTACCCCGATTTGAAATTTCAGTTTTATAGGACAGTGAATCATGACATTGGGTTTGAAGGTTAAAGACAGGTTAGATGGGCAGAGTAACTATAGTGCATGGAAAAAGAGAATCCAATGTATCTTTGAGGAAGCAGAGGTCAGGGGCATTATGGTACATACCACCCAGCATCCAATAGCAGTTCCTGCTGATGCAACACAGTTAGCAGAGTTCACTAAAAAGAATGTTAAGGCCAAAAGACTAATTTTGGACGGAGTCAAAGATGATGTCATTCCTCATGAGAGAGGAAAGAATTATGCACATGAAATATGGACTGCCTTGACCGGGCTTTACCAAAGCTCAAATGAGAACGGTAAGATGGTCCTAAAGGAGAAACCGAAGGCCATAAGAAAGGCTAAGACTGAAGTGCTATAGCATACCTCACCAAGATCACTTCGGTGAGAGATGAGTTGGGAGAGACCATTGCACCCACTGAGTTGGTGAGGATAGCGTTGCATGGTCTTCCCAAGGCTTGGGAGAGTTTTGCAAATGGTATTGTCGCACGAGAGCACCTTCCCAGATGGGAAAGGTTGTGGGACGATTGCATTCAGAATGAGATCAGGAAGAACCATCTAGGGGCAACCAAACAGGGGGATGAGGATGACAATGTGGCATTGTTGGCAAGAAAGGCAAATCAAAGAAGGGAGCTTCCACCAGTGGAGGCAAAGGAAAAGGTAAAGGCAAACAGCAAAGCAAAGAAAAGGACTATTCCAAAGTCAAATGTTAGAATTGTCAAAAGATGGGACACTATCATGTTGTGTGTCCAGAGAAGAAAAATAAGAAAGGGAAAGAGACAACCATGGCAACTTTTGCAGAGATAGAGGACATCTCAGAGAGTTTTGATAGAGAGTTTGGATTCATAGCTTGTGAGTCCTCCACTACAGTATCACCTGCCATACAAGTTCAGAGGGAGTATGCACTCACCACTACTAGCAAAGCATATTCTAGTGTTTGGTATGTTGACAGTGGCGCTTCTCGCCATATGACAGGAGTCAAGGAGTACTTCTCAGAGCTATCAAAGAGTGATACTGATATTGAGGTAGTACTTGGTGATGACATCATTGTTAGAGCAGTCAGTGTTGGAACATTAACATTTGATAGGGAACCCAAACCTCAGTTGAAAGTGTCAGACGCTCTATATGTGCCTGGAATGAAGAAGAACTTGATATCCGTCTTAGCACTTGAGGACAAAGGGTATGAGGTGTTGTTCAGGAATGGACAGGTGCTCATATATCCTAAGGGAACTCCAGCTGCTTCAGCTAGAGTGATTGGAGTGCGCCATGCTAAGGTTTACAAGTTCTCATTCTAGCCACTAATGGCATTGAGTAGCAGTACCAGGGACAGGACCGACAGCAGTTCTAGAAGTTCAGAGTTGTGTGAGATCTGGCATCGCAGGATGGGTCACATGTATCATGAGGCCTTGAGGATATTGCGGGAGATCACCATTGGTGTGCCAGATTTCAATTTTGATCACCTTGATGTATGCAAAGGATGTGCTATGGGGAAGTTTGCAAAAGCTCCTTTTCCCAGCAGTGACAGCAGGACAATAGGGATCCTTGACTTGATTCATTCCGATGTGAGTGGCACCACGGTGCTGCATTTCAATTTTGATCACCTTGATGTATGCAAAGGATGTGCTATGGGGAAGTTTGCAAAAGCTCCTTTTCCCAGCAGTGACAGCAGGACAATAGGGATCCTTGACTTGATTCATTCCGATGTGAGTGGTCGGATGTCTCATGTGTCCTTGAATGGATTTGAGTATTATGTCTTATTCATTGATGACCACTCCAGGAAGTCCTGGATCTATTTCTTGAAGACCAAGGGTGAGGTCTTCAAGTAGTTTCGAGAGTTCAAAGTTCTTGTGACAGGCAGGAAGATCAAGGTACTAAGGTCGAACAATGGAGGTGAGTATACTCTTGGTGAGTTTGTGGATTTTTGTGCCGAGGCAAGCATTAAGAGGCAGTTCACTGTTCCTCACACACCTCAGCAGAACGAGGTGTCAGAGAGGAAGAACAGATCCATTGCAGGGGCTGCCAAAGCCATGCTTCATGATCAGGGGTTACCTTTATTTTTGTGGGCAGAGGCCTACAACACTGTTGTTTACTTACAAAACGGGAGTCCACATCGTGCCTTGGGGAATGTGACTCCTGAGGAGGCTTTCTCAGGGAAGAAGCATGATGATGGACACTTTCGTATCTTTGGGTGCCTTACATATTCTTATGCCCCCGAGGAGAGCAGGACCAAGCTAGAACCTACTGCAGACAAGGGCATCTTTGTGGGTTATAGTGAGACCTCGAAAGCCTACTGGATTTACATTCCTGCAAAGAGGAAAGTGGTTGTCAAGAGGGATGTAAAGTTCGAGGAGGAGAGAGCTTTCAGGAGGTCACGGGAGTTACAGTGTGTAGAGTCACCAGACACTCAGCAGCAGCCGAGTCAGTCACAGGGATCCAGTGCACAGGGTGCAAGAGATCAGGGATCAGGAAGTACATCTACTACAGTTTCAGGTCCATCAGTGAGCAGTGTCTATCAGAGTTAGGTGAGTGGATCTTCGGGCAGCTTACAGGGTAGTCTGCAGAACTGGTCACAAGATAGTCCACTGATGGACAGCTCGCATGGTACATTAGGTTCTACAGGCACAGGTACAGGTATGGGGTCAGTTGGCAGGCCTTCAGGAGTTCAGGCTTTTGATGATGATGAGGATTCTTTCACTCCGGTGGAAGAAGTAGTTTCAGGGAAGAGGAAGCCCATGTGGCTTCAAGACACCCTGCGCGAGGCCACATCAATTGCTGGTCCAAAGAGATAGGTCAGAGAGAGTAGACCACCTGAGCGGTTTTGTAGTTACATGGCATTGGTAACAAGCATTGTTGACACTGAGCCTTCTAGTTATGAGGAGGCAGCCAACTAGCAGGTCTGGAGAGAGTCCATGATGGAGGAGTATTCTTCTATTATGCAGAACGATGTTTGGGAGGTAGTGCCTAGGCCTGAAGGTAAATCAGTTGTTACTTCCAGAGGGCTCTACAAGATAAAGCATGTTGCAGATAGCAGCATAGAGAAGTTCAAGGCTCGGTTTGTGGCGAGAGGGTTCTCACAGGTAGAGGGAGTTGACTATGAGGAGACCTTCGCTCCCGTAGCTCGGTATACATCTATTCACTCCATTATATCGATTGCAGCAAAGATGGGTTGGAAGATCTACCAGATGGATGTGAAGACCGCCTTTCTCAATGGCTTCATTCAAGACGAAGTTTATATTGAGCAGTCGTAGGGCTTTGAGGTGCATGGGCGGAAGACCCATGTATGCAGGTTGAAAAAGGCACTCTATGGCCTGAAGCAAGCTCCTAGAGCTTGGTACTCTCGTATTGATGCATACTTGCAGCAGTTGGGTTTCATTAAGAGTGAGGTTGATCCAAACCTATAATTCATTGTGGTAGGCGAGACTCTCATTTTGGTGTTGTATGTTGATGACTTGTACATCACTGGAGCAGAGAGACTCCTTGAGGGTTGCAAGAGAGATTTTGCTTCAGAGTTTGAGATGAAAGATATCGGCTTGATGCATTATTTCCTGGGATTGGAGGTGTGGCAAGAGGAGGGGCATGTCTTCCTGGGACAAGGGAAGTACATAGTGGATATTCTTAGCAGATTTCACATGGAGGACTGCAAACCCATGTCTACACCTATGATCATTAACTGGAAGAAGCTTCACACCTCTGATTCTAAGTTGGTGGATCCTACACTATACAGGCAGCTGATTGGATCATTGATGTATTTGGTCAACACTCGACCAGATATATGTTTTGCAATTAACACTATGAGTCAGTTCATGTGTGAGTCCAGGAGATTGCACTGGGTGGCTGCAAAATACATTCTTCGTTACTTGCAGGGTACTGTGGATTATGGTCTGGACTATAGACAGGGTGATGTTGTGAGACTGGCAGGATACACAGATTCAGATTGGGCAGGATGTGCTTCAAACAGGAAGAGTACTTCAAGGTGTTGTTTTGGGTTGGATTCGTCAATTGTGTCGTGGTTCAGCCGGAAACAACAGTCAGTTGCATTGAGCTCAGCTGAGGCAAAGTATATGGCTGCTAGTTTGGCTAGCTATGAGGCCATATGGCTTCGCAAGATGTTGTTTGGTTTATTTGGTCAGGCATTGAGACCTTCTGTGATTCACTGTGATAATCAAAGTTGCATAAGACTCATGGAGAATCCAATTTTTCATGACAGGTCAAAACATATTAGGATCAAGTTTCACTTCATTCGAGAGTATGTCCAAAAGGGAGTAGTCAAGCTTGAGTACATCTCCACAAATGAGCAGGTAGCAAACATCTTCACCAAAGCCTTACCACGGGGCAAACATCTCCACTTCAGAGACGAGATGGGAGTGGTGAGGAACACTTTCCTCGATAAGAGGGAGTGTTAAATTTTGGATACCAAGGACAAGTGGTTCCCCATGGCTTTGATCTTTTGCCTAGGAAAAAGTGTCCACTCTATTGTACCTCTTCTTCTAACAGTGACTTTATAAGTGGTAAAGTCAGTCTAATTTAAAAGTGACTTTATAAGTGATAAAGTTATGTTCTAATTTGAAAGTGACTTTATTAAAGTCAATGAAGAATTAGAAAGTGAAAAGTGACTATGGAAATAAAAGGCTAAGTGGGTCTTTATTTAAGTGGGTGAGTGATTAAATAGAAAAAGTGAAAATAATGCACATTTATTTTCAGCCCTTGATCTAAAGCTTTCTTAGCCATTGGATCTAGGGATCACTCAAAAGTCACTTAAGTTAGGTTAAAGGAGAGAAGAAGAGGAAAAGATCAATCCCATTCTTTCATGAGCATTTGAGAGAAAGCAAGAGAGAGCAAAGAAGAAATTTCTAAGCAGGGAGGAAGTGAAGAAGAACTATAGATCTTTGGCACACATCCCAAGGAGCATTTTGGGCATGCTA
The DNA here is from genome assembly GCA_034641835.2 of Pinus albicaulis. Classification (NCBI taxonomy): domain Eukaryota; kingdom Viridiplantae; phylum Streptophyta; class Pinopsida; order Pinales; family Pinaceae; genus Pinus; species Pinus albicaulis. The sequence continues at coordinate 1,103,056,723 of CM076577.1, forward strand.
ACAAAGGAGAATTGTACAGCAATTTGGCATGCATTCCAAGGAGGGTAACAACACAGATTTAGAGGAGAATAGGCTGCAGGTTAAAGGCACAAAAATCGAGGCAACTGGGCATGATTTTCGAGAATAGGACTTCCTGTAATTTTCTGTACAGTCCATACAAATATGTACAGGTCGTACGTTGTGATCTGGGCACATTTCCCGAGGCTGGCCATACAACATTTATTGTTGTTTTTGGGTCTGAACTGTGGCACAGTTTTCGAGGTGGAGTCTTGCATGGAAATCGAGATAAGTCTGTTTTGTAAATGCTGGAATATTTTTCCTGTGTATTTCATTTTCTCTGTAACAGTTTTCATAAATAAGAAGCCCTCTCAAACTGGTTTTCCCCAAGAGTTGTGGGGGGTTTTCCAGCGTCACATTGACCAAAAATCTCAGTGTTATTTTCTGTGTATGGCTGTTATAATTTTTCTGTGCATTATTTCCAGCAATGGTGAAATCTCCTAGTTTGTATTTTCAGAAATAAATTTCATTTCCAGATTTGAGTGTTTTAATCATGCTTGGATTTCACATTAAATCAGTGTTTCACTGGGTCGCGTCCCCCAGGGTCGGGTGCACGCACCCCTCGCACCCAGGACGGCAAGTCTGCTGGGGGTGCATTTCCCCGTGCACCTTTTTTGGGGAGTCTCAGGGAGATGCAAGGGGGTGCGTTTCCCCAATGTGGGGGACACAACTCACCAAAAAGGGTGCTTTTGGGCATCCCCCTTTTGAAGGGGGACGCGACTCCCCAAAAAGGGTGATTCTGTCCCCCCTTAGATTTGTCTAATGACACCTAATGTAAAAAAAATGCCTATCATATAGTATAAAGCCAAAAAATTTAAAAATAAAAAATAAAAATAAAACAAAAAAAACAAAATGGTAAGTTTAAAAAAAAATTACGATTCATTATTCAATGATTCATTTCATTTCTAGCTCTTCGACCTTCGGCTGACCTCTGCGACTTCGACCTTGACCTCTCTACATCCTTGATGTTGATTTTATTTTCAGTGCTCATTATCCATTTTTACTTTTCAGTTGATGACCTCAGATTGATTCTTGACTCTTCACTCTTAACTTTTTTTGAGTTTGAAACTTTGAGTTATATAGATTTACTATTTAGTGTTCAAAGTTCAAACTTTAGTATCTACTATCTACTTCTAGTATCTTTTGCTTTCAATTTCGATTCTAGAATGATGAATGATGAAATTAATTTTTAAATCAATTTACATTGTAGATTGTAGAATGATGAATGATATGGAATCATGGATCAATGTATTTGAAGATTTCATTATTGAATTTATTTATTGAATGATCATTGATTATGGATGAATATTAGAATAATGAGTATGTCATATGAATGGTGTGTGTATCAAAATGAATGATGAGGATGGATCAATGTATGTCATTATTCAATTCAATTATGAATTTAAATTTTATCATGTGTAGATCAAATTTCAAATTTCAATGTATTGGTATTCATATTAGTATATACTATATACTATATTATAATTAATCTATTTAATATTTAATATTTAATATTTATGCTTTCATTATTTAACAATTAATATGAACTTGAATTATATATATATATATATATATATATATATATATTAAAAATTATATACCACGACGACTCCCCGCACCCTCGAAATTTCCCTAAAATTTCAGGGTACTCCCACACGTCCCCCCTATGCGTCTCCTGGCACCCGCGTCTCCTCGCACCGGAGTCTTGGTGGAACATTGCATTAAATGAATAGAGTGATAAGAGAAAACTGTTAATCGAAGTGGGGTCTGAATTTCTACAAATAAAAATTCTTTTTCTTCAATTCTTTTGATGAGTACAATAAATATAAATTATGAAGACTGAACCTAGTTACAATCATCAACATATGGTTGTAAACATAAAAAAACCCGGTCACCTACATCAAAACTTATTTCAATGCAATGTTGATCTTCCTGTTGTTTCATTCAATTCTGCACTAGAGTGAGGTTATCCTTTAAGAGTTGGAGAACTTGTTGTTGATGCTCGATGTGATCTTCCACTGCTTGAACCTTAGAATTTTTTCTTAAATATGATGTGATGGATGGTGGATGATATCCATAAAGTGCCATAAATGGAATCATTTTTGCTGCAGTATGGAAGGAAGTGTTATACCACCATTCAGCGAGAGGTAACCACTTGACCCATTATGTTTGTTTATCAGATACAAAGCAACAAAGATATCATTCCAAACATTTGTTCACTATCTCAATTTGCCAGTCAAATTGAGAATGATAAGATGAGCTATGAGCTAATTGAGTACCCAAACAAGACAATAATTTCGTCCAAAAATTTCAAGTGAAAATGGGATCTTTGTCACTTACAATAATCTTTGGGTTCCATGTAGCTTTTGAATTGTTTCCATTAATGCAGTAGCAACCGTACTGAATTTAAAAGGATGAGATAATGCACAAAAGTGTACATACCTGGTAATTCTATCAACTACCACCATGATGACACTCTTTCCTTCAAAGTTCGGTAAACCTATGATAAAATCCATTGAGACCTCCTCCCAACATTGACTTGGAATGGCTAAAGGTTGTAACAGACCCGAAGTCTTAATTGTCTCAGTTTTATTTTGTTGGCAAACCAAACATTATGACACAAACTTCTGAATATCAAATTTAAGGCCATCCCAAAAAAATTCCTTCTTAACCCTATGGTAAGTTTTTAAAAATCTTGAGTGCCCTCCTATGGTAGAGGTGTGCATTTTCAAAAGAATCTTTTGTTTGAGTTGAGAATTCTTACAAAGATATAAGCGATCTTTGAACCATAATGAATCATTCTTCCAGCTAAATATATCTGATGTACTGCGATCTTGTTGCAACTTTTGAATGAGTGCCCACACCTCTTCATCATTCTTCCATTCATCCCTTGCTTCTATTATCCAATCAAGTTAGATAATAGAAATGGCACAAAGCAATTCTTCAACATCCTCATCCTTTCTTGAGAGTACATTTGCAACAACATTTTGCTTCCACTTTTTGTAGTCAATTTCAAAGTCATAACCCAACATCTTTGTGACCCATTTTTGCTGCTCTTCTGACGATAATCTTTGTTCCTGAAAGTATTTAAGACTATCATGTTATGTATATACCTTGAAATGTCTTCCCATTAGGTAAGGTCCCCCATGCTTGAGTGCATGTATGTATTTCCAACTTTTCCTTCTCATAAATAGGTTTGTGTAAATACTTTCCTTTGATTGGACGACTTTCAAAAGCAATGGGTCTTCCTTCTTGCATTAAAACAACACCAATTCCATTCCTGAGGCATCACATTCCACAATAAAGGTTTTTGTGAAGTTTGGCATAGCTAAGGCTGGTGCTTGGCACATTGTCTCTTTAAGATGTTTGTTACCCGCCATTTTGTGGGTGATATCCCTAAGAGAAAATTTTCTCCAAGATGGTCCTCAGTTGGCAGCCCCTTGCAATCACCAACTAGCTCATTGTTTCAGTTCTCCGCCATCTAAGCCGGCCATATGGTCCCTCACCCATTTGCCATGATCGTATGTTTAAAGGTGGGCCTCTCGAACCTAAATGTATGCCTTGTCATTTGCTAATTGAGTATTGTTGTTTGCTCATCATGGACACTTTTAGGCATGGATTAATGGGGGGATTCGACAGAAAGAGTGGGCTAGGTTTGTGCTTCTATCCCCTAGACCTCTTTTGGATGTTACTGTTGGATCTTAGTCTTGTGGGATCTCCTTTACTGACCTTTGGGTTTTAGGGTGGTACTACTGGGAAACCCAGATTTTGGTTGTGTGGTCTCGCTCCCTCATCCACATACATTACTCCCCTTCCATTCATTACAGCCCCATTCATCAGTTCTCCCACCTAGGTCCACATCCCTCCACTGGGTCTACATAAGGTTAGCCTCCCATTCCCCTTACACACACATAGCGTCGGGCCTGAAATGATACCCTGAAGGTTGATGTAGCTGAAAAGAAAAGTAAAAGCATAATTGGACACATTCAACAGGAAAATGTACTACAAAATGCAAAAGATGGTAGGGACAAACACATTTAGAACGTGGGAAAAAGCCAAATGCATGAGCTCTACCCCATACCCATGGCCATCACCCTAGTTCCTATAGGCCCTAGACGAGCCTATTTTATCATTTTGGAACCCATGATTGTCCCAACCCCTAGTGGGCAATGAACCACCCTACCTTAAAAGTGGTATCCACTGTTATACCTTACACATCATGCTCCTATCCTTTGAGCCCCGAGCTGTTAATCAAAGAAAAACCGTAAAAGGAAAAAGGCACATAAAGAAGGGTGGAAAAATCAAGGTCGGGTTATCTCATGCACCACGATTGCTCCTCTTATATGTTATATACCCAAGTGTGGGCTTCCCTTTATTAGCTACCCTTGTACCCCGACATGTGGCCCGGGATTGCCCCTTTCATTCCCTATTCCAGTCATCTCTTTATCATATACCACCACCATTAAAAGGATGTACCTTGGACATACTATCCCCTCTAAAGGCAGAAACCACCTAATAGGGTACTTGGCTAACCGCCTTTGGAGCTTGGAGACATTAGCACATGCCAAATCCCACTATGGAAGGGCATCCCATTATGAAGTGCCCTCTTGTTGTCCATGGTTTGTAAGCTCTTTAACTCGATTTCTTTAAATGACTTTTTGTACTAGACGGCTAGGGGACACATTAGATCTTATGCAGAGTTGCAGATGGTCTCCATTTTGGGTTTGGCCTCCCTATACGGGGTCCTAACCCTCCAGAGGGCTACATTGTCACATATAGGGTGTGTGTAGAGAGCCATGGGCCTCCACAACAATAGACTGCACTCCATGGATCCCCAGAGATGCTCAGAGATTGCTAGAGATTCACCTATTGGACAAAGAAGATGCACCTGGTTCACCATGCTCAGTCGGCCCCACAATTGTACCATGCACTTGGCAGATGACCCAGGACCTATTTGACACCATCACTCGAGCCCTTACAGATGGTCTATAGGCATATTCGATCTACTTGAAGACCCATGAGGTTACATGTGTACCACCACACCCATCGGGAGCACCACAGGTTTATTATTTAGAGAACAAGGAGCCATCCCCTTGCCCACTACTTTTTGGGAGTTCTATTTCTCATTATGGCACTTAAGGACTTCATCAGGCCTCCTAGAAGACCCAACGACATGTACTATTGATCATTCGACCTCTTGAGAGGCTTATTTTTTTGTTTATGAGCTAGTTTGGTGGGTTTGTCACCAAAAGTTAGTTATTTTGCACATTATGTTATTCTAGGGGCTAATGTAGGCCTAATTAGCTAAAATCAAACTCATTAGAAGTGTATAAAATTTAAATACAAGTGATGTGAATTCATTTTAGCATCATCACTTGGATTGGACTTGTATCTCTTTAGAGAACTTCGTTATCCTTCTTGGAGGACGAATTTTTGGAGCATGGAATGAATTTTGATGTTTGGATCATTTTCTCTTGTCTTGGAGCTTCTTGATTCACAAAAAGTTTTGATGGTTGGATATACTTTTAATACATGCAAGTGCAATTTAATGCCATTCTTTCTTTCTATTTTTGTCACATACATTGTTGATGGGATTTCGCTATACTACGGCTAATTTACTGCATCTAGTTATGCGAAGTTGTGGAAATTTTGTTTCTAGATAGTGATGCCTCATGTATGGGCCATATATAATGAGTGAATGTTCCTAGAGATGCTTCATCGCTAAAATTCATCTTGATAAGCCATCTATTTTTCAAAACGAAGTATAAAGTTTTTGAAGTTGCTTTTGTCGTTGCCCTAATGCTATGCGAAGCTGTCTTTGAGGCCTCCCTGACATAGAAAATCCAATATCCATAGTCATAATTCTACTTGACTCCAATCTCCCCAAAGGATTAGGCATTGGTCCTCCACAGGTGATCACCTCAAAGCTTATTTCTTTCACCTTCACCTCTTTTCTAGGACTAGCCTACATAGGTCACCTAGGGTATCAATTATCTCACAATCTAGTCATCCAAACACTTTGATTTTTGTTCCACAACTGCGCTAGTGTGTCCTCAAGAAGCCCTCCAAATATCATGAGATTCCGATGGTGGGATACTGAGATATCACAAGCCCAACCTTGAAGACCAATTCTTTCCCGGGTTTCCTTAAGACTAAAAACCTCACTGGGATCATTGCATTATCTTTCATTGAAAATTCCTTCCTTGATCCCCTTCTCCTCCTTGAAAAGGTCAAGCACATCATTGGTTGCTCAACCTCATTCCCTTGACCTAACCTTGGGTCCACTTGATCCCGTGTGGTCCCACAACTTGTTGAGGTCGATCTCACAAAGACCACTTGGAAGCCAAGTTTCCACTAGGATTTTAGGAGCTAAGAATTTTCTTGACTAGTCATATACTAAAAACCTAGTTCTTAGAATTCCCCTAAGCCCTTCCTAGAGAGCCTTTCATCTTGCTCTCAAAGAAAGCAAGCCATATATCTGAGCCTCTCTTGAGAATAGGCTTTTAGGATAACTTCTCATCCTATCATTGATCCATTCAATTATGTGATCCTTATTGTATCGGGTCCCCCCCCATTGGTGAAAGTTCGTAAAGAGTAGGGAGCCATAGCCGAAGTGATAGTGGGTTATTGCTCTATTGTTTCCTTTGATCTCGAAGTACCTCTCCAAGGATTCCCTTTTAGGACCCCTACTTGTTTGAGCGATAACATTTCTGGCGTCGTTGTCGAGGACATGAAACGTGCATTTTGTTATCCACACGACAATATTTATATATCATTCTTGGCTACTCCATTGGAAGAATGAAGCCCTAGTTCTTCATTGATCTCTAAGGTCAATGCTTGTAGGGTGAAGCAAGCATTTGTCGAGGCAGTTTCATTCACCCTAGCGACTCCCATGTCATTAAGGACCCAGCAACATGTTGACCACATATATTCCAGTCGTAGATATGACAGGGATCCTGAGATATCCCTCATCGAAATCCATGAAGAATATGCTAATGTTCGATGGGGATCCACATTCCACAGCCAATCACGTGGTTAGATTCATGAGGTATGTTTCAAAGAAAAATATAACTCAATCTTGTGACAAAATTGAATTGTTTGTCCTATCCATTGCCCCCAATACTGATCAGCTCGAGTCATGTAAACCTAAAAGCAATCCTTCTCTTCCAAGGTTGACTACGCACTTCTTGTTGCATGAGGGGTCGGGCTTCCAATCTCATGAAGACATATGCCAAATGTTGGACGTGGCCCTTCAAGAGGAGGAAGTTATTGTATATGGTTTTGGGCTTGAGGAAGAGTATCATGATCCTTCTCCTAATCATCAAGATCAAGTGATTGATGCATACCTTGAAGATAGTGGCAAAAGAAAGACTCATGAAATGGAAAGCATGTCCTCTAAGGATAATGAAGAAGATCCCAATCCAAAGATCCTTCAGGCATTGCAAGAATGGACGATGGAATACGAAGAATCTTGCAAGCAATTGATGGTCGCATATAACTCCCAAGAGATTTTCTCCCACTATTGTGATCAATCGGAAAGGCTTTGTAACATGAAGTGTGAATATAAAAAGAGTCCTACCGATGACCTTCTTCTTGAAGCATACTATCAAAATCATGTAGTAAATACTAAAGACCTTAGAAATCATACTTCGAGAAAGAATGAGGGAGGAAAAGTCCTCCCTACCTAACAAAGAAGAAAATGAATTGCAGCTTAGCCAACATCAAATATATAATGAAGAACGGGATGATTCTGAGGGAAATCATGATCATCAAATAAATGAAGAATCTAAGTGATTTTTGGATTGTTGATTAGGGAATTGGGTATGATTATAAAAATGAAGACCCCATAGTTTCTCAAATCCATAAGAATGAGCTCAAGAAAGAAGAAAATGCCCTGCCACTTTTGAATAACAATGTTGGCCCCTATGAAGCCCTTCCTAGTGATTGGAAGGGTCTCTTCTTTATGTTCCAAGATTATTCAATCAAAGAAGAGTCTTCCAAAATTGTGGGTAATTCTGATGACTCTAATGTAAAAGAAATTGAGGAAGAAGCTTCCTTTAGCCATGCCATTGATAAAGGGTTTTTCTTTATGTTTGATCATTCCTCCCCTTGTTATGTCCCTACCCCAGAAATAGATGTTTGTGATGAAGTTTGTTCCTCAAGTTTTGATGAAGAGTTGGTTTCCCCTAAAAAAAACCAGGAATCCTAGTTTTTCCCCAAATACGATGATGAATCCACCTCTTGTTTTCCCAATGACCAAAACAATATCATCCTAAATGTGTTTGAGACATTCACTCCTTACCCAAAGGGAGATAGGCCCGAAATAACTCTCCATCAAAGATTCATGTACTTGATCATTGACATTTCTATCTGTTGGTTAGACGATCAAATTCGATCCTCTCAGTTGTCTTTCTCGTCCTCTAGGGCTCCTTTCTATATCATATGGGTCTTCATTTTCCCATCCCCTGCCCCTGTAACCCCTCGTATCATTATTCCCATTTGTATTGTTGGGTCCATTGGAAAAATAATCATGGAAGCATGTGTTCTTCTATTGATAAATTGACATGTTGGTTGCATTGGGTTTATGATTATACATAACACCTGACAATGTATGTTATGCATGTTAGAGTGGGATGCATTGAATGATTATTTTCTCATTAGAGCTAACATCATATGAAATTTCTCATGGTAGATTAGCTGTATTTTATAAAAAAATGCATATTTTTATTTTCTGTTGCTTTTATGACCTAACATTAAGCATGGGTGATCATAAGACACCTTACAAACATGTTGCCTGTGCATTTAGTCTTTTATATGTGCAAATAATAGGTCTACGATAACCAAGAGATTGTTGGTGTTCTCGTGACCTCTCGTTTTAGTAGCTTCTCCCCATTTTCGAGTGGTCACGTCGCAGTTGGAGCCAAATGTTACCCACCATTTTGTGGGTGATATCCCTAGGAGAAAATTTTCTCCTAGATGGTCCTCCGTTGGAAGCCAATAACCCCTTGCAACCACCAACTAGCTCGTTGTGCCATTTCTCTGCCACCTGAGCCAGCCATATGGTCCCTCACCCATCTGTCATGATCATATGTTTCAAGGTGGGCCTCCCGAACCTAAAGGTATGCCTTGTCATTTGGTAATTAAGAATTGTAGTTTGCTTATCATGGACACTTCTAGGTATGCATTAATGGGGAGATTCAGTGGAAAGAGTGGGCTAGGTTTGTTCTTCTGTCCCCTAGACCTCTTTTGGATGTTACCGTTGGATCTTAGTCCTGTGGGATCTTCTTTACTAACCTTTGGATTTTAAGGTGGTACTACATGGGAAACAATGATTTTGGTTGTGTGGTCCCGCTCCCTCATCCACATAAATGCATCCCCTTCCATTCATTATAGCCCCATTCATCATTTCTCCCACTTGGGTCCACATCCCTCCACTAGGTCCACATAGGGTTAGCCTCCCCTTCCCCTTACACACTCCTTGGGTCAGGCCTGAAACGATGCCCCAGAGGTTGATGCAGCTGAAACGAAATGTAAAAGCATAATTGGCCACATTCAATAGGAAAATGTACCACAAAATGCAAAAGATAGTCGGGACAAACACAGTTAGCACATGGGCAAAAGCCAAATGCATGAGCTCTACCCCATACCCATGGCCATCACCCTAGTTCCTATAGGCTCTAAACGAGCCTCATTTATCATTCTGGAACCCATGATTGTCCCAACCCTTGGTGGGCAATGAACCTTAACTTAAAAGTGGTATCCATTGTTATACCTTACACCTCATGCTCTTATCCTTTGAGCCTCGAGCAGTTAATCAAAGAAAAATCATAAAAGTAAAAAGGCACATAAAGAAGGGTGGAAAAATCACGGCTGAGGTATCTCATGCACCACGATTTCTCCCTCCTATACCTTATATACCCAAGTGTGGGCTCCTCTTTATTAGCTACCCTAGTACCCCGACATGTGGCCCAGGATTGCCCCTTTCATTCCCTATTTCATTCATCTCTTTATCACATGCCACCACCATTAAAATGATGTATCTTGGACATACTATCCCCTCTAAAGGTAGAAACTACCTAATAAGGTACTTGGTTAGCCCCCTTTGGAGCTTGGATACATTAGCACATGCCAAATGCCACTATGGAAGGGCATGCCATAATGAAGTGTCCACCTGTTGTCCATAGTTTGTAAGCTCTTTAACTTGATTTCTTTAAATGACTTATTGTACTGGAAGGCTAGGGGACGCATTGGATCTTATGCAGAATTGCAGATGGTCTCCATTTTGGGTTTGGTCTACCTATACGGGGTCCTAACCAACTAGAGGGCTACATTGGCACACATAGGGTGTGTGTAGAGAGCCATGGGCCTCCACAGCAGTAGACAACACTCCATGGATCCCCAGAGACGCTCAAAGATTGCTAGAGATTCAGTCGACCCCACAATTGTACCATGCACTTGGCAGATGACCCAAGACCTATTTGATGATTTGGCATCACTTACACCATCACCCAAGCCCTTGCAGATAGTCTACAAGCATCTTCTATCTAATTGGAGACCCATGAGGTTACTTGTGTGCCCCCACACCCATTGGGAGCAACACAGGCTTATTATTTGGAGAACAAGCCAACCCCTTGCCCACTACTTTTTGGGAGTCTTATTTCTCATTATGGCACTTATGGACTTCATTAGGCCTCTTAGAAGGCCCAATGACATGTACTATTGATCATTCAACCTCTTGAGAGGCTTATTATTTTGTTTATGAGCTAGTTTGGTGGGCTTGTCACCAAAAGTTAGTTATTTTGCACATTATTTATTCTAGGGGCTATTGTAGGCCTAATTAGCTAAATCGAATTCATTAGAAATGCATAAATACAAGTGATGTGAATTCATTTTAGCATCATCACTTGGATTGGACTTGTATCTCTTTAGAGAACTTCGCTATCCTTCTTGGAGGACGAATTTTTGGAGCATGGAATGAATTTTGATGTTTGGATCATTTTCTCTTGCCTTGGAGCTTCCTGATTGGCAAAGTTTTGATGGTTGGTTATACTCTTAAAACATATAAGTACAATTTAATGCTATTATTTCTTTCTATTTTTGTCACATACATTGTTGTTGGGATTTCATTGTACTAGGGCTAATTTGCTGCATCCATTTATGCGGAGTTGTGAAAATTTTGCTTCTAGATAGTGATGCTTCATGTATGAGCCATGTATAATGAGTGAATGTTCCAAGAGATGCTTCATCGTTGAAATTCATCTTGATAAGCCATCTATTTGGCAAAACGAAGTATAAAGTCTTTGAAGTTGTTTTTGTTGTTGCCCTAATGCTATGTGAAGTTGTCTTTGAGGCCTCCTTGACACAGAAAATCCAATATCCATAGTCATAATTCTACTTGACTCCAATCTCCCCAAAGGATTAGGCATTGGTCCTCCATAGGTGATCACCTTAACGCTTATTTCTTTCACCTTCACCTCTTTTCTAAGACGAGCCTACATAGGTCACCTAGGGCATTAATTATCTCACAATCTAGCCATCCAAACACTTCGATTTTTGGTCCACAACTGCGCTAGTGTGTCCTCAAGAAGCCCTCCAAATTTCAAGAGATTCTGACAGTGGGATCTTGAGATATCACAAGCCCTAGCTTGAAGTCCAATTCTTGCCCTTGGTTTCCTTAAGGCTAGAAACCTCACTAGGATCATTGCATTACATTTCATTGAAAATTCCTTCCTTGATCCCCTTCTCCTTCCTGATTAGGTCATGCAGGTCATTGGTTGCTCAACCCCATTCCCTTGACCGAACCTCAGGTCCACTTGGTCACGTGTGGTCCCACAACTTATTGAGGTCGATCTCATAAAGACCACTTGGAAGCCAAGTTTCCACTAGGATTTTAGGAGCTAATAATCTTCTTGACAAGTCATATACTCAAAACCTAGCTTTTAGAATTCCCCCAAGCCCTTCCTAGAGAGCCTTTCATCTTGCTCTCAAAGCAAGCAAGTCATATCTTTGAGCCTCTCTTGTGAATAGGCCCTTAGGATCACCACTCATCCTATCATTCATCCATTCAATTTCGTGATCCTTATTGTATCGGGTCTCCTCCTGTCCATGAAAGTTCGTGCTATTGCTCCATTGTTGTCCTTGATCTGGAAGTAGACCTCCAAGGTTTCCCTTTTAGGACCCCAGCTAGTTTGGGCGGTAACAATGTTCAAATGCCTTAGTTACTTCTAGAGTCCAAGAAAATGCATCTTTCTTCAGTAATGTTGTTAGAGGTGTTGTTATTCTCCCATAATTCTTAACAAACTTGCAATAATATCCTGTCAACCCGAGAAATCCTCAAAGATGTTTTATGTTTGTGGGGATTTTCCATTCCTTAATGGCTTAATTTTGTTAGGGTCTACCTTAACACCCTCATGAGATACAATATGACCCAAATATTCCACTTTCTGTACTCCAAAGAAACATTTGGAGGTTTTTGCATATAATTGTTAGTCCTCCAATAGTTTGAGCACCTTGTCAACATGTTGAACATGATCCATCCAAGACTTGTTGTAGATTAGTATATCATCAAAAAATACTAACACAAATTTTCTAAGGAAGGGTTTGAAAATCGAATTCATCAAACCTTGAAATGTGGAAGGTGCATTAGTAAATCCAAAAGGCATGACCAAAAATTCATAATCACCCTCATGAGTTCTAAACATTGTCTTTGGAATGTCTTCAGTCTTCATTCTAATTTAATGATATCCTGAACGAAGATCTAGCTTGGTGAAGTAAATTGCTCCATGTAATTGATCCAACAATTCGTCAATGACAGGAATGGGAAACTTATCTTTAATAGACAGCTTGTTGAGCTCCCTATAATCCAGACACATACGTCATGATCCATCCTTCTTGTGCACCAATACTATTGGATCAGAGAAAGAACTTTGACTAAGTTGAATTATACTGGCCTCTAGCATTTCTGCAACGATAAGTTCAATTTCGCTCTTTTGGGCATAGGGATATTTGTAAGGCCTGATGTGTGGAGGAACGCTTCCTGAAATCAAATGAATAACATGATCATGATCACGAATAGGTGGGAGCCCTTTGGGAGTCTCAAATACCTTGGAATGATTGTCAAGGACTTTTTGAAGATCTGGAGAAATAGATGATTTCAATGTTTGAACCTCTAGTGAGCATAATTGCGCAAATATGCCCCGTTGTTCTTTCTTTAGAAGCTTTGTCATGCCATTAGAGTTGATTATCTTTCCGAGTTTCCCTGCGATACCCCTTAATTCAACTTCCTTTCCTTCCCAAAAAAAAATTCAAGAAAAGTTCTTGAAAATTAAAAGCTATCGTCCCCAAAGATTGTAACCATTGGACTCCTAGTACAACATCAGCACCACCCATTGGAATGGAAAGCATTGGACTATTCAATACATATTCCACCATGGTTAGCTTGATATTATGGCACTTTCCAAAGCAATTTATAGTTCCTCCATTTGCAACCATCACTTGACACTCCGGTGCTGGATATAGGAAGCAATTCAATTCCTTGGCTATCTTACAATGAATAAAATTGGGGATACTACCCGAATCAATCAACACTATTAGCTTTTACTTCTTGATATATCCTTCTATCTTGAGAATTTGAGTGGTAATTCCTACCAATGCATTACAAGATATGGTCAGATTCATTTCTTCTTTCTCAAGGGTTGGTTCTTGGTGTATATCCTCCTCTTTTGATGTTTCTTGTTCCTTTCCTTCCTCCTCTTCACAATCTATGTAAAATAATGTCTTCTCAGCACACTTATGACCTTTAGTTTATTTGTTATGACAACTGTAACAAATCCTTTTTGTTCTTTTTTTCTCCAATTGTTGTGGTGTCAACCTTGTAGGTTGTGGAAGGCTAGGAGCAACAACACTTCCATCTTTATAGTTGTGAGTGGTAGACTTCCTTGTTGCCATAATTTTGCCTTCAACTTTTCCTGCCACCCTGAATGCCTTCTCCAATGAATCAAGTTCCCAAAGGTGAACCTCATGTCGGATGTTATCCTTTAAAGTCCCTATGAATACATCAATCTTATGCTCCTCTGGAATATCAGTTACCCTGATATTCAATTTTTGCAAGTCCTCAATGTGCTTCGCCATTGAACCCTTTTGTGTGAGATTTATCAATTTACTTAAGAAGGTTTTGCTCTTTATATCCTCATAATGTGCTATCATTCCTCCGTAAAAATTGACCAAGTGACAAGTGGTTTATGAGAGCAAAGTCATCAATACCATACAAACTGATTGAGTTCTAGATATAAATATGCAATTCGTACCTTTTGTGTGTGTTACACATCATGGAGATCAAAATATTGCTCCATCTGAAGTATCTATGTTAGCAAATGCTTGCCATCAAACTTCCTCATATCAATCTTTGGAATGTGGTGGGTCTTAAACCCAACATTGGAGTCTCTAAAATCATAATTCATATTCCTTTTGTCCTCATCATGATTTTCATGGATTACCTTGTCACCACTGGAAAGCCTTTCTTGTTGCAACTTTGTCAAACCTTCCTTCAAACATTCCATGTCTACTTTTAAACCTTCCATGTCCCCTTTTAAACCATCCATGTCTCCTTTTATTTTTTTCTCTAAACCATCCATCTTAACATTCATCACTCACAATTCATTTTTGGTTGCTCTTTGGCAGAGTGAAATTTGTTACACTTGGTCCTGTAACTTTGATATATAATGTTGCATTCCTTCCTCTTCTTCATGCGCCATATTAGAGTTTTTTGGTTGCTTACTGGTGTGTCCATGTTTTTGTTTCAAGGCATATTGGAATAAAATAATGACATCTATGTTTATTTATGCCCTTTGAATCACTTCAAACTCATTTTTCAAACAAAAATTATGCAAATTAAAAAAATATACACACCTTTTTGCTTGTTTTTTGGAGCTAGATATTGAAACTGTTGTATCTCTATAATTCTAGCTCTCCAAGATCTAAAATTTCATCCTATGGTAGCCCTCTCAGTATTCTTTCCAATGCCACAAGTCAGACCAGGATTGGATTCTTGTAAATTTATGTAGATGTTCTATGCTTGATGCAACTTTACTTTTACTCCCAATATCAGAAAACAATCACATAAACAACAAAGTAAAATGTTGATAGAACATACCAATAGATCGACAGAAAACAAGCCAAAAATATATAAGTGTGTTGGTACGTTACGGCGGTCAACAGGATGCTTCAACCAGCGAAGTCTCAATATGGTCAGCCAACCAGCAATGTCACACAACCCTCTAGGACAGCCAAATGGTCAACTCCAAAGTCAACCCAAAAAGTCAACATTGTCAGTCAACGCAAACAACAGCAGCGGTTAGGTCAACGTAGAAAATTCAAGTCAACGTCTTGCTTCGGGAAGAGTGCCAGAAAATGCGGATTTGGAAAATCGAACTTTTGGGAGAGTTTCAAGTCCTTTTAACCTTGCGTTGACCAAAGTCAATGTTGGTCAAAGTTTGTTGCAGAAACCCTAGACCGAAATCAGAAATGTGTTGCTGCTGGAATTTTTCCACATGTGGAGAGAAGAGCCTCCAAGGTCATCGAACCAATCAAATGAGGAGAGAGAAATGTGTTAGGATGAGATGAGTGAAAATGTCCTCCAACGTTGACCAATATATATCCATCAGTGAGAGTGTGTGACACAATTGTTGGGGCACAAAACCTTAAGGCTGACCTGCACATATCTTGAATAAATTCAAAATAAATGTTCTGCTCATCGGATCAAGATGATCTTTAGATTGATGTTGCACCTCTCTGAAAGAGGAATCCAATAAAAATATTGGTATCTTCATATGAGCATCACAACCTGGAGTTTGGACCTAGTTGTCCAAAATTAACACTCCCTCTCAACTAGGGAGAACTCCATCCACCTGTGCAATCCAAACATCGTGCGTCATCCCGCCGTAACTTGCTTTGTTGGCTTCTTTATTTCAAAAGAGAAGTGGGTCAGTCACAAAGACATCATTCCCGGATGACAGATTCAGCGCAAAGGTCTGAAACCTCTATAGGACTCACAAAGAGTCTCATACCAACCCGAAGTTGGTTTACCTGACCCGAAGTCAGTTGGAGGTCCGAAACCTCACTAGGATTCAAGAGATTCATATACTAACCCGAAGTTAGTTGGAGGTTTGAAACCTCACTATACTTGATCCCAGATCAAGTGGTTGGACCGTGCCATCCTAGATAGAGAGTACGGCAATCTCTGATGCGTCCATCAGTCTTTACTACTAGTCTCTAGCTTTTCCCACCTCACTGGCCAAATGAGAGGTACTTCCCATGAGCCTTGAACTCAATGGGTAGGATGCATACGGGACACAAATAATGAGAGGTGAACCAACTCAATCATCACAACGGTGGGGCAGAAGCACACCAACAAGATTCAGCAAGCCTAGCCCTATGGTTGCTTATAGCTCCGAGAAGCTATCCCCAAAGCCCCCCAGAGCTCCTAGAGCTTATCGTCCAACAGGACCCTTAGCATAGGGTCGTTCCACGATACCAAGATTCTCATGGAAGGTTAGGAACTTGACCTTCCCCAGAGGCTTTGTGAGAATATCTGCGACCTGCTCATCAGTGCCTATATGATTGAGCCTTACGACACCTCACTGTACCATATCCCGGATAAAGTGGTACCTAATATCAATATGCTTGGATCGATCGTGGAACACGAGATTCTCGGACAACCGAATCCCACTCTGGTTATCACAAAGTATCACGGTGGTATCTAGCACATGCCTGAACATCTCACTGAAGAGCTTTCGCAACCAAACTGCTTCACAACAGGCCATACTCGCTGCAATGTATTCAGCCTCCGCGGTGCTCAAAGCCACCGACTTCTGCTTCCTACTCATCCATGGTATCGAAGCAGACCCAAGTGCGAAGAAGCATCTCGATGTGCTCTTACGATCCACCTCACTACCAGCCCAATCGACATCAGCATATCCATGGAGTGTCACGCTCCCGGCAATGTATCTCAGCCCATGGTTTATCGTGCCCCGAAGATATCTCAACAGATTCTTGGCACCAACCCAGTGAATGTGATGAGGCTCAACCATATGTTGGCTCAAAGTGTTCACTGCAAAACATACGTCCGAACGGGTGTTCACTGAGAACATCAGGGCCCCTATGAGTTGACGATACTCAGTAGGATTTGCTAGCACGGGCCCAGCAGCGCTGCCACTCAACTTCTTAAAGTTGAGCTCCATCGATGTCGACACAGACTTATAGTCCACCATACCAAATCTTTCCAAAAGCTTCACAATATATTTTCCTTGAGAAAGGAAAATCTCACCAGGTCTTTGCCAGACCTCCAGGCCTAGGAAGTAATGCATCAGTCCTAGGTCCTTCATCTCGAACTCAGCAACAAGCTCCCTCTTGCACTGATGAATGAGAGGGTCAACACCTGTCAGGAAGAGGTCGTCCACATACAGCACCAGAATGAGAGGCTTTTCTCTATCAACCTTGAAGTAAAGGTTTGGATCAGCATTACTACGAGTGAAGCCCATCTTCATCAAGTAGCTATCTATCCTCTCGTACCAAGCTTTGGGTGCTTGCTTCAACCCATAGAGGGCTTTCTTCAACCTGCAGACATGGGTGTCCCGATCTTGGTGTCCTGAAGTCCGGTGCCATATTTCAGTCTGTCGGATAGTATCACACATCATCGCTCCCAATGGAATTCCTCCAACCTGGTAGAGTGTATCAACTCTAAACCCAATCGTGATAGCTTCCTTGAAACTCTTCTTCCAGATGCACACCTTCCCATCAATGAATGGCACATTGAAACCTTTGTCTTCCATGGCCGATATAGACACAAGGTTCTTCTTCAAATCAGGTACATAGAGTACATCCTGCAAGCGGAGGACATGACCTTGAGACAAGTGGAGGGTCACAGTCTCTGTCCGTTTCACGGGATATGTGGCATTATCTCCAAGGATAATTTCCAGATTAGCATCATTCTCAACCATATCAGAAAGTGCTTCCTTGAACCCAGTGATGTGCCTTGAGGCACCACTATCTATCAACCATACATCCATAGTGTCGGGTGGAGATGCAACAGAGAGGGCAGATACAAGAATGAATTGATTTCTTTTATCAACAACATTTGATTCCTCATACCTGGAGTTTCTCGACCTTTTGAAAGGTTGACCATTTCTGCCGGAGGGTGCCTTCCTCTTTCCCTTGAACCTATTATTCCTTTGATTGCCATTCCTCCAGTTGTTGTTATCATCATCATCGGGAGAATCCTTCTTGAAAGGGCATTCTCTAGCATAGTGACCTGGCCTATGACAAGTGTAACACTTGCCCTTCTTTCCTTGGGCCCCTGCTCTTCCTTGGTTCCTTGGACCACCAAAGTTCTTCTTTCTAGAATGAGCAGCGTAGGTAGCATTTCCTTCATTTTCATACTCCTTCATCCTTTGTCTCTTCTTGTACGCATCTCGATAGTACTTCGTCAAAGTCGGGTATCACATTGTTATTGAGAATGGTAGTGTTGAACACATGCCATTCGGATGAGATCCCTCCAAGTGCGGTGAGAACCATCTCTCGATCGACTATTGTCTCCCCAATAGCCGACGGATTGTTCCTAATCTCGGTCGACTTCATAAAAATATGATTGAACGAGGCTCATCCTGCCTTTCTTCGATTCTTCAATTGATTCTTGAAGAATAGGACTTGATTCGCATTGTTGACCTTGAACATGTTGACCAACTTATCATACATCTCCTTGGATGTGCCTAGCTCGTAGATGTAGGCAACCGTACTCTTATGAATTGAGTCCTTGATCATCAACTTCGCTTTGATTTCTCCCTTCTTGTACTTTGTTTTGGCGTACGACGGTTGCATTGGATGGAGGCTCTTGAATTTTACCCTGACACATAGTCCATGACATCTTGGTCTTCCAAGTTAAGATCCGATGTCATCTTCCAAGCATGGAAGTCATCCTTCCCGATCCAATTTGTCATTAGCCTTAAAGGCATTGTAGCTAAAGGAACCCATGCTCTTCTTCGGTGATTGCTACAAACTAGGGCTTTGTCTACCATGTAAATTTATGTAGATGTTCTATGCTTGATGCAACTTTACTTTTACTCCCAATATCGGGACAGACAATCACATAAACAACAAAGTAAGAAGGCGATAGAACATACCAATAAATCGACGAGAAGACAAGCCAAAAATATATAAGTGTGTTGGTACGTTACGACGGTCAAAAGGATGCTTCGACCAACAAAGTCTCAATATGGTCGGCCAACCAAGAATGTCACATAGCCCTCTAGGACGACGCAAATGGTCAACTCAAAAGTCAGCCCAAAAAGTCAACGTTGTCAGGTTAACGATCAACGCAAACAATAGCGACGACTAGGTCAACGCGAGAAAAGTCAAGTCAACGCCTTGCCTCGGGAAGAGTGCCAAAAAATGCGGATTTGGAAAATCGAACTTTTGGGAGAGTTTCGAGTCTTTTTTGACCTTGCGTTGTCCAAAGTCAATCTTGGTCAAAGTTTCTTGCAAAAACCCTAGACCAAAATCGAAATGTGTTATCGCTTTGAATTTTCCCACGTGTGGAGAGAAGAGCCTCCAAGGTCATCGAACCAATCGGATGAGGAGAAAGAAATGTGTGATGATGAGATGAGTGAAAATGTCCTCCAACATTGGCCAATATATTTCCATCGGTGAGGGTGTGTGACACAAGCTAGCTGAGAGCACAAAACCTTAAGGTCGACTTGCACATATCTTGAATAAATTCAAAAATAAATGTTCTACTCATCGGATCAAGATGATCTTTAGATCGATCTTGCACCTCTCCGAAAGAGGAATCCAATACAAATATTGGTATCTTCATCTAAGCATCACAACATGGAGTTTGGACCTAGTTGTCCAAAATTAACAATTCTTCAAGATAAAGTTATGCCCAATCTCCCACGATGACACGATTATGGGTCCAGTTCGATCACAACGAACTTGTAAGGAATGCCACATGTCAACATCGTTTCAACCTTCGCGCTTTCGAAGATAATATAAGAAAAACTACATTACGTGCATTTTCGGTCGCTTTTTACGAAAATCAAATGCGATGCTCGTAGAGAAAGTTATGTCGATTTTCCCAAGGTCACCTATTTGAGACTGAATTCTAGAGCATGCAAAAAGCCTAACTTCTTCAAACCATATCTCGAAACTATAGTGAACCAAGATCCGAAATTTTACTTGGAAGTTCATCAAGATTTTGGCTCTACGTGAGTCGAAATTTCAGCGTCTTAACATTCGTAGAAAAAAAGTTATAGCGAAAATGCCAAGATGACTCTGTTTGAAGCAATGAAACCCTAGAATCCAAAACCCTACGATACCAAATGTTATGCAACCATCTCACTAAGAAAAAGAAAAGATAAATCAACAACTTAAAACTTATCCTCTTTGAGGGGGAAACCTCCTTTACATTACATAAATGAACAATTATTGGATGATACAAATGATAAGACCTCCTTGGTAGATATATGAGTCTAAGGGGTCACAATATAATCATATCCTACATCACAATAATACTATAAGGGTACAAAAATAAAAATGGTGGGCTTCTATGGGGCTCAAAAATAACAATAGGGGCTACACTAACAATAAAAATAAGGAGGATACACTAATATTATAGGGACCTAATAGACAAAAATTGATGCTCTGTTTGACTCAAGATCAAAGGAAAATCTCATTGCAACAAAGTTGTTCAAAAAATTGGGATTGGAAGTTCGCAATCATCCTAGAGCCCATATCCATTGGGATGGGTAAATAAAGATGCGAGTTGAAGGTGACAAAATAGTGCAAAATAAAATTTTCCATCAATGTTGATTTTATTGATGAAGTAGAACTAGAAGTAGTCCCATTTGATGTATGTGGAGTCATGTTTGGAAGTCCCCACATGTACATGCGAGATGCAATATTCATGCAAAGTGTCAACTAGTATTGGCTTGTCAAGAATGGAAAATAGTTCACCATCAACACGCATAAAGGAAAGTCAAAAATTTCGCGTGATAAGTGCCAACCAAGCCAAGAAATTGATCGGCTCAACAAGAAGTATGTTTCTACTTGTTTTTAAGAGAAAAATCGATCAATAGAAGAGTTTTTCGAGAGGCAACTCATCCCTAGAGGGGTGTACTAAGAAACAAAAACAACAATTAGAAGAGTTTCTATAGGCATATAGGGATGTGTTTCGGGAGCCTAAAGGGTTACCACCCAAGAGGGAAGTGGAGCACGAGATCCAACTATTTTCGGACTCCCCATTTCCAAACATTGGGTTGTACGTAGAAAGTTTGTTATAGAAGCAAGTGAGGTGAAGAAATAGTTGCAAAAGCTATTGGAACAGTGTTAATTTTAGATGAAACAATGGTATGTTCTATGCATTAGAGAAATTTACTTCAAACTTTCTTATTAGCCCAATATTAATTTCAGATTAGCAATCACATTAACTTGATAGTAAATGCGGATAGAACATAAACGATGAAAGCAAAAGACAAGCCAAGACAAGAGGACACAATGTTTGGCGGATGCAGTAAAAACCCCAATGCGAGGAAAACCTTTAGATCAAATCTTCTTATTATTCTTCAAAAGTTCGAAACAGAGAGAGAGAGTACAATATATAAAATACCCTTGCCCAATCAACTATCAAAATAGTCCGAGTCAAACAACAATCAACGAGATTCCCTAACCGAGAAAGTCAACGTTGGTCAAACCAGCGAAACACTCCTCCAAATCAACTCGGTCAAACCCGGTGAATACGGCCTCAAAGACTGACCCCAAAACGGATCCAAAAATCACAGTCAAATTCGGTCAATGCGAGTCAACGTTGCGGTCAAAGGTGTTGTGGTCAACGCGGACTAACTTTCGCTCCAATTTCCCTCGATTTTCGTGCCGGAAAGATGCGACCTAGGGAGAGCGAAGGAACGCTACGAAAAACGCAACAAAAACGATAGAAGTTGACCCTTGGTCAATGATGCTACGATTAGCCCAAAAACATATCTGCGATTTACGAAATATCCAATCACCCTAACCATGCGTGCGAAGAAGAGAAGTTGCTCCTTGTGTAGTACGACCCAATCAAGAGAGGAGAGAGAATGTGTTGAGTGATGATGTCCAAAATGAGGAAGAGGTCTCTCTCTATTTATACAATTCGCTAAGAGTGGAGACACATTTGTTGGGGCTTATGAGCCTAAATTAGACTTTTGGCCGACCTTGACAATTTGCACATGTGTGAGAGACTAAATTCAAAATCTCACTTCGACTCATACAAACAAGATGATCTTTATATCAATCTTGCACCTCTCGAAAAAGACGAATCCAACAAAAATATTATCTACTGTCATATGAGCTATCTTTAAATTTTGGATAGACAAAATGTTCTATGCTTAATGCAAATTTACTTCAATCTTCTAGGGCCCGATACAATATAGCAATCACATAAACATGAAAGTAAAATGTTGATAGAACATACCAATAGATCAACGAGAAGACAAGCCAATAAAATAGATCAGATTTACATATCTTCTTGTCCGGCGAAAGATGTGAGAATAGTGTGCGTTACGGCAATCAACGAGGATGCTTCAACCAACAAAGTCTTTCTCGGGTCAACCAACCCTCCAAGTGTCACACACCACGACCCTCAAAGACGACTCATCAAAAGTCAACATAATTCAACAAAAGAATCCCTCATCCAAATTTCCGGCATCAGATTTCCCGACATCATCCATATTTCGACATCCAGATTTACGACATCCACATTTACACGTGGAAGAGAGAGAAGCATCTTCTAGGGTCGAACGAACAATCATATCATGAGGAATGTGTGTGATGAGATGATGATGAAATGGACATCATCTCTCTCCAATTTATATCCATCAATGAGGGTGTGTGACACATCTATTGGGCTCTCAAAGCTCTACATTACAATTACGGCTAACCTTGCACATAAGTGGAATAAATTCAAAATAAATGTTACGCTCATTCGATCAAGAAGATCTTTAGATCTATCTTGCACCTCTCCAAAAGAGGAATCCAATAAAAATATTGGCATCATCATACGAGCGAGTACAACATGGAGTTTGGACCCGGTTGCCCATAATTAACACTCCCTCTCAACTAGGGAGAACTCCATTCACTGATGCCATCCAAACATCGTGCTTCATCCCGTCGTAACTTGCTTTACTGGCTTCTTTATTTCAAACGGTGAGTCACAAAGACATCACTCCCGGCTGACCGAAGTCGGCGCGGAGGTCCGAAACCTCTATAGGACTCAAAGGAGTCTCATACTAACCCGAAGTTAGTTTAACGACCCGAAGTCAATTGGAGGTTCAAAACCTCTCTTGGATTCAAAAGAGTCATATACTAACCCGAAGTTAGTTTAGCGACCCGAAGTCGGTTGAGGTCTGAAACCTCACTTGGACTAAAAAGAGCCATATACTAACCCAGAAATTTGTTTAAGCGACTCGAAGTCATTTGGAGGTACGAAACCTCACACGAACTCAAAAGAGTCATATACTAACCCGAAGTTAGTTTAGCGACCCGAAATTATTTGTACTGAAACCTCACTTGGGCTCAAAAGAGTCATATACTAACCCAAAGTTAGTTTAACTAACTCGAAGTCGGTTGGAGGTACGAAACCTCACTTGGACTCAAAAGAGTCATATACTAACCCGATGATAGTTTAACTAATCCGAAGTCGGGTTGGAGGTTTGAAACCTCACTTGGACTTGATCACGGATCAAGTGGTTGGACACGTGCCATCCTAGACATAAAGAGTACGACAATCTCTCGATGCGTCCATCGATTTTGCTATTGGTCTCTATCCACATTTCCCACCTCATTGGCCAAGATGAGAGGTACTTCCCATGAGTCCGAAACTCCATGGGTAGGATGCATGCGAGGCACGAGATCAAAGAAAGGTGAACCAACTCAATATCATCACGGTGGGCGGAAGCACACCAACAACGTTCGGCAAGCCTAGCCCTGTGGTTGCTTATAACTCCAAGAAGCCATCCCCAAGCCCCCTGGAGCTCCCGAGTTCATTATCCAACTCCAGCGGGACCCTCGAGAATAGGATCGTTCCACGATTCCAAGATTCTCACGGAAGTTTAGGAACTTGACCTTCCCCAAAGGCTTAGTGAGAATATTTGTGACGTGCTCATCGGTTCCCTATATGATCGAGCCTTACGGCGCCTCGCTATACCATGTCCCACGACAAAGTGGTATCTAATATCAATATACTTGGATCGATCGTGGAACACGGATTCTCGACAAACGAATCCCCGCGATGGTTATCACGAAAGGATAACGGTGGTATCTAGCACATGCCCGAACAACTCACTAAAGAGCTTTCGCAACCAAATAGCTTCATAGCAGGCCATACTCGGCTGCAATGTATTCGAGCCTCGGCGGTACTCAAAGCCATCGACCCACGCTTCCCTGCGATCCAAGATAACGAAGTAGGGACCAAGTGTGAAGCAAAGGCATCCACATGCGTCTTGCGATCCACCACTTCGCCCCATGTCAATCGATATCACTATATCCATGGAGTCTCAAACTCCCGACAATGTATCTCGGCCCATGGTTTATTGTGCCTCGAAGATATCTCAAGAGATTCTTGGCACCAACCCGATGAATGTGATGAGGATCAACCATGTGTTGACTCAAAGTGTTCAACATCAAAACATATGTTTGGGCGAGGATTTCACTAAGAACACCAATGCTCCTACGAGTTGACGATACTCGGTAGGATTTCCCAATGCGGGCTCTAACAGACATTTCCACACAACTTCTTGAAGTTGAGTTCCAACGGTGTCAACACGGAATTACGAGTCCACCATACCAAATCTCTCCGGCGGCTTCACAATATATTTTCCTTGAGAGAGGGAAAATCTCGCCGAGTCTTTGTCAAACCTCCAAGCCTAGGAAGTAATGCATCAATCTTAGGTCTTTCATCTCAAACTCGGAAGTGAGCTCCCTCTTACAACCGATGAATGAGAGGGTCGGCACTCGTGCGGAAGAGATCATCCACATAGAGAACCAAAATGAGAGGCTTTTCTCTATCAACCTTGAAGTAAAGGTTCGGATCGACGTACTCGAGTGAAGCCCAACGTCATCAAGTAGTTATCTATCCTCTCATACCAAGCCACGGGGGCTTGCTTCAACCCATAGAGGGCTTTCTTCAACTTTGTATACATGAGTCTTTATCCCGGACTTCGAACCCCAAAGGTTGCTCCACATACACCTCTTCCTTTATCGAACCATGCGTGAAAAAGCGGTCTTCACATCCATCGATGGAGACTCCTCCTTGTGTTGTAGCAAGGGAAATAAAGATCGGATGGTGGTATAGCGGGCCACGGTGCAAATATATCATCATAATCTATGCCTTCCTTTCGAGAGAAGCCTCGGTGCAACGAATCTTGCCTTGTACTTTTCAAACGACTACCATCGGATCCATGCTTAATCTTATAGAGCCATTTCGAGGTGACAACAGCTTTGTCCTCCAGTCTCGAGACCACATCCCGAGACATCATTCTTCATAATGGACTCGTACTCTTCGTGCATAACATCCTTCCAAACTTGATGCTTTACGGCTTCTTCAAATGATCCAAGCTCGGATTGTACGATAGTACTCATCGTTGCTAGATACCCTTGGTATCTATTCGGCTTCTTGCTTTCACAGAATGTCCCCCCTTGGAGCCATATGTCTCTCGACGTCCTCGAGAGTATCCCCGAGCCATGAGGGTCTTCTCTTCATTGAAGGAGGTGGATCAATCAGGGTCCATTGGTCCTTCAACATCGGGCATCATCTCATCCTTCGGCTCTTCCTACTTCCTGTTCTCTCTTCATTGTCTTCTTTGGAGCTAGGAAGATTTATCACTTTCTGAGGAAGCATATTCATCGAAGGTGACATCGTGGCATATCACCACTTCTCTTTGACCAAGCACATAGATTCTATATGCCTTCGAAGTTTCATTGTAGCCCACAAACATTCCCTTCTTTCCGAAGCATCCAGCTTACTTCTCTTCTCTTTCGGCACATGAAAGTAAACAGGACAACCAAAAACTCTAAAATGAGAAACATCGGGTTTCTTACTAGAGAAGACTTCTTCGGGAGTTTTGGAGTCTAGAAGCGAAATGCGGGCATCGATATTGTACGTACACAGCGGTTGTTCGCAACTTCTCCCCATAGAAACTTCGGAAGACCTTGGTCACATAGCATAGCACGAACAACTTCCACAATGGTCCTATTCTTTCTTTCGGTAATGCCATTTTGCTCGGGGAGTATACACGGTTGTGGTCTCCCTCTTAATGCCGGCGTCTCTGCAAAATTCATTGAACTCGTTTGACTCATATTCGGTGCCATTATCGGTCCTCAAAATCTTGATCTTCTTTCTGTTTGATTTTCCACCAAGGCCTTGAAGGTACAAAACCATTTGAATGCTTCGTCCTTCTTTCTTCAAGAAATATATCCGAGTCTTGCGAGAGAAGTCATGCTATAAAAAGTAGTGTAATAAGAACATCCTCCCAAGGATTTCACGGGCAACATACCGGATAAATCGAGAATGTATCAATTGCAAGATATCGAGATGTCTTTGTGACACTTGAGAGGAAAGGTCCCCGATGTATGCTTTCCTTTGGCACGGCTACGACATACACCTTCATGATCATTCTTGAATTCGGGCATCAGTACACCACCTTCCTTGCTTCGGGAAGGGCTTTGTAATGAAGGTGTCCAAACCTCAGGTCGATAACTCAGGTTTGACGAGTTGTATGACATGACATAGCTCCTAATGGACTTCCTCCAACCTCGGTAGAGTGTATCAACTCTAAAACCAATAGTGAGAGCTTCCTAGAAGTTCTTCTTCTAGTCTCGAGGAAGTCCTCCAAGATCAATGAGGACGAGCTCTCGATCAACTACTTCTCCTATGGCAAGGAGATCATTCACGATTTACGTGAGCCTCATAAAATATGATGGAGGCTCATGAATCTTCCCCTGCTCATATTCCATGACATCTTGGTCTTCTAATGCCAAATCCAAGGACATCTTCCATACATGATAATCGGATAGTCAACTTATCATTAGACCATTGGTTCTTGACAAGACTTCTTCTTCGGTGATTGCTTTTCACACTATCTTCGGCTTTGTCTTCACCTTAGCTCCGATACCATGTAAATTTTGGATAGACGAGAATGTTCTATGCTTAATGCAAATTTGCTTCAATCTTCTAGGGCTCGATACAATATAGCAATCACAATAAACATGAAAGTAAAATGTTGATAGAACATACCAATAGATCGACGGAAGACAAGGCAATAAAATAGATCATATTTACATATCTTCTTGTCGACAAAGAATGTAGAATAGTGTGCGTTACGGTAGTCAACGGGATGCTTCAACTTGACAAAGTCTTTCTCGGGTCGAAAGGCGAACCCTCCAAGTGTCACACCCGGCCCTCAAAAACAAATCATCAGTCAGCATAATTCAACAAAGAATCCCTCATCCAGTTACGGCATCATCCATATTTTTGGCATCTGATTCTGACATCTAAAATTGACATCATTCTGACATCCTCCAGATTTATGGCATCCATTTCCAACATCATCAAGTTACGACATCAGTTTACATGTGGGAGAGAGAAGGATCTTCTAGGCTGAACAGAACCAATAAAATCATGAGAGATGTATTGTGATGAGATGATGATGAAATGGACATCATCTCTCTCCAATTTATATCCATCAATGAGGGTGTGTGACACATCTGTAGGGCTTGTGAGCCTATATTACAAATTTTGGCTGACCTTGCACATGTGTGGAAAATAAAATCAAAATATATGTTTTGCTCATCCAACAAGATGATCTTTAGATCAATCTTGCACCTATCTGAAAGAGGAATACAACAAAATTATGATCATCATCATATGAGGAGTGCAACATGGAGTATGGACCTAGTTGCCCAAAATTAACACTATCGAGCGGATTTGGCCCTAGTTGCCAATTTTAACACACCCTCTCAACTAGGGAGAAATCCACCTGCCAATATATCTGTCAACCTGTACCATCCTGTCATCTTTGCACTGCTCTGCTCTGCTAAACTATGAAGAAATAATGAAGAAGAATTTGATCGAGAGTGAGTCATAGGACCTTGTCACTCTCCACTGACCCAAAGTCAGTCTAGAGGTAAAAACCTCAACCAGACTTGATCCTAGATCAAGTTGTTGAACACCATGCATCCTAGTCGTAGGGAGTATGGCAATGCACAATGCGTCCATCAATAGTGCTATGGTCCCTAACCACTTTTCCCAACTCATTGGCCAGATGAGAGGTACTTCCCATGAGTCTCGAACTACATGGGTAGGATGATACAGAAACACCAACAGAGAGAATATATCGCATCCTACTCACAACCACACACAGGGAAAGGTTGAACCACATCCTACATGCATGCAAACCACCGAGAGTAGGAGAAGGATGAACCACGTCCTACATGCATGCCAACCAATCAATCGTAGGAAGGATCCTACTCGTGGGGAAAGGATGAACCATCCCTTCCCAGGCAATATCAACCATCGGTCGTGGAACCAGTCGCATCCCACATGCATATGTGGAGAGACACGTCACATGACATGTCCATACACGGATGCCTGAATGCATCACACGGAGACATCACAGCCAGAAGAGGTGAACCACTCATCTTGCATATGCATGTGTCATCATCGGTAGGGGAAGGTGAACCGGTCACCCAGCATACATCCGCAGTCATAGGGGAAAGTGAACTATTCACGGTATGTGTTATATTCTTTCCATGACTAGCCCCCCGTCTTTGTACGTTGCGCGGGAAATGCCGACAGGGGCGAGGTCACAAGGGGGGGCGGCCCCCAGATTTATTTGGGGTACGGGGCGGCGGCCCCGGCGAAAATTCCCACAGTGTGCGGACCCACTCATAGGCGGACCCACCCATGTTTTGTGCATGATTTTGCACATGGTTTTGGGGTACGATGGTTTTCGGCCCCTGGTATTTTGTAGATCCGGTCAAGGGAACTACGGTTATGTTCTAATCCGGGGTTAATGGATTGGGGTTTATGTATGCTTCGGCATGTATATATATGTGTTGTAACACTAAAAGGAATATAATGAAATATCAAGCTAGTCGTCCCGATTTGGGATCCAGGGGAAAATCTCTGTGTTTATCTGTTTTATATTTTATGCTCTCGCTATTGTTTAATTTTCTGTTATAAGATTCATGTGTAGATAATTTTTGTTCAGGGTTAAAACCTACATTTGGTATCGGAGTTGTTTCAGCGTCAAGGGGATGCCTTTGCTGCTAAGGGTTTTTTGTTCGAGCCTAAGGTAGACCCTGTTCAGTGGGAGATCTGCGGGATCGATTCTTGCAGTGAAACAAGATGGCGAGCGGCGAAAAGATAGAGATCGAGAAATTTAATGGTCAAAGTTTTGAGTTGTGGAAGCTCAAGATGGAGGATCTGCTGGTGGATAAAGATCGGTGGATCGCGGTAGATCCAGGTACTAAACCAACGGCAATGTCAGATGAAGACTGGAAGAAACTGGATCGGAAGGCTAAGAGCACAATACGGTTGTGTGTGTTAGATTCAGTATTGTTGAATGTATCTGGGGAAGCTACGGCAAAGAATTTGTGGGAAAAACTTGGGACTTTGTACCAATCTAAGTCTCTGGTGAATAAGTTGTTCCTGCGGAAAAATTTGTATAACCTGAGGATGAAGGATGGAGACTCGGTGAAAGAGCATTTGAATGCCTTCAATACTGTGGTAAGTCAGCTATCATCTGTTGATATTAAAATCTTAGATGAAGATAAGTGCATCGGTTTGTTGTGTTCTCTACCAGACTTGTGGGATAGTCTGGTTATTGCAATAGGTAGCAATACAACTACCTTGAATTTTGATGACATTGTCTCAGCCTTGCTGTCAGAGGAAATGAGACGGAGAAATATGGAGGGTCAGAATGGAGATGCCTTATATGTACGAGGAAGGTCCCAGAACAGAAACAAGAATAAGGTTTCGAGTGGGAGATCTAAATCTAGAGGGAGATCTAAATCTCCTGGAAAGTTTGTAAAGGTGTGCTGGAAATGCGGAAAGGAAGGGCACTACAAGAAGGACTGCAGATCTAAAGCTCCTGAGAAAGGAAAGGGATCTGATGATGCTCCTTCTGCAGAGGCAAAAACCACCTCGGATGAAGGTGGGGATGTGTATTTGGCTTCTTCTTCAAATACACATGTAGATCATAAGTCATGGTTGATTGACTCAGGTGCATCCTTTCACTTCACTCCCCATAGGGAGTGGTTCTGCGAGTATGAGAAATATGATGGTGGTGATGTCTTCCTAGGGGATGATAGGAGAGCCAGAATCATCGGACGTGGAAAGGTCAAGCTGAAGCTGCAAGGTGGAAGGATTAGAACACTTCCTGGTGTTCTGCATATTCCTGCATTGGCCAAAAATATGATTTCTGTAAGCAAGATGGATGATGCAGGTGTAAAAACAGTGTTTGAGAAAGATGCCTGCAAGATGGTTCGGGGAGCACTGGTATTAATGCGGGGAGTTCGGACTGGAACTCTGTACAAGCTACAAGGTAGCACTGTTATTGATGGGTGTAATAGTTATGTGGTTCCTGAAAGTGGGACGGAAAGCCTAGCTGTGTCTGGAGAAAAGACCATGCTATGGCATCAAAGGCTTGGACATATTGGAGAGAAGGGCCTTCGGATACTACATAGAAATGGTATGGTAGAAGGTATGTCTAATTTCTCTCTAGATTTTGATTTCTGTGAACATTTTGTATATGGGAAGTATAATCGGGTGAGTTTTCCTTCTGGTGCTAAGAGGGCGAACAAGATATTAGAACTTGTGCACGGTGATGTGTTTGGACCTGTGTCAGTTCCATCACTGGGAAAGTCTGTGTACTATGTTTCATTCATAGATGACTGCTCAAATAATACATGGATATATTTCTTGAGGAATAAATCTAAAGTCTTTGACAGATTTAAAGAATTTAAGGCTCTAGTGGAAAATCAGACAGAGAAGAAGATAAAGGCGCTGAGGACAGATAATGGTGGGGAGTTCTGCAAGAAGGAATTTGAAGAGTTCTGTAAGAAGTGTGGTATAGCACGGCAGAAAACTACTCCATACACACCTCAGCAAAATGGAGTTGCAGAAAGAATGAACAGAACACTGATGGAAAAGGCAAGAAGCATGCTCAGTGGTACCGGGTTAGGACAAGAATTCTGGGCAGAGGCAGTGGAGATTGCATGTTACTTAGTTAACAGATCACCTTCATCAGCGTTGGAGGATAAGACTCCACATGAGGTATGGACTGGTAAGAAACCCTCTCTTTCACATCTAAGGGTATTTGAATGTGATGCATATGTACATGTTCCAAAGGAGAAAAGGACCAAGTTGGATAATAAATCTGAAAGGTGCATCTTTATTGGGTATAAGGATGGTTTAAAGGGTTACAAGCTTTGGAACCCAGAAAAAATGAAGATTGTGTACAACAGAGATGTGGTGTTTAGAGAAGTAAAAGATGTTGTTAAACATGAAGTCCTACCAAAGGAACCTGAGAAGATAGAGTTTGAGCTAAAGGAGGATGAATCAGACTCTACAACAGAAGAAGACTCAGAAGATGATGAGCCACAAACTCCAGCTTTAAGAAGATCAGTTCGGGAAAGAAGGCAACCAAAAAGGTATAGTCCATCTGCTTTCTGTTCAGGTTTTGCCTTAACTATAACTGATGATGAACCCAGAACTGTCAGGGAGGCAGTAGATTCAGAGGATGGAAAACTCTGGAAGGAGGCCATGGTTGATGAAATAGCATCCTTGCACAAAAACGATGCATGGGATCTGGTGGAGTTGCCGGCTGGAAGGAAGCCCATTGGGAGAAAATGGGTGTTTAAGAAGAAGATGAATGTAGAAGGCAAGGTGGAGAAATACAAAGCTCGGTTGGTAGCAAAAGGTTATTCCCAGGTGATATTTTTTCTCTTGTTGCCAAAGTTACTTCTATTAGATTACTTTTATCTGTTGTTGCTGCATTTGATTTTGAAATAGAACAGATGGATGTGAAGACAACATTTCTTCATGGGGATCTAGAAGAGGAGATCTACATGAAGCAACCTGAAGGCTTTATGGTGAAGGGTAAGAAAGAACTGGTATGCAGGTTGAAGAAGTCTCTGTATGGGTTAAAACATTCACCAAGGATGTGGTATCAGAAATTTGATACCTATATACGGGGACTTGGCTTCACCAGAAGCAAGGAGGATCACTGTGTTTATTTTAAATTAATTGGTGACCGTGTTATTTATTTGGTCTTGTATGTGGATTATATGTTGTTGATTGGAAATGACAAAGAAATTATCCAAGATTTGAAGACCCAACTGCTCTCCAAATTCGACATGAAGGATCTGGGTGCTGCAAACTATATTTTGGGCATGGAAATTAAGAGAGATCGGGCAAAGAGGAAGCTCTGGTTAAACCAGAGGAAGTATGTCGAGACTATATTGCAGAGGTTCAATATGCAGGATAGTAAACCGGTGAGTGTTCCTATTCCCGTAGGTGCAAAGCTGTCTGCTGAACGGTGTCCCAAGACACAAGAAGAAGAGGAGGATATGTCCCGTGTTCCATATGCAAGTGCAATGGGTAGCCTGATGTATGCAATGGTCTGTACTAGACCAGAAATTGCACATGCAGTGGGAGTATTGAGCAGGTTTATGTCAAACCCAGGGAAGGAGCATTGGACAACAGTGAAGCGGGTTTTCAGATATTTACGTGGCACTAGTGATTATGGCTTGTGCTACCAGGGAAGACCAGGATTGGAAAGAATGTTGGATTTTAGAAGAGAGGAATAACCTGTTTCTGAGTTTTTTTAGTAACCCTAATGTTGGACATTCGTGGTTTTGTTGATGCAGACTGGGCTGGAGATCTGGACCAAAGAAGATCTACAAGTGGGTATGTGTTTAGCCTATTTGGAGGTGCAGTCAATTGGATGAGTAAAAGACAGTCTGTAGTGGCGCTTTCAACTACAGAGGCAGAATACATAGCAGCCACTCATGCAAGCAAGGAAGCAGTTTGGTTGCAGAGATTGTGTTCAAGTATGGGGTTGGTACAGCAAGCTATAAGGATAGATTGTGATAGCCAAAGTGCAATTTTCTTGGCTAAGAACTCTGCTTACCATTCAAAGACAAAGCACATTGATGTTCAATATCACTTTGTTAAAGATATGGTTGAAGCTAAAAGGGTGTTGCTGGTAAAGGTGGACACTTTGAAGAATGTTGCAGATGCATTGACAAAGTCTGTGAGCACTCAGAGGTTCTCTTGGTGTAGAGAAACAATGGGTGTTGAAGAATTGGCCCAATACCTAAGCTCTCCTGTGGCCCCCTGTGGAAAGAAAACAACAAGTGGGAGAATGTTGGATATGTGTTATATTCTTTCCACAACTAGCCCCACGTGTTGTACGTTGTGCCGAGCGCAGCAGGGGGGTCACAACGAGGGAGGCAGCCCCCACTGTTGGGGTCCGGGGCAGCGCCCCGACGAAATTGTTTTGGTGTGCGGACCCACCCATGTTTTGTGCATGAGTTTGCACATGGTTTTGAGGTACGATGGTTTTCGGCCCCTGGTATTTTGTAGATCCAGTCAAGGAAACTACTGTTATGTTCTAATCCAGGGTTAATGGATTGTGGTTTATGTATGCTTCGGCATGTATATATATATATGTGTGTGTGTTGTAACACTAAAAGGAATATAATGAAAAATCAAGCTGGTCGTCCCGATTTGGGATCCAAGGGAAAATCTTTGTGTTTATTTGTTTTATGTTTTATGCTCTCGCTATTGTTTATTTTCTGTTATAAGATTCGTGTGTAGATAATTTCTGTTCAAGGTTAAAACCTACACATCCCACATGTGGGGAAAGGATGAACCACGTTCCACCGACATGTCCATACACAGATGCCTGAATGCATCGCACACAGGAGATCTGCAAAAGAGTTGAACCACTCATCCTGCATATGTCATCATCAGTAGGGGAAGGTGAACCAGTGACCCTCCATACATGTATCCACAGTCATAGGGGAAAGTGAAGTATTCACCCTACACACATGTCAACCATCATGGGGTATCAAAGAGGAAGGTGAACCATTCACCCTAACACACAACGCACCACTAGGGAAAGGTGGACCTCACCCTATGGTCACTCATAGCTCCAAGAAGTACCCCCAAGCCCCCCAAGGATCCCACAACTCAATATCCAACTCAAGTGGGACCCACATAGGAGGGTCTGTCAACGACTCCAATTCTCTCACGGAAGGTTAAGAATTTGACCTTCCCTAGGGGCTTCGTGAGAATATTTGCGACCTGCTCATCAATCCCAATGTGATGGAGCCTTACTACTCCCTGTTGTACCATATCCCGGATAAAATGGTACCTGATATCAATATGCTTGGAGTAGTCATGGAACACAGGATTCTCAGAAAGACGAATCCCACTTTGGTTGTCACAGTAGATCACGGTGGTACCCAGCACATGCTCAAACAACTCACTAAAGAGCTTCCTCAACCAAACAGCTTCACAACAGGCCATACTTGCTACAATGTATTCAACCTCGGCAGTGCTCAAAGCAACCGATTTTTGCTTCCTCCTCATCTTGGATATCAAAGCAGAACCTAAAGAGAAGCAACATCCAAATGTGCTCTTATGATCCACCACACTATCAGCCCAATCAACATCAATATATCCATGGAGCCTCAAATTCCTGGCTATGTATCTCAATCCAAAGTTGATTGTGCCCCGGAGATATCTCAAAAGATTCTTGGCAGCAATCCAGTGTATGTGATGAGGTTCGACCATAAATTGACTCAACGTATTCAAAGCAAAGCATATGTCCGAACTGGGGTCAACCAAGAACATCAGGGCCCCCACGAGTTGACAATACTCGAAAGGATTTCCTAAATCGAGCCCAGCAGCACTTCCACATAGCTTCTTAAATTTGAGTTCCATCGGAGTAGTCACGGACTTGCAGTCCACCATCCCAAATCTTTCCAACAACTTCACAAAATATTTTCCCTGAGAAGGGAAAATCTCACCTGGCTTTTGCCAGACCTCCAAGCCAAGGAAGTAGTGCATCAACCCTAGGTCTTTCATCTTGAATTCAGAAGCCAACTCCCTCTTACATTGATGAATAAGGGGGTTTGCACCTGTCAGAAAAAGATCGTCCACATAGAGCACCAAAATGAGAGGCTTTTCATTATCAACCTTAAAGTAAATCCCAGCTTCATCAGATAGTTATTGATCCTCTCATACCAAGCCCTGGGGGCTTGCTTCAACCCAAAGAGGGATTTTTTCAACCTACATACCTTCGGGTTGTTCTACATAAACTTCTTCCTTAAACGAGCCATGTAAGAAAACAGTTTTGACATCCATTTGATGTAAATTCCATCCTTGTGAGGCAGAAAGGGCAATAATCGAACGGATGGTGGTATATCGAGCAACCGATGCAAATATCTCTCATCACAGTTTATACCTTCCTTTTGCGAGAAGCCTCGGGCAACGAACCTGACCTTGAACTTTCGGCACTCCCATCAGCTCCATGCTTGATTTTGTAAAGCCATTTTGAGGCGACAACAGACTTGTCCTTTGGTCTAGGGACCACATCCCATACATCATTCTTCATGATCGACTCATACCCTTCGTTCATTGCATCCTTCCAAACATGGTGCTTCACGGCTTCTTTGAATGTTACAAGCTAAAATTGAACAATGGTGCTCATAGCTACTAAGTAACCTTGGTACCTGTTCGGCTTCTTCCTTTCGGCAACTCCATTGAGCTCGAGAGTATATGCAGTAATGGTCTCCCTCTTATTGTCAGCTTTTCTAAAATAGTCATTGAACTCATTTGACTCATATTCGGTTCCATTTTTAGTCCTCAATACTTTGATATTCTTCCCTGTTTGATTTTCAACCAAGGCTTTGAAAGAGCGGAACCACTTTAACACTTCGTCCTTCTTCTTCAAGAAATAGATTCCAAGTTTTGCGAGAGAAGTCATCTACAAAAATAGCATAATACAAATATCCTCCCAAGGACATTATGAGAAACATACCAGATAAATCAGAATGAATCAAATGAAGAATGTCGATAGTCTTGCTATCACTTGAGAGGAATGGTCCCCTTGTATGTTTCCCTTCGGCACAACCCTCACAAACACCTTCATGATCAACTTTGAAATCAGGCATACCTGCAACCCTCTTCCTAGTTTCGGGAAGAGCTTTATAGTGAAGGTGAGCAAACCTCCAGCGCCATAATTCGGATTGAAGACTAATGTTGCATGTGATGGCTCCCAACGGACTTCCTCCAACCTCATAAAGAGTATCAACCCTGAATCCAAGAGTGAATGCTTCTTTGAAATTCCTTTTCCAAACACGTACCTTTCCATCAATGAATGCCACCTTGAATCTTTTGTCTTCTATTGCTGAAATAGATACCAAATTCTTCTTCAAGTCAGGTACATATAATACATCTTGTAGATGAAGGATTTGACCTTGATTTAAATGAAGAGTAACAGTCCCTATCCCTTTCATGGGATAGGAGGTATTCTCTCCAAGTATGATTTCCAAATTGGTTTCATTTTCAATCAAATGTGAGAGGGCCTCTTTGTACCCAGCGAAGTGCCTTGAGGCACCACTATCAATCAACCAATTATCCAAGGTGTCCGAAGGAGAGGCAGCAGAGAGGGCAGATATAAGAAGAAATTATTTTTGCTTGTTATCTACAACATTAGATTCATCATACCTGGAGTTTCTCGATCTCTTGGAAGGTTGACCATTTCCATATCGTGCAACGAGAGCATCTCTATTTCTTTTGTTATTGAACCTGTTATTCCTTTGATTTCCATTTCCCTTGAAATTGTTGTTGTAATCATCATCTCGTGGTGTATCCCTTTTATTGGGACACTCTCTAGCATAGTGGCCAAACCTATTACAATTGAAACATCTACCCTTTCTTCCTTCTTTGAATCCTGGTCTTCCTTGACCTCGATTCCTTGGACCAGCATTGTTCTTTCTTTTAGTATGAGAAGAGAATGCAGTAGGATCATTCCTATTTGCAGGCATGTCTCTCTCCATCATCCTTGTCTCTTCTTAAGTGCATCTAGTCAAGAATTCATCAAAATCTGGAATCATGTCATTGTTGAGGATAGCGGTATTGAATACATACCATGCTCGGAGAAGACCTCCAAGGGCAATAAGAGTGAGCTCCTGGTCGGCAATAACCTCTCCAATAGATAGAAAAAAAAAAAAATTTGATTTCGGTAATCCTCATGAAGTAGGATTGAATGGATTCTCCTCTATCCATCTTGATATCCTTCAGCTTGTTCTTGAGAAAGAGGATTTGATTTGTGTTGCTAGCCTTGAACATGCTAACCAACTTGTCATACATCTCCTTAGATGTGCCCAGCTCAAAGATGTAAGCAACCAAATGCTTTTGAATAGAATCCCTGATGATCTTCTTCGCTTTGACCTCTCCATTCTTGTACTTTATCTTAGTGGTAGCTAGTGCATTTGAAGGAGGCTCAACAATCTTTCCCTGCACATAATCCATGACTTCATTTTCTTCCAAAGTCAAGTCAAGAGACATCTTCCATGCATGATAATCATTCTTATCATTGAGCTTGTCCTCAAATTTGAAATGTGATGAGAAAGCCATTGACCCTTGTCCTTGTCCAACAAATCTCGGTGATTTCTCTTCTCCCTCTTGCTTGGGCTTTGTCTTCACCTGGGCTATGATAGCATGTTAATTTTAGATAACAATGGTATGTTTTATGCTTTAGAGCAATTTACTTCAAACTTTCTTACTAGCCCAATATTAATTTCCTGATTAGCAATCACATTAACTTGATAGTAAATGCAAATAGAACATAAACAGTAAGCAGAAGACAAGACAAGACAAGAGGACACAATGTTTGGCAAATGCCAGGGAAAATCACTAATGCGAGGAAAACCCTTTGATCAAATCTTTTTATTATTCTCCAAAAGTTCAACAAAGAGAGAGAGTACAATATACAAAATACACTTGCCCAATTACTGTCAAAATAGTCCAATCAAACAGTAGTCAACAGGATGCCCTAATCAGAAAGTCAACGTTGGTCAAACCAACAAAAACACTTCTCCAAATCAACTCGGTCAAACCCAATCAATGCGGCCTCCAAAGCCAGTCCAAGACAACCCAAACAGATCCAAAAATCACAGTCAAATTCGGTCAACACTGAGTCAACGTTGCGGTCAAAGGTGTTGCAGTCAACGCAGGTCAACCTGCTCCAATTTCCTCGATTTTCGTGCCAAAAGATATGGCCTAGGAAGAGCGAAGGAACTGCCTGAAAAATGCAGCAAAAATAGTAAATTTGACCCTTGGTCAACGTTGGTCAACGCTGTTGCAATTAGCCCAAAAACAGATTTGCGATTTTTGAAATATCTAGCCACCCTAACCACACATGCGAAGAAGAAGAGAAGTTGCTCCTTGTGTTGTATGACCCAATCAAGAGAGGAGAGAGAATGTGTTGAGTGATGATGTCCAAAATGAGGAAGAGGTCTCTCTTATTTAGACAATTCGTTGAGAGTGGAGACACATCCGTTAGAGCTTATGAGCCTACATTAGACTTCTGGTCGACCTTGACAATTTGCACATGTGTGAGAGACTAAATTCAAAATCTCACTTCAACTCATCCAAACAAGATGATCTTTACATCAATCTTGCACCTCTCGGAAAGAGGAATCCAACAAAAATATAATCTCCATCATATGAGTTGTCCAAGGTGAAGTTTGGCCCTAGTTTCCAATTTTAACAAACAAGGTGTTATTCGATCGAGTACATCACCATGTGGGTCACCCATCATCATTATGCCAAAGGATGGGGCTTGGTGGATGTGTGTTGATTACAAGGTGTTGAACATAATCACACTCAAGAACAAGTACCCCTTGCCCAAGATAGATCATCTGTTGGATTAGTTGCAGCAAGGGAAGTACTTCACCAAGTTGGACTTAAAGTATGGATATCACCAAGTTCGAGTCAAAGAAGAAGATATCTGGAAGACCACTTTCAAAACCAAGCAAGGGTTGTATGAGTGGTTGGTCATGTTAATCATCCTATGCAATCCACCAGCAACATTTATGAGGTTAATGAATGATATATTACGCGCTTTTATGGATTCATTTGTTATTGTCTATTTGGATCATATATTGGTATACAGTGCTACTTGGGAGGAGCACATCTCACATTTGACACAAGTATTGGTGACATTAAAGAAGTACCAACTGCTAGCAAATATTAAGAAGTGTGAACTTGCACAGTAGTCTTTGGTGTATCTAGGGTATGTGATAGGTGTAGGAGAGTTGAAGATAGATCCTGTAAAGATGAAGGCCATCATGAAATGCTCAATGCCTACTAATGTTTTTGAGGCTAGGAGTTTCGTTGGGGTAGCATAATACTTGAGGAAATTCATATTCTCGTTTTCAGCAGTAGTAGCGCGACTCCACGCCATAACAGCGAGTGGCAAGAGTTTCCAATGGGGAAAGGGTCAACAGTGGGCCTTTGAGGAGCTAAAGAAGAAGATCAATCAAGCATCAGTTTTGGCATTACCAAACTTGCAGCAGCCCTTCGGAGTGGAGACAGATGTGAGTGGGTATGCTATGGAAGCAGTCTTGATGCATGGAGGAAGGCTTGTATGCTACCATTCTAAAGTATTTCATGGGGCAGTTCTTAACTACCCTATGTATGACAAGGAGCTCTATGCCCTAGTGCAAGCTGTGAAAAAGTGGAAGCACTATCTAATGGGAAAGGAGACAATAATCCACACAGATCACCCACCATTACAGTACTTGCAGGCCTAGAGTAAGCTTAATAGACCAGACATTACAAGTGGATGGGATTTCTACAATAGTTTCATTTAGTGATCAAGTACAAGAAGGGTAGCACAAACAAGTTGGCTGAAATGCTTTCAAGGCCACCCACATCAAAGATCACGGCTTTAGGAACTTTGATGCACATGGAGCCATTCACCCATTATGCATACAGAGAGGCATATTCAAAGGATGATGACTTCAATGAGTTATTTCAGCAACTGCAGGGTCAGAGTCATGTGCATGATGACAATAGCACCATTGACTACCATCTCCAGGATGGGTTACTCTACAGATTGGATAAGCTATGTGTTCTAAAGGTGAGCGATTGCAACTAATTAGAGAGGCTCACACCTCCAAGGTTACAGGGCACTTTGGTGTAGGGAAGCAGTAGCCAACTTGCAGAGGTATGTGTATTGGCCTAAGATCCAAGAACAGGTAGTTAGGTTCATAAGAGGATGCATGCTTTGTTGTACCAACAAGCCTATTAACAGGAACTAGGTTTTATATCATCCCTTACCTGTACCCACTCGTCCCTGGGAAAGCATTTCCATGGACTTTGTGGGAGGTTTACCAACAACTAGAAAGGGACATGACTACCTATTTGTGATAGTTGACAGGTTCAACAAGATGTGTGTTCTAATTGTTAAAAAATGTAACTAGTGTCAGGCTTCATAATTGTATGAGGCATGATGTAATATATTTGTCAAAAGAAAGGAAAAAAAAATATTATAAAAAAAACTGACTTATTAAAGCATGGGTTTCATGCTTGGGTCAATGGTTTTTAGGTCAAAGCATCCATTGCAGGCTTCTATGGTTTATGTCAAGTGTCCTTGTGCATGTCTTAATGTAAAAAGACCCTTCTTGGGCTTTGTCAATCAAGAAAGAAATTTATTTTTATGTAAAATAGGTCATTTAGGCCTCCTCCACCAAGTCGGCCTCAACCTGGACAAGTCTGTGAAAATTCCTACACTGGAATCCCATTGCAACAACTGGTATTATTTCTCCTAATTGCTTATTAATTTAACAATTTATTTGCTACAACAAGTATCGAAATAAACACACTGAAACCTTCACAAATAAAATTTTGCGGAAAAATAAAACTTTGGAAGTTGAGAAATGCTAGCGCACACATACAATTTAACACAATTATTTTTGGACAAAAGTCCTCAGAAAAACCCAACTTGGAAAAAATGGTGCAACGGCGAGGGTTTTTATTAATATGCAGCAATGAAATGCTGAGTACAATTTGGATGCCTGAAACTGGCAATGCACAGAAAGAAAATCTGGGCAAAATTATTGAAGGGATTTTGCCTTCCTCCACAAGCAATCCCTGGCACAACTTGCCTTCAGAAAACTCGACCCTCTGACCCTCTGCGTTAGCCACTGCGCAGTTTGCTTGACGTCAAGCCTCAGGCTGGTCTTTGATGAAGTTTTTCTGCCTTCTGCTGCTGAGAAATTCCTCTCTCCAGCCCGCTGGAAATTTTCCCTGGCCTCTGGATCTAAGAACAAATTTCTCTCCAACAAATCAAACTACTCTCTCTTAAGCTATTGCGCAGAGCTCTGCGCTGCCTCACTGGGATAACTCAGCCCTCTTGCTGTTTCCTCTCCGAATCTGGAAAAACTCCTCCAGATCATTGTCCCTGCCCCTCACTCACTGCGTCGATCTCTGGCTCTCTCCAGCAACTAACAGCTGCTATTCAGAAATCGAACTGCTTAAGTGTTTCAAGAGTCTTTTCCAAGTGCCCATCAACTTCCTCTTATAATCCACTGTTGGAGCTCCAACGGCCAAGATTAAAACTTAATCAATGGCTAAGATCATCTTTAGATCGATCCGTGTGAGTTTCTAGATGATTCTCACCTTAACTTAATTAATATTGATTAATTAATCAGTTTTCCTAAGTTTAGAATTAGGAAACATGAAAAAATTGGTTAATAATCTAATTAAGTTACTTCTAGGTGGAATTTCCAGAAACGATTTATGGGTCTTGGAGATCTCGTGTATTCTATCCTCACCACAAAGTTTCCTGGCTAGAACACATCTGATGCTACAAAAACTAGCACTCCTTCTTAGCGAGGAATGTGCTCTAGTGTTGCACACCCTGTCACAACACCCCTGTCTTTGCATCATTTCTTGTCAGGCTGTTGATGTCTAGCTGTTGCTACCCACCAACTACTGCGCAACTCCGATATATGTTGCATTTGTGCTGGGGTTGACCCTGATGTCTTGTTGCCAACATTGCATCTGCATTGCAACTCTATTACTGCTGCTACTGCAACATCTGCAACTGAAAAACATCCAAAATATTGAATCATATGTGATCAGTATGATGCATCTGTCACCCAAGTCTCTGACTACTACTAACTACTGCAATATCCACTGAGGACTTTGCGTTGTTGCTAAATTTGCATTGTTGCCAACTCTGCACTGCGCTCCCCAGCATTTAACTGCTACTAGTCTCTGCAATTGTCACTCTAGTATCTAACTGCATCTACTGCCAATGATCCATCCTGCTACTGAATACTTTGCGCCCTCGTAGCCAGGTATTGATCCATGAGGTGGACTCCTCAAGGACCCTGCCCAACTTTGTAGCTCTTTAGGGCTACAACTTCAAATCACCCCACCTCACTCCTGGTGGTATATGGGCAATCATAGCGAAGTCTTCCTCCAACCTGGAGGAAAGCTTGTTGATCTCTGTTGAAGGTGCCTGCTAGTCCTGCTTCTCCTCCTTGTCCTTCTTTCTAAGAGGACACTGGGTATTGTAGTGATCGAGCTCACCACACCTGAAGCACTTGACCTTTGACAAGTTCTTCTTCTTTCTCTGCACCCCCTGCCCCAGATTGGGACCCTTAGATGTGAGGGACACATTCTCCTCTTCCTTCACCATCTTTGATCTGTTGCTGCTGCTGCCACTGATGGAGCTCTTTAGAAGAGCACACCTCAATTCTTCCTGCTGCAAGTCAACCCACATCCTATCCCACTATGGTAGCTTGTCTCTGCCCAATATGCTTTGGACAAAGACCTGCCAGTCCTCTGAGACATTGTTGAGTGCCAATCTCACTAGCTCCGTGGGTTGAGGCGCTGCCCCAACAGTTGACAACTAGTCTCGGACCTCTTGAATCCTGGTAAGGTAGGGGTCTATGCCTTCCCCTTTTTGCATTTGGATGCATCTCAGCTTCTCCTCTAGGTAAATCTTTCGCTGCTCGGAAGTACCCTAGTATAACATAGAGAGAGCATCCCACATCGCTTTGGTCGTTTCCTTGGCCGCTATGTGTGAGACAAAATGATCCCAAACTCCATCAAGGATCAACCGCTTCACCCGCGCCATCTCCTTCCTATATTCCTTCAGCTGATATGCATCTTGAGGAACTGCCACTACATTATCAATGTAGGCTTTCAGGCCATATTCATCTAGAAGGAAGGACATCCTAGCCTTCCAAATGACGTAGTTGGAAGCTCCATCCAACCTATCCTAATCACAAAGCCCTACAGTGGCCATACCTGAAAACTATCGAAAA
Organism: Pinus albicaulis; assembly: GCA_034641835.2. Taxonomy (NCBI): domain Eukaryota; kingdom Viridiplantae; phylum Streptophyta; class Pinopsida; order Pinales; family Pinaceae; genus Pinus; species Pinus albicaulis. The sequence goes on from CM076577.1 coordinate 1,103,100,226, forward strand.
CTCCCTCTTTCTTTCTGCTTGGTTGCAGCTATGCTACTCGCACTCCCTTTTGGAGTGAGAAGGTCTGCTCACAACTACTGCCAATCTGAAAGGAAAAATCGAATTTCTTGAGACTAGAAGTTCCCTAAGGAAAATTTTCCCTCAAATGTGTGTGCTCTTCTCTCTTCCACCCGACGTTGGCTTTGCCCTAGCAAGCTGCTGCAAAAACCCTCTGCGTCCAACTAGAGATCTGCCCAACGAAAAATCTGAGCTGCTCCCTCTTCCTCTGGGATCACTCAATCTAGAAAATCAATTTTTTTTGCTTCGAAAAATCGAGTTTCCTCAAGTAACTCGGCCTCCTGGAAAAAGATTGTGTTGCCCCTGGGAAGTTCGACCTCCTGCTCTCACTGAGCAGTGAATTCCTTCTTTTCACTTCTAAGCTCTCTAGTTGATCAATTGCGCTCTGATACCATGTGAAAATTCTTACATCGGAATCCTATCGCAGCAATGAGTGTTATTTCTCCTAATTGTTAATTAATTTAACAATTTATTTGCTACAACAAATATCGAAACAAACACACTGCAACCTTCACAAATAAAATTATGCAGAAAAATAAAACGTTGTAAGCTAAGAAATGCTAGCACACACACATAAAATTTAACACAATTATTTTTGGACAAAAGTCCCCGGAAAAAGCTCAACTTGGGAAAACCGGTTCAGCAATGAGGGTTTTTATTATTATGCAACAGTAAAATTTTGAGTACAATATGGATGCCTGAAACTGGTAATCCACGGCAAGAAAATATGGGAAAAATTATTGAAGGGAATTTCCCTTCCGCCGCAGGCAATCCCTGGCACAACTTGCCTTTAGAAAACTCGTCCCTCTGACCCTCTGCGTCAGCCTTTGCGCTGCACTGCGCAGTCTACGTGACGTCAAGCCTCTAACTGGTTTCTGATGAAGTCGTTATGCCTTTCGCTGTTGAGAAATTCGTCTCTCTGACCCTCTGGAACTTCTGCCCAACCTTTGGATCTGAGAACGAATTTCTCTCAAGCAAATCAAAAACCTCTCTTTGAAGCTACTGCCCAGAGTTCTGCGCTGCCTCACTGCGAAAACTCGACCCTCTTGTTGTTGCCTCTCCGAATCTGGAAAACTTCCTCCGGATCACTGTCCCTGCCCTAACTCACTGCTTCGACCTCTAGCTCTCTCCGGCAATTGACTATTGCTACTCCGGAAATCGAACTGCTCAAGTGTCTCAAGTGTTTTCTCCAAGTGCCCATCGACTTCCTCTTATAATCCACTATTGGAGCTCCAACGGCCAAGATTAAAACTTAATCGATGGCTAGGATCATCTTTGGATCGATCCCTGTGAGTTTCTTAATGATTCTCACCTTGACTTAATTAATAATGATTAATTAACCAGTTTTCCTAAGTTTAGACTTAAGAAATATTAAAAAATTGGTTAATAATCTAATTAAGTCACTTATAGGCGGAATTTTCAGAAACAGTTTATGGGTCTTGGAGATCTCATGTATTCTAGCCTCTCCACAAAGTTTCATGGCTAGAACACATCTGATGCTACAAAAAAATAACAAATTCGGCCTATTTAGGGAGGCAAAAACCACTATAAAAGGGCAGCAACTCAATTCATTTGGACATCATCCACAACAAGTTCGATTTGCAATTGTTGGAGGCAGAAAAAGGGTGCAAAATTCAAGGAAGAAGAAGGAAACCCTGGAAAAGTTGAAGGAAGCCTTTGTCAAGTATAAGAAGCTGATTTTTCTCTCTCTTGGTCTCACACGTGTGAAGTTGTTAGGTTGTTGGAAGAGCCGAAATTGCAGTGCTGTAGCTAGGCCAAAATTCGGGAGTTGTTGGGGGGCGAAATTTTGGGTTGTTGCTAGGTTGTAGGTGTTGGACAAGAAGAGACTATTGAAGGTTGTTGAATCATATTGGAAGGTTGACTTTTGGAGGAGGAAGGTCTTTTGGTCAAGTCTAAGGTCTTGGTCTATCTCAATTTGATTAGTGGAAGAGTTTGACTAGGTTTTCCCCTAGAGAGGGGTTTTAGCCCTGGGTGAGTGCCTATATCTTGTGTCCTTGATCTTCATGTTTTGATTTGATGATTGTTTGATGACAAGAACATAAAAAAGATAATAAGAATACAAGAATAACACAAGTAATTATCAACATAAGAAATTTTTTCTGCCTTTCTGATTTTCTAACATGGTATCAGAGCTAAGATGAAGAAGGAAGAAAACGACAGCTTGAAGATCTATTGAAGAAAAGGGGATCAAAGGAAGGTCATTAAGGAAAAGGATTATATAAGAAGAGAAGTCTACTCTCTATACAGACTATGTCAACTACAATGAAGGTAGAAAACAAGTCAGAAGGAGCCTCCAATTACAAGGCATGGAAAAAGAGGATAGACCTTATCCTTGCTAAGCATAAAGTTTTGGATCTTGTTCAAGGAAAAGTCAAGAAACCTACAAATGATGCAGGAAAGGAGAAGTTCAGAGAAACTGAAATCTTGGCCATTAATCTGATATAAAGGACAACCTAATCCCATACATATCCAACATAGACTCTGCTCAATAAATGTCTACCAACATATTGGAGCTCTTTTGCATCAGGAATTAGCAATTAGAAGGATACTCCAACTTTTGAACAAATGAGGAATGCATGCAGTCAAGAAGAAGCCTGGATATCATTAGTAAACAACAAGGAAGAGGATGAAGAAGACAACATATCTAATGCCTATTTTGTTCATCACAAGAAGAAGGGAACATTCAAGAAGTTCAAAGGACCAAAGAAGAAGGTTGATCTATCAAAGATTGAGTGCTACAATTGTCACAAAATGGGACATTACAAAATTCAATGTCCTGAAAATCCAAGGAACAAAAAGAGAGGTTGAGAACAAGCAGATGTTACTGATGAAGCCCCAACTAAGAAGAACAAGGTTGAAGAATTGGAAGTCAGAGACTTATACTATTAAGTCCTCCCTTACATATCCTTCTTAGTCTTCTATTTTATGTTTTGTAATGTTTTCCTTTATGTTTCGATTTCTAGAGATTGTAGGTCTAATATATTACTTTTTGGATTATTTATATCCCTCAAAGGACTAAATTAAGAGGGAGCCTCCACCATTTTACCGAAAAATAAGTATCTTGTTCCTTGTTTCCTCTTTTATGTTTGGTTTCCTCCTCATATCAAGATTGTTGAGATTTTGTGTATTTGGGGTGGCATCAGTTGTGCTCTAGCTCCCAAATTTTGTGGAGGGACTAGAGTACACTTGATCTACAAGACCCATAAATGGATTTGAGAAAATTCAGTTGGTGTTCAAGTTATTCAAATAATTAATTATTTTTAATGGATTTCCTAAACTTAGGAAAATAAAATAATTAAAGTGAATTAATTAACACGTGTTGAAATTGTCTGAAATCACATGAATCAAGCAATCTTTTAATCTAGTCGTTGATGGATGATTTAATCTCGGTCGTTGAAGGGTTCAACGAAAACGTATAAGAGAAAGGCTTGAGGGTCAGTTGAAGACACACATTTTTGGTAGAACTGAGGAATAGATCTGGAATTCTAGGGCGGGTTTGCTAAGAACTTTTGGAGGAATTTCCTGCAGTGAGGGGTAGTATTGGTTGAGGGAATGATCTGATTCCAAGAGCCAAGAGCCAGTAAGAGGCAGAGGAGCAGCAACAAGGACAACGCAGAGAAGCAGAGCAGTAGCTATGCAGGTATTGCGCAACCGCTACGCAGGACAGCGCAGAGGCACTGGGAGGCTTCAGAAATCACGTGAGGGTCTTTTAGGGCCAACATTAGGCTCTGGGACCCTTCCAGGGGTGACGTAGTCCCTTCTGGTGCAGCGTAGTGGCATTTGAGGCTAGCAGGGTTAACGTTGGGGCTTAAGGGGCAGCGCTGAGGGTTTCTAGGGTCAGATCCGGGCTGAGTGTTGTAAACCCCATTTGAGGGTGTGGATCAGTTAGGTATTTGGCACTAGATCTTCAGGTTGGCTGCTGATTAAATATCTTTTACTCTCTGTCGGGTTTTCCAGATTTGGAACCCAGATTTACTGTACTCAGAACTACTTAATAATAAACCCTCATATTTGTTGCACCGGTTTCCTGCTTTGGGTTTTTCCAAGGATTTATGTCCAAAAATCCATGTGTCACTTTGTTGCATGAGTGTATTATTCAGTAAATGATCTACATGTGTAGGTTGTAGTTGTGTTTACTTTCGATATTTTCTGAATCTAATTTTTGGAAATAACTTGTATTAATTAAATCAAGTAGAAGAAAAATAGACCAATACACTGCAGTAGAATTTTCACATGGTATCAAAGCAATAGAAGATCAAGTTGAATCTCCAACAATCAGCTGAAGAAATATTTTTTCTGCAGGGTGGCAGACGAAGCAGCAAATCCGGAAAGGGCATCTTGACAGCAGAGTAAAGCAAATCCAGGAGACAACACTGAAGCTGCAAAAGGCCTCTAGGCTTACGCACACCCTTCCCATGGCAGTGTAAGAACTGCGTCACCCAGTCTAGGGTTACGCAGTCCACTTTTGAGCAGCGCTGGGACTGCGTTGGGCCAACCAGGAAGACGCAGTCCAGTCACTTCTCCTGTTGCAGAAAAATTTTGCCAAGATCCGAAAGCATTGCTTCAGATCTTGTGATATTCCCTTTCTTGATCCGGTCAAAGTGGATGGAATCGATCCATGGTATTAGCTTGGTATTTTCCCATGGTATCGGCCCATGGTATTTGTTGTCAGTTTTCGAGAAAAACAATAAAATAAGGTCCATCAAGCCTATCAAAGGGGATAGAAGCTAGGCATTTAGAATCATTCTGGTATTAGCTATCTTATTGTGTTTGGGTTGAGAACTTCGCCTAGCCAGTTCTAGCATTGATCCCGGGACGAAAACCCCGTGGTGAATTTGTCTGGTGGATCCATCCAGGGTCCATGATTGTGCTTCAGTATTGGTTTTCTGTTTTAATGAGCGGTCGAACATGCCATTGCAAAGGCTCAGATATTTTTGGTGTGGGCATGTATCTTTGTTTTCAATTAATAATATAAATAAAAGGTTGCATTTCCAGATCCCGTCTATGTTCATGGTTTTTACTGAATGACTTTTTATTGAGAACACTAGAATGTGCTAGATCTGACTAAATTATTAAGGTTTGGGATCTTACAGTGGTATCAGAGTTGTGCATCCTGCCAGCCTTAGGGTTTTATGCAAGGAACTTCGGTGAAATTTATTTTTCACCCTAGGCAGCATTTCTCACTTCGGTGATATTTATCACCCTAGTTCAATTTTATTTTCAATAAATTATTTTAGAAGTGATTCACCTCAGTTGAATGGTTTTTAGATTGTATCTGGGCTTGTTGATCTGTTTTTCAACTAGGTAAATAAGTTCCAGGGTTGTAAAAGTTGAAGTCGTTGCACTTTTTTTTGCTTGGGAGAGGGGCGAGCGAGGGTATCTCTGATAAGTGTGGCTAACACAATTGTTCACCGTACCACACCCACAATTGCATATCGTAAAAGAGGAACACATATATATAGCTATCAGAGGATGAGGGTTCGTGTACTTTCTGAAGTATCATAATCTGAAAAGTATCCTGCTGCCGAAAACCCCAATAGTGCAGAGGGATCTCCAAAAAGATTCAAGAATGCCCTAGTATTGGTTAACCTGTGGCCACGATTAAACTTCCCTACACTATGTCACAACAAGGGCACCAATGAAGAGAGCACTCTTAGAAGAGTCGCATAGTCATTACATAAGGCAGAGTTGCTGAACAAAAGCCGCGACCGAGAGACTGGACGTGGGATCTAAAATCTTGAGGATTCTTACAATTAATTGGATTCGTCGGATCGAGAGTATCAAATTGAAGCACCAAGACCGTCGCTATCACGTTGCAAGGTCGGGTTGCCATTTGCAGTGATACATTGGGTCACTCCACTTATTGGCCACGCAAGGGAGCCATACAGAGAGGACGTGGAATTATTTTGGGAGCGCACTAATTAGACGGAAGGGCCATTGTTAGCGGATTCTACTTAACAGGCTCATTGGGTTGCATAGGTAGAAGGAGCATTCATGGAACGCCGATGGTAGAGACCGAGAGGCCACAGGCACAGAGCTCCAAAGTCGTGGAAACTTGCCGAGGGCGCATCATCTCGTTGTAGGAGGAGGTATAATTGTCGAAATTTGTCCAAATTACCATTAGATCTGGAGCTTGAAGAAGGGACGAATTGCATAGGGTTTTATGATCAAGGGCCGAGTTCAATCCCAAGGGAGGTTGAAATTTATTCTTCAAGTCCAAATCACACTCTGGAGAATTGAAAGATCACGACATCTGAAGAGCCGCTGGCAGAAGCTACCGTGAAGGGACGAGCGACAGGCTCGTTGTTTCCTAAGCTGATGTGGAGAAAGGCAGAGAGCTCGTGGTTGACTTTTGCCAACAATTGCAGCAACGGGCCTCCCATCGAGCCGAGGTGTGAGCAGTGTTGATCGTTGGGGGAAACATAGGTGTATGAAGGCGCTCCTCCAAGACGTTGTAGGCCATTTAGATGCCACATTGCAAGGGGAAACCAACCATACTATCGTGCATAGAGCCAAGGCCAACAAGCCAAATTCCTATGCGCAAAATGCAAGGTGACGACGTGTTCTATGGTTTGAAGCGGCGATTTTGAGGGCCAAAGCCATCGCATCAGCATTACGGAGGGCGGAGGACCTAGCAGACACATTCCACAACGCCGAAAGGCGCCCTCCACGGATCTGCAGACCCAAGTCGTAGACCAAGAGGCCAACCACCGATTCGAATTGAGGCTAGGACCCCAGGAGCGCATCATCTCATCATTACAGTGGACGGGTATCTCGTAAAGGATCATTTCATTGGGTTTTAAAGTTTCAAAGAGGTTGGAGATTACAGTGAGAAGTAATGAAGGCGGACTCTAAATCTGCAACTTAATATTTGTTGAGAGATTATGTTGTTGGAATCATCTGTCCAGTAGAACATAGGAGGTAGGATTAGAACATAGGAGGGAGTCACAAAAATAATTTCGATGGTTCCTGTGTATCGACATTAATGCTACAGTTATATTTCCATAAGAGAGTAAATATAATTAATCGAAGTTGCTGAGAAGAATCTCGAGAAAAAGATTGAGTTGTGGACTGAGGGTCTACAAGCAAATAAGAAATGGAGATGTGGTCCAATGGGAAACCCTTAGTGCGCTGATGCGCTAACAGATCAAGGTATAGGTTTTCTACAGCGAGGTTGTGGTTCAGACGCAGGAACTATACGTTAGGGTTTTCCTTGAATTTAATAAAAAAAAAAGGATATTATTGGAAGACATAAGTTAAGGGAAAATCATTTATAAGTCTGTGGGTTAAATTTGTGAAAATATTTGAAGGCATGATTGACAAAATCTTCCTATGAAGAATTAATATATTCCTGTTTGGGTATGAGAGAAGATGGACCGTCTTGAAGAAATTTTGGAAAACAACCGGAAAATCCTTGATAAATTAGTGAGGATATATGGTCCTTTAAGCAACCATACCTCCATAAACCAAAATGATATTCAAAGCAGGAGACCATTTTCAAAAAGGGTCCATGTCATTCTACAACAAAAGCAACCATGGGAGGTGAAGGAAGGACAAAGAAGAGGATCTAAGCTCTTCGCTCTTGGCTTTGAATTGCAACAAACAAAATAAGTCATAGACCTTCATAAGTTGGAGGAATTAGACACATGTATGCCTAAGGTGGGACAATCAGAGTGGAAGAAACTCAGCTGGGCTTTGAAGCCAACCATGCTTGCATTAATACAACCTAGACTTTGGGAACATCCTGATGAAGAAGTCAGGATCACAGTGGCTTCTTGTCTAAGCAGGGTCATATCTCTAACATCACCATTACTGCCCTACAATAATGATCTCATGGCATATATACTGCAACTGATAGTTGAAGCCCTTAAGGGATTGAATAACGTCATGCTTCCTGTCTTTCAGAAGCAGTGAAGAATCTTAAAACTCATGGCAAAGTTCAACTTTGGCACATTCATGTTGAATCTGGAATGCGACGAGTTGATATTTCAATTGCTCCAAAACTTTTACACCAGTATTACATCAACTCATTCAAACCATGTCAAAGAAAGCATGCAAAAGATTGTGTCTTTGTTCTTAAAAGGAGACGCTGACATCTGCAAGATACTAAGATCCAAATCGCTGACCATTTGGAGGAAGGAATTAAAGGTAGCAACAGTCGCCTATGATCTCGTCGAGAAGTTGGTCAGGCAAAACATAAAGTTGCTCAGAAAGGTACTGACTAGGAAGGAATTGAGAAGGATTGATGGAGAAAGCAAGATCAAAATCTGCAGCAAGAATGAACTAAGGAGGAGAGGACTATGTTTTATCTGCAAGGGACATTGGGCCCTTAACCATTCCTATCTAGGTGATAAGGAGGCAACGAATACAGAACAAGAGGAGATTCCTTCAGATCATGGGGAGTCTTCTGTAGTTGGGTCTATTAGTCTTCAAGATGGCGAGCAACAATGTGAGATTATTTAGGGAGGCTTGCAGGATGACAAGCATTTGGAATTGCATAAGGAAATTCTACCTAATGATATTGATGATGTAGACTCCTATACAACTGAGTTCGTAGATCCCAGGGGAATATCCATAAAGAATATGAACATTCAAGTATAGATAACATTCCACCATTGCATCTATGTTCGACAGTGGAAAGGGATGAACATATTGTCTCCAGAGATGGAGACCAGGGAGATTTGAGTGGGGAGCCAACCATAGTGAACCAGCATGATGAGTATGGTCATGAGGAGCAACATGACAAACATAATGTGCAAAATGAACCATTCCTAAAGAGTTGTTCAAAGGCTCAAGTTGAAGCTGTGGTCGTGGGGCATCCGGTGCAGTCAAATATAGAGACATTCAGCAGGGCACTAGAATTGCCAGTGACAAACTTTTGAGAAAGGATCATGCATTTCAAGACAGATCTTATGTTGTTGAAGCAAAGAGTTTGGACAGTCTGAGACACTGTCTTACAGGAGAACAAAAAAATTGAGGAACTCATAGGGTTATGTGTCAAATCATCGTCCAAGCTGTCTAATATTGAGGAACAACTCAAGTCCCTCACAAGGCCGCCTGAGGAGTACAACTGGGAGTGCCATAGCAGCGCTCTACAAGAATACATAGATAAGGCTTGTGACACCAACAACCCACCTTTATACATTGGGAAGAGCAGGTCAGAGTTCTCCAAATGCATCATGTTGGGTAACCAAGCAAAGCAACATGAATTGAGCATCGAACAACATCAACATAGTAGATTTGCAGATATTCATCCTTCCCCAACTATGGATTGGCGAGAGATTATGAGTTGGTATTCTATTGATGGGTTGATTCTTGAGAGGATACTCATAGCCAAAGGCATATTACAGCTTGGGCCCTTTGGCGCAGGCAGTGATGGAGGGCTAAAATGGTACCATAACCCACAGGTCCCAGGATTTAGGTGGCATTAGGATCCAGGAGAATCCATTGGGGGCAAGATTCGCCAAAGGATTGTTTGGGATCTAGGTAAATCTATCGAGGGAAGGGTTGGTCAAAGGATTGTTTGGGATCGAGGTATCGAAGGATCCATTCAGGATCATTCAACATGGAGGGATGGAACAGTGCATCAGGTTGTATGGGATCCTGGTATTAATGTACAAATGCTTCTATTGTGGATAAAAGTGGATCGCTTGAGGACAAGCAATCTTTGGGTGGGAGATTTGTGATATTCCCTTTCTTGATCCGGTCAAAGTGGATGGAATTGGTCCATGGTATTACCATGGTATCGGCCCATGGTATTTGTTGTCAGTTTTCGAGGAAAATAATAAAATAAGGTCCATCAAGCCTATAAAAGGGGATAAAAGCTAGGCATTTATAATCATTTTGGTATTATCTATCTTATTGTGTTTGGGTTGAGAACTTGGCCTAGCCAGTTCTAGCATTGATCCCGAGACGAAAACCCCGTGGTGAATTTGTCTGGTGGATCCATCCAGGGTCCATGATTGTGCTTCAGTATTGGTTTTCTGTTTTAATGAGCAGCCGAGCATGCCACTGCAAAGGCTTATATATTTTTGGTGTGGGCATGTATCTTTGTTTTCAGTTAATAATATAAATAAAAGTCTGCATTTCCAGGTCCTGTCTATGTTCATGGTTTTTACTGAATGACTTTTTATTAAGAACACTAGAATGTGCTAGATCTGACTAAATTATTAAGGTTTGGGATCTTACAGATCTTCAGCAGTGCCGGTGGGGTAGAGATTCTACGGGTGCAAAATTGTGCCTAGCTAAGGCAACAAAGGCGGGAGGAAGACTGTTACTCAGCAAATCTGAGCCAAACAGATCTAAGATTCGATCAAGAGGATCAGAGAGTACTGTCCATTTGAGTTTTGGTGGAAGATTTCCAGGAGGGAAGTCAGTTTTCAGCAGAAGCAGCTACTAGAGGGTTTTTAGTCACCAAGAAACCCAGATCCAGAGGGAGAAGTATTGTTTCTTTCAGATCTGAGCAAAGATGGCTCGATATGGACTGAGAGATCAAGATAAAATGGATGGCATGTCCAACTATGTTATCTGGAAGGCCAGAATCCTCTCAGTTCTTGATGAGTATGGTCTCAAAAATCATGCAGAGAAAACTCTTGTTGTACCAACCGATGCAAATCCACTCAAGAAGTATGAAGAAATCCAAGCGTGGACTAAGCGTTTGATCATAGACGGAGTAAAGGATCACACGATTCCTCATATTGTTGGTAAGAATACAGCAAATGACATGTGGTCAGCCTTGGAGACAATGTACCAAGGAGGCTCTATGCAAAGAAGAATGCTTCTTGAGAATCAGATGTGGATGTTCCAAATGATGAAGGGTGAAGAGATAGATCCATTCCTCTTCAAACTTCAAGCTATCCGAGACCAGTTGATTGGCATGGATGCTAATCCAGATGAAGGGCTCCTAGTGAGGACGGCCTTGAATGTTGTCTTTGAAGAATGGGAAACGTTTGTCTAGAGTATTCAGGGAAGGGCAGCGTTACCATCATGGGTAGATAAGTGGGCTATTCTCCGCCAAGAGGAGATCAGGAGGATCACCAAGAAGCAGTTTATCAGTGGAGGAAGCGGATCAGCCAAAGTGAAGAAAGAAGAGGAGGAGGATGCAGCCCTTGCATCAAGGGAAAAGAAGCAAGGGAAGAAGAAAAAGGACCTATCCAAGGTCCGGTGCTTTAACTATGGTGATCTTGGTCATTTCGCCAGTAGTTGTCCTAAGAAGAAGGACAAAGGAGCTTCTGATTCCAAGGTTGCAACAGCAAATGACGATGGCTTTGATGATGATGCAGCCATGAGTGCTCATGCACCTTAAGAGAAGAGGTGGGGTGACATGGATCTGTAGAGCATCTACAGATAGTGGCGGGATCCTTGAGTCAGCCCTACTCTTGGATCACATACGAGCTACGGGAGCCTGAAGACGGTAGCGGGATGAGTCGGAGGTGGTTGATGGCCACATTGAAGTAGAAGAGGGAGTTGAAGAGCTGATGAGGGAGCAGTGTAATGAAGAGGTAGCAGCAGCATGAAGGCATCAACATAAAGAGGCTAATGGGACTTCAGCAGCGCAAAGAAGCTGGGCTCATGTAGTGCAGTGTTGTAGCATGACAGTGTCTCCAAGAGGACAGCGTAAATCAACATCCAGGGAGCTTCAGTGGTGGAGGGAAACTTGACTTGTCTGTGAAACAGTTGGGCAAAGTCTTTCAGTTGCTTACTTCTCAGCAAGTGAGTTGCAGTGCAGCAGTTAGCAGTGGCAATGCTATGGGCAGCATTATGCAGCAATTTGAGAGGGAGTTGCAGTACAGATGTGGCAGTGGCATGGATAGCAGTACAAAGAGCAGCAGTGTAGTAGATGGAGGGCAGCAGGCCCAGCATCAACAGCACAGATCCAGTACTCAAGATCTTGTGATGCATGGTGTGATGTATTGCTAGAGCACACTCCTGATGCTAAGAGGGAGTGTTGAAATTTTGTGTATTTAGGGTGTTAGCCATCGGTAAATTTTGTTTCATCAAATGATGGCTAAAACAAGTCCTGTAGTCTGCAAGAAACAAACTTCCTGCAAAAAATTGTGACTTCTTGCAGCCTCTTTGTGCCCCTTGTCTGAAAAGTCCTTTTCCATGATATCTTTACTTAAAATCCACCAAAAAAACCTGTTATTCCCAAAGAAAAGATTGTTTCCTAAAGGTCCCTTTTACATCATTTCACCCCCCATATCACTCATTTTTCCCTTTCACCTTATCCTCATTTCTTTCTAAAAACCCTTTTTCCCCCCTTTCCATTTACCCTCCATTCCCCTCAAAAAATTGTTTCCTAAAGGTCCCTTTTACATCATTTCACCCCCCATATCACTCATTTTTCCCTTTCACCTTATCCTCATTTCTTTCTAAAAACCCTTTTTCCCCCCTTTCCATTTACCCTCCATTCCCCTCAAAAAACCTTCAAAATCCCTTTTTAAATCTATAAATCCTTTTAATGGTTTAAAACCCTTCCTTTTTTACTCTATCGGAACTGGAAAAACCCAAAAAAAATCCATTGAAAACCTGAAAAACCCACTTATTTTGTTTTTTGTTAAAACACACAGGCCTTAAGCCCCTTTGGGTTTGAGCCCCAGCCCCTTCCACCATATAACCTATGCCCGCGACCAAGCGCTAGCCCCATCGCATCGAGCATTCTCATCGCATCGGCATTTCCACTAAAAGCCCGCATTTTCTTTATAAACCTTCCCCCACCAATGCGATAAGCCCTCCCCTCCTCCGCCCCTGGTCACCTTTCCCCTCCAAATGACCATTGCCCAGCGCTAAGTCCTTAACCCCCCAGCCCTTCTTTTCTCAGCCCCCAGTTCTGTATTCTCACATAAAACTGTGCCTTTTTCCTAACCCCTTAAGCCCCCGCCTTTCCCTTCCTCCCTTTTCCTCTTTTCCCTCATCCCCGCCTTGTCACTTTACAAAGTAATCCCAACAGTTGATATTTAAAGATCAACGGATATCATGCCTCTTCTCCCATCCTTTGATCACCCGCCCCCTACCTATTCCTCCATCCTCCACATCAAATCCACACCGTAGATCTTATAGATCTAACGGTTCTCATCAAACCCGACGACCCAACTTGCCGGGGCCTACCATCCACTGCATAAAGCGCCCATCCAATCACAAGCTGCCACCTGTCTCCCACCAAAGCTCTCGCTCGCGCACCTTTCCTATCGCACCCGATCCACACCGTCAGATCTCTTCCCCCTCATCCGACGGTTGTCATCGCATATCACGCGATTTCGCTGTCTGGAGTTTAACACTCCAAAATCACGCAATACCGGTGGTATTGAAAAGGCCACGCAGCGCGATACAATTGGATCGCGTTCCCTTCGGGCAAAACCATTTACAACCCGAGGGTCGCGCGAAAACCACCCATGGTATTTTGAAAACCACTTTTGTCCATTTCGCGCCAAAGTCATTTTTAAACCAGGTTTTTGCGTGTTTTCTCCATAGAGCCTCTTCCACCTGCATTTTTTCTCTTCACTGCTCTTTCTGCTTCCGCTCAACCTCTGTAAAGCAGCTTGGCCAACGCAAGCAGGGTTTTATTAACGTTTTGTTTGTCTTATGCAGGTTTGATGGCATTTTAAAGGTAAAAACCCTTCCCATTGTCTATGAAGGGGCAGGGTCAAAGATCACCACCTGTTAAAGACCAAAACACGAAGAAAAAGAGCTGCCAGGCTTCGTTTCACGGTTAATCAGTGCTTTATGAGCACTGTTTATACTATCAAACCCTCAGCGCACCCAAAAGAAACCCTGCACACAAAAAAACAAAGAAGAATCAATGAAGTAAGGTTAAAAGCCAAAGGAACAGAGGGTAAAGGTTAAAGAACGAAAGATTGAAGCAATTCTGGTGTCCGAGATGAAGAGTTAAAGGATTAAAGGTTTAATCTTACAGTTTGAGGGCTTATACACAGTATACTGGGTTAAATATCAAAAGCCAAAGAATAAGAGCTTAGCCCTACAACGAAGACCAAAAGCCAACAGAAAGGGATATATGACAGTGAAAACAGTCAGCAAAAGCACAATTGAAGACCGGAGTAGGATGAAAAGGCATAATCAGCCTTAAAACACAAAATCACAATTAAATTAGTGTTTTAAGGCATTAAGACAGATGTATCAGTAAAGGGAGCCTCCGAATGCCACATCATAGAGGCTATAACTCCTCAAAATACCACCTGCCAGCTAATTTCATCTAAAAGAGTGCATATTAATTGCACAGTCAGGGATATTTTTAAAGACAGCTCAAAATTAACTATCAACCTACCAAAAACCCCCAAAGTCAACAAAAGTGACTAAACGTGATGAAATTTAATGTGAAGTTGATTAAAACAGAGATGAGCATTCGAAATCTTCTCCCTTAGGCCTCCCAAAGATCAATAAACCATTACTCTATATTAATTGAACAAATGAACCCTTCTTACACTCCACCTCCTCATTCTTCTATAAATACTTCTGTAGAAAACAGTATAGAAGTTGGTTTGTGGATACTCATCAAGTGTAAATAGCTATTGAGGCTACTGAAGCTCTGTTTTGTAATTGAAGATACATAGGCTGAGATGAGAAGTCTGACGCTGTAAAGACCCACTGGACTTGAAGATTGTAACTGGTTTGAACATCAAATACAAGCTGATTTATGGGATCCTGGTTTATGTCAATGGTGATGTGTTTCTCATTGTAATTGTTATTTTCTTTATGTTTTCATTTTGTCCACTTTTCTCTGATAAAGAACAGCAAATATAGATTAGGATTTACTTCTAAAGTACCCTAAATCTTATTGATAAGTCTTTATCCTTTATGTTTTCTTCTAATGGTTTATTTGAGGGTAATTCAATAGAGTATAACCAGTGAAGTGTTGGTAAGCCCATCTTTCCTGAGTACAACTTGAGATATTGTCTTTGAATGTTCTTGGAAAGTCTACTTATTAAAGTTGAGCTAGAGAAGTTTATGGTTAGCCCTGTCCTCTAGTTTATCTCCAACAGTTGCTTTGAAAAGTTCCCTTAAGAGTATGTTGAAAGCAGGCTAGTTTAAAAGTACTTACCTAATCTTAGACTACTTTTTATGTTTATCATGAATGTTTTCCTTTGAGAATATGCTGAAAGCAAGCTAAGTTAAAAGTTTTTACTTGATCTTAAGTTATTCTTTGTTTTTAAAGGTTTTCTCTTGAAAGTATATCAAAAGCAGGCTAGTTTAAAAGTACTTACCTGATCTTAGATTAATTTTGTGTCTTTCCATTAAGTGCATGTCAAAAGCAGGCTAGTTTAGAAGTACTTACCTGATCTTAAGCTGCCCTTTGTTTTTCTTGTGTGTTTGTTTCTTTCACAACACTCTTACTGTTTCATTCCATAAAATCAACTTAAAGAGATCCTTTGACATAGATGACTTGCCCCATGGACCACTCTTGAACCCTGCTATCTAATTAAATCCTATTATGACTCCATAGCCCAATGGATTGAAGTTGTCTCTTGCTTATCTTATCAGCTGAACCATTTTCAACCTACTTACACCTTTACCCCTCATAAGACTTCATTTATTTTGATGAGGTTCATCCCAACCAAAACAAACAAAACCCTTGTGCCTTATAACTAGCCTAATATCATATCATAAGCCTTAAAGATCATATCTTTGAAAACACATATATAGAGAGATCCCTCTCTGAATCTAAGATGGCTAGATCCTCAAATTCCAAAGTGGTTTTGATGTAGGCTCTGCAGCGTTTGTACTTGCCAATCTTGCAAACTACGGAGACCTAACATGGGGTAGCATCAGTTGTGCTCTAGCTCCCAAATTTTGTGGAGGGACTAGAGTACACTTGATCTACAAGACCCAGAAATGGATTTGAGAAAATTCAATTGGTGTTCAAGTTATTCAAATAATTAATTATTTTTAATGGATTTCCTAGGTCTAACTTAGGAAAATAAAATAATTAAAGTGAATCAAGCAATCACATGGATCAAGCAGTCTTTTAATCTCAGTTGTTGATGGATGATTTAATCTCGGTCCTTGAAGGGTTCAACGAAAAAGTATAAGAGAAAGGCTTGAGGTGTTGTAAAATGTAACTAGGTCGATCTTCATGTTGACTATGTAATTATGAAAAGAAGGAGATAAAGATAATAAAATGTACTTTGTTGTACTTGCTTCATGGGTTTTATGAGCAAGATTTTATTATGTAGATAAACTTCTTATTGATGTCTATTAGGTTTTTATCTTCTAAGTATAAATAGGATTAAGTGTTAAAATCATGAAGGATCCAGTTCAGATGGATATGCTACAAGACCTTGTAAAGAAGCTCTCAACAGCCCTCTAGAAGTGTTGGAAGACAAGCTCCAAATATGGTGAAAACAACCTACAACAATATTGGAATATATGTGAAGTAATACCTCATAAAATGCCGGAGAAGATAAACAACAAGTCGGCCTAAATATCAGCTGAATGGTCGGCCTTGTTGTTGCACAGATTGTCTAGGCACCGCGACAAAGGCTCAGATCGGAGGCTGTCACCCTGATCCCCAATCTCTCAATCTAAGCTGTCTCCTTGCAAGCTAAGGGAGGTAGACCCTAACAGAAATGAAGGACAAGAATTGGTTGCATATCAACCAATCTAGGAGACACAGCTAAAACACCAAATACTTGATAAGATTAACGAGATTTCCAAGATCAATTATATCGAAACCAGTGCCTTATGGAGTTAAAAGATCCCGTTATGCAATTAGAGCCAATTAATGGATGTAAAACTGCTGCTATACAAATGATCACAATGATATTCAGTAAAAAGCATCACAACCATTCATTAAGATACTTAAGCCAACAGCGAAGCTTATCATGAAACGATCATTAAGATAAATGCCATATGCTTGAAATATCTCTGAATCTATGATGTCTCAATATAACCTAGTCCAGAAATTGAAATGCTCCACAGTCAAATCTTAGATAAAAAAAAATTAGGCTCATTTGACTATAGAGAATTAGAATTTTTCATTTTTTTTAAATTTTGAAATTTTTATGATTTTTTATATTTTAAACAAAATCTACAAAAACTAAATTAAACAAAACTAAAAATTAAACCAAAGCTAAAAACCAGACTAAAAAAAATCAAAATCCTGATCTAAAACTAAACAAATTCTAATCAAAATCTAAAAACTAAAATTAAAATCTAAATCTAACAATTAAAAATTAAACTAAACCTACGCTAAAACTTAAACTAAACAAAATTAAAAAAAATCGAATTTAAAATCCAATGTTAAACTTATGCTATCATTAAAATCTAAAACTAAAATCTACGTTTTAAAAAAAAAAAACTAAGACTTAAGCCTAACTCCTAAACTGAAAATAGAACTAACCCCAAACCCGATCGAAGCACATGTATGAGAAATTTTTCATGAGTGCATTTGTTTCTTGTTGTCTGCAGGTCGACAAACAGAGGAATGACGGCGTGAGGGAGGAAGGAACGAGTGGACGGTAGATGTAGATGGAGTTTCGATGGCAAATTTGATGCGTAGAGAAAGGCTGAGGAGGCTTCGATGCAGAGAAAGGGAAGGCGACGCCAGCGGAAGAGACAGATCGGACGGGAATGAGGATCGACGGAAGGAGAGAGCTGCTCGAATGAAAGAAAAGGAGGTTGATGCAAACGGCAAGGGCAAAGGGTTACACAGAAGATAATGAGGGCGAGGGAGCTAGACGATAATGAAGGCTCGGACAGGCAAAATATCAACGGCATCGTTTAAGCAGTGCAGAGAAATGGGAGCAGCGTAGGAGCTGAAGCAGTATGGAGATGCGTAGAAGCTGGAAGGGGATGGCTTGAGCAGATCGAAGGACGGCCAAGTAAAATGCGTAGGAACAAGGTTGGACGGCAGGAGAAAAAGATGGATGGCAGCTGGAAATCAACGGTCAGAGGAGGATGGTCGACCACAGAGAATATGGAGAGCGAGGGCAGAGGAGGGTTAACGATGAAGTGAAGGCGTTGACAGGGGCAGCGAACAGAAGCAGCGTAGAGTTCAATGCAAATCGTAAATGTCTGCAGGACGCTGGCTGCGGAGGAAAACAATAAGAAAACCCAGTACACGCTAAAACGTTAACCTCAGATCTTAAAATTTAGCTTTTCAATACCCTTTAAATCAATAATGCTCAAATTTGTCCACAGAATCAATTCTGAGGCCAAATCTGGCCCTGGAGTTAGATCTGGCTCAAATCTAGTAAAAAAAAAAAAAAAAATTGAGTGAGCCCTGCAACCTGCAAAACCAGACAGATCCTGAAAACATATGCACCAAAAAAAAAAATTAAATTGAAACCCTTACAGCCCTAATAAAAATACAAATTTACAAGCTAATTTACAGATTTGAGGCCCTCATGGCTAGATTTGAACCTTTTTCAGCACAATTTTTAGAAATTTGAAATTTTAGAGAGAGGCACAAGCCTTAAAAGACCTTGTAAAAACCAGTGAAGCACCACTCGTATAAGAACCGCGGGTACCAGCGGGTCTTCGCAGGTTATATAGCGAGCCGGGTCACTCGCATAGAACCCGTGCTCTCTACCCTTACCAACGCAAACTCGCATTAAACCCGCCTACTCGCATAAGACCCGCGGGTTTCTCATAGCACCCGTAACAGACCCCTATAAGACCCGTCCCACAACAAAAAGCATCTTTTTTGGATTTTTCTCAATTTTTTTTATTTTTCTATTTTTTTTGGAAATGAGGTGGAGGAAAAGGGAATTTGGAGGGAAGGAAATGTTTTATAAGCACCTCTCTCCCTTTCGGAGTAGCAGCACTAGCGAAGTGAGCACTGGCGGAGTAGCAACACATAGTAATAGCAGGGCAAAGTCACAGCACAAGCGGAGTTTTAGCACAGGCAGAGTCACGGCACAGGCGGCGTTTCAGCACAGGCAGAGTCACAGAACAGGCAGAGTTTCAGCACAGACAGAGTCACAGCACAAGCGGAGTTTCAGCACAGGTAACTAATCAATTCAATTTTATTTTATTTTTTGTTCACTTGCAATTTGCAAATTTTTTTGGCCTTGTAGCTGAGTTTCTCAGCCACACAACAGCCCTGTGTGGCTGAGAAACTCAGCCACAAGGGCCTGCAGGTTGCCTCCTCAGCGTGCAAGCCCTGTGGCTGAGTTTCTCAGCCACATAGGGTCGTTGTGTGGCTGAGAAACTTAGCCACAGGGCCTATGGTCTACCTCCTGAGCCTGTAGGCCCTGTGGCTGAGTTTCTCAGCCACACAGCGGCCCTGTGTGGCTGAGAAACTCAGCCACAGGGCCAAAAAAAATTAATAACCAAAAAACCAAAAGAAAAATTAAAAAATATGAATTAGATTTTAAAAATTTAATTTTTTTCTTCCATATTTCGTCACCATGCCACCAAAGGGGTATAGAAAATCTCGTCATCCAGCATGGGCACATGGTCAATGAATCATT
>CM076577.1:1103119830-1103407943 GCA_034641835.2 Pinus albicaulis
TGACCCTCAGTCAACGCTGGTCAACACTAGTCTGTTTCCTGTAATTCGGCCTGCAATCTGACCCTGCAATTTCGTCCCTCTGTTTCACACGTGGGAGGAAGAGACGCTGCTCCAAGCTGTACGAACCAATAAGGAGAGGAGAGAGAGATGAATGATGAGATGAGATGATGTCCAAATGAGGAGAGGGTCACTTCTATTTATACAAATCGTTGAGGGTGTGGAGACACATCTGATGGGCTTCATGACCCTACATTTGACTGAGGCTAACCTTGAAAATTTGCACATGTGTGAATAATAAATTCAAAATTACACTTCTGCTCGTTCGAATAAGAAGATCTTTAGACCAATCTTGCACCACTTGAAAAAAAAAATATAATCTCCATCATATGAGTTGTTCAAGGTGGAGTTTGGCCCTAGTTGCCCAATTTAACACTCCCTCTCAACTAGGGAGAATTCCACCTGCCATCTTGTACCATCTCTGTCATCCCTACTCTGCTTTGCTCTGTTGAACCATGAATAAATAAAGAAGAAGAATTGCTCGAGAGTGAGTCACAAGACCTTGCCACTCTCCACTGACCCAAGTCAGTCTAGAGGTAAAACCTCAATTGATCCCAAATCAAGTTGTTTGTGTTTATTTCTGGTAGCATCGAAGGTGCTCTTAAGTCTCAAAATTTGCAGAAAGGCTTAGGCACATGTATTCCAACGAACCTAGAAAGTGTTTTTGAAAATTCCACTCAGATTATGTTTTATAGAAATAATTAATTATTTTTAATGGGACCCTAAGTCTAAACTTAGAAAATTAAAATAATTAAAGGATATTAATTAAAACAAAGTGTGAATCTTCTAGAAAAGATAGAGATCAAGTCAAGTTAATCTTAGCCGTTGATTAACGAATTAATCTCGACTGTTGAAGTCTCAACAAGAAGATTATAAGAAGGACTTGATGGGGCATTTGGAAAACACATCGAAGACACCGAGAGTCTAGAGATCGAATTTCTCAAGTGAGCAGTGCTCAAGAGAAGATTCTTGCAGAGAGGGGTAGTGAGAGATCCGGTTGGAGATTTTCCTGAGTCAGGAATACATTTCAGAGAAGGCAAAGAGCAATACGTGGAGAGGTAGCGTATCAGCTACGAAGAGCCAACAGAGGCAGCGCTGCAGTCTTGCGGAGATTCGTGATTCAATTGAGGGTCAGTCAGATCTAGTGCCGGAGGGCCGAGGTGTGAGACTAAAAGGGGCCAAAGATCAGTATCCAGCCAACAAAAGGGCTAGAAAATAAAGGTGACGCACTCCCCACGCAGAGTGACGCAGAGGTTGCGCAAAGGCAATGTAGGGTCCATCAGCGTAGATTTTGGTCAATTCGGATTTTCTAGTTTCAATGTGAGGTAATCATCACAAGCTACTTGTCAGTCAGATTCTCTGTGTGGATGGCCAATAAGGCATCCCAGATTGTATTCAGATCTTCTGCATAATAATACAAACCCTCAATTGTTGCACCAGTTTTCCTGCATTGGGTTTTTTTGGGGACATTAGTCCAAAAATAACGGTGTTGTGTGTCTATTGTGTATTCTTACTCAGATCTTGTTTCCGCACTAATTTATTTTCCGCAGTTTTATGTTGTGAAGGCTGTAGTGTATGGGTTTCAATATTTACTGTAGAAAACTGTAAATAACTTGTTCAAGTAATTAACAAGTAGAAGAATTCTCATCAGTTGCTACAATAGGATTTCAAGTAGTGGAATTTTCACAGTTTGAACACCATGCATCCTAGCATAGAGAGTATGCAATACAAGATGCGTCGATAGGTAGTGCTATCGTCTCTATCCTCATTTCCCAACTCATTGGCCAGATGAGTGGTACTTTCCATGAGTCCCAGACTACATGGGTAGGATGTATGTTGGGGCATCAGTAGGAGAAGGTAAACCACTCATCCTGCTCATAAGCCATAGGAGAAGGTGAACTACTCATCATATGCATATGTCAAACGTAGGCGAAGATGAACCACTCACCCTGTACACAACACACCACTAGGGGAAGGTGAACCACTCACCCTATGGTCGCTCATAGCTACAAGAAGTACCCCAAGCTCCCAGGAGCTCCCAGAGCTCAGTGTCCAATTCATGCAGGACCCTCATAGGAGGGTCTTTCCACGACTCCAAGTCTCTCACAGAAGGTTAAGAATTTGACCTTCCCCTGGGGCTTTGTGAGAATATCTGCGACCTACTCACCAGTGTCGATGTGATGGAGCTTTATTGCTCCTGTGAAAATTCGTGTTACACGAAATTCTACTGCAACAACTGATGGAAAACCTTCTATTTGTTATTTTACTTAACAAATTATTTATTGTGTTCTACAAGCAAATATCAAAATCCGTTCACTACAGCCTACACAATTAAACTGCAGAAGAAATACAAGTGTGGAAACAAATATGAACACACATAGATCACACAACCATCCGACACAATTGTTTTTGGACTAATGTCCCTGGGAAAACCTAATGCGGGAAAACAGGTGCAGTAGATCTGAGGGTTTATGTTATTATGCAGTAAATTCTGAGTACAAATCTATGATTAACGAGACTGTCAAATCATACAACAAAATTGTCAGAAGAGATCTCGCAAGACAAACCTCACTCCTCCACAGGAAACTGGCACTGATCTGCACCAAGGCTAGACTGCCTTGCGCTGCCTCTGCGCAGTGATTGCGTCACAATTCGGTTGCTCTTTTGCCTCTGCTCTGGTCTTACTGCTAGTTGGAAACCGAGCCTTCGGAAAATCTCTCCAAGGTCTAATACTGGCTCTGCGTTGTCTCCTCTGCAGGAAAAACGATTCTCCCTCTGGCTTTGCGCAGTGACTGCATAGGCACTGCGTCACTAGCTTTGCGCTGACTCTGTGGCTCTTTCTGTTGCGATTTTGGGGTAGCATTAGATGTGCTCTAGCTCCGGAACTTTGTGGAGGGCTGGAACACATGAGATCTCCAAGACCTAGGAAGCGTTTGGAGAAATTCCATTTAGTGTAAAAGTTATTCAAATAATTAAATTTTTTAATGAGGACCCTAAGTCTAACTTAGGGAAATTAAAAAAATTAAAGTGAATTAATTTACACATGTGATGAGAACATTCTAAGTGACGTGGATCAAGCATTCTTTTAATCTTAGTCATTGATTAGAGGTTAGATCACGATCGTTGATGTGTCAATGAGAAAAGTATAAAGGAAGGGTTTGGGGTTAGTTGGAGAACACACACAAAGTCTAAGAGATCGATTTCTTCTAACGGAGCAGTGCTCGGACGAAGATCAGATCTGAGTGACTCAGAGACGTAGTGAAGGGCAGATGAAGTGATTGGTCACAAGGACCAAGAGTACAACGCAGAGCAAGGGCAACAAAGATGCAGTGGAGGCAACACAACCATCAGAGGGTGTGACGCAGTCCCTCAAGAGGGTGACGTAGGGGCAGCGTAGTGTCTCCAAGGAAATTTTGAAATTCTGCTGGAGACTGGGGTTTCTGAGCCTGCAGGGTTGAAACCAGACTCCGAAGAAGCAAATCCACGCAGAGCTAGGGTGATGCCTATGCAGGCTGATGCAGTAGCTGTGCAAAGCTAGCTGGGGTTTCACTAGTTGCTCATTCGGATCAGTCGAGACTTGCGAGAGTGAGGTATATCTCACATTTTTCTCTCTAGCCAAAGATTTCTCTATTGCGTGAGTCGAGCTATTGTACCCTAGATGTACTCAAAAACTGCTGCTTAATAATATTAAACACTCATATCTACTACACTGGTTTTCCTGCATTGGGTTTTTCCGGGGACATTTGTCCGAAAAATCTGTGTCATTTGTCATATGTGCGTGATGTTTAGTAAATGATCTGTGTTTGTGTAGGTTGCTATTTGTGTTTACTTCGAAGTTTTTTTGAATATATATTTAAATAACTTGTGTAAATAAATCAAGTAGGAGAAGTAAATCAATAGTTAGCAGTAGGATTTCTATGCTCAAAAATTTTCACATGATATTAGAGCATTGCAGATCAAGCCGAACCATCAGCAAAGCGGCTGAAGAAATTTGCTGCAGGAAGGGCAGCTAAAGCAGCACTGATCCGGAAGAAGGCAGTGCAACACCAGAGGGACAACAGACCCTGCAAGGGTGATGGAGAGTTAGTCTGTTCACCCAGAGACTGCCGCAGCTCCAGAGAGGTGACACAAAGTCAATCTGCTCACGCAGAGGCTGACGCAACAACAGGAGAGGGATGTTGAGCCAGTTTGCTCACGCAGCCCCAGGAAGGTGACACAGTTCGAGTTGGAGAGTTGTTGTGCAGTTTGCCGAGGCTGGAAGTGCAGTTTCTGATCTTCAAAAGTTGCTGGTGTGGCATAGGTTCTGTCAATGTAGAACAATGCCTAGCAAGGGTGATAGAGCGGGAGGAGAACAGTTGCTTAACAAATTTGTGCCAAAGAGATCTGAGATTCGATTAAGAGGGTGATTGTAGAGGACTGATTTAGGAGATTTTGCGGAGGATTTCCAGGAGGGAAATCAGTTGTCAGAGGAAGCAGCTACTAATTGGTGTGACATGTGGGCTATCCTTTGTCAGAAGGAGATCCGATGTATGACCAAGAGGGAATTCAGCAACAAAAGTAGCAAGGTGAAGAAAGAGGAGGAGGAGGAGGATGCGGCCCTAGAATCAAAGGGACAAGGACAACAAGGGAAAAAGAAGGACCTATCAAAGGTCCGGTGCTTTAGATGTGGCGAACTTGGACACTTCGCCAACAATTGTTCTAAGAGGAAGGACAAGGAATCTTCTGATTCCAAGGCAGCGATAGCTAGAGGGGACAGTGCTAGTGAGGATGATGTGGCCATGAGTGCTCATGTGCCTTGAGAGAAGAGATGGGGCGACATAGATCTGTAGAGAAACTATAGATGAGGAAGGTAGGATCCTTGAGGGGCCCAAACTCTTGGATTACATATGAGCTACGGGGCCTTAAGACAGTAGCAGGATATCTGGAGAAGTGGGTGCAAAAGATCATGATGAAGCAGAGGCAGAGCTGGGATGCTATAGATTGGAGCAACGCAGTGCAGTGGCAGCAACAAAAACCACGTAGAAGCAACAACGCAGAGGCTGATGGGACTTCAGCAACATAGAGGGGCAGGGCTTACGTAGTGTAAAGCATCAACAACACAGTGGCACTAGAGAGACAACACAACGCAACAGTCGAGGGAGCTTCAGTGATGAGATGCAGTGCGACTGACTTGTCTGTCAGTGATTGGGTAGTGCTCCTTCAATTGCTTACTTCTCAACAACTGAGTTGCAGCGCAACAGTTGGCAGCATGATGCAGCAATTTGAGAGGGAGTTGTAGTATAGATGTGGCAATGTTAGTGACAGTGACATGGGCAATAGTACAAAGAGTAGTAGAGCTGTGGATGAAGGGCAGCAGGACAAGAATCAACACGGAGATTGATGCCAGAGATCAGGGAAATGCTTCAGTGTGGAAGTATTGCTAGAGCACACTCCTCACTAAGAGGGAGTGCTGAGATTTTGGGGTAGCATCGAATGTGCTCTAGCTTCGAAACTTTGTGGAGGGGCTGGAACACATGAGATCTCCAAGACCCAGAAAGCGTTTGGAGAAATTCTATCTGGTGTAAAAGTTATTAAAATAATTAAATTTTTTAATGAGGACCCTAAGTCTAACTTAGGGAAATTAAAAAAATTAAAGTGAATTAATTTACACATGATGAGAACATTCTAAGTGAAGTGGATCAAGCATTCTTTTAATCTTAGCTATTGATTAGAGATTAGATCACGACCATTGATGTGTCAACGAAAAAAGTATAAAGGAAGGGCTTGGGGTTAGTTGGAGAACACACACAGAGTCTAAGAGATCTAATTCTTCTGACGGAACAATGCTCAGACGAAGATCAAATCTGAGTGACTTAGAGATGCAGTGAGGGGTAGATGCAATGATTGGTCAAGAGGACCAAGAGTACAACGCAGAGTAAGGGCAACAAAGACGCAGTGGAGGCAACGCAACCATCAGAGGGTATGACACAGTCCCTCAGGAGGGTGATGTAGGCCCATGCAAGGCTCACACAGGGGCAGCGCAGTGTCTCGAAGGAAAGTCCGAAATTCTGTTGGAGACTGGGGTTTTTTGAGCCAACAGGGCTGAAACCAGACTCCGGAGAAGCAGATCCACGCAGAGCTAGGGTGACACAGTCCCTCAACCAAGGCTACGTAGGTTGACGCAGTAACTGCGCAAAGTCAACTGGAGTTTCACTAGTTGCTCATTCGGTTCAGATGGGACTTGCGAGAGTGAGGTATATCTCACATTTTTCTCTGTAGCCAAGGATTTTTTTGTTGGGTGAGCCGAGTTATGGCACCCTAGATGTACTCAAAAACTGCTGCTTAATAATAATAAACCCTCATATTTGCTACACTGGTTTTCCCGCATTAGGTTTTTCCAGGGACATTTGTCCGAAAATTTTGTGTCATTTGTCATGTGTGTGTGATGTTCAGTAAATGATCTGTATTTGTGTAGGATGGTATTTGTGTTTACTTTGAAGTTTTTTTGAATATTCATTTAAATAACTTGCGTAAATAAATCAAGTAGGAGAAGTAAATCAACAGTTAGCAGTAGGATTTCTATGCTCATAAATTTTCACACTCTCTGTCTCTGTTGCTATGTACTCTCCGGCTCAAGAAACCTTCCAACTGGAAATACTGCCCCTCACTGCAATCAAGGATCACTTAGATTTGATTTTTGTCAGAGCACTTGCTCTATAAAAACTATTCGATATCTAGATCCTTTGTATTTCCATGAATGTAATTCCAAATGACTCTTCAAGTCCTTATAATCTTCTCGTTGAGGATTCAACGGCCCAAATTAGATCTCTAATCAACAACTAAGATTAACTTTTGACTTGATCTGTTTATTCTAGATCATTCTCACTAATATTCTATTAATACACTTTAATTATTTTCTTTTCCTAAGTTTTGACTTAGGGTCCCTTTAAAAATAATTAATTATTTCTATAGAATACAATTTGAGTGGAATTTCACCAAATACTTTCTAGGTTGTTTAGAATACATGTGTCTAAGCCTCTCCTCAAAATTTGAGACTTAGATCACATCCGATGCTACCCCAAATCAACACTCCCTCTTAGTGAGAAATGTGCTCTAACAATATGCCCTGCTGCATACTATTATGATGCTGAAGCATCTCCCTCTGCGCTGTTGATGTCTGTAATATTCCTAATTAGCGACAACTAATTGGAATATTTGATTTTGTTTAGTTTGCCGTCTATAGTTTGTAAATAAGTAAAAAGTGAGTGGAGAGGGTCTAACTCACTTAAATGAAATAAAACACCCTCCTAGTAGCACAACGTTGTAACTTAAGGGGGAGCCAAGGGGGCCAAGCACCACGTAGAGAGGGGGCCTACGTTAGCTCTAGAAGCTTCTGCGCAGGAGAGATTGGACACGTGGCAAAAGATGGAGGCTACGTTGAGGAGATGGCCTTGGGATTGGAGGAAAGCCAACATTATAAAAGAAGGGGGAGCCTTCTCATTTGATTCATTCTGTTGCTTGATGATATTGAGCTAGACGTTTTGTCTTCTTGAACACGCTGGCTGTTTAGCTTGTCTACAACACTGTTTAGTGCATTGAGTGTTTCCGGTCGGAGATCTTGCCCTTAGCCCTGGGGGACTTCGAGTGCCTGCTCGGGCAAGGTTATTTCTTCAGTATTATGTGAGAGGTTTGTTGTTTGGGTTTGCTGCAAAGCTGTGTTTTAGTAGAGACTGCGCAGTCACTGGGAGAGGGGACGCAGTTCATTTTGGAGGTGCTCCGGATCGGGATTTCTTCAGGAGATTTAGCTGAGATTTTGAGCAGAGGATCAGCCTTTTCTTGTAGGACGATTTTGGTGGAGTTTGAGGCAGTGTTTCAGCTATTCTCATTTAGCCTCTGCGCAAAGCCTTGGAGGCCAGCGTAATTCCCTGAGGAGGTATTTTCTAGTGATTTTCTAGTGATATGGTTTTTGGGTTTTGTCGGGATTGGTGAGTAGAGGAGGATTGCAGATTTTCAGCTCATTCTGGCAAGGGGATCAGCCCCTAGTCTTCAGTTCATTCCAGCAGTAGCAGCTACACGGCAGTTTTCCAGCAGCTAGGACGCAGTTCAGAGAGCAGCCATTTCCTGTATATTCTGAGAGCATTTCTTCACTTGCCTTGAGCAAGATTAGGTGCCATCATTCTGATCACCTATTGTACTTCATTATAAAATGGCTTAGCATTTCCTCTCTATGTTTCTGGATGAGTTGCCGTATTTTCTTCTATGCTATTATATGTCTACTACACTGTTATTCTATATATTCTTGAGCATTCTAGTTCTATACCACTTGGTGTGTTTATCTATTACTCTTAGACAGAGTCTGGAAAGGGCCAGGTAGCCTCCGGATCTCGTCCTCTTTCAGAGGCGGAATATCCGGTAAATGCCCTCCTAGTCCATCTCTGGTTGGAGTTTGCTGTGTTTTAGAGATATCCCCGAAACAGGATATTACAGTGGTATCAGAGCATAGTTCTGGCTCAGCCTGTGGTCTATGACACCGGGGAAGAGACCGTATATTTGTTACAAAAGCAGGAAGTACAGAGACCGTGAGCATAGGTTGGAGAACACATACGGAGAGCGAGATTGTGTTCGGGTGGTGGACAACGAGCAGGAGAGAGAGCCTGTGATAGAAGCAGAGCAGGAGGAGCCCATATTAGATTCAGAGCAGAGAGGGTCGATGGCAGATGACACAGAGGCCAAACAGTTTGGGGAGGCACTCCTCAAATCGGTGCAGGATTTGGCTAGACAGATTGAGGTGATGGGTCAGAGATTCACCACTGTGGAGGCTAGATAGCGTGAGACTCCACGGGTTTTCCAGGTAGGAGAGGGATCAGGTACATCCCATCATTTGCCGGAGCATGGTGCTGCTCAGCGTGATATTCCTCAGCCGATGGCTTCACGTGCACCTACTCGCTCTACTATGCCCACTTTCTTGGGAGCAGACATAGGGGCAGGAGCCCAGCAGGAGGCAGAGCCCAGACACATGGGAGAGTATTTTGCAGAGTATCAGGCCTATGGGCAGGAGTTCAGGGATGCTCTCTCATTCCGGGATTTTGTCCAGCTCCAGCGGGACAGTAGACCCCGCGACCATCATAGAGGGTACCGACATTATCATGATGGAGATACCCACCGCACATCTAGCAAATTCCATTTGCCTACGTTTGATGGCTCATCAAATAGTTCGGCAAAGTCTTGGTTGGAGAAGCTGGACATCTATTTCCAGCTTAACTAGATGTCGGAGACGAAGGCCATCAAGGTGGCAACATTGCATTTGGATGGTGAGGCCCAGGACTGGTGGTTCCATGGGATGGTGACACTTGGGCATTCTACAGTGATGACATATGCCGAGTTTACCAAGAGGTTGATGGAGGTTTTGATTGAGGGATCCGGAACAACACTTTTTTGAGCTGACGAGGCTCAAGCATACTTGGAGCCCAGAGACTTACATTGCAGATTTCTTGAGGATTTTAGTGATGGTGCCAGGTCTATCTGCAGCTTGGATGATCTATATGTTTGTGGAGGGATTGGGAGAGCCACTTTGGGGTCTATTCAGATCTACTAGACCAGCTACACTCCAGGATGCTATTATCAGGACCAGGGACTTACAGGATGCATTGCCCAGGACACAGACACCTTACCCCCAGAGACAGGGTTTCCAGTCCAAGGGGAAGGATGTGAGGGTTCCTCCTCCCAAGGGGAAACCAGGTCAGGCACAGATAGATGATGATGCCAGGAGGGAGTTGAGGAAGAAGTGGCTGTGCTTCACTTGTCAGGAGCCGTGGGCACCAGGGCATAGGTGTGCTGCTGGCAAAGCACACTTCATTGAGGTCTTCTCCGATGATAGCAGGGAAGAGGATGAGGAGGATGATGAGGGGAGGCGGTGGAGATAAGTGATCGACCCAGATCGCTTGTCGCCTCCACCTACGTGGACAAGAGGTAGCTTTTGCACCCACGTGGAGGGACCCTCGGCAGCCTCTGCGAGGAGTTCTAAGCATTTGAGCGTCAAGCACAGACGAGAGGGACAAGATGCGGGCCAACCCAGTATCGCCTGGCCGACGTGGGGGCGACCTATGTCTCATTGATGCATAGATGGTTGAGTGGAGGGGTATACCGACTGAGAGTTTTGACGGGTTTTCACTGTCCCAGGAGCCTGCATTTATGAGTGCCCGTGATGTTCCAAGAGTTGACAAGACGATGGGCAAGGCTACACCATGACCGATCACTTTTTCATGGTCAACATACCAGATACCAATGTGGTATTGGGTGTTTAGTGGTTGATTACTCTGGGGAAGGTCACCACAGATTGGGAGGCCTTAGAGATGGAGTGGGATGACAAGAAGACCGGGAAGCATGAGAAGATCCGCGGGATGCACACTTGCCCACCTCAGACAGTTTCGGCACACCGAATGGAGGCAGATTTCCGGAAGGGAGACAGAGAGTGGGCGGTTGAGTTGCGGGCATCAGAGACAGAGACCACAGGTCGGGCAGTTCATCCTGATATACAAGCCATCCTTGACAGGTATGATGCAGTGTTTGGGGATATACCACCAGGTTGGCCACTGGACCGAGGATTTGAGCACACCATTGAGCTTGAGCAGGGCATTCAGGCGGTGATTACTACCCCCTATAGGCACCCCAAAGCCTATCGGGATGAGATTGAGCGGGCCATCCAGGAGTTGCTGCCTCTTGGGCACATCAAACCGAGCACGAGTCCGTTTGCTTCTTCTGTGGTGTTGCTGAAGAAGAAGGATGGCACCTTGAGGATGTGCATTGACTACAGGTCTCAAAAAGAAGACTCGAAGAATAGGTATCAGAGTACCCCGTGGATCGATGAGTTGGATGGATGAGCCGAGAGGAGCCAAGTTCTTCTCAAAGATTGATTTGAGATCAAGGTACCATCAGATTCGCGTGAGGGAACAGGACATTCCCAAGATCGCCTTCAGGTGTCATTATGGGCACTTTGAGTTTTTGGTTATGCCTTTTGGGCTGACCAATGCACCAGCCACCTTTCAATGTTGCATGAACCATATCTTCCGCAGTCATCTGAGGAAGTTTGTATTGGTCTTCTTCGATGACATACTCATATATAGCAAGACTTGGGAGGAGCATCTCCAGCATATAGAGGCAGTGCTACGCATCTTGGAAGAGTAACAGTTCTATGCTAAGCTCTCCAAGTGTGAGTTTGGGATGACGAAGATGTTGTATTTGGGTCACATTATTGGAGTGGATGGAGTGAGGGTCCATGAGGAGAAGATTAGAGCCATCAGAGATTGGTCGGAGCCGAGGAACGTGACGGAACTTCGAGGGTTCATTGGTATATGTACCTATTACAGGAAGTTCGTCAGAGGTTTCTCACAGCTTGTTGCACCCCTTACAGATTTGATAAAGAAGGGGGCACTCAGTTGGTCAGATACAGCACAACGAGCCTTTGATAGGCTCAAGGAGATGATGAGTAGCTACCCAGTGCTTACATTGCCGGATTTTACGCAGCCATTTGTCTTGGAGTGTGATGCGTCGAGAGAGGGGATTGGCGCAGTATTGATGCAGGGGGGACACCCTATAGCCTTTGAGAGCCGGAAGCTCCTTCTGCACGAGAGGTTGTATTCTATATACAACAAGGAGATGTTGGCCATCATGCATGCCTTGGCCACCTCTGCAGATCTCGGTGGAACAATCAGAGGACTCATCACAACAAAATTTCAAGTTCTTTCTTGAGTAGAAGCAATGCATGTGGAGAGGCAATAAGTGGACTGCAGATTCAGATATGACTTTGAGACATTGAATATGTCAAGGGTAAGAATAGCGGGTAGCAACATGCTCCTTCACTAGACCAATGCACAAGCATTCTTATGAGCTTGACATGACAGGGTTTGACTTAGGGGAGTGGCCTGACAGATTTGTACAGAGGTGGCCGATGGACAGGCTGAGACAAAAAGGTCAGTGTTTGATAGACCATTCACCATGTGATAGGATCTTCGACCAGATCTCGCCTAAAAGAAGATAGCCCAGCATCCGATGAAGAATTGGGGCCATCAGGGGTTTACCAAAACCTACAGGGCCATTCGAGAGAGGTTCTCATGGAAGGGCCTCAAGAAGGACGTACTCCAGCACATCAGGGAGTGCGATGTTTGTTAGAGGAACAAGGGGGAGATGAGCCATCCCGCAGGATTGTTGCAGCCTCTACCCATTCCGGAGGGGAAATGGGAGAGCATATCGATGGACTTCATCACAGGGTTGCCCATGTTGCAGGGCAAGGATTGTATCTTTGTCGTCGTTGACCCGCTGACAAAGTATGCACACTTTTTCGCCATATCCACGCATTACACAGTAGCACAGGTGGCCGAGCTGTTCTTCAGAGAGGTTTTCAGGCTGCATGGTCTTCCTAAGACCATCATCAGTGACAGGACAGCCGCTTCATGGGCAGATTTTGGCAGGAGTTTTTCCGACTGGTGGGGACGGAGTTGACACCGAGTACCAGTTATCACCCACAGACAGACGAACAAACGGAGATAGTTAACAAGTGGCTGTAGGGCTATTTGCATAACTATGTTAGTGGGCAACAACGAGCATGGTTGAGATGGTTGCATTTGGGGGAGTACTGCTACAACACGACACATCACATGTCCATTGGTATGTCATCGTTTTATGCTTTGTATGGGTACCATTCCTTATCTTTTGCTGATGTGATGTTCGGTGCTAGCAAGGCTCCTAGAGCCAAGATTTGGATCCAAGAGAGTCAAGACATCCTCCGAGCTCTCAAGGACAATATGGCTACAGCACAAAACCAGCAGAAGTTGTATGGCGACAGAGGTCGGGTGGAGAGACAGTTTGAGGTAGGAGACTTGGTCTACCTACGATTACAGCCATACCGACAGTCATCCCTGAAGCAGAAGGGAGCTGAGAAGCTCAAGCCTCGCTTTTATGGGCCATACAGGGTGATACGCAGGATTGGGCAAGTTGTGTATGAGTTGGAGCTGCCCCAAGGCAGCAAGTTCCACAATGTTTTCCATGTATCATGCTTGAAGAAGGCGCTGGGGCAGCAAGTGACAGTGACAGAGGAGCTACCACCTACGGATGATGAGGGGCACTTGGTGTTGCAGCAAGAGGCCATTAATGATACCAGGGAGAGGCAGTTAAGGAGCAGGACAGTCCGGGAATTCTTGGTGAGGTGGAAGAATTTGTCGGATGAGGATGCCACTTGGGAGAGCGAGAAGATTTTGCAGCATCCATCACTTCAGTTGCTTGAGGAAAAGCAACGTTTTGCCGGGGGAGACTGTAATATTCCTAATTAGCGATAGCTAATTGGAATATTCGATTTTGTTTAGTTTTGCCGTCTATAGTTTGTAAATAAATAAAAAGTGAGTGGAGTGGGTCTAACTCACTTAAGTGAAATAAAACACCCTCCTAGTAGCACAACGTTGTAACTTAAGGGGGAGCCAAGGGGGCCAAGCACCACGTAGAGAGGGGGCCTACGTTAGCTCTAGAAGCTTCTGCGTAGGAGAGATTGGACACGTGGCAAGAGATAGAGGCTACGTTGAGGAGATGGCCTTGGCATTGGAGGAAGGCCAACATTATAAAAGAAGGGGGAGCCTTCTCATTTGATTCATTCTGTTGCTTGATGATATTGAGCTAGACGTTTTGTCTTCTTGAGCACGTTGGCTGTTTAGCCTGTCTGCAGCACTGTTTAATGCATTGAGTGTTTCCGGTTGGAGATCTTGCCCTTAGCCCCGGGGGACTTCGAGTGCCTGCTCGAGCAAGGTTATTTCTTCAGTATTTTGTGAGAGGTTTGTTGTTTGAGTTTGCTGCAGAGCTGTGTTTTAGTAGAGACTGCGCAGTCACTGGGAGAGGCGACGTAATTCATTTTGGAGGTGCTCCGGATCGGGATTTATTCAGGAGATTTAGCCGAGATTTTGAGCAGAGGATCAACCTTTGCCTGTAGGAGGATTTTGGTGGAGTTTGAGGCGGTGTTTCAGCTATTCTCATTTAGCCTCTGTGCAGAGCCTTGGAGGCCAGCGTAATTCCCTGAGGAGGTATTTTCTAGTGATTTTCAAGGGTCGGCCATTTTTGATATGGTTTCTGGGTTTTGTCGGGATTGGTGAGTAGAGGAGGATTGCAGATTTTCAGCTCATTCCGGCAAGGGGATCAGCCCCTAGTCTTCAGTTCATTCCAGCAGTAGCAGTTACACAGCAGTTTTCCAGCAGCTGGGACGCAGTTCAGAGAGCAGCCATTTCCTATATATTCTGAGAGCATTTCTTCACTTGCCTTGAGCAAGATTAGGTGCCATCATTTTGATCACCTATTGTACTTCATTATATTTCTCATATTAATAAAATGGCTTAGCATTTCCTCTCTATGTTTCTGGATGAGTTGCCATATGTTCTTCTATGCTATTATATGTCTGTTGCACTGTTATTCTATATATTCTTGAGCATTCTAGTTCTATACCACTTGGTGTGTTTATCTATTACTCTTAGATAGAGTCTGGAAAGAGCCAGGTAGCCTCCAGATCTCGTCCTCTTTTAGAGGCGGAATATCTGGTAAATGCCCTCCCAGTCCATCTCTGGTTGGAGTTTGCCGTGTTTTAGAGATATCCCCGAAACGGGATATTACAATGTCTGACATGTTGTCCACTAACTCTGCGCAAATGCTGCATTTGTACTGCTGTTGACATTGCCACTGTCAACCACTGCATCTGTACTGCAACTCCCTCTGAATTCTGCATCCGTGCTGCTGTTGGTTTTGCCACTGCCAACTACTATTGCACTGCATCACATTTTCTTTCTGCAACTGAAAAAACATCCAAAATTGGACAAGTATACTACATCTTGGTGATGAATATCTCATTGCTGCTAGCCTCTGTGCTGCCTCTCTAAAGTTGTTGCGCTGCTGTTGCTCTGCACTGTGTCCCTCTGTGCTACTGCAACATTGCTCTGACTTTGGTGCTGCTAACCACTGCGCTATCACTTTAGCACTCCTCTGCACCAACTAGCACTAGTCCATCCTACTACTGTTGTTTTGGGCTCCTATAGCAAGGTGATGATCCGAGAGGTGGACTCCTCAAGGATCCTACCCATCTTGTAGATCTCTGGGTCTACAACTCCAAATCAGCCCACCTCCCTCCTGGAGGTATATGAGTAATCATCGCAAACTCCTCCTCCTCTATCTTCGTTGCTCCAACTTGAGGATCATGTTTCTCATCCTTGTCCTTCTTCTTGAGAGGACACTATGTGGCGTAATGCCCCATCTGACCACACCAGAAAAATTTGATCTTTGACAGATCCTTCTTCCTCCTATGTCGCTCTTGCTGCCCCTCTAATGCAAGGGCTGCATTCTGTTCCTCCTTCTTCTTGATCTTCAAACCACAACTGCTATCGCCCTCAAGTTGACACTTGAGTAAGTCTCTCTGCATCTCTTCTTGCTGAAGAGCTGCCCACATTGACTCCCAGTCCGACAAGTTCTCTCTGCCCAGGATGCTCTGGACAAAAACTTGGTAATCCTTGGAC
The DNA here is from genome assembly GCA_034641835.2 of Pinus albicaulis. Taxonomy (NCBI): domain Eukaryota; kingdom Viridiplantae; phylum Streptophyta; class Pinopsida; order Pinales; family Pinaceae; genus Pinus; species Pinus albicaulis. Next base: position 1,103,135,403 of record CM076577.1, read on the forward strand.
ACTGAGTTGAGGGCCAATCTGACCATCTCTATGGCCTTAGGAGCTGCTCCTACGGTTGCCAACTGATCTCGGTTTTCCTGAAGTCTAGACAGGAATGGATCAATATGCTCTCCCTTCTGCATCCTGGTGGTCCGCATTTTCTCCTCCAAAAACATCTTCCGCTACTCGGAACACCCCTCATACAACGTTGCCAATGCATTCCACATCTCCTTAGATGTTCCTTTGGTTGAGATGTGTGAAACAATGTGATCCCTCACTCCATCGAGGATCAACCACTTGGATTTAGCCATATTCTTCTTGAAGGCCCGTAATGGTGCTGCATCCATCGGTTCAGTCTAAGCACTGTCGATAAAGTGTTTGAGGTCATGCTCATCTAGAAGGAAGGAGATTCTTGCCTTCCAGATTACATAGTTAGAGGCACCCTACAACTGGTCTTGCTCACGCAATCTGTTGGTGGCCATCTCACCCAACTGTTGTCGATTCGCTACCTCTCATCTTCTGCGCAGTTGGCTTTACGCACTCCTGATGGAGCAAGCCACAAGATCTACTACTATTGCACGGGGAATCTGAGTTTCTCGGGCCAGAAACTCACTGATGTCAGAAATCCCCAAATCTATGTTTCAGCTATGCTTCCTTCAAGTACTGAGTGTGTGTCCGGCTTGCTTTCCAAATGACCCTCAAGCCTTCTCTTATAATCTTCTCGTTGATGAATCAACGATCCAGATTAGATCTCTAAACAATGGCTGAGATTAAAACATGACTTGATCTTCGTTCTCTAGAAGATTCTCACTATGTTTTATTAATACCTTTTAATTATTTAATTTTGCTAAGTTTATACATAGGGACCCCATTAAAATAATTAATTATTTTAATAAAACATGAATCAAGTGGAATTTCCACAAATGGTTTTTGGGTTTTTTGGAATACCGATGTCCAAACCTCCTCAAAATATGAGACTTGGAACACTTTCCAATGCTACAAAAATCAACACTCCCTCTTAGAGGGGAAAGTGTTCAAGCAAAATGCCAACTGCATCTACTCTAAACTGAAACATCTACTACGCTGCTGATGTCTCGGCTGTTGCCCCTCATCTGTTGTGCTGCTGCCCTCTGTACTGTTGCCCATGACACCATGTCTATCACTGCCTTATTCGTACTGCAAATCCCTCTGAATTTCGAGCCTATCCGTTCCTCCTACTGGAATGGATTCTTGACCATCCCCATCTTTTCTCTGAAGTAAGAAAACTTAATCTTACCTAGAGCTTTCATGAGGATATCTGCCACTTGTTACCCTATAGGAATGTACCTCAATTGTACAACTCCCCGTTGGACATAGTATCTGATGAAGTGACACCGGATGTCAATGTGCTTCGACCGATCATGAAACACAGGATTTTCAGAGAGCTTGATGCAACTCTGATTATCACACAAAATTCTGGTCGGTTCCATCCTCTTCTTGAGTAAGTTCATGAGCAACTTATGAAGCCATATGGCCTCACACGAAGTTGTGCTAGCTGCCATATATTCAGCCTCGGTTGAGCTCAGCGCCACGGATTTTTGTTTCCTACTGCACCAGGAAGTCATTCCTGATCCAACACTGAAACAATACCCACTGGTACTCTACTGATCTACTGGACTTCCAGCCTAGTCTTCGTCAGTGAACCCACTCAACTGGATTTCATTGCCCTTGGTGTACCTCAATCCAAACTCGACTATCCCCTTTAAGTATCTAAGAACATGTTTGGCTACTGCCCAGTGAGCCCTCCTTGGTTCTACCATGAACTGACAAAGGGTATTCACGACATACCAGATGTCTAGTCTAGTGTTGACCAGATACATCAATGATCCTATGAGCCGCCTATACAAGGTAGGATCAGCGTCATCATCCTCGGACGTGTCGATTTTCTTCCAGTTTGTGATCATTGGTGTAGCCATGGGCATGGTTACTTGGGAGCGGGAGCGGGAGCGCCATTTTCAGAAGCTCCTCGTTTGGAAGCGTTTCAGGGAGCGTTTTTTTATAATATATATATTTTTATATTTTGATGCATATGTGTCAACAAAAGCATGTAGAATGATGAATTAGACATAAAAAACATAAAAACATAGATTAAACCATATAACATCAATCATCTAGAAGTTATAATCTTCTAATCTAGAAGATTATGTTTCTAATCTAGAAGTTAGAAACATTCAACATATTGACTCTTGAGTCTCATGATTCATCAATCTTAAAGTTTCAAGCTTTCAAAATTCAATATATAACATTTATCATCATCGATTCATTAATCACCATAGTTGTACTTGTAAGCTAAGTGTAACATTTACAAAAAAGAATATTTAACATGAAATGAAATGTTATAAAATGAAACAAAATGAAACAACTTTCAAATTTCATGAAGCATCATATTCATAATTCATAATGAGTTATAAACTTATAATTGCCAACTTCAAAGTTTCAAACTTCAAACTTAAATTGTCATATATTGTTTACAAAAAATATCAAATTAAATATGAAAAAGTCAAGTTTCCACAATTATAAAAAGTTAAAAGCTACTAGAAACTAGAAAAGACTAGTAAATCTATTTTATCTATTGTTTGCCCTCTTGCCACGAGAAATGTCTAATTTTTGAAATTTGAGCAGATCGTGGTAATGGTAGTCTTCTAAGGCTTGGCCTTAATGCTTGTTGACATTGTCTTCCCTTAGAAAATATAATTAAAAAATGTGAATAATTTCTCTAGAAATGTTAAAGGGTATTTGTAAAGATGTAAGAATGAAGAATAATTTCTCTAGAGACGTTAAAGGGTATTTGTAAAGATGTAAGAATGAAGAGAAGATACTTTATGTCAGACAACGACTTAAAGACAATGATCCAATAAAATATTTACACAAATTCCCAAGATGTAACCTAGAAGAAAATGAAAAAGCCCTAACCTGTGGTGTCTTGGATGAAATAATGTGAAAATTGTCAACCATAGAAATCTAGATGGTTGTAAAGATTTAAAAATCTTAAAAACAATGGCGTATTAATAAACACTGAACACATATTGAGAAAATCACATGATACATCTAGTTTTTGGAACACATCTAACAGAATATCATCTTAAAATATACGGTAAGATATTGTAATGCTGGGGTCACATTAGGCAGCTTAAACTGGGGCTTTGATTTTGATATCAGTGTGCAAAAAGCCACATGTTTTTTTATGTGATGGCCGCTTAAGAAAAAAAATGGGATCTTGCCTAATAAAATATAATAGAGTTAAAATCTTAGAGCCGTAAGTGAGTCCCTAGGGGGAGAATGGGATCTGCACTTTAGCTGAATGCTTAGGTATTCGTCATGTCCAACAGGTGGAGAACACGTAGAATGTGTTGCTAAGGAATACATTAATTTCTTTTAAGGAAATGGGAAATTCAACCTAGAAGGCATATCATTAATTATCCAAAGTTTAAGAAATTGCATTTTCATCAACTGGTTCCCACTTTGCCATTAAGGTCGAAGAATCTCTAAGAAACAGTAGATGGGAAAATACACAAGCCCCCATCTCATGCAAGCAATATGTCCATGACCTAAAAGGGTAGAGGCATTCATGAAACATCAACAAATATTTTAGTCATCCATCACTGTCTCCAATAAGATGGCATATCTTGATTGCAAAGGACTGTCAACTTGGTTTCAATGTAAGAAAGGAGTAGGTGTAAGGCATTAACAATAGTACAAAGAATGATTTCATAATATTTATGTCCTTTTTACAGTGGAGAGAAATTGTTGTTGAATTAAATACTGAGTTTCAAAGGGTCATATATTCTACGTATAATAACTACAACACAATGAGTCTTAAAGATAACCTTTTGTTTTTATTCCTTAATGACAATTAGCCTTTACTCATATCTTGGCAGTTGATCCTTGCATAAAAGGAATATGATGTATGCTTTTCAACTAGTTTGAAAAAAATCCATTCCACTTTATGGGAGGAAATTTTGTCTCAAGATTGTTAAAGGATGTACCTTTCCTGGGTTTACAATAAAATAATGGCCATTACCAAATGGAATTGTATCATAATATGTTAAAAAATAGTTGATAAACAAATTATATTGACAGTATAGTTAGGTTGGCAAATGGATGATTTAAGCAAATGGAGAGCAAGTAATTTCATTTAGGACCAAGTCTTTAAGCAAAAAAAACGCTCCCGAAAATGCTCCCTCTCTAAAAAAATGCTCCCGAAAATGCTCCCTTTCTAAAAAAAATGCTCCCTAAAATGCTCCATCCCTAAAAAAAACGCTCCCTCCCTAAAAAAACGCTCCCTAAAACGCTCCCTAAGGCGCTCCCTAAAACACTCCCTGAAAACAGGGAGCGTTTTTCCTGTTTAGGGAGCGTGCTCCGGAAAACGCTCCCCTCAGGGAGCGTTTTCGGGAGCGCACTTTCGAGCGCTCCCAAAACGCTCCCGCTCGGAGCGCAAGTTGGGAGCGGGTTCGAGAGGGGGGAGAAGCTTCCCTGCAACCTTGGCCATGGGTCTACAATCCTCCATCTGAAATCTATTCAAAATCTCTGTAGTATATCTTCCTTCCCAAGAAAGATTTCTCCCTCCTGTTGCCAAACTTCCAAACCCAGAAAATAGTGCATCCGCCCTAGATCCTTCATGTCCAATTCTGTAGCGAGATTTTCCTCGCAGTCTTTGATGAGCCTAGATGATCTAGTCAGAAACATATCATCTACATATAACACCAATATTAGAGGCTCATCCCCTACTCTCAGATAGTAGAGGTTGGGATCTGTGTCACTCTTGACAAATCCCATCTTCTCCAGGTAGCTATCAATTTGCCCATACCAAGCTCTAGGGGCTTGCTTCAGTCCATACAAGGCTTTCTTAAGCCTACACACATGATTTTTCTGCTCATGCGTGTCAAAACCCTCTGGTTGTTCTATGTACGCTTCCTCTTCTATCACCCCATTCAAAAATGCAGTCTTGACATCCATCTAGTGAATTTCCTATCCCATCTGCGCTGCAAGAGATATGACAGATCTGATTGAAGTATACCGAGTTACAGGGGCAAAGGTTTCTTCATAGTCGATCCCTACCTTCTGTGCGTACCCCTTAGCTACAAACCTGGCTTTGAATTTCTCTATGCTGCCATCTGCAACATATTTAATCTTGTAGATCCATCTCGAACCTACAACTGACCTATTCAGAGGTCTGGGAACTACTTCCCAGACATCATTTGTCATGATGGAGCTATACTCCTCCACCATAGCATCTCTACCCACACCTGATGCTGAGCCGCCTCCTGAAAACTAGAGGGTTCTCCAACCTGTATTACCAATGCCTGGTACCTGTCTGACTGCCTGCATTCCCTCTTCTCATTTCTAGGAGCTCCAACAAGTTCCTTTGCATCCCTCAGAGTCTGTTGTAGTTCTTTGCTCGTCCTTCCACTGGTGGTGGGTGGATTCACCTGCTCTCCTTCTTGCACTTCCTCGAAAAAGCTATCCTTAGGATCCTTGTGCCTTGGAGAGGCACTAGAGCCATCATTCGTAGGTCACTTTGGCTAGACCAACGGATCCTCCTCAAACTGCATAGCTGAAGACATTTCTTGGGATTTCTTGAAGGTTCTCTCCTCCATGAACTTCACGTCCCGTCTTACTACTATCTTCCTAATCTCATGAATATAGATGTGGTAAGCCTTCGCATTCTCGCTATATCCCACAAGGTACCATTTTTCTACAGCCTGATCCAACTTCTTCCTCTTCTCATCAGGTACATAGCAGTACGCTATACTGCCAAATATCCTAAAGTGGCTCACTTTAGGCTTGCTGCCAGTGAACACACTCTTAGGAGTAACCTTCCCCAAAGCGTTATGAGGAACCCTGTTATGCACATACACGGTTGTATTACAAGCTTCAGCCCACATAAATTTGGGCATGTCTTGATCATATAGCATTGCCCTCGCAGCTTCGACAATAGTCCTATTCTTCGTCTCTACGACCCCATTCTACTCTGGATTATATGGAGCAGTCCATTCTCTCTTGAAACCTTCCCTTGCATAGAACCTTGTGAAGTCCTTGTCAATTTACTCTTCACCATTGTCTGATCGCAATGTCTTGATTCGCTTTCCTGTTAGATTCTTCACCAGAGCCTTAAACTCTTTGAATCGCTCAAAGACCTCGTCCTTGGTCTTCAGAAGGTAGATCCATGTCTTTCTAGAATGGTCATCGATGAAGGTGACAAAATACTTTGCACCACTGAGAGCATTCATGGACGTTGGTCCGTAGATGTCTGAGTGTATCAATCCCAACACACTCTTGGCCCTATTGCTGCTTCTCTGTAATATTCCTAATTTGCGACAGCAAATTGGAATATTCTATTTTGTTTATTTTGCCACCTATAGTTTGTAAATAAATAAAAAGTGAGTAAAGAGGGTCTAAACTCACTTAAATGAAATAAGACATCCACCTAGTAGCACAACGTTCTGACTTAAGTGGGAGTCAAGGGGGGGACCCAACACCACGTGGAGGAGAGAGAGAGACTACGTTGGGTTTTCGAGGGAAACCAACGCTATAAAAGATGAAGGAGCCTCCTCATTTCATTCATGCTTGGATTATGGATTGTTGAGTGAGACATATTGTCTTCTTTGGCACGCTGGCTGTTTAGCCTGTCTGCTGCACTGTTTAGTCGATTGTCTCCGTGCGGAGATCTCACCCTTAGCCACGGGGGACTTCGAGTGCCTGCTCGGGCAAGGTTATTTTCTTAGCATCATCCTCCAGGACAGCGTTATTGCTGCAGCAGCGTAATACTGTGTTGCCGTGGTGACTTTATGACACCACCTCCTTCTCTTGTTTTTCAGAGGGAGAGTGTCTCTTTCTTTTGGAGGATCAGATTGGGAGATATTGGAGCTTATTATCAGATCTTGGCATCAGGCCTATATGTTCTTCATGGTATACTGCGCAGTTCTTTCCCCAGATCTGCGTTATTGCCGAGGGAGCAACATTCCAGGGTTTTTGGCATCATTTTGGAGTTAGATTTTTTATCGAGGGTGATCCTTGGATTGGCCAACCAATCCAAGTATATTTCTGATCTGATACTGAAGTTTGCTTCAGAAATTTTGAATCATTCTTCAGATGTGCTGCAGTAAACTCAGATCTGCTCCGACATTTTCATGTACTGCTGAAATCCCCAAGGGGAAAGTAATAAAGAGCCCTTTGGGCATTTTGTCTCATTATAGATCTTTGTTTTCATATATTTATCAGTTTCAGATCTGTAATATAATAAAGACGAGCTTCAGCCTCCTGGAGAAAACGCTGAAGTGTTTCTGGATCAATCTTTGTCTTGCAACACCTTTATCTTGAGGGGGTTTCTATATAAAACTAATGTTTAACCTTGTTGAAAGCCTATGCCTTGTTCTCAAACTCATTCTCTGATTATTTATAGTGTTATACATCATATTCCTTTAGAAAAAACGCAGCTTTGCTTCAGTAGAATTCTGCATACTCAAAGTCTTGGGAAATCAGGGTTTTTCTTGACTAGTCGGGAAGGAGGAACTGTTTAATATAGAAAAACGCCTTTGTTTGAGCTGAAATTCGACATGGACGTCCCTATTGACCTAATATAACATATCCTAGAACCTTGACCTGTCATTTTACGCAGATTTGCTTATACACTCATTTTAGGGCCAAAATCCTCACTTTTCCCCACCTTTTTGCCCCTAAAAGTTGAGTAAAGGTTGCTACAGTATTTGGAGTGGGTTGCTGAGTGTTTCTAAACAATTTTTATATTGGCTGAAGCATACTTTCCTGAGGAATGCGTTTTTGAGTCATGATCTGCTGAGAATTCCATTTTTGGGATACTAAAGTTTGTTGCACTATTATTGTTTGGGTGTTCTAGTTCTATACCACTTGGTGTGTTTATCTCTCACTCTTAGACAGAGTCTGGAAAGGGCCAGATAGCCTCCGAATCTCGTTCTCTTTTAGAGGCGACATATCCGGTAAATGCCCTCCCAGTCAATCTCTGGTTCGGGTTTGGTGTGTTTTTGAGATATCCTGGAAACGGGATATTACAGTGGTATCAGAGCATAGTTCTAGCTCAGCCTGTGGAGCTAGTTATCTATGGCACATATGAGGATCTCACATCAGCATGGTCATATACCCTTTGGAGAGTATTTCCGAGAATGGCAGTCCAAGGGGGAAGACTTCAAAGTAGCTTTGCCCTTCAAAGATTATTGTCAGCTCAGACAGGGTGAAGGAGGAAGGTACTATGGTAACAGAGGAGTTTCTAGCATGCAGAGTTCAGATTTGCAGCGTACCACTGGGAGATCACCTCTTCCCATGCATGAGGAATCCAATAGTCCCTGTGAGTCTAAGCCCAAGAAGACTGGAACGGTGAAAAAGGAGAGTTTATTCTCATCTCTTTTCAGATCCAGAAGAAATACATCCACCTTTGAGGAGGTCAAGAAGAATGAAGAAAAAGAAGAGGAAGTACCATGCGCTTCCAATTCTCATCAAGAAGAAGAGATCACATCACCTCTTGAGGAGGCTTGTGAAAACGCTGTCACTCTCATGGAGGAGCAACCACATGCATCAACAGTTGGGGCAGCTGACACTTTTGAGGATGGGACTCTTGCAGTTCTACAAGAAGTTCCAAATGCAGATCGAGAGCAGCTTGGTTGCACTGCGCTGTGCTACATGGATGGATGGGAGGTCTCAAGGAGAGATCTCACTGGAGATGCACTTCGAAACACCATGGGGTGCAATGACTTTCTTCCCTTCTCACAAGAGCAGATAGAAGATGGAGGACATCTTAGGATGGATAACATCTCTCATGCTTGTGGTTGACATCCCTTGAGCCATACACATCATGATGGGAGGGTTTTGCCTACCACCTATTTGATTCTTGATAGGGTCTCATTGATCCTTGAGAAGTTTATATTTCAAAATCCCATGAAGTGCAAAATCAGTAATTTGATTTGGGAGGATGGTAGCCCCTCATGGGAGGAGTACCAGGATGATGAGAAGAAGGAGGCATCCACAAGTGATTGAGTGGATGGGGATGATGAGCAAGGAGCTAGGAGGCTACTTGCAGATCTGTGATACCAGGCAGCAGGAGGCTTGGCTGCGCCGGTTACTCTTGAGGGAGTTTGGCCATCACTTGTACTTGCAGATCTATGATACCGGGCAGCAGGAGGCTTGGCTGCGCTGGTTACTCTTGAAAGAGTTTGGCCATCACTTGGCAAACACTCTTCCTAAGAGTCGGAGGATGAAGGAAAGATGGCGCGATACTTGCATCATTGAGCAGCATAGAGTATGGATGCATGGTGTTGATATGATACTCATATCATTCATTGTGTCTTCATCACATGATTGGTATGATGGAGGTATGGGGAGGCAACACAATGTCTTGTTGCTTGGTTTGTTTCTGGGAGAGCAAGGGAAGATTTGCTCTCACACTTTGTATGATGTTGTAGGAGGAGGAGATGGCACTATCTCCTTGGTCTTTGATGATGATTGGGAAGCACTTCCATCTTGGGAGGTATTCCATATTTGTTGCAGCATTATTAGAGGAGTCTTTGACAAGGAGCATGTCAAAGAACAGAGCTTTGTATTGATAGGAGCTTACTTGCATGAGCTCACAGCATTGTCACCTTGGAGCAGAGACTTATGGATGAAGTGTGCCCAGCGTATATGTGGTGGATCTATAACCCATAGGTCCCAGGATCACTTCATATTTGTTTCACTTGATGAACAAAGAGGAGGTAATGATGATAGAGACATCTATGGCATATTCTTCTTGACTTGGGTTCCCAAGCATCAGGAGGATTATCTTCTTGTAGCACATGGTTCATTCTACTTCACAGTGGGCCAAAGCACTATGGAAGACTCATGTATGGACCCATGCACTATCTTAATTCCAAAATATGGTGAGAAGTTTGTTTATACATTCATTTATTTGCACACTCTTACCATTCCTATGCAGTGCATTGCTTCACAAGGGGGCAAGCTTGTCATATTGCTCCATGAGTTGTATTGGGCCAATCTACATGATGGAGGCAGCGATCTCTTTTGTGGCCTTGGGCAAATGTTTTATCACTACATGTATGCTCATTTGCTGCACTATAGCATGTATCATATGGAGACATGCATGATTAACTATGTAAGAAGAAATATTTTGCCTTGTACTTTCATCAAGCAACAACTTGTAAAACTGCATTGTACTTGTTTGGGAAGCTATTGGTACCTTCTTGCACCACATGAAACCTTCAGCATTCTCTTCATATTATTGTTGATCATGTCTCAATTTGCTGATATAGATCAGATTTGTATGGGAGGCTTGATTATGAGGGAGACACATGAGCTGGATGTGTCTTTGAGTGGGAAGAATTCTCACAATTTCTGCACTACATGTTCTAATGGGAGCATGGGAGGAGGCATGGCCACCACTACTACATATGCGTTTTCTTTTAAGGTGAGCCATGAGATTGATAGTCATCCATTGTATAGCCATGGGCAAGTGTTTGGTCTCATGTTGTTGTCATATTCAGCCATTTACTATCCATTAGTGGATGTGATGGATCTTGTACATTGCTTGCCATGTAATTTTCTGAAGTTGCAGTGGATGAAACTGCGTTGTATCCTCATGAGAGATTGTTTGCATCATGTATCATCATGTAAAATCTTCAGCAAACATCTCATTAGGATGATCCATGATGACCATGTCCTATTCTTCATGGATGAATTGTCTTGGGCCAGCTTGTTCTTCATTGTTGGAGGGACCTTCTTTGGAGGATTGTTCTTCACTTTGCCATTGGAGGGATCATTGTAGCTCAGGATCAACATGCACTCTACACTTATCATAAGTGGAGAGAAGGACAGCATGGAGTAAGCTATGATGCTTGCCAAGTTCAGAATTTCAGCCCACCTTCATCACCGGAGCTTGAGGTGGAAGGAGATTTTTAGGAGTTGCCTTGTTGGGAGGTGGCTCATTTTGTTTGGATGATTGCTTGGGGATGGAGGATCCACATGAGGGAGATGTTCCTCATTACATTCCAAACTCCATGCCTCGAGTGGAGATTCTTCAGTTCTACCCTTGCAGTTGATTGGAGAGAGGTGATGAGTTGGTACACAGTTGATGGGCCAGCTTACACAGTCATAGATGCAGAGCAGCAGGGGTCATGGTCTTCATCAGTCATAGCCAGAGGCAGTGTGCAGTCCGAGCCATGGGACTTGGGCTATTATTGGCCATGGTGGCAATGGGATCCAGGAGGATTATTGGTGGGCTGGTACCATGAGAGATCGGTTTGGGATCCTGGCATTGAGAGATCCCTTCATATCAGGGTGATGCAGAGGATAGAGAAGATTCAGTGGCGCATCTGGGACCCAGGCACATTTTGCGGTATCGGTGGAGAGCATTAGCTAGGAAGGAGACTTGTTCAGGCAGTTGCTTGAGGGCAAGCAACATTTTGCCGGGGGGGACTGTAATATTCCTAATTTGCGACAGCAAATTGGAATATTCTATTTTGTTTATTTTGCCACCTATAGTTTGTAAATAAATAAAAAGTGAGTAAAGAGGGTCTAAACTCACTTAAATGAAATAAGACATCCACCTAGTAGCACAACGTTGTGACTTAAGTGCGAGTCAAGGGGAGGGACCCAACACCACGTGGAGGAGAGAGAGAGACTACGTTGGTTTTTGAGAAAGATTACGCGTCTTGGAGGAAACCACTATAAAAGATGGAGGAGCCTCTCATTTCATTCATGCTCGGATTATGGGACGTTGAGTGAGACATATCGTCTTCTTTTGGTGCACGCCTGTTGTTTAGCTCGTCCGTCGGTGGACTTGCTTAGTGCAACCCAGGTTCTGCGGCGAGATCTCACCTCAGCTCGGACTTCGAGTGCCTCGCTCGAAGCCCCAAAAGGCTGCTTTAGCATCATCCTCCAAAACAAATGCTATTGTCAGCAGCAGCCGTACCGTGTTGTAGGCAGGCGGTCAGTACTCAGCCAGCACCACCCTCTCTTGTTTTTTCGCAGGGAGCCCTCTCTTCGACACGATTGGGAGATATTGGAGCCTGTCATCAGACCTTGCAGTCTGCCCACATGTTCTTCACATACCCAGCTTCTTTCCCCAGATCTGCGTTATTGCTGAGGGAGCAGCATTCCAGGATTTTTGGCATCATTTTGGAGTTAGATCTCTGATTAAGGGTGATCCTTGGATTGGCCAACCAATCCAAGTATATTTCTGATCTGATACTGAAGTTTGCTTCAGAAATTCTATAATGAGACAAAATGCCCAAAGGGCTCTTTATTACTTAGTCAATTAATTAAAATTCTGGTCAAATTAATTAAAAAATCTTAAGCTAGAAATTTAATTAATTTTAGGTCCTAGGTGAGTATAAATTTCTTCAAAGGCAAAATTTTTTGGTCCTTAAAAAATGAATTTTTAAAGGCCCGAGGCCAAGGGAATATTGAGAATTTCAAGAAATTTTGAACCCTTGGGCCTTGGTGGTTAAGTCAAAGTCAAAATTTTGAGGTAATTAACTCAAAAATATTATTTTTGAGTTAATTAAAATGGATTTAAATGATAAATTCGTTTTTCCCTCATCTTTATAATTTAGACAGTCTAGAGTAAAAGATGATCAAATCTTTTCGACGATTGAGATTATTTTGACATGGATCAACTGAACTAGCCGTTGGAGATTTTGTTTTATAAATTAGAGGTCTTTGTCAGTTTTCAAGCATCCGATCTTTGGATCATGCACTTGTTCTTGGAAGCTCTTGTGATTCCTTTTGATGAATGAAGCATAAAGACTCTGGGGTTACAAATTTTGATGTTCCTTTTTGGATCTATGTGGTGATTTGTCTCTAAATTCTGCTACTTAATTTGGCATTTTATGGTTAATGGCCTTCATGGATTAATCTGCATACAGGTATCTTGTGCAGTTTTCTGGATTTATAAGATGGCATTTTTTATTTAATGGAAAGACTAGTTATCTATTTTTCTGAAAGATCTCATGTTATTTTCTTAAATCTCTATCAATCTAAAGTTCAGATCTAAGTGTGCAGGGAATATTTTTAAGGTTTGAGCGTTTGGGGAAGTCTTCAGTTGGACTAGCCGACTCTCAAATAACATAAATCTGAAAAGCTCATTATTTGTTGATTTCCAAAGCTATCTTACGGAATTAGTGGTTTTGCAGAGTCTTATAGGACTTGTGCCTCTCTTTAAAAATTTGAATTTCTAAAAAATTGTACTGAAATGGGTTTAAATCTAGCCATGAGGGCCTCCGATCTGTAAATTAGCATTGTCAATTTGTATATTTTCTCTAGGCTATAAGGGTTTCATAAATTTTTGTGCATATTTTTGGATTTTTTCTGGTTTTGCAGGTTGCAAGGTTTTCTCAGATTTTTTTTTAAAGATCTGAGCGAGATCTAGCCCCCGAGGGCAAGATCTGGCCTCAGGATCACTTTGCTGGTAGATCTGAGTATAAAAAGAAGATTTCAAGTGTATCTAAATCAACATTCTAATAAATCTGATAGGGTTGAAAATTTTTTGATTCTGCTGGACGAATTTTTGATTGTATTGGTCTTTTTTTTGAAATTATCACTGCCTTGGTTTGCTACATCTTTGCCGCCCTCCTTTGCCGTCGATTCCATCTTCCTCTATGTTGCTCCCATTCCTCTACGCATATGTCCGAGCCGTCCCTTCATTTCTGCTCTCGAGCCTTCTTAACCACTGCCTTTCGACCCCTTATCTTCGACTCTGCCTTCGCTGTCTTGCCTCACGCCCTCACCGACTCTCATCCTTCAGCTCCTACGCTCCCCATATCCTCTGTCGTCGTGTATCCCTCTTCTACGCCATCCTGCATCCTCTTTAGCCACAGACCTTTCTCTCTGTCATCGAGCTCCCTCGTTGACCTGCAAGTAAAACACAAACAAAAATGAACTCACGCGCACAGTAAACTCAAACACTTATATGCGTTGAACTTTTGGTTCGGTTTCCTCTTTAGTGTTAGGTTTAGATTTATTTTATTGTTAGATTTCAATTAGCGTCAGTTTTTTTTTGATAGCGTAAGTTACATTCTAGTTTTAAATTAATTTTTGTCTATTAGCTTTTAGTTATAATTTTGTTGGTCTTAGTTTTAGATTTTATTTTTTAGATTTTTGTTTAGTTTAGTTTTAGTTAGGTTTTAAGTTTAAAATTTGATTTTTGTTATTTAACTTTTAGTTTTAGATTTAAATTAGTTGTAGACTTTAGATTTTAATTAGTTTAGTTTAGAGTTAGTTTAAATTTTTTTTTTTTTTTAGAATTTCATTTTTTAGATTTGGGAAAAGTCAAAAGCAAAAAATAGAAAATTTTCTTTTTAGGATTTTCATTTAAATTTTTGTTAGATTTTAGATTTTAACCCATAGTTTTAGTTTTTATATTTTGAAAAATAATAGAAAAATAAAAATATAAAAATTCCAAAAAAAAGTCTAAAAAATTTCTAGTCAAATAAGCTTAAATTTTTTATCTAAAGTTTGACTATAGGAGCATTTTAATTTCTGGATTGGAATTAATTGAAATATCATAGATTCAGAAACGTTGCAAGCATCAAGCATTTATTTTTAATGATCGTTTCATGATAGCTTTGCTACGGGCTTAAGTATTTTAATGAATGGTTGCGGTGCTTTCTATTAAATATCATTGTGGTCATTTGTGTTTTCATAGAAGCAGTTATACATCAATTACTTGGCTTTAATTGCATAATGGGATTTTTTTAACTCCATAAGGCACTGGTTTTAATATAATTGATCTGTGAAATCTCGTTAATCTCATCAAGTACTTGGTTATTTGACTGTGTCTCTTAATTTGGTTGACTTGAAACCAATTCTTTTCCTTCATTTTTGTTAGGGTCTACTTCCTTTAGCTTGCAAGGAGACAATTTAGATAGAGAGATTGGGAATCAGGGTGACAACCCCCGATCTGAGCCGTTGTCGCAGTGCCTAGACATTCTGTGCGACAACATTTTTTGGCGCCATTGTCGGGGATAGAGTTTTTCTGTCCTTGGTCTTAACGACATTTTCTAATCTTCTAATCTTTCCTCACCATTCATTAGCCTGTCACAAGGAATCACATTTTCTGGCGTCATTTCATCTCTTCATCTCTTCATCTTTTCATCATCTCACTAATCATTTCATCATCGTATCTTTAGCACCTGGACATTTCTGTTGGCTTCTTGTTTGGGTGGCGACTCCACTTATTCATCTATTTACTCCTAGACAATAATCCCCCCTTGATATCCATCTGTTATTCTCGATTATTTCTTCTGTTTCAGAATTAGTCTCATGTTCAAGTGGCGACTCCAATTCTTTCATTTCTCACAAGAGTTCCTGCTAAGAAGTTCGCTTCTTGAGGACCTTTTGACTATTCTTGAACATGGATCTATTTCTTAAATTTTAAGTAGGTCATCATGGATGACACCTTTCATGACATGCCAGAAGAGGTCATTTCTAAACTGCCTTTTTTCTCAGGAGGTGATCCAGGCATTGTTCTATAGCATCTATGGATGGTCACTTTTTTGATAAATTAATATTGTCGTCCTTCACAATATAATCATGAAGATGTCAAGATACGTATCTTTGGCTATTCCTTAAAAGGTGATGCTATCGATTGGTTTCGAAATTGTCCTCAGGAGTATTGTTTACAAGACATCATCCATGCTTTTAGAGATAAATATATAAAACAAGATGAATCGCCTTGTGCTCCCAGTATTATGCAAAATAATGAAATTGATCTTGTAGAGAACTCAACTATCAGCAGGAGATTTCTAGACAATTCTCAGGATGAATCCACTTGTACCACGACAGCACAAATCCATGATAGCGGTGAAATAGAAACAAGTTGTCAAATCAGTGTTGACAACGATAAGCATCTTGTTAACAAATTGATTTAGATGGTTAAGGATATACAACTAAATCAAGCTCAAGTAATCAAGAATATGGAGGCCAACCAGGCTCAAATCATTAAGAATATGGAACTTAATCAAGAAAAAATAATAGCGGATCACGCTAGGGAAATTGGTTCTATACAGATCAAGTTATTGGCCTTAGAAGAAAAACATATCAAGGAAATGACGATCATGGAAACAAATCATGAGAAAGAGATGAAATGTATGAAAAATTTCTTCATGGCCATGAAAGCAGATAATGATGAATCAACAAAAAACATGGAACACAAATTGTTGACGATTGAAGAGAGTCATGCACAGGAAATAAATGTCATGGAAAACAGGTTAAAGATGATGGAAGTTAATCATTCTAATCAGATGTCTCTTCAACACAATTTGTTGACTATTAAAGAGAGTCATGGGAGGGAAATTACTATTGATAATGTTAAGCATTCTACTGATATTCAAAATAAGTTGGAAAAAGTGGAAAGATCATACATGCAGAATTTCCAACCCAAGTCAGAATTGTCAACAGATCATAGGCCTCCCTGTTTGCTGAAGAAATTTCCATCTCATCACACGGAGGTCACTTTTCCCATTAAGGAAGAATTAACTATGGCTACAAAGGACGTTGAGAAAGACCAAGCTTATGTGTCACCTTTAACAGAGTATATTCAGAATAAGATTGGTCACATTCCAGGTTCATCAGATGTTTTGTACAAGCATTTTCAAGATAAGGACAAGAAATCTACAGTGGTCTCATTACTGACATCACAGCCCACTCAGAAGAAGAGAAAAAAGAAAATAGGAAGAAGTGAGCGGTTTGAATCGTCTGATGGTCGAGAGCAGCTTGACATTCGGATAAGACAAAATCCTACAATTAGCAAGATTGGATATGGCACATCTGAAAAGCAGCCTACAGACTTGCTTGAAAGAAGGCAAATGCTCAGCATGCACTATATTGAGCACATTTGATGCCACAGGGCATCCTTTTTATTGTATCTCTAACCTTACACCTTGTTATTTCAGCATTTCATTTTGTAGTTAGAGTAGATTTACTTTTCATGTTAAGTAGAATAATAAATGAAAGAAGAGCTTCTATTTTTCATGTGCTTAATGTTAAATGATGATATTTGGATGGATGCTACTTATGTAATGTTGCGTGTTGCTTGGATACAGATTCTGGATTCTCACATTCCTTCGGTGAAGCAACGTGTCCCCAAGTAGAGCCAGATGTTGACCACACTTTGTCAACGACCCCATAGCAGTACACCCCCATTTTTTCAAATGGGATTCATCATGTTCGACGTGGTCGCGCCATTTAGATTCCATCATCAGTGGACAGTTTTATAAACAATGTAAACCCATTATGCATGTATATGATGTAAATGATCTAAGTAAGACCGTCATGTATGTAACAACCTAGGTAAGCCTAGTATGTTGGTGATGATTTCTATCCTAGGAGGTTTTTTGTCTCACTGATTTACTTGTGTTTTTCGACACAAGTGATCGGCAGAGTTTTCCCCTCCAGCCTCACTCCAAAGCTAGAGTGGATTTTGTCATCAGCATGCTAAGTGAGTCCTAGTGTTTTCTATCAGGTCCTTGTAAAAGTAGTTTGGGAATAATCCTAGCTAGTTGGCTAGATTATTTTATTACAAGCTACTTGGTCTACTAGATCATGTTTTGAGTCGCAGAATTGGATATCTATTTGAGGGTCTATACGAATGAGTTTTCCCCCTTCATGTGTCTAAATGTATTTATCTTATGTAAAAAGGGTTGGAAAAAATAATTAAAATCCCCTCTCAGTCAATTAATTAAAATTCTGGTCAAATTAATCAAAAAATCTTAAGCTAGAAATTTAATTAATTTTAGGTCCTAGGTGAGTATAAATTTCTTCAAAGGCAAAATTTGTTGGTCCTTAAAAAATGAGTTTTTAAAGGCCCCAGGCCAAGGGAATATTGAGAATTTCAAGAAATTTTGGACCCTTGGACCTTGGTGGTTAAGTCAAAGTCAAAATTTTGAGGTAATTAACTCAAAAATATTACTTTTGAGTTAATTAAAATGGATATAAATGATAAATTCGTTTTTTCCTCATCTTTATAATTTCGATGGTTCAGATTAAAAGATGATCAAATCTTTTCGACGGTCACGATTATTTTGACATGGATCAACTGAGCTAGCCATTGGAGATTTTGTCTTATAAAATAGAGGTCTTTGTCAGTTTTCAAGCATCCGATCTTTGGATCGTGCACTTGTTCTTGGAAGCTCTTGTGATTACTTTTGATGAATAAAGCATAAAGACTTTGGGGTTACAAATTTTAATGTTCCTTTCTGGATCTATGTGGTGATTTGTCTCTAAAATTTGCTACTTAATTTGACATTTTATGGTTAATGGCCTTCATGGATTAATCTGCATACAGGTATCTTGTGCAATTTTTTGGATTTATAAGATGACATTTTTAATTTAACGTAAAGACTAGTTATCTATTTTTCTGAAAGATCTCATGTTATTTTCTTAAATCTCTATCAATCTAAAGTTCAGATCTAAGTGTGCAAGGAATATTTTTAAGGTTTGAGCGTTTGGGGAAGTCTTCAGTTGGACCAGCTGACTCTCAAATAACATAAATCTAAAAAGCTCATTATTTGTTGATTTCCAAAGCTATCTTACGGAATTAGTGGTTTTGCAGAGTCTTCTAGGACTTGTGCCTCTCTTTAAAAATTTGAATTTCTAAAAAATTGTGCTGAAATGGGTTTAAATCTAGCCATGAGGGCCTCCGATCTGTAAATTAGCATTGTAAATTTGTATATTTG
Organism: Pinus albicaulis; assembly: GCA_034641835.2. Taxonomy (NCBI): domain Eukaryota; kingdom Viridiplantae; phylum Streptophyta; class Pinopsida; order Pinales; family Pinaceae; genus Pinus; species Pinus albicaulis. The sequence continues at coordinate 1,103,154,116 of CM076577.1, forward strand.
CTCTAGGCTGTAAGGGTTTCATAAATTTTTGTGCATATTTTTGGATCTGTTCTGGTTTTGCAGGTTGCAGGGTTTTCTCATAATTTTTTTTTAAGATCTGAGCCAGATCTAGCCCTCGAGGGCAAGATCTGGCCTTCAGATCACTTTACTGGCAGACCTGAGTATAAAAAGAAGATTTCGAGTGTATCTAAATCAACATTCTAATAAATCTGATAGGGTTGACATTTTTTTGATTCTGCTGGATGAATTTTTTATTGTATTGGGTATTTTTTTTGAAATTATCACTGCCTTGGTTCGCTGCATCTTTGCCGCCTTCCTTTGCCGTCAATTCCATCTTCCTCTATGTTGCTCCCATTCCTCTACGCATATGTCCGAGCCGTCCCTTCATTTCTGCTCTCGAGCCTTCTTAACCGCTGCCTTTCGACCCCTTGTCTTCGACTTTGCCTTCGCTGTCTTGCCTCACGCCCTCCGCAACTCTCATCCTTCAGCTCCTACGCTCCCCATATTCTCTGCCGTCGTGTATCCCTCTTCTCTATCGTCTTGCATCCTCTTTAGCCACAGACCTTTCTCTCTACCGTCGAGCTCCCTCGTTGACCTGCTAGTAAAACACAAACAAAAACGAACTCACGCACACAGTAAACTCAAACACGTATATGCGTTGAACTTTTGGTTCGATTTCCTCTTTAGTGTTAGGTTTAGATTTATTTTATTGTTAGATTTCAATTAGCGTTAGTTTTTTTTGATAGCGTAAGTTAGGTTCTAGTTTTAAATTAATTTTTGTCTATTAGCTTTTAGTTATAATTTTGTTGGTCATAGTTTTAGATTTTATTTTTTAGATTTTCATTTAGTTTAGTTTTAGTTAGGTTTTAAGTTTAAAATTTGATTTTTGTTATTTAACTTTTAGTTTTCGATTTAAATTAGTTGTAGACTTTAGATTTTAATTAGTTTAGTTTAGAGTTAGTTTTAATTTAGTTTTAATTTTTTTGTTTGTTTAGAATTTCATTTTTTAGATTTGGGAAAAGTCAAAAGCAAAAAATAGAAAATTTTCTTTTTAGGATTTTCATTTAAATTTTTGTTAGATTTTAGATTTTAACCCATAGTTTTAGTTTTTATATTTTGAAAAATAAAAAAAAAATAAAAATATAAAAATTCCAAAAAAGTCTAAAAAATTTCTAGTCAAATGAGCTTAAAATTTTTTATCTAAAGTTTGACCATAGGAGCATTTTAATTTTTGGATTGGAATTAATTGAAATATCATAGATTCAGAAACATTGCAAGCATCTGGCATTTATTTTTAATGATCGTTTCATGATAGCTTTGTTGTGGGCTTAAGTATTTTAATGAATGGTTGTGGTGCTTTCTATTGAATATCATTGTGGTCATTTGTGTTTTCATAGCAGCAGTTATACATCAATTACTTGGCTTTAATTGCATAACGGGATCTTTTTAACTCCATAAGGCATTGGTTTTAATATAATTGATCCGTGAAATCTCGTTAATCTCATCAAATACTTGGTTATTTGACTGTCTCCTGAGTTGGTTGACTTGCAACCAATTCTTTTCTTTCATTTTTGTTAGGGTCTACCTCCCTTAGCTTGCAAGGAGACAACTTAGATAGAGAGATTGGGGATCAAGGTGAGAGCTCCCGATCTGAGCCGTTATCACGGTGCCTAGACATTCTGTGCGACAACAGTGCCTTCCTTTTCCAACTTGGATGTTTGACATAAACTTTGTTGCCAATAAAGTATACATCATAACCGTTGTTTTGAAGCTGAGATACTGAGAGCAAATTCATCCCCAATCCTAGTACATGCAGTACATTGGTGGCCCGAAGCTTTTTGCTAGCTTTTGTTTGAAATATTATGGTGCCTCTTCCAACAAGTGTACATTTTGCCTTGTTTTCCATAGTGATTTGAAAATTCATCTACTCCTCCTGGTAGCTTGAGAAGCATTTTTGAACTCCCGTCATGTGAGCAGATGCTCCGTTGTCAATATACTAGATCTCTGGAGAGGCCATGCTTGACACACAAGCAAATTCTGTAATATTCCTAATTAGCACCGCTAATTGGAATATTTGATTTTTGTATAGTTTTGCCGCCTATAGTTAATTAATAAATTAAAGTGAGAAAAGAGGGGTCAACTCACTTAAATAAAATAAAGTGCTTCCCTAGTAGGAGCAACGTTATAACTTAAAGGGGAGCCTTGAGGGTCCACACCACATATGAGGGAGGCCTCACGTAGCCTCTAGGAGCATCTGCGCAGACTTATGAGGAGCACGTGGGGAGAGGGGGACCACGTTAGGGTTTGAGGAGAGCTAGCGTTATAAAAGGTGGGGAAGCCATTTCATTTGGCATTCTTGTTGTTGATGATATTTGAGCTAGACTTCTGTCTTCTTGAGCACGCTGGCTGTTTAGCCTGTCTGCAGCACTGTTTAGTGCGACTGAGTGTCTCCGTTCGGAGATCTCACCCTTAGCCCCGGGGGACTTCGAGTGCCTGCTCGGGCAAGGTCTTTTCTACAGTTTTCAGCGGAGGATTTGGTTGTCGGTTCGTGGAGGAGTTGGGCTTCTTTTGGTGATTGCGCAGTCCCTAGGAGAGTGGACGCAGTTCTTGGAGGAGGTGTTCTATTGCGGGGTTTTCTGCAGGAGACTCAGTGTTATTCGGTGGGGAGGTTCAGTATTTATCAGTTGGAGAGTTTCCTGAGGAGTTTGAGGCTCCATCTCAGCATATTTCATTTGGCATCTGCGCTGGGCCTGGAGGGACAATGTTTTTCCTTGAGAAGGGTTTCTGGGGTGATTTTCGGAGGTGGTCCATTTTGTTTATGGTTTCTGGGTTTTGTCCGGAGCAGTGAGTACAGGTGACCTACAGATTTTCAGCTCATTCTGTAAAGGGGATTAGCCCCTAGCTTCAGTCGATTCCAGCAGCAGCGGTTACGGCAGTTTCTTCCAGCCGCTGGGACGCAGTTTCTTGTAGCAGCCATTTCCTATTTTTCTGAGAGGGTTCTTCACTTGCCTTGTGCAAGGATAGGTGCATTTATTCTGATTATCCATTGTATCTCATTATATTCTCAGATTAATAAAATGGGTTAGCATTCCCGGCATTTTTATGTGTATTTGCTTTATGTTCTATTTCCAGCATTTTCTATATTGTCGTATGCTTGTATTGCTGTCTATTTTCCTTCCGGGATATTACAAATTCCTCTTCTAGTCTGGATGCCAAAACTGAAATGTCATGATCCCTCTATTCCTCCATGCATTCTAGAGAACTGCATGAACCCTTCCAAGTTGATGCTGCATCACTGTCGGACGTCCGTTCCATTACAGAACCTCCTCTTCTCTTACTCGTGTTTTGCTCTGATACCATGTGAAATTTTCAAATTGAAACACTACTGCGGTGATAGATTTATTTCGCCTACTTATTTATGATAAGTTATTTACAGATTTTCTTCCAGTAAATTCTGAAATAAACACAACAGTAGTATTCACTTAAACATGAGAAGAAAATAGAACAAAACACATATAATGCAAAAGAAACAACCACATGAACACAGTTATTTTTGGACAATTGTCCCCAGAAAAACCCAATGCGGGAAAATTGGTGCAGTAGATAAGAGTTTGTATTATTCTTCAGCAAGGAAAATCTTTTACAAGAATTATACGAGTAGACTTCTAGAATACACCTGAGATAAATTCCCCGAATCCTCTGGAAGAATTTCTGACACCCGGAAGACACCCTAGCTCCCTCTATGTCACTCTGCATGATCTTATGCATACTCCCTATGCTAGACTGCGTCACTCTGCGTGGGGACTCAATGTTGCTGCTCAACGCTGTCCTCTGTGGCCCTCTGCGCCCTCCTCTTTCCTTTCTCTGTCTCTGCTGACTTCCCCTTCCTTCTCCTGCCTCTACAACTCTCCCTCTAAAATCGAATTCTATTCCTTCAGAATTGATTTCCTTCGGGTACTGAATGTGTGCCTGGCTTGCTTTCCAAATGACCCTCAAGCCTTCTCTTATAATCCTCTCGTTGATGAATCAACGACCCAAATTAAATCTCTAATCAATGGCTGAGATTAAAAAATGACTTGATCTTCGTTATCTAGATTCTCACTCTATTTTTATTAATATCCTTTAATTATTCAATTTCCCTAAGTTTAGACTTAGGAACCCCATTAAAATAATTAATTATTTTAAATAAACATGAACCGAGTGGAATTTCCACAAACGGTTTCTGGATTCTTTGGAATACAGATGTCCAAGCCTCCTCACAAAATATGAGACTTGGAACACTTTCTAATGCTACAAAAATCAACACAACCATATCGTCAGTCGACATTGAAGCAGAAAGGGGCCGAAAAGCTACAACCACGTTTTTATGGGTCGTACAGGGTGATTAAGAGAGTTGGGGAGGTGGCTTATGAGCTGTAGCTTCCCCCAGGGAGAAAAATCCACGACGCCTTTCATGTTTCGTGCCTCAAGAAGGTGTTGGGGCTGCTGTGACGACAGCTGTGGAATTGCCTCCACTTGATGATGAGGGGCATTTGGTTTTGGAGCCAAAAGCCATCCTGGAGACTAGGGAAAGGAAGCTGAGGAGCAGAATTATCAAGGAGTTTTTGGTACGTTGGAGGAGCTTACCGGATGAGGATGCCACCTGGGAAGGTGAACACATACTTTAGCATCCAACGCTGAAGTTGCTTGGGGACAAGCAACATTTGGGAGAGGAGGATTGTAATGTCCCTTCCTAAGTTAATTTGTCACAGGTTTATTTCCTACAATTTTGACATTTTTGGAGGCCATGGGACCCACAAAATTTTGGGAAAAGGCTTTGCAGGAAAAAGGGAGGTCGTAATGTTTTTTTGGTGGAGCATGGGGGCCACATGCATGAGGGAAAATGTACATGCCTAAGGGAGGAGTTCGAATAGCCAAGGAAGGAGGTCGAAGAGCTAGATGGAGGGGCCCACGTAGGAAAGGGAGGCCCAGGAATTATAAATAGGAGAGACTTAGCCTCATTTGGGGATCTTTTGCCAATTGAACTCACTCTAGTTGCTCGAGTTGCTTAGTCGAGTCACTTGTTTTTTAGCATTGAGTTTTCCAAGCGGAGAACTCACCATTTCTTCGATGGACTTCGAGTGCCACCATAGGGAGGTCCAATCGTACCACTTTGGAGGAGAGCTGGAGGGGATTAAGACATTATCGCTCAACCATTTACCCAGCTAGAGCGTGTTCCAAGAGGACGTAGGAAGGGAATACGTGGGTGTCATTTCAGGGGTCTTCTGGGTTTCAATTGCCAAGAGAATTTTGGTATAGAAGCTTTAATGGGATATCATCCTTTGGGAGGAGTTTGGGAGCAGGAGATGGTTGCTTGAAAGCAACACTAATTGCAGCATCCAAGGCCAGCGTAGGAGCCTCTCATTGGGCACACGTGGAAGCTTGTGGGTCGAGTTGTGGAGCAAGAGTTTGCTGGGAGAAATAAGGAGAGCCTTGAGGGAGTGTATCTTAGCATTCTTGGAGTGATTTGGAGGGATTTTACTGGAGTTCTAGGCAGGTCGTATTTTCCAGCAACTGGAGGAGGACGTGGTACTTGGGGGCCAGATTTCGAGGGTCAAAACTGGGCCAAACCCTTTTTTGGGTTTTGGTGGGTTTGGTTTGAGGAGCTTGGGGTTAATTTTGTGGAATTTTCTGAGCACCAGAGGTGCGGTTTCTAGCAGCATCTTTCCAACAGATAGTGCAGTTTTTTGGGGCAATGCAGGGCATCATTGTAGTAGTTGATTCTACCATTTGGGCTTGTCATTATATCACCTGGGCTTTGTCACGCTTGCCATTGAGGCAAGCCCAGGTGCACTTCTTCCACACTATTGTAGTATTTCTCCCATTGCTCAATAAAATGGCTCAGTTGGTTATCATTTCTGGAATTTACATCGGTGCTCACTAAATGTTTAAATTTTCTGGTGTTATATTTATTGTTTTCTTTGCATATCATTGTTTTTCCTAGTTTGGGACATTACATAACTTTAAAATGAATGAGAAAATAACCAATGAGCCTATAGTGAGGCAAACATGAACCACATTGTCAAATTAACTAAATCAAACTTTGCCACATGAATTCAAATGCTTGCATATAATGAAATAAGTTGCTCCAAAGTGAAATCCCAAGTTGTACTTAAAAGCAAAACTTCAAATGCAAGGCATAAAATGGAAACTAGTAGCAAAAACAAATTCAAAAAATTAGATTGTGATGGTGAGATTGTGTTAATTCTTAAGGCATGTAAAATGAATGTTGAAATTTGGTTACTGGAGGACAAGTGGTTCCCTAAGGCCTAGGGAAAAGTGTCCAAAATAATTTAATTTTTCTCCTAAAGTGACTTTATAAAGTTATAAAGTCAAATTTAATTTAAAAGTGACTTTAAGTGATAAAGTTACTAAAGTCTAATTTTAAAGTGACTTTAATAAAGTCAATGTGAAATTAGAAAGGAAAAGTGACTTTGGAAATAAATCACTAAGTGGGTCTTTATTAAAGTGGGGTGAATTAAAAAGTAGAAAGTGAGATTTAAATGATAATTTAATCTTAGCCCTAGGTCTAAAGCTATCTCAGCCATTGGATTTAGGGATTCCCCAAAATTCACTAAGGGTTAGGTTAAAAGAGGTGTTGTCGCACAGATTGTCTAGGCACTGCGACAATGGCTCAGATCGGGGGTTGTCGCCTTTATCCCCAATCTCTCTATTTAAGCTGTCTCCTTGCAAGCTAAGGGAGGTAGACCCTAACAGAAATGAAGGACAAGAATTGGTTGCAAATCAACCAATCTAGGAGACACAGCTAAAACACCATGTTGACCACACTTCGTCAACTACCCCATAGCAGTACACCCCCATTTTTTCAAATGGGATTCGTCATGTTCGACGTGGTTGCGCCATTCAGATTCCATCATCCAGATTTCATCGACAGTTGACATTGTTATAAATGATGTAAACCCATTCTGCATTGTTATGATGTAAATGATCTAAGTAAGACCGTCAGTGTATGTAATAGCCTAGGTAAGCCTAGTGTGTTGTTGATGATCTCTATCCTAGGAGGTTTTTTGTCTCACTGATTCACGAAAGTGATCGGCAGAGTTTTTCCCTCCAGCCTCACCCCAAAGCTAGGGTGGATTTTGTCATCAGCATACTAAGTGAGTCCTAGTGTTTCTATCGAATCCTTGTAAAAGTAGTTTGAGCTACTTGGTCTACTAGATCATATTTTGAGTCGCAGAATTGGGTATTTATTTGAGGGTCTATACAAATGGGTTTTCCCCCTTCATGTATGTAAATGTATTATCTCATGTAAAAGAGGGTTGGAAAAATAATTATAATCCCCTCTTAGTCAATTAATTAAATTTTCTGGTCAATTAATAAATAAAATCTTAAACCAGAAATTTAATTAATTTAGGGTCCTAAATTAGGATTAAATCTTTAAAGGCAAATTTGTTGGTCCTTGGAAAATGATTTTGACAGCCCCAGGCCAAGGGAATATTGAGAATTTTAAGAAATATTGGACCCTTGGGCCTTGGTGGTTAAGTCAAGGTCAAAATTTTGGGGTAATTAACTCAAAAATAATATTTTTGAGTTAATTAAAATTGAATTAAATGATAAATTCGTTTTTTTCCCCAAAATTTTAATTTCAACGCTCTGGATTAAAAGATAATTAAATCTTTTGGACGGTTGAGATTATTTTGACGAGGATCATCCAAACTAGCCATTAGAGATCTTGTCCTATAAATTTAGAGGTCTTTGTCATTATTGAGTCATCCGATCTCAGAATCGTGCACTTGCTCTTAGAAGCTCTTGTAAACTTTTTGAGGAATAAAGCTAAAGACTTTGGGGTTACAAATCTGGATGTTCCTTCTCAGCTCTATGTGGTGAATTGTCTCTAAACTCTGCTACTTGGTTTCTTGCATTTTATAGTTGATGGCCTACATGGATTAATCTGCATACAGGTATCTTGTGCAGTTTTCTGGATTTATAAAATAACATTCTGATTTTTCTAAGGGTCTCATGTTGTTTTCTTAAATCTCTATCAGTCTAAAGTTCAGATCTAAGTGTGCAGGGAATTTTTTTTTTAAGATTGGGCGTCTGGGGAAGTCTTCGGTTGGACAAGCCAACTCTCAATAAGCATAAATCTGATAAGCTCTTTATTTGTTAAATTCCGGGTCTATCTTACGATATTTGTGATTTTGTAGGGTTTCGAAGGCTTGTGCCTCTCACTAAAAATTTTAAACTTTTGAAAATTGTGCTAAATGGATTTGGATCTGACCATGAGGGTTTTAAACTTGTAAACTAGCTTGTATATTTGTAAATTTTTCAAGATTGTTAGGGTTTAATCATTAAAATTGGTGTGTGTGTCTTCAGATCTGGCTGTCTTTGCAGGTTACAGGTTCAAAACCGAATTTTTTTTTAGATTTAAGGCATATCTAGCCTCTAAAGGCCAGATCTGGCCTCAAGTCTCCACTGTGAACGAATCTGGGCGTTATTGGTTCAAAGAATTTTGAAGATCCGGGCTTAAAAGGAGAAATTTTAATTTAACTGGGCGGAATTTGTATGTACTGGGTTTATCAAGATTATTTTGCCTCTGCAAAATCACTGTCAAACTCTCATTGCTACCTTCCATCTCTGCAATCGATTCTGCATTCCATCCTCACGCTGCCCTGTCTTGGACGTTAACCCTCGACCTGCATTTTTCATTGCCCTCTGACTTCACCGTTCCGTCCCATTAACCTGTCGTCCAGCTCTTCATTTACCTGTTCACGCGTCCAATCGACCACCTGCAAAAAATTGAAACAAAAATAAAACGCAGCTTCAAAACCCTCGATTTCTTCAAACCCGTCTATCCAAGCTAGCCCTCCTCTTCGCTGTCCCTTACGCTTCTCTCTACACATTGCTCCGCTTCAGCTCTTCACGCGTCTATGTCCGACCTGCAAGCTGCAAAACGACAGCAAGAAAACAAACAACGTGTTATAAAATTTGACCCTTTTGCATATGCGTTAAATTTTCAGAATACGGGTTCATTTTTTTAGTTGTTAGCTCAGTTCCTTTCGATTTAAGTTTGATTTTTATTTGTTTTGGATTTAATTTAATTCGTTTGGGTTAGTCATAGAATAGGGTTAGATTTATTACTTTGACTTTGGCATAAATTTTGGTGTGATTTTAGTTTAGTGTATAGTTGGGTTTTAAGTTTAGAATTTGATTGTTTAGTTTAGATAGAGATAATTTTAGCATGGTGTTGATTTAGTTTTAACTTTCATTTTTATTTTAGATTTAATTTAGTTTAGCAACTTTGTTTTAATTCAATTTTGTTTAGATTTTAGTTTAAGTTTAGTTTAAAATTTAGATTAGAGCTTTTATTTAGATTTAAATTTTTTTAATTGGTTTTAGATAAAAAATAAAATAAAAAAAATTTCAAAAATCTTTAAAAAAAAATTTTAAAAATACAAAATAAAAAAAAAAAAATTTCAATGGTCCACTGAGCCTTAAAATTTTTATCTAAGTTTGACTGTGGATATTTTGATTTTCGAGTTGCGTTATAATTGGAATATTTTTATTTTCGGAAATCCTTTCAAGTATCGGGCATTCTCATAATATTGCTATTCATGGTTGTGACGTTCTCAAGAAATATCATCGTGATCAATCGTGGTTTAATAAGCAGCAGTTAGTCATCATTTACTGATTTATAATTGCATAATGGGATTTTGTTTGACTCCATAAGGCATTGGTCTTAAACGTGAAATCTATTTTAAATCTGTGGAATCTCGTTTATTTCTATCAAGTATTTGATGTTTTAGTTGTGTCTCCTAGATTTATCATCCTCATTTATAGAAGGGTCCACCTCCCTTAGCTTGCAGGGAGACAGCTTAAAGAGAGAGATTGGGGATAAAGGTGACAGCCCCCAGTCTGAGCCGTTGTCGCGGTGCCTAGACAATCTGTGCGACAACACACCAAATACTTGATAAAATAAATGAGATTTCACAGATCCAATTAGATTAAAACTAGTGCCTTATGGAGTTAAAAGATCCCGTTATGCAATTAAAGTAAAGAAGCAATTGACGATTAAATTTTGCTATGAAAACACGATTGATCACAATGAAGTTCAATAGAAAGCACCACAACCATTCATTAAGATATTGAAGCAAAGCTATCATGAAACGATCATTAAGTGTAAATGCCAGATGCTTGAAATATTTTCGAAATTATGATATTTCAATTTTAACCCAGTTCGAAAATAAAAATGCTCCACAGTCAAACTTCAGATAGAAAATTTTAGGGTTCATTTGACTATAGGACTTCGAAATTTTTAGAATTTTGAAATTTTTGTAATTTTATGATTTTTTATTTTTTTAAAATCTAAAACAAATTAAAAAATTAGAATTAAAATCTAAATCTAAAATCTAAACAAAACTAAAGCTAAAGTTAGACTTAAATTACATTAAATCTAAAAAATTAAATCTAAAACTAAAAAATAAAATAAAAATCAAATTATAAAACTAAAATTAGAACCTAACTAAACAAAATCGAAATATAACTAAACTAAACTAAAATTAAACTAAATTAAAACTAAGTTAGAATTAAACTAAGATTAAATTAAAACTAAAGTTTAAATACAAAATCGAATTCTAACATCTAAATGAAAACAATTAAAAATTAAAATCTAAAATAACTAACGCTAACTTAAAACTAAAAAAATCTAAAAACTAAAATCGAATTAAAATGTACATACCTAGACTAAAATAAAACTATACATTAAAATGATACCGATTTCCTTAGCTCCTCATCCGCTTGCCTTCACTTTGCCGCAGTTGTCATCCTCTCCTACCCGTCGACTTCATCCTTCCTTCCGCTGTCCAGTTCCATTGCCCTTGACCTCTGTTCATACGCTGTCGTCCGAGCCTTCTCCTGCTCTGTCGAACCCTTGTCCCTCCTCACGCCGTCGGCATGTCCACCTGCAGATTCAAATCAAAATACAAGCGTTTGACTAAAAAATGTTGTCGCACAAAATGTCTAGGCACCGCGACAACGGCTCAGATCGGGGGTTGTCACCCTGATACCCAATCTCTCTATCTAAGTTGTCTCCTTGCAAGCTAAGGGAGGTAGACCCTAACAGAAATGAAGGACAAGAATTGGTTGCAAATCAACCAATCTAGGAGACACAGCTAAAACACCAAATACTTGATAAGATTGACAAGATTTCACAGATCCAATTAGATTTGAAAATTACAACCAATACCTTATGGAGTTAAAAGATCTCATTATAAAATTAAAACCAAGTAATAGATGTTTAACTGTTGCTATGAAAATACAAATGATATTCGATGATATTCAGTAAAAAGCACCACAACCATTCATTAAGATACTTAAACCAATCTGCAAAGCTTATCATGAGACGATCAGTTAAATTAAAAAGCCAGATGCTTGAAATATTTCCGAAATTATGATGTTTCAATTATAATCCAGTCCGACAATTAAAATGCTCCACAGTCAAACTCCAGATAGAAAATTTTAGGCTCGTTTGACTATAGGACTTACAATTTTTTTTTTTTAAATTTTGAAGTTTTAAATTTTTTTTATTATTTTTAAATCTAAAAAAAATTTAAAAAAATCTAAATCTAAATTAAAACTTTAATCTAAGAAAAATTAAAACTAAAATCTAAATCTAAAATCTAAACAAAACTAAAGTTATGTAATATTCCTAATTAGCACCGCTAATTGGAATATTTGATTTTTGTATAGTTTTGCCGACTATAGTTTATTAATAAATAAAAGTGAGAAAGGGGGTCTAACTCACTTAAATAAAATAAAATGTTTCCCTAGTAGGTGCAACGTTATAACTTAAGGGGGAGCCTTGGGGGTCCACACCACGTATGAGGGGAGGCTCACGTAGCCTCTAGGAGCTTCTGCGCAGTCTTATGAGGAGCACGTGGGAGAGAGAGGGACCACGTTAGGGTTTTTGAGGAGGGCCAGCGTTATAAAAGGTGGGAGAGCCATCTCATTTGGCGTTCTTGTTGTTGATGATATTTGAGCTAGACTTTTGTCTTCTTGAGCACGCTGGCTGTTTAGCTTGTCTGCAGCACTGTTTAGTGCGTTGAGTGTCTCCGGTCGGAGATCTTGCCCTTAGCCCCGGGGGATTTCGAGTGCATGCTCGGGCAAGGTTTTTCCTTCAGTCTTTTACGGGAGATTTGGTTGTTTGTTTTGCGGAGGAGCTGGGCTTCTTTTGGTGACTGCGCAGTCCCTGGGAGAGAGGACGCAGTTCTTGTTGGAGGTGTTTCGGTGCGGGGTTTTCTGCAGGAGTTTCAGTGAGATCTGGTGTGGAGGCTCAGTCTTTACCAGTTGGAGATTTTCTGGGGAGTTTGTGGCTCTGTTTCAGCATCTATCATTTGGCACCTGCGCTGGGCCTAGAGGGACAGCGTAATTCCTTGAGAAGGGTTTCCTTGGTGATTTTTGGAGGTGGTCCATTTTTGTTATGGTTTCTGGGTTTGGCCCGGGTTGGCGAGTACAGGTGATTTGCAGATTTTCAGCTCATTCCAGCAAGGGGATCAACCCCTAGTTTCAGTCCATTCCAGCAGCAGCAGTTTTACGGCAGTTTTCCAGCAGCTGGGACGCAGTTTCTTATAGCGGCCATTTCCTGTCTTTCTGAGAGAGTTCTTCACTTGCCTTGAGCAAGAATAGGTGCTATCATTCTGATCATCTATTGTATTTCATTATATTCTCAGATTAATAAAATGGCTTAGCATTCCCGGCATTTTTATGAGTATTTGCTTTATGTTCTATTTTTGGTATTTTCTATATTGTCATATGCTTGTATTGCTGTCTATTTCCCTTTCGGGATATTACAGTGGTATCAGAGCATAGATCTGGCTCAACCTGTGGAGCTAGCAGTCTATGAGGCCGAGGGATAGACCCCACATCTGTTACAGAGGTAAGAGATACAGAGACATTGAGCGTAGGTTGGAGAACACCGACGGAGAGGGGGACTGTGTTCGAGTGGTGGACACAGATCAGGAGCAGCCTATGACAGATACAGATCAAGAGCAGCCTGTGACAGATACAGAGCAGGAGCAGCCTGTGGTGGACGCAGAGCAGCAGGATCCTATGGCAGACGAGGAGGATGCGAGGAGATATAGGGATACGCTCCTCCAAACAATGCAGGATCTGTCGAGACAGATGGAGACGGTGGGACAGAGACTCACTGCGCTGGAGGTTAGGCAGTGGGAAACCCCAAGGGGTTTTTAGATTGGTGAGGGATCGGGCACATCCCACCATATGCCGGAGCGTGAGGCTATCCCCATTATGGCATCGCATGCACCCACACGATCCACTATGCCCACGTTCCTAGCGGAGGACACAGGGGCAGGGGCACAGCAGGAGCCAGAGCTTGAGCCTAGCCAGATGGGCGCCTATATTGTAGAATACCGGGCATACGGGCCGGAGATCAGAGATCTTATCTCATTCAAAGACTTTGTTCAGCTCCAGCGTGACAGTAGACCCCGTGATCATCACAGAGGGCACAAGCATCATCATGATGACCACCGCGCAGCTAGCAGATTTCGTTTGCCCACGTTTGATGGCTCATCAAACAGTTCGGCAAAGTCTTGGGTAGAAAAGCTGGACATCTATTTCCAGCTTAATCAGGTGTCGCAGTCAGAGGCCATTAAGGTGGCAACATTACATTTGGATGGTGAGGCCCAGGACTGGTGGTTTCATGGGATGGCGACACTCGGGCATTCTACAGTGACGACATATGCCGAGTTTACCAGGAGAGTGATAGAGCGTTTTGACCGGAGGGATCCGGAGCAGCACTTTGTTGAGCTGACGAAGCTCAAGCAGACTGGGAGTCCAGAGACTTACATTTCGGATTTCTTGAGGGTTTCAGTGATGGTGCCAGATCTATCCGCAGCTCGGATGATCTACATGTTTGTGGAGGGATTAGCTGAGCCACTTCGCGGCCTAGTCAGGTCGACTAGACCGGCTACACTTCAGGATGCCATCAGCAGGACCCGAGATTTACAGGATGTCTTGCCCAGGACTCGGATACCTTACCCTCAGAGACAGGCTTTCCAGCCTAAGGGGAAGGACACGAGGATTCCGCCTCCCAAGGGGAATCCTAGACGGGTGCAGGTTGATGATGAGGCCAGGAGGGAGCTGAAGAAGAAGCGGTTGTGCTTCACTTGCCAGGAGCCATGGGCACCGGGACATAGATGTGCTGCAGGAAAAGGACATTTCATTGAGGTCTTCTCCGAGAGCAGCGGGGAAGAGGATGAGGAGGATGATGTGGAGGCAGGAGATAGTTGTGCAGTGCAGGGTACCTTACCACCTCCACCACCAGCAGTAGGTGGTGCGTCATTTGCACCTACTGGAGGAGCTCTAGCAGCATTGCGGGGAGTTCCCAAGTACTTAACGCTGCGCGTACGAGGGACAGTGCGTGGCCAGCGAGTCTCAGTCTTGGTCGACAGTGGGGCAACCCACAATTTCATCGATGCACAGATGGTTGAGCGGAGAGGTATACAGACTGAGAGTTTTGATGGATTTTCAGTTTTGGTCCCAGGAGATCAGACCATGGTGTGTGCTCGATATGTTCCCGAGTTGTCAGTGACGATGGGCACCTATACATTGACAGATCATTTTTTTGTGGTCGATATTCCGGACACCAACATGATACTGGGTGTTCAGTGGCTTATTACTCTAGGGAAGGTCACGACAAATTGGAAGGCCCTAGAGATGGAGTGGGATGATCCCAAGACAGGGAGGCATGAGAAGATACGGGGACAGCACACATACCCGCCTCAGACTGTTTCGGCACATCGGATGGAGGCAACCTTCCGTAAGGGAGACATAGAGTGGGCAGTAGAGCTACGGGCTTCGGAGGCAGCGACTACAGGACAGGCAGTGCATCCAGAGGTACAGACCATCCATGACAGGTATGCCATAGTATTCAGGGATATTCCGCCAGGGCAGCCACCGGATCAGGGGTTCGAGCATACCATTGAGCCGGAGCAGGGTATACAGGCAGTGATCACCACACCTTATAGGCATCCCAAGGCCTACCGGGATGAGATTGAGCGAGCTATTCAATAGTTGCTGGCCCTTGGCACATTCGGCCGAGCACGAGTCCTTTTGCTTCTTCCGTGGTGTTGGTGAAGAAGAAGGACGGCACATTGCGGATGTGCATTGATTACAGGACTCTGAACAAGAAGACCCTGAAGAACAGGTACCCCATTCCCAGGATCGATGAGTTGATGGACGAGTTGAGAGGAGCACGGTTCTTCTCAAAGATTGATTTGAGATCTGGGTACCATCAGATTTGCGTGAGGGAACAGGACATTCCCAAGACCGCTTTCAGGTGTCATTATGGGCACTTTGAGTTTCTGGTTATGCCTTTTGGGCTGACCAACGCACCAGCCACCTTCCAGTCGTGCATGAATCATATCTTCCGTAGTCATCTGAGGAAGTTTGTGTTGGTCTTCTTCGATGACATACTCATATACAGCCGGACTTGGGAGGAGCATCTCCAACATATTGAGACAGTATTGCGCATCTTGGAGGAGCAACAGTTCTATGCCAAGCTCTCCAAATGTGAGTTTGGATTGACGGAGATGTTGTACTTGGGACATATTATAGGAGTGGACGGGGTGAGAGTCCACAAGGAGAAGATCAGGGCCATCAGAGATTGGCCAGAGCCGAAGAACGTGACTGAGCTTCGGGGATTTATTGGCATTTGCACTTACTACAGGAAGTTCGTCAAGGGTTTCTCACAGCTCGCTGCACCCCTCACAGATTTGACAAAGAAGGGGGCATTCAGTTGGTCAGACACAGCACAGCGGGCCTTTGAAAGGCTCAAGGAGGTGATGAGTAGCTGCCCCGTGCTTTCATTGCCGGATTTCACGCAACCATTTGTCCTGGAGTGTGATGCGTCAGGAGAGGGGATTGGTGCGGTATTGATGCAGGGTGGTCATCCTATAGCTTTTGAGAGCCGGAAGCTCCTTCCGCATGAGAGGTTGTATTCCATATATGACAAGGAGATGTTGGCCATCATGCATGCATTGGCCAAGTACCAGCAGTATTTAGTGGGCAGCAGATTCAGGGTGAGATCCGATCACAACAGCCTCAGGTTCTTCCTGGAGCAGAAGCAGTTGCAGGAGAGGCAACAGAAGTGGATCAGTAAGATCCAAGCCTATGACTTTGACATTGAGTACGTCAAAGGCAAGAATAACGTGGTAGCCGATGCCCTTTCACGTAGACCGGCCACGTTATCTCTTATGAGCTTGGACGCAGATTGGAGGGCTCGACTGTTGGTGGAGTACTCCAAGGACAGGTTTGCATGTGAGGTGTTGGATGGACAGGTAGCAGATGACAGGTACAGGGTGGTTGACGAGATTATCTATTACAGGGACAGGATCTTCTTGACTGAGGGATTTCAACTTAAGAAGAAGATACTCCATGCTTCACACGACTCACCATTGGCCGGCCATCAGGGGTTTACCAAAACCTACAGGGCCATGAGAGAGAGGTTCTCATGGAAGGGCCTCAAGGAAGACGTACTCCAGCATGTCAGGGAGTGCGATGTTTGTCAGAGGAACAAGGGAGAGATGAGCCATCCCGCAGGATTGTTGCAGCCTCTTCCCATTCCAGAGGGGAAATGGGAGAGCCTATCGATGGACTTCATCACAGGGTTGCCCATGGTACAGGGCAAGGATTGTATCTTCGTAGTCGTTGATCGACTGACGAAGTATGCTCACTTTTTCGCCATATCTGCACACTACACAGCAGCACAGGTGGCAGAGCTGTTCTTCAAGGAGATTTTCAGGTTGCATGGTCTTCCTAAGACCATTATCAGTGACAGGGACAGCTGCTTCATGGGCGGATTCTGGCAGGAGCTTTTCCGGCTAGTGGGGACAGAGTTGACACCGAGCACTAGTTATCACCCACAGACGGATGGACAGACGGAGATAGTTAACAAGTGGCTGGAGGGCTACTTGCGTAACTATGTCAGTGGGCAGCAGCGAGCATGGCTGAAGTGGCTACATTTGGGAGAGTATTGCTACAACACGACGCATCACATGTCCATTGGTATGTCACCGTTCTATGCTTTGTATGGGTATCATCCTTTATCTTTTGCGGATGTGATGTTTGGTGTTAGCAGGGCTCCGAGAGCCAAGATTTGGATCCAAGAGAGTCAGGACATCCTCCGAGCTCTCAAGGACAACATCGCCACAACACAGAATCAACAGAAGCTGTATGCTGATAGGGGTCGGGTGGAGAGACAGTTTGAGGTAGGAGATCTGGTCTACCTACGATTACAGCCATACCGACAGTCGACATTAAAGCAGAAGGGGGCCGAGAAGCTCAAGCCCCGCTTTTATGGACCATTCAGGGTGATACGCAGGATTGGACAGGTTGCATATGAGTTAGAGCTGCCCCAAGGCAGCAAGATTCATAACATTTTTCACGTATCATGCCTGAAGAAGGCATTGGGCCAGCAGGTGACAGTCACGGATGAGCTACCACCCACGGATGATGAGGGGCATCTGGTGTTGCAGCCAGAGGCTATTATTGATACCAGGGAGAGGCAGCTGCGGAGCAGGACGGTCCGGGAATTCTTGGTGAGGTGGAAGAATTTGCCGGATGAGGATGCCACTTGGGAGAATGAGAAGATTTTGTAGCATCCATCACTTCAGTTGCTTGAGGACAAGCAACATTTTGCCGGGGGAGACTGTAATATTCCTAATTAGCACCGCTAATTGGAATATTTGATTTTTGTATAGTTTTGCCGACTATAGTTTACTAATAAATAAAAGTGAGAAAGGGGGTCTAACTCACTTAAATAAAATAAAGTGTTTCCCTAGTAGGTGCAACGTTATAACTTAAGGGGGAGCCTTGGGGGTCCACACCACGTATGAGGGGAGGCTCACGTAGCCTCTAGGAGCTTTTGCGCAGTCTTATGAGGAGCACGTGGGAGAGAGAGGGACCACGTTAGGGTTTTTGAGGAGGGTCAGCGTTATAAAAGGTGGGAGAGCCATCTCATTTGGCATTCTTGTTGTTGATGATATTGGAGCTAGACATTTTGTCTTCTTGAGCACGCTGGTTGTTTAGCCTATCTGCAGCACTGTTTAGTGCGTTGAGTGTCTCCGGTCGGAGATCTCACCCTTAGCCCCGGGGGACTTCGAGTGCCTGCTCGGGTAAGGTCATTTCTTCAGTCTTTAGCGGGAGGTTTGGTTGGTTGTTTTGCTGAGGAGCTGGGCTTCTCTTGTGACTGCGCAGTCCCTGGGAGATAAGATGCAGTTCTACTTGGAGGTGTTCCGATGCGGGGTTTCTGCAGGAGTTTCAGTTGCTATCCAGAGGAGAGGATCAGTCTTTGCCAGTAGGAGGTTTCCTGAGGAGTTTGTGGCACAATTTCAGCTATTATCATTTGGCATCTGCGTTGAGCCTTGCAGAGGCAGCGTAATTCCTTGAGGAGGGTTTCTTTGGTGATTTTTGGAGGCTGACCATTTTTGATATGGTTTCTGGGTTTTGTCCGGGGTGGTGAGTATAGGTGGTCTGCAGATTTTCAGCTCATTCCGGCAAGGGGATCAGCCCCTAGTTTCAGTCCATTCCAGCAGCAGCAGTTTTACGGCAGTTTTCCAGCAGCTGGGACGCAGTTTCTTATAGCGGCCATTTCTTGTCTTTCTGAGAGAGTTCTTCACTTGCCTTGAGCAAGAATAGGTGCTATCATTCTGACCATCTATTGTATTTCATTATATTTCAGACGAGTCTTATATGAGTACGAGTCGTGCAACATTGGTAAAAACACAAATTCGTAAAATAGATTCAGGAAATTAGAAACAATGGGCTTTTTCAGATTTATGAATCTGAGAGTCGGCTGGCCCAACTAAAGACTTCCCAAGACGCTCAAATCTTAAAAAAAATTCCCTACACACTTAGATCTGAACTTTTGATTGATAGAGATTTAAGAAAATAACATAAGATCCTTCAAAAAAAATCAAAAGGTCATTTTATGAACCCAGAAAACAGCACAAGATACCTATATGCAGATTAATCCATGAAGGCCATCAACCATAAAAATGCAAAAATAAAGTAGCAGAATTTAGAAATGAATCACCACATAGATCTGGAAAAGGAACACCAAAGTTTGTAACCCCAAAGTCTTTATGCTTTATTCATCAAAAGAAATTACAAGAGCTTCTAAGACAAGTGCACGATCCTGAGATTGGATGACTTAAGACTGACAAAGACCTCTTAATTTATAGGACAAAATCTCCAACGACTAGTTCGGTTGATCCATGTCAAAATAATCTCGACCGTCGATAAGATTTGATCATCTTTTAATTTGGAAATTTGGGGAAAAAACGAATTTATCATTTAAATTCATTTTAATTAACTCAAAAATATTATTTTTGAGTTAATTACCTCAAATTTTTTACTTTGACTTAACCACTTAGGCCCAAGGGTCAAAAATTTCTTAAAATTCTCAATATCCCTTTGACCTGGGGCCTTTAAAAATCCATTTTTTAAGGACCAACGAATTTTTCTCCTGAAGAATTTTATCCTAACTTAAGACTTAAAATTAATTAAATTTTTGGCTTACAATTTTTTAATTAATTTGACCAGAAATTTTAATTAATTGACTGAGAGGGGATTTTAATTATTTTTTCCAACCCTCTTTACATAAGATAATACATTTAGACACATGAAGGGGGAATACCCATTTCGTATAGACCCTCAAATAAATACCCAATTCTGCGACTCAAAACATGATCTAGTAGACCAAGTAGCTTGTAATAAAATAATCTAGCCAAATAGCTAGGATTATTCCCAAACTACTTTTACAAAGACTCGATAGAAAACACCAGGACTCACTTAGCATGCTGATGACAAAATCCACCCTAGCTTTGGGGTGAGGCTAGAGGGAAAAACTCTGCCGATAACTTGTGTCGAAAAACACAAGTAAATCAGTGAGACAAAAACCTCCTAGGATAGAAATCATCAACAACATACTAGGCTTACCTAGGTTGTTACATACATTGACGGTCTTACTTAGATCATTTACATCATAACATGCAGAATGGGTTTACATTATTCATAAAACTGTCGACTAATGATAGAATCTGAATGGCGCGACCACGTCGAACATGATGAATCCCATTTGAAAAAATGGGGGTGTACTGCTATGGGGTAGTTGACAAAGTGTGGTCAACATCTGGCTCTACTTAGGGCCACGTTGCTTCATTGAAGGAATGTGAGAATCCAGAATCTGCATCCAAGAAACACACAAGATTACATAAGTAGCATCCATCCAAATATCATCATATAACATTAAGCACATGAAAAATAGAAGCTCTTCTTTCATTTATTATTCTACTTAACATGAAAAGTAAATCTACTCTAACTGCAAAATGAAATGCTGAAATAACAAGGTGTAGGGTTAGAGATACGATACAAAGGATGCCCTGTGGCATCAAATGTGTTCAATATAGTGCATGTTGAGCATTTTCCTGCTTTCGGGCAAGTTTGTTGGTTGTTTTTCAGATGTGCCACATCCAATCTTGCTAATTGTAGGACTCTGTCTTAACCGAATGTCAAGCTGCTCTCGGCCATCAGACGAATCAAACCGCTTACTTCTTCTTTTCTGCTTTTTTCTCTTCGTCTGAGGGGGCTGTGATGTCAGCAATGAGACCACTGTAGATTTCTTGTCCCTATCTTGAAAATGCTTGTACGAAACATCTAATGAACTTGTAGTGTGACCAATCTTATTCTGAATATCCTTCGTTAAAGCTGACACATAAGTTTAGTATTTCTCAACGTCCTTTGTAGCCATAGTTAAATCTTCCTTCTGCATGATGAGATGGAAATTGCTTCAGCAAACTGGGAGGCCTATGATTTGTTGACAAATCTGACTTGGGTTGGAAATTTTGCATGTGTGATCTTTCCATTTTTTCCAACTTCTTTTGGATATCAATGGGATGCTTAACATTATCAACAGTAATTTCCTTCGCACGACTCTCTTCAATAGTCAACAAGTTGTGTTGAAGAGACATCTGATTAGAATGATTAACTTCCATCATCTTTAACCTATTTTCCATGACATTTATTTCTTGTGCATGACTTGCTTCAATGGTATTTATCCTATCCTGAAGATTGATCTGGTTAGCTTCCATGTTTTGAATCATTTTATCATTATCTGTTTTCATGACCCTGAAGATATTTTGCATGCAGTTCATCTCCTTCTCATGATTTGCTTCCATGATCGTCATATTTGCCTCTAAGGCCAATAACTTGCTCTGTATAGAACCAATTTCCCTGGCGTGATCCGCTATTATTTTTTCTTGATTAAGTTCCATATTCTTAATGATTTGAGCTTGGTTGACCTCCATATTCTTGATTACCTGAGCTTGATTTAGCTGTATATCCTTAACCATCTGAATCAATTCGCTAACAAGATGCTTATCTTTGTCAACACTAACTTGACAACTTGTTTCTGTTTCACCACTATCATGGGTTTGTGCTGTCGTGGTACAAGTGGATTCATCCTGAGAATTTTCTGGAAATCTCCTGTTGATAGTTGATTTCTCTACAAGATCAATTTCATTATTTTGCATAATACTGGGAGCACAAGGCGAGTCATCTTGTTTTATATAATTATCTCTAAAAGCATTGATGATGTCTTGTAAACAATACTCTTCAGGACAATTTCGAAACCAATCGATAGCATCACCTTTTAAGGAATAGCCGAAGATACGTATCTTGAAATCTTCATGATTATATTGTGAAGGATGACAATATTTATATATAAAAAAGGTGACCATCTTTAGATGTTGTAGAGCAATGCCTGGATGACCTCCTGAGAAAAAAGGCAATTTAGAAATGACCTCTCCTGGCATGTCATGAAAGGTGTCATCCATGATGACCTGCTTTAAGAAATAGATCTGTGTTCAAGAATAATCAAAAGATGCTCAAGAAGCGAACTTCTTAGCAGGAACTCTTGTAAGAAATGAAAGAATTGGAGTCGCCACTTGAACACGAAACTAATTCTGAAAATAGAAGAAATAATCGAGAATAATAGATGGATATCAGGGGGGGGATTCTTGTCTGGGAGTAAATATATGGATAAGTGGAGTCGCCACCCAAACAAGAAGCCAACCGAAATGTCCAGGTGCTAAAGATACGATGATGAAAAGATGAAGAGATGAAATGACCCCAGAAAATGCTATGCCTTGTGACAGGCTAATGAATGGCGAGGAAAGATTAGAAGATTATAAAATGTCGCTAAGAACAAGGACAGAAAAAACTCTATCCCCGGCAACGGCGCCAAAAAATGTTGTCGCACAGATTGTTTAGGCACCGCGACAACGGCTCAGATCGGGGGTTGTCACCCTGATCCCCAATCTCTCTATCTAAGTTGTCTCCTTGCAAGCTAAGGGAGGTAGACTCTAACAGAAATGAAGGACAAGAATTGGTTGCAGATCAACCAATCTAGGAGACACAGCTAAAACACCAAATACTTGATAAGATTAACGAGATTTCCAAGATCAATTATATTGAAACCAGTGCCTTATGGAGTTAAAAGATCCCGTTATGCAATTAAAGCCAAGTAATGGATGTAAAATTGCTGCTATACAAATGATCACAATGATATTCAGTGAAAAGCATCACAACCATTCATTAAGGTACTTAAGCCAACAGCAAAGCTTATCATGAAACGATCATTAAGATAAATGCCAGATGCTTGAGAAATTTCTGAATCTATGATGTCTCAATATAACCCAGTCCAGAAATTGAAATGCTCCATAGTCAAATCTTAGATTTAAAAAAAAAAATTTAAGCTCATTTGACTATAGAGAATTAGAATTTTTCATTTTTTAAAATTTTGAAATTTTTATGATTTTTTATATTTTAAACGAAATCTACAAAAACTAGATCAAACAAAACTAAAAATTAAACCAAATCTAAAAACTAGACTAAAAAAAAAATCAAAATCCTGATCTAAAACTAAACAAATTCTAATCAAAATCTAAAAACTAAAATCTAAATCTAAATCTAACAATTAAAAATTAAACTAAACCTACGCTAAAACTTAAACTGAACAAAATAAAAAAAAAATCGAATTTAAAATCCAATGCTAAACTTGCGCTATCATTAAAATCTAAAACTAAAATCTACGTTTAAAAAAAAAAAAACTAAGACTTAAGCCTAACTCCTAAACTGAAAATAGAGCTAACCCCAAACCCGATCGAAGCACATGTATGAGAAATTTTTCATGAGTGCGTTTGTTTCTTGTTGTCTGCAGGTCGACGGACGGAGGAGCGACGGCGTGAGGAAGGAACGGGTGGACGGTAGATGTAGATGGAGTTTCGATGGCAAAGTTGACGTGCAGAGAAACGCTGAGGAGGCTTCGATGTAGAGAAAGGGAAGGCGACGGCGGTGGAAGAGACAGATCGGATGGGAATGAGGATCGACGGAAGGAGAGAGCTGCTCGAATGAAAGAAAAGGAGGTCGATGCAGACGGCAAGGGCAAAGGGTTATGCAGAAGATAATGAGGGCGAGGGAGCTCGACGATAATGAAGGCTTAGACATGCAAAAGATCAATGGCAGCGTTTAATGCAGTGCAGAGAAAGGGGAGCAGCGTAGGTGCTGAAGCAGTATGGAGATGCGTAGAAGTTCGAAGGGGATGGCTTGAGTAGATCGAAGGACGGCCAAGTAAAATGCGTAGGAACAAGGCTGGACGACAGGAGAAAAAGATGGATGCCAGCTGGAAATCAACGGTCGGAGGAGGATGGTCGATCACAAAGAATATGGAGAGCGAGGGCAGAGGAGGGTTAACGATGAAGTGAAGCGTTGACAGGGGCAGCGAACAGAAGCAGCGTAGAGTTCAATGCAAATCGAAAATGTCTGCAGGATGCTGGCTACGGAGGAAAACGATAAGAAAACCCAGTACACACTAAAACGTTAACCTCAGATCTTAAAATTTCTTCCGTCAAAATTAGCTTTTCAATACCCTTTAAATCAATAATGCTTAGATTTGTCCACAGAATCGATTCTGAGGCCAGATCTAGCCCTGGGGGTTAGATCTGGCTCAGACCTAAAAAATAAAAAAATTCTGAGTGAGCCCCACAACCTACAAAACCAGACAGATCCTGAAAATATATGCACCAAAAAAAAAAAAAAAAAAAACCCTTACAACCCTAATAAAAATACAAATTTACAAGCTAATTTACAGATTTGAGGCCCTCATGGCCAGATTTGAACCTTTTTCAGCACAATTTTTAGAAATTTGAAATTTTAGAGAGGCACGAGCCTTAAAAGATCTTGTAAAAACACAAATTCGTAAGATAGATTCAGGAAATTAAAAACAATGGGTTTTTTCAGATTTAAGACTCTGAGAGTCGGCTGGCCAAACTGAAGACTTCCCCAGACGCTCAAATCTTAAAAAAAATTCCCTGCACACTTAGATCTGAACTTTAGATTGATAGAGATTTAAGAAAATAACATGAGATCCTTCAAAAAAAATCAAAATGTCATTTTAGGAACCCAGAAAACTACACAAGATACCTGTATGCAGATTAATCCATGAAGGCCATCAACCATAAAAATGCAAAAATAAAGTAGCAGAGTTTAGAAATGAATCACCACATAGATCTGGAAAAGGAACACCAAAGTTCGTAACCCCAAAGTCTTTATGCTTTATTCATCAAAAGAAATTACAAGAGCTTCTAAGACAAGTGCACGATCCTGAGATCGGATGACTCAAGAATGACAAAGACCTCTTAATTTATAGGACAAAATCTCCAACGGCTAGTTCGGTTGATCCATGTCAAAATAATCTCGACCGTCGATAAGCTTTGATCATCTTTTAATCTAGACCGTCAAAATTATAAATTTGGGGGAAAAATGAATTTATCATTTAAATTCATTTTAATTAACTCAAAAATATTATTTTTCAGTTAATTACCTCAAATTTTTTACTTTGACTTAACCACCTAAGCCCAAGGGTCAATAATTTCTTAAAATTCTCAATATCCCTTTGACCTGGGGCCTTTAAAAATCCATTTTTTAAGGACCAACGAATTTTGCCCTTGAAGAATTTTATCCTAGCTTAAGACTTAAAATTAATTAAATTTCTGGCTTAGGGTTTTTTAATTAATTTGACCAGAAATTTTAATTAATTGACTAAGAGGGGATTTTAATTATTTTTTCCAACCCTCTTTACATAAGATAATATATTTAGACACATGAAGGGGGAATACCCATTTGTATAAACCCTCAAATAAATACCCAATTCTGCGACACAAAACATGATCTAGTAGACCAAGTAGCTTGTAATAAAATAATCTAGCCAAATAGCTAGGATTATTCCCAAACTACTTTTACAAAGACTCGATAGAAAACACTAGGACTCACTTAACATGCTGATGACAAAATCCACCCTAGCTTCGGGGTGAGGCTGGAGGGAAAAACTCTGCCGATAACTTGTGTCGAAAAACACAAGTAGATCAGTGAGACAAAAAAACTCCAAGGATAGAAATCATCAACAACATACTAGGCTTACCTAGGTTGTTACATACATTGACGGTCTTACTTAGATCATTTACATCATAACATGCTGAATGGGTTTACATTATTCATAAAACTGTCGACTAATGATGGAATCTGAATGGCGAGACCATGTCAAACATGATGAATCTCATTTGAAAAAATGGGGGTGTACTGCTATGGGGTAGT
The DNA here is from genome assembly GCA_034641835.2 of Pinus albicaulis. Lineage (NCBI taxonomy): Eukaryota > Viridiplantae > Streptophyta > Pinopsida > Pinales > Pinaceae > Pinus > Pinus albicaulis. Next base: position 1,103,179,841 of record CM076577.1, read on the forward strand.
TGACAAAGTGTGGTCAACAAGCCTAATAGCTGGATCAAGTCACCTATATATATGACTGTCCTGCGGCTCATTTGGAGGACAAGAAAGATTCGGATAAGTTCTGTGAATAAATAAAAGTGCATATCTGAAGGTTAATCGAAACAGTGAAGGCGCTGAAGGTTAAGTACTGAAGGTTACTACGAAGAATTGAAGGTTAAGGCAAAGTGTTGAAGGTTAATGCGTAATACAGTACAGGACTGAAGTTAACAAAGAGATAGTCTTTTATGCGGACTAAACAGCAGGAAAGGAAATTGAATAAAGTATAAAGGTACAAACTGAGTTATGGACAAGTGCAGGAAAGTGTTAGCTCAAGGTTGTTGATTTGAAGAAAAAGCTTATTAAAGATAAGACAGTGATCTTAAGGAAAAAGAGGCAGCAAGCATTTTGATAATTGACTTGATAAAATATTAACTAAAATAAAAGAAGAAGAAGACATAAGTATCACAAGTAAGGTCACAAGTAATTATCAAAGAAGACAATCTGTATTAATCACCAGCCCTCAAAATTCTCAACATGGTATCAGAGCTAAGGTAACAGTTAAGGAAGGGCATCTAAGAGACACTTACGGATCAGATTTCAAAAACATCTAAGCAAGTCAAAGGAGGATTCTCTGAAATTTCGAGAAGCAATCACAATCTGAATAACGCAGTCAACAGTTTGGATCATCTCGGGCTTATTTCAGGAGTATTTTGACAACCTCAGTTCAGTGGTCTAACTACCATACTTCTCGACATACCTAGTGCAGTTTAGAGTGATACTTCAGATCTGGTATTATCTACATCAACACTACTATAATCACCCACTTTGATACTATATGTTGGTACATGATTCAGTGTTGCTACAGTTAAGATGATTCTTGTGCAAACACCGCAATCTTGGAGAACTCATAGTGCAACCATAATAATATAGTGCTATCTTAAAAGAACGATTTCAGTACCAAAATGAGACCTCGGGTTCATGACAGAAATAGCACAAGACATAGACAACCAAAAGAAGGCATTATCATCATTACAACAAGGATCTAATCCTTACCCTTGAAGAAGATCATCCAAAGAGAAAGCACTAACACATGTTTTCTCCACCGCCATCAAATAAATCAAGCTGAAGACTTTATCTTCACTTATCAAGTAAGTATCTTTCATTCTATAATCAAATTTGGTTAAATGACTTCGTTTTTGCAAGGAGATCTATAAGTTGGTTGGGTTACCAAGAATCCTTGCATGAGGAGGATAGTCACAGTCCTCGAAGAAAGTAAAGTCATGAAAACCCTATGAAGGATTAGAGACATCAAGAGAATATAAGATGAGCTGAAAGAACTATTCTATGCAATAAATGAGATGGAAAAAGACAAATCAAGGGCAAAAAATGTTGAAGGATAAAAGACTCAAACATTTGCAAAAGGAAAAGGAAATTTTAGGATAAGTGGAAGACTTATGGACATTACAAGAAAGATGGTCCTAAAGGGACAATCTCAATAGGAGAAATAAAGGAAGCTCATATCACCGAAAAGGATGGAGGAAGTTGAAGAAATGAATTTCAAGGAAAATCACGCAAACTTATGAATAAGGAACTGATTTCTGTTGGTTATATGCAATGTAGCATTCTGATCGAAGCATGGCAGGAGCTCCTGGTGAATCAGCTCCGAGAAAAACCTCTTTGAAAAACTTTACTAATAGAAAGTAGTCATCAAGAGCAAGGGTCATCATAGAAACATACTTCTGGGATGTGATGACATATTGATGAAACAAGTCGAGGGAATGAAGCTCTTCATTCTTAAAAATTGCTACAGGATGACTCAAGGGAAAAAGGTATCAGGTATGTATATATTTATATGCTGACATTGGATGCTATGATGTCATGTTATATGGTTGCAGGTAATGAACTTCTGTATTTAAAAGTATGATCTATGGAGGAGTATCTCTCAGTGCACGGACAGATGAAATCAACATAATATGTCCTCATGGAATATGAGGTGGTTGTATAAGAACAAGAAACCAGAAAGGTTATAAGTTCCTGGGAATAAAGAATGTGCAGAGAGGAAGAGATCATGACATGCAACCATGTCAAAAGGTTGTTATCATCCGGAGACCAAGAAGATGTGACTAAAAGATCTCCTAGGAAGATATGTAGACTCTAACGGAAGTCTGGTAAAGATGAAGACCCGTGGCAAAACCATATCATTAGGAGATGTGTCAATCAGTATGAAGGATGCCGATGCCTACAGGAAGATGTCATGAGCAAGGATCATTACTAAGGTAACTTTAGTTAATATGCATATGTTTATTTGGATGAATTTCTGCAGGGCTGCTAATTTGTAATATCCCAAAATGGGAACTGTCAGCAAAGGCATGAATGGAAAATGCATTTTCCAGGTATGTATGCTACAGCAAACAAGATTGGCCCTTGGATCCCTTAGATCTGAGTATCTAAGACCGAAATCCAAGAGGAGGCTCAAAAGAAATCCCTCTAGGTGGGTTAAACAGGTCTCCCACACCTAGTTGTCTTGAAAAGTGCCCGATGAAGGGACTGCAACAATGTATGAACATACAAATGGAATAACAACGTTATTCTTATAACCCTGAACACATGAAGATCTAAATAGCCAAAAAAAGTGTAATATAGCAGCAATGATATACAAATCCTTGAGAAAAGAGTCACTCAAGCAAATCAAAGCAGCCTCAAAGGGACATGTACACGAAAATAGCTAAACATTGCTACACATGAATCTCAGCAGGCTAAGAGGACGCAGTTTATAAGAGACACTGCATCATACTGAATAATAACAGAGAGATATAACAATATATGGCTCAAGAAATGAGGGGGAGCAAGCTCTCAACCCCTGAAAACAATAATACAACAATCCTGAGAAGGTTTGGCTGAAATATACAAAATTGGCAAAATGCCAGAGTTGCAGGGTAGCAGTTGCAACTCAGAAAATGGAACTAGATGGAGAAGACTGAAGATACTACCTCTGATGTCAAGATCTCCTCCAATGGATCTTCCAAGTGGGAGGTTGATCCTATCACTAAAGATCTCACCCTCCGACAATCACTGCAAGCCCTCACTGTAGATGCACACTGAAAATAACGCAGATACTGAGGGAGACTGCGCTGTAGGTGGAATAGAATGTGTTGGCCAAGAGCCAAGGTCTGAAATGAACTCTGAATCCTTCCTTACTGATCTCCCAAAGGAAAGAAGGCTTCTTCCTCTGAAAAATAAGCCAAGGAATGGTGTTGTGGAACCTCCACTGCAACACCCTGCAACACAACGTTACACTTGAGCAGAAATAACGGTGTAGCTGAAGGAATGGCTTTGGCCTTGAGCCTGGTTATGGAGAAATGAAGTGCAATCCCTCAAGAGGCCTTTCAAGAAGGAGAAGGAATCCTAAACAGGAATCCCTCGTGCTAAACAACACTGCAACTCAGCGAAACAACCGGAGACTGCAAATAGTCTAAACAAACAAGAAATCTATAATCATATGCATGAGAAACAATGGCTGCCTTGCCCTCCCTTTAAACAGATGAGAGCTCTCTCTCTATGGGTTCCACTCTTTAGGGTTTCCTCCATCAAGGAAACTTCCCTCCTCTTTCACTTCGTTGTCCCATAAGATGCTTTCCACCTTCTACCACTGCGCTGTTTGACTTGGTCAACTAGACCTTGTCCTCCTACAAAAAGTCCCTTTTTCACACTGGAAGGGGTTTTATTCCTACTCATGGGTCTCCTCACCCATTTTATTCATCTCCTAGATGACATAAACAAAATCAATGTTCCAATTAGCTTCACGCTAATTTTGGGAACATTACAGTCCTCCCCTCTCAAAGATTGCTTGTCCTCAAGCAATTACAAAGATATAACTGAGGGGCCTTCTCGAGGCATGGTGCTGGAAAATAAATTGGGATTTGCTATCCCCATATGAATCTCCCATTCCCAAGCAATCATCCATACAAAGTGAGTTACCTCCCAACATGGCAACTCATGGCAATCTCCTTCCACCTCAAGCCCCGGAAATGAAGGTGGGCTGAAAATTTGAATATGGTAAGCATCATAGCCTACCCCACGTTGTCCTTCTCTCCACTCATGATGAGTGTAGAGTATGTGCTGATCCTGGGCAACAAAAGTATTGCCCTCAAGTGGAAAAATGAAGAACAATCCTCCAAAAATTTCCCCTCCAACATTGAAGAACAAGCTGGCCCAAAATATCCCATCCATGATGAATAGGACATGATCATCATAGATCATCCTAATGAGAAGTTTGCTGAAGGTTTTACATGATGATACATGATACAAACAATGTCTCAAAAGGACACAGCGCAGTCTCATCCACTGCAACTTCAGAAAATAGTGTGGCAAGTAACATACAAGAATCATCACATCTACTAATGAATAGTAATTAGCTGAATGTGTCAACAATACATGATCAAATACTTGCCCATGGTTATACAATGGATGGCTATCAAACTCATGGTCCACCTCAAAAGAGAACAAATGTGTGGCTGTGGTGGCCATATCTCCTCCCATACTCCCATTAGAACATGTAGTGCAGAAAATGTGGGAATTCTCTCCCCTCAAGGACACATCCAACTCATGTGTCAATTCCCCAATCATGCTCTCAACAAGAATAGTAACAATATCAGCAAATGAAGACATGATCAGTACAAGAATGAAGTAAATACTTATGGCTTCATGTGGTGCTTGAAGATACCAACAATCTCCTAAGTATGTACAGCGCAGTCTTACAAACTGCTGCTTCAGAAAATCACAAGGCAAAATGTTTCTAGTTACATAGTTAATCATGTATGCCATCATATGGTAAGTGTTTGGGTGCAACAACTGAACATACATGTAATGATAAAACATTTGCCCAAGGCCACATAGAAGATAGCTGCCTCCATCAAATAGTTTGGCCCAATTTTGATCATGGAGTAATGTGAAAATCTTGCCCTCTTGTGGAGCAATGCACTGAATAGTAATGGTAAGAGTATGCAAATCAATAGATGTAAAAAAAACTTCTTACCATATGCCGGAAGTAAGATGGTACATGGATCCATGAATAAGTCCTCCATAGTGTTTTGGCATGCTATGAAGATAAATGAACCATGTGCTGCAAGAAGACCCTCCTTCTCATGCTTGGAAATCTAACTCAAGAAGAATATGTCATAGTAATAGATGTTTCCATCCACTACTCTATCATCCTTACCTCCTCCTTGTTCACCAAGTGCATCCAATGTGAAGTGATCCTGGGGACACTCCATCCATAAGTCCCTGCTCCAAAGTGACAGCGCTGTGAGCTCATGCAGATAGGCTCCTATCAATACCAAGCTCTGTTCTTTGACATGCTCCTTGTCAAAGACTCCTCTAGTAATGCTGCTGCAAATATGGAATACCTTCCAAGATGGAAGTGCTTCCTGATCATCCAAGGTCAAGGAGTATCCCCTTTGCACCATGAGAGTGCCCTCTTCTACTCCTGCAACATCACACAACAAGTGAGAGCAAATCTGCCCTTGCTCTCTCCAGTGCAACTCAAGCAACCAAAGTGCTTGTTGCCTCCTAATGCTCCCATCATACAACTCATGTGATGAAGACACAATGAATGATATGAATATCACATCAACACTGTGCATCCATACTCCATGCTGCCCAATAATGCAAGCATCCTGCCACCTCTTCTCCATCCCTGTCCTCTTTGGAAAAGGATATGCCAAGTGATGGCCAAACTCCTTCAAGAGGAGCCAGCGCAGTCAGGCCTCCTGCTGCCCAGTATCATATATTTGCAAGTAGCTTCCCAGCTCCTTGCTCATCAACCACATCCACTCAATCACTTGTGGATGTCTTCTTCCTCTCTTCCCCTTGGTACTCCTCTCATGAGGGCTACCATCCTTCCAAACCAAACCTCTCTCCTTGCATTTCATGAAAGTTTGAAATGCAGCTCTTTGGAGATCTCTTAGAGAAGATCTCTCACCCATGACTAGGTTGAATCCATAAGGATCCCAATATGATGAAGATAAAATCATCTCTCCACCATTGTTTGACAGCGCTATTAATCTCTCGAAGGATGTAATAGCTGTCTCATACTCCAACTCAAGGATGGTTTCATAGTTTTTCATAGGAGTGTCATGGTTTGTTTCATCCTCCAAAAGTTCACACCCCAACTTCAAGGATTGTGTGCAACTCAACAAAGGTGCATGAGGATGATGGTTCATCTCCTCCTTGAACCATTTGCACAGTGCAGTGCAATCATGTTGCTCTAGATTAGCAATGGGATATGACCCTTGGTCATGCAAAAGCAAATTTCCACAACTATCAAAAGAATTTGCTGCAACAATAGATAGTGGAAACTCCTCCATACCTTGATGAGATTTGGGACTCTCTTGTAGGGCTGCAAGAGTTCCTTCCTCCAATGTGTTGGCTGCCCCAACTGTTGATGCATGCGGCTGCTCCTCCATGAGTGTGACAGCGTTAGTACAAGGCTCCTTAAGTGGTGGTGTGAGCTTTTCCTCCTTTGTTCTTTCTCCATCAAAGGTTTTGATCAACCTTTGAGAGAACTCTGCAAAAGTTTTCACCCTTGCATGGCTCAAGTGGCTGAACTACCAAACATAGGCTCCACCCTCCAAGTGCAACACTGCAACTTCTACTGCCTCCCTCTCTACCACTGGATGTAGTAAGAAGAATTCCTCAAGCTTTCTTGCCCAAGCTCTTGCTGTAGTTGACCCATCAAATGTAAACAATAGGAATCTATTGCCTTTGATCTCTCTTTTGCTACATGGTCTCTTCTCTTCTCTCAACTGCATGAATGGTGGAAAAGCTAGAGTCTCCTTGAAGGCTCTAGGTTGAGATTTGTACTCAACAAGGTAATCACTTAGAATCTTATGATCCAAATGTCCTTCATGCTTGTCTTCTTCTTCTTCATGAAAATAGAAGTGCATGGTCCTTCCTCTTCTTTTTGCTCCTCCTCTTTAGAGAGGCTCTTCTTAGTTCTGAACACTGATGAGAGTAATCTCATCTTCTTCATCATTCTGATCTTCTTCTACCTTCTTGGGCTGAAACTCATACGTTGAGCCAAGAAATATGCTCTGATACCACTGTAATATCCCAAAATGGGAACTGTCAGCAAGGCATGACTGGAAAACGCATTTTCCAGGAATGTATGCTACAGCAAACAAGATTGGCCCTTGGATCCCTTAGATCTGAGTATCTAAGACCAAAATCCAAGAGGAGGCTCAAAAGAAACCCCTTTAGGTGGGTTAAACAGGTCTCCCACACCTAGTTGTCTTCAAAAGTGCCCGATGAAGGGACTGCAACAATGTATGAACATACAAATGGAATAACAACGTTATTCTTATAACCCTGAACACATGAAGATCTAAATAGCCAACAAAAGTGTAATATAGCAGCAATGATATACAAATCCTTGAGGAAAGAGTCACTCAAGCAAAGCAATGCAGCCTCAAAGGGACATGTACATGAAAATAGCTAAACACTACTACACATGAATCTCAGCAGGCTAAGAGGACGCAGTTTATAAGAGACACTGCATCATACTGAATAATAACAGAGAGATATAACAATATATGGCTCAAGAAATGAGGGGGAGAAAGCTCTCAACCCCTAAAAACAATAATACAACAATCCTGAGAAGGATTGGCTGAAATATACAAAATTGGCAAAATGCCGGAGTTGCAGGGTAGCAGCTGCAACTCAGAAAATGGAACTAGATGGAGAAGATTGAAGATAATGCCTCTGATGTCAAGATCTCCTCCAATGGATCTTCCAAGTGGGAGGCTGATCCTATTACTGAAGATCTCACCCTCCGACAATCACTACAAGCCCTCACTGCAGATGCACACTGAAAATAACGCAGATACTGAGGGAGACTGCGTTGTAGGTGGAATAGAATGTGTTGGCCAAGAGCCAAGGTCTGAAATGAGCTCTGAATCCTTCCTTACTGATCTCCCAAAGGAAAGAAGGCTTCTTCCTCTAAAAAATAAGCCAAGGAATGGTGTTGTGGAACCTCCACTGCAACACCTTGCAACACAACGTTACACTTGAGCAGAAATAACGTTGTAGCTGAAGGAATGGCTTTGGCCTTGAGCCTGGATATGGAGAAATGAAGTGCAATTCCTCAAGAGGCCTCTCAAGAAGGAGAAGGAATCCTAAACAAGAATCCCTCGTGCTAAACAGCATTGCAACTCAGCTAAACAGTCGGAGATAGCAAATAGTCTAAACAAACAAGAAATCTATAATCATATGCATGAGAAACAATGGCTGCCTTGCCCTCCTTTTAAACAGATGAGAGCTCCCTCTCCATGGGTCCCACTCTTTAGGGTTTACCCCATCAAGGAAACTTCCCTCCTCTTTCACTGCGTTGTCCCATAAGATGCTTTCCACCTTCTACCACTGCGCTGTTTGACTTGGTCAACTAGACCTTGTCCTCCTACAAAAAGTCCCTTTTTCACACTGGAAGAAGTTTTATTCCTACTCATGGGTCTCCTCACCCATTTTATTCATCTCCTAGATGACATCAATGTTCCAATAAGCTTCATGCTAATTTTGGGAACATTACATAATCATGAGAAAGGACGTATGATCCTTGGAAATGATTCAAAGGAAAGCAACATGGCATAACAATGGACCAAATAAAAGAAGGATGATGAATCACTTTCTAATAGACTGACATGACTCAGGATGGAAGTGATGGATGATCTGTGCCCTATGAAGCTAAAATTTGGAGATTCCTCAATATCGAAATCCATGACATCAAGGACAAGAATTCTTCATGAACAGTTGGGTGTCTCACCATTGCTGCTAGAGGTCCCTGGTTAAGAGGGAGCCTGATGGTAAGTTTCTTACTTGAAAGAAACTTGGTAATTCCTAAGGATGAGCTTAGGTACATTCTTTATATAAGAATGAGTACATTCCCTTGAGGAATAGGTCCTCCCTGGTTGAGAGGGAGAGATAGACACATCATTCTGGTCTTGGGAAGACAAAATGGAGGATTGGGTAATCATCTGGCATTTGATACTCTTTGAGAATGTGTTAGGGCATTCAAGACAAGAGTAGTCGGGGATCGATATTCTTTGAGGGCTAGTTACCCAAGAGAAGAATAGTCCAAGAAGGTCATACTTTGGGAACACCCGAGTGGAGTATGTACCTTGGAGAGACAATGATGAAGGTGTCTATAAGTCATGTGTCTCACCAGCATTGAAGCCCATTGTCTCGTTGAAGATATGGGGTTGTTAGTCAAGGCCTTGCACAAGGACAATGCTGGTTGATATGATGTTATACAGATGCGATTACCAATCCGATTTGTCTTATGAGATTCTTTAGTTTGAAAGTGATCATGTAACTATATGAATACCTCCCTAGTTAAGAGGGAGTGTTGTAAAATGTAACTAGGTCGGTCTTCATGTTGACTATGTAATTATGAAAAGGAGACAAAGATAATAAAATGTATTTTGTTGTACTTGCTTCATGGGTTTCATGAGCAAGATTTTATTATGTAGATAGACTTCTTCTTGATGTCTATTAGGTTCTTGTCTTCTAGGTATAAATAGGATTAAGTGTCAAAATCATGAAGGATCCAATTTAGATGGATATGCTACAAGACCTTGTAAAGAAACTCTCAACAGCCCTCCAAAAGTGTTGGAAGACAAGCTCCAAATATGGTGAAAACAACCTACAACAATATTGGAATATATGTGAAGTAATACCTCATAAAATGTCGGAGAAGATAAACTACAAGTTGGCCTAAATATCAGCTGAATGGTCGGCCTAATAGCTGGATCAAGTCACCTATATATATGACTGTCCTGCGACTCATTTGGAGGACAGCAAAAATTTGGATAAGTTCTGTGAATAAATAAAAGTGCAGATCTGAAGGTTAATCGAAGTGTTGAAGGATAAATCGAAATACTGAAGGTGTCGAAGGTTAAGTACTGAAGGTTAAAATCAAAGTACTGAAGGACTGAAGGCTAATACGAAGAATTGAAGATTAAGGCAAAGTGTTGAAGGTTAATGCGTAATACAGTACAGGACTGAAGTTAACAAAGAGATAGTATTTTATGCGGACTAAACAACACGAAAGGAAATTGAATAAAGTATAAAGGTACAAACTGAGTTATGGACAAGTGCAGGAAAGTGTTAGCTCAAGGTTGCTGATTTGAAGAAAAAGTTTATTAAAGATAAGACAGTCATCTTAAGGAAAAAGAGGCAGCAAGCATTTTGATAATTGACTTGATGAAAGATTAACTAAAATAAAAGAAGAAGAAGACATAAGTATCACAATTAAGGTCACAAGTAATTATCAAAGAAGAGAATCTGTATTAATCACCAGCCCTCAAAATTCTCAACATGAGGGTCGAAGACACACATTTTTGGTAGAACTGAGGAATAGATCTGGAATTCTAGGGCGGGTTTGCTAAGAATTTCTGGAGGACTTTTCTACAATAAGAGGTAGTATTGGTTGAGGGAATGATCTGATTCCAAGAGCCAAGAGTCAGTAAGAGGCAAAGGAACAATAACAAGGACAACGCGGAGAAGCAGAGTAACAGCTACACAGGTGTTGCGCAGCCGCTAGGTGCTACGCAGGACAGCGCAGAGGCACTAGGAGGCTTCGGAAATCACGCAGAGGGCCTTTTAGGGCCAGCGTTAGGCTCTAGGACCCTTCCAGGGGTGACGCAGTCCCTTCTGGTGCAGCGCAGTGGCATTTGAGGCTAGCAGAGCTAACACCGGGGCTTCAGGGGCAGCACTGAGGGTTTCTAGAGTCAGATCTGAGCTGAGTCCTGTAAATCTCGTTTGAGGGTGTGGATCAGTCAGATATTTGTCACTAGATCTTCAAGTTGGCTGCAGATTTGATATCTTTTATTCTCTGTGGGGTTTTCCAGATCTGGAAACTAGATTTATTGTACTTAGAACTACTTAATAATAAACCCTCATATCCGCTGCACCGGTTTTCCCGCTTTGGGTTTTTCCGAGGACTTATGTCCAAAAATCCATGTGTCACTTTGTTGCATGAGTGTATTATTCAGTAAATGATCTGCATGTGTAGACTGTAGTTGTGTTTATTTTCGATATTTTCTGAATCTAATTTATGGAAATAACTAGTATTAATTAAATCAAGTAGGAGAAAATAGACCAATACACTGCAGTAGAATTTTCACTTTTCTTTATATTTTCCTTGGTTAGGAAAGCTTGCAAAATATACAAAGATTGTGGAGAAGACTTCGAAGGAAATACGTGAATCATGAAAGGAGTTATGTTGCAAAGGAAGCCCTTCAAGAACTAAAGTCCTACAAGGTTTGTTAAAGAACAACTCAAGGTATGACTTAGACTACAAGTTTTGTTATAAAGTTCTCTCTATACAAAAGGTATGATCATTCTTCTTTTGGAATTTGCTTTATATTACTATGTCTAGGGTTTTGAATCACAAAGATTCTTGTTAGGGTGATTAATCATTAGATTGAATCTACCCTCATTGTATTATCTTTTGTCATTTGATCATTATTGTAAAACCCTAACCCTTAGGGTTCATTATAAAACCCTAGCCTATTGATGCTAAGGATATGTCAATGTTGATTATGAAACCCTGGTCTTCTTAGGATTTGTTGATAAAATCTAAAACATATGATGAAATCCTTTTCTTTTGAAGTTTAGGATTTTGGTAATGTCATTGTAAAAACCCTACTCCTTTAGGGTTTGTTGTTAATGTCTAAATGAAACCCTAGATTTTTAGGGTTTGGTGAATTAGGTTTATGAAAAAAACCCTTGCAATAGTTATAGTAAGATCCTAAGAAAGAAATTCTAGGTGTATATTCTTCTGCATGATTGAAACCCTAATCAGGTCAAATTGTTTTTACATCCAAGGGAAAATCCAGGCAGATCAACCTTAAGGGATCAACCCATTGGCACAACAGCCAGTGCCTAACCCCAAGGGCATCGAGGAGATTTGACCCTGTGACCTCCCAACAGGCAAAGTACTTAGCAGTGGGAGCTCGACCAATTGAGCTATCCCTTGGGGCTAGTATGGTCAAATTGTTTTATATCTAACTTTGATGTATTAATGTTCGTGTCTTGGGTTTACCTCGTAGATATGGATATTAATATAAGATGTTAGTACAAGATAACGAAACCCTAGATATGTATATGCAAGTATGTTATCTTGATAATTGATGAAATCTAGGGTATATAACAAAACCCTAAGATCAACATTCGAGAACTTTTGCTCGCTACCGCTCCGTTGGCTCGCGCAGCCCATCGCATGAGCGCTCGCTCACGGCCCTCCGTGCCGCAGCCTTCGACCCCTCACGGCCTTTGGAGCGCTCGATCCAGCCAAGATCAGATTGGATCCGTCCTCCAGGCACCCAATCCCGCCTCTGGCCTCTCCAGAGCTGCGCCTTCTGATCTGTGGCTCGTCATTTGCTGGATCTGCTGCCCAGATCCTTAGCTGCGCCTTGGTTCTGACTCTGCTCGGTCTCGGAAATGCCTCTCTTGTCTGGAGCAGGAAAAGTGAGTTTCTGATCTGGACTATGGAGACCCAAGGCTCGCCTCTCGGGCCCTCTCAGTCTTCTCCTCCGGATGACTCTGCCGCTTTCTCTTCCTTGATTGCTGCGCTGCCTAAGAAGAAGAAGCCTGACGCATCAAAGTTCGTTAAGAAGCTCGATGATGTACCAGAGGTAAACCTACCTCCTGAGGGACCGATCCAGGTTGCCTTGTCTCTAGCAGATCGTGCCCTGGTGGGTCAATTTACGGGTCTCTGGCCCTCTCCTAAATCAACCGAAAACTGGGTCGTCAGGAATTGGATTCCGCTGATCAAGAATAAAGTCACTTCGTACTTTCTAGGAAGAGGCTACTTCCTGTTCGAATTCAACACCAAGGAGGACAAAGCCATGATCTTCAGGAATGGACCCTATTTCATGGGACCTCAGGGTCTCTACCTCAACAAATGGACCCCAGACTTTGATCCGGCTGTGGACGTACCGTCGGCTGTCCCCGTTTGGGTTAGGCTCCCCAACCTTCCGGTACACTGTTGGAATTGGGACTCCCTCAAACATATTGGCAACTCATTGGGCAAATTCATAGACAGAGCCAACAACAACGATCAATATGATTGCGCCCGGATCTGTGTCGAGGTAGATCTTGAGGTGGGTCTTCCGGAGGCCATCAAACTAAAGGTTGGAAGCTAGACGCATGTTCAAGTCCTGGACTACGAACAGCTCCCTTTCAAATGTCGCAAATGTCACATATACGGCCATTTTGCTAGAGGATGCCCGAATAAAAGCGATCCAGAAAAAGGAAAGGAGGAAGGATGGAACCAAGTCAAAAGGCCAAAGACAAACCACAAGAAATCCGGGGCACAAGGATCTCAACCTGCCGCTGCCCAAAATGTATCCTCGTCAAGAAGTCAAGAAAATAGGTACGAGATCCTAAGCTCTTCGGAAGAAGTCCCCAGGGAAGAGGAGAGGCCCGTCAAACCAGCAGAAAAATCAACCGCAGCAGGAACAAGACCCGAAGAGAGCATCATGGCAAGGGACAAAGAAAAGCAAACAGAAGCCTCTGAGGAGGAACATGTCTCAGAAGAGTCCGAGGAAGATGGAGAAATCGGAGACACGCAGACTTCGGTCAGAAGATCTGCAAGGGGCCGGAAATCTGCAAGAGAAAAGAGAGATCAGGAAACCTACAAAGACAAACTCTAGGGTAGTCAGCCCACGCTGGAAAAACTCCTCAGCAAGAATACGAAAACGGTTAAAAATCAAGCTCATGGCTCCAGGGGAGCCTCCCATCAAAGAAATAAATGATGAAGACCATCTCCTGGAACTGCAGAGGAATGGGGAGTAAAGTAAAAGAAGAAGCAATAAGAAGTCTAATAAGAAGAGAAACCCCGGACATTCTTCTGATCCAGGAGACTAAAATGGAGGACAAGGAGTTCCTCCAAATCAGCAAAAAGTTTTGGAAGGGAATCAACGGACTAGCAGTATCATCAAGGGGAGCCTCTGGGGGTTTGGGCTCTCTCTGGAACCCCCTCAAGTTCAAACTGGTCTCAGAGGTGCACAACAGCCATTGGCTATTCTTGAAGCTACACTCTGTAGAAACAAGGGAGGCTATCTGCCTGTTCAATGTCTATGTACCTAATAATATAGGGGAGAAAAGGGAGTGCTGGGACTCTATTAGGCAACTGGCGGAGACTGAGAACCTGGGAAACCTCATTATTGCAGGTGACCTAAACATTACCCTACGCTCGGTGGAAAAGCGAGGAGGCACAATCGTAAGGGACCCAGCAAGGGAGTGGGTGGAAGACCTCATGCAGGACTGGGATCTGCTCGATATCCCTCCAGATAACGGTAAGTACACCTGGACCAATAAAAGAATAGGCCCTGGTCATATTGCTGCTAGACTTGATAGATGTTTGGTGCAGAGTTCTTTTCTTTTGCTTGGATTAGAATCCAGGTTACACATCCTCCCTTGCAGTGTCTCAGATCATAAACCCATCATGTTAGAGATGTCAGGACCCAAGGATCTGGGTCCCATCCCTTTCAGGTTCAACGCTCTTTGGGTTAAGGAGACCGAGTTTATTAACTTGGTTCAGGACAGTTGGAAAATGCCAGTGAAGGGCTCTCCCTTCTTCATCTGGGAAGAAAAGCTTAGAAGGTTAAAAGCTGCCCTCAAAACATGGACCAAAGCTCTTCCCACCCCTGCTCAAAAGAGAAAACAGGCCCAAGACAATCTTATTCAGCACCAAGCCCAAAGTGAGGATGTAGAAATCACCGCTGAAGTTTTAGACAAGGAGGAGGTGCTTCAACAAATCTACCACAAAGCCTGCCTCTCAGAGGAAGAGCATTGGAGACAAAAATCCAGGAGTTTATGGCTCAAAGCGGGTGATAGAAATACTGCCTTCTTCCATAAACAAGCTCAAGCAAGGAAAAGTTTTAATTCTATAGCAGAAATTAAAGATGGCAATTTGATCCACAAAGACAATGAGAGTATAAAGAAGGCAGCCTTCAATCACTTCCAAAATCTCTACAAAGAAGAGGGAGAGACTGATCCAAATTCCAAATTTTTGGAGGCGATACCTTCAAGGATCTCCCCCTTTATTAATCAGCAGCTCGAAGTAAAGATCTCCATCCAAGAAATAAAAGAGGCCCTGGACAGTATGGAGCCTGACAAAGCCCCAGGCCCGGATGGCTTCACGGCCAGATTCCTCCAAACTTGCTGGCAGATTGTGGAGAAAGATCTCTTCAAGATGATCCTGAAATCACAAAATTGCCAAAAAATTGGGGGCAGCACTAATTCTGCCTTTCTTGCCCTTATTCCCAAGGAAAAGGGTGCAAAATAATTCAATCGGTTTCGCCCAATCTCTCTCTGCAACATTGGATACAAATTAATCACAAAGGTAATAGCAAACAGGCTAGCAGGCATCCTTCCAATGATCATAACTGAGAATCAAGGAGGATTTGTTCAGGGGAGACAGATTGTCGATAACTACATCCTGGTGCAAGAGGCGATCCATTCGAGTCAACTTCGCAAAGAAAAGGGTATGGTAATTAAATTAGACCTGGCAAATGCCTTCGACCATGTCAGGCAAAGTTTCCTTTGGGAAGTTTTGAAAAAGTTTGGCTTTGGACTAGGTTTTGTAAATTGGATCCGAGCTAGTATTGCCGACCCATGGATTGCCCCCTTGGTGAATGGGAGAGCAGTTGGCTTCTTCAAAGCATCAAGAGGGCTCAGGCAAGGCTGCCCCCTCTCACCGCTGCTTTTCGTTCTCCAAGTCTCTGCCCTAAGCTTCTTCCTAGATGAGAAATTGGAAGATCAGGAGATTTTGGGGCTTAATATAGCCAGAGGTGTGAAAAATGTAAACCATACTCTTTTCGCAGATGATACCCTTCTGTTGGGGGCTGCCACAGCTCGATCTGCCATAAGGTTTAAGGAAGTTCTAGATGATTTCAGTGATGCTACAGGAAGCAGCCTAAACAAAGGCAAATGTAAAGCCTACTGCTGGAACATTTCTGCTCACACTCTCTCTGTCATATCCAGAATTCTGGACTTTGCTGCCACCCTCAGCTGGTCCTCCTTTATATACTTGGGTCTTCCCATCTTTCGCAACCTGGTTTATAACAGAGATTGGGCCCCTCTTTTGGACAAATTCAAGACAAAATTTCAAGCCTGGGGCTTCTCTTGGTTAAACCTTGCAGGCAAACTTGTTCTAATCAAATCAGTATTAAGCAGTCTCCCCATATTCCAATTTTCTGTGCTCCTAGCACCCTCTGGCATCATAAAGAAAATGAAAGCCTACATCCGCAAGTTTTTCTGGAAAGGTGGCAAACTAAATGACAGAAAAATTCCGCTGATCAGTTGGGAGAAAATCTGTATGCCTTTGATGGAAGGAGGACTGAACATCAAAGATCTCTGCTCTCAAAATATTGCCATGGGGGCCAAGCTCTACTGGCGAATCATCGCTCCACACCCAGGCTGGGCGCAAAGAGCCCTCTGGAAAAAATATCTCATGGGAAACAGAAAAAGATCTCTGGATAATCCCCTTCCCACAACAGGAACGCACTTGGTTAAGCGTTGTCACAAAGCAGTGGCTCTCATCAAAGACAAATCGTTCTGGATACCGGGCAATGGTAAAAACGTCAAGATCTGGGATGATAGTATAATGATGCATCCACCCTTAGCATCGAATATCTCATTGCAAGCGCTGAGACAGTGGATGGATCGCGCTGGGTTTAATACACTGTGGGACATCTCACAGTACTCTGACAGAATCTGGCAGCGCTGGCGCCTACCTCCCGTGCCTCCAGAGCTTGCGCAGGCCAGACATCACCTATTATCACTGCTACATGGTAAATCGCCCCTACACTCAGGCAAACTCGATGCTCGGGGCTGGGGATCCGGTCCAGGTATTTACACAGTAGCGCAGGGGTATAAGTGTTTACAAGAGCGTCCCTATGTCGCCCCCGATCCAACTGTGTGGAAGGCGCTGTGGCAGCATAAATCTTTGCCAAAGGCCGACTTCTTTTGCTGGCTGCTTTGCCATAAAGCGATCTTAACAGAAGACAAACTTAAGAAAAAAGGCTTTCAAGGCCCATCCAGATGCCACCTATGCTGCGAAACGGAAGAGAGTGCCCAGCACATCATTCTGGAATGTAAATATTCTAGAGCAATTTGGCAGATCCTTTTGAATTATTGGAAAACAGAGTTTAATCTTCCTGTCTCTATCTCAGACTTATTTGCTAATTGGCACAGCTGTTATCCAGGAACTCTTCCAAAAAACGAAAGATTTAAAGCAGCATGGTTTTCCTTGCCAAAATTCATATGCTGGCAAATTTGGCTCAAGAGAAACAGAAGAGTTTTTAGAGATGAAAAACTAAATCCTCAGCTCATCATCATCAAAGTAAAAAACCTCTGGAAAGAAAACTTGGGTGAACAGTTATCGGAAGCCAACTTAAATCAAAAGGATCTAGATTGGGGTGCCTCAATGGGTCTTCATTTCTCTGATGAAACAAGACAGCAAAAGAACATAAAAGAGTGGCAATTCAGAGGAAACAAGCAAGAACTTTCAGACTTGCTCACCAGACAAGACAGACACTGCTTATTCTTCGATGGGGCTGCGAAAGGCAATCCCGGTCTCGCTGGGGCAGGAGGAATTATAAAGAACAAGGAGGGCAGAACAGTGATTAAGTATGCTTGGGGCCTCGGGCATTCAACCAGCATCCAAGCTGAATCCTTGGCACTTCTGCAGGGGCTTAAGCAAGCAAAGGCCACCGGTATTTCAGATTTAAGTGTCATAGGAGATTCTCAGTCTATCATCAAAGTTCTAGTGGAGAACTCCTTTCCTACAGATCTTCGACTGGCTAGAGCGATCTTAAGAATTCGAAGCATGATGAAAGCTTTTCGAACTGCAAGCTTTCTCCATGTTTTGAGAGAAAACAATAAAGAGGCAGATTCGGAAGCCAACAAGGCGGTGTTGCTTTCAGAAGGCTCCCTTTTGATAGACGAAACTGAGGAGTGGGACTCCATCCCATAAAGCTGCAATGTTTTTTCGTCTTATTTTACAACAGTTTGTGTTTATATAAGCTAGGAAAAATAACAAATATAGAATTTCTAGCCATGTGTAAAAATGGTGGATTCCCAAAACTTGGGACCTATGATCAGACAAAGGCAGAAAGACTAAGGGCTAGGCCCGACATATTGTAATCTTGGATGGCATTTGGCCACGTTCTAATATAAATTCATAACCGTTCTTGTAAAAAAAAAAAAAAACAAAACCCTAATAGAGATTAATATTATAGGGCATGATGATATTGTTTTCGATTATTGATATGATTTAGTTTTGGGTTTGCAAAAAACCTTAGTAGAGTGTAACATGTAATTTTAAAAGCATATTGTTGAAACCTTATATGTATAGTACTATGATTAGATTGTTATTTGATAGAATTACTGATATCTAAGGCTTTATATCTCGAAGATGGAGTCTACGGTTTATGACAAAACCCTAGCAAGAAGTTAAAGTCTAGTATGTAAAAAGATGTGTTACTTACTAATTATGAACCTAACTAAGTTTAGGTATTTGATGTCTAAAGTTTGAATGTTTTGATGTTTCCATTGTAATAACATGATTTTGACTTCATGCTTCTATGTATTTGTATTTGATTGTACTTGCTATTAAAGTTTTGTAGGTATATAATCTTCAAGATGTTGAAGATGTTCATAATTGAAGATGATAATAATGATGAGCATGATGAAGGAAGCTATAAAGTATATGATCAAGATGACCTTAAATACATGAGAAAGAATGAAGTATATCCAATGTTGTTGTTATCCCTAAGTTGAGAGGGAGCTTGGATAGAAGAAAGGCTATATCTCCCCAATGAAGAGGGAGGGCATATTACGATAGTCATAGTCAATACCTTGAAGAAAGAATGAGTGAAAGTTGTACTGGTGGATTTGCAAAGAAAAAACCCGTGAAGTACTGAGGTTGTATTTGATGCTGCTGAAAATGTGAAAGCAGAAAGCTTCCCACAAAGTTGTATCTAGATAACTTGATGATAATATGAGTAGCATCAGAATGATTGAGGACCCCAAAGGTTTGTGTTTACTTGTGTATATATGTTTGAAAGTTTATTATTGATTGGGGTTTTGATTGTGCAGGATTTGTCCGTAAAAAGATCGAACGTTTGAAGCATGCTTGGAGTGGTGGATATATATCTGATTTAGTTGATAAGGAGAGATAAAGCATCTTGTGGCAACAGGATGCTTGGGAGGACATCTGACCGGCCTGTGTGTTGATGTATGGATCCCGAAATAGGGAGGATGGCGTTGGTCATGGAGATCTGACCTTGGATACGCACCTAGACCCCTGGGTTGGTGTTAGAGCTTAAAAGCCTAATAGTACCTAGAGTGGCTAAAGTTTGAGTACACCTTAGTCCCACCCGATTAGAGTAACCCTAGTCAGGTATCTAATTTGTAGCACTGCGTGTGTGGTGATTCTTCATAGAGTATATCACTTTGAGATATTCCATGTACCTTTGATATATGTAATTATGAATACCTCCCTAGTTAAGAGAGAGTGTTGAAAAATATAACTAGTGTCAGACTTCATAATTGTATTTGAGTCATGATTAATGTATTTGTCAAAAGAAAGAAAAAGAAATTTTATTATAAAAGAAATTGACTTATTAAAGCATGGTTTTCATGTTTGGGTCAATGGTTTTTAAAGTCAAACCTCCATTGTAGGCTTCTAGGGTTTATGTTAAGTGTCCTCGTCCATGTGTTAATGTAAAAGACCCTTCTTGGGCTTTTTCAATCAAGAAAGAAATTTATTTTTATGTAAAATAGGTCATTTAGGTCTCCTCCACCAATTCAACCTCAACCTAGACAAGTCGACCTAATTAGGGAAGCAGATGCCAGAAACCACTATAAAAGGGCAGCAACTCAACTCATTTGGACGTCATCCACAAGAAGTTCGATCTGCAATTGTTGGAGACAGAAAAAGGGTGTGAAATTCAAGGAAGATGCATGAAACCCTAGCAAAGGTGAAGGAAGTCTTTGCCAAGCACAAGAAGTGTATTTTTCTCTCTCTTGGTCTCACACGTGCAAAGTTGTTGGGTTGCTGGAAGATTTGAAATTGCAGTACTGTAGCTAGGCCAAAATTCTGGAGTTGTTGGGGGCTGAAATTTTGGGTTGTTGTTGGGTTGTAGTGGTTGGACGAGACGAGACTACTGAACATTGTTGAATCATATTTGTTAATTTTGGGCAACTAGGGCCAAACTCCATGTTGTACTGCTCAGATGATGATGCCAATATTTTTATTGGATTCCTCTTTCGGAGAGGTGCAAGATCGATCTAAAGATCATCTTGATCGAATGAGTAGAACATTTATTTTGAATTTATTCCACTTATGTGCAAGGTCGGCCAGAATTGTAATGTAGGCTTGGAGCCCCAACAGATGTCACACACCCTCACAGATGGATATATATTGGACAAACTTGGAGGTCATTTTCATCATCCACTCATCACACACTTCTCTCTTGTGTCTGATTGGTTCGATCATCTTTTGGAGGTTTTCATCTCACACGTGTGGAACAGCAACTAGGGTTTCTGTACGGATTTGTCTAGGATTTCAACGTAGGTTTGACCAGTGTTGACTTTGGTCAACGCTTGGTCCATTTGACCCCAAACTCCACCAAAATTCTGATTTTTGAAGTCCGCGTTCATTGGCACAAAAACTGAGGCCAAATGTTGACCTTTGACCTGTTCCGTTGAATTTTTGTTGTTTTTGTTCTGCGTTGACTGTTGATTGGACAATATTGACTTTCATTGACTTTGGGTTGACTTTTGTGGAGTTGTCTTGAGGGTTGTGTGACACTTCTAGTTGGCTGACTGTGAGGAGACTTTGTTGGTTGAAGCATCATGTTGACCGTCGTAACGCACCACAACACATATATTTTGCTGATCAAGTAAAGTGTATTTTTGGCTTGTCTTCCGTCGATCTATTGGTATGTTCTATCAGCATTTTACTTTCATGTTTATGTGATTGCTATTTGGTATCGGGTTTAAGGTAAAGTTGCATCAAGCATAGAACATCTTCGAAAATTTACATGGGATCAGAGCTAAGGTGACGACAAAGCCCAAGCTTGTGTTAAGACCAATCACCGAAGAAGTAGCATTTGTCAAGGACCCATGGGTACCTCAAATTCTAATGGCTTCAAAGCTGATGATAAATTGACTGGCAAGTCTGACTATCATGCTTGGAAGATGTCTTTGGACTTGGTCTTGGAAGATTAAGAGGTCACGGACTATATGCAGGGAAAAATCCAAGAGCCTCCATCATCTGCACTTGCTGCCACAAAATCGAAGTATAGAAAAGGGGAAATCAAAGCTAAGCCGATTATCCGGGATTCCATCCACAAGAGTCTGGTTGCTTACATCTCTAAGTTGGGCACCTCTAAGAAGATGTATGATAAGTTGGTCAATATGTTCAGGGCTAACAATGCAAATCAAGTTCTTTTCTTTAAGAACCAATTGAAGAATCTCCAGAAAGGCAAGGATGAATCCGTTCAATCCTATTTTATGAAGTTGACCAAAATCAGGAATAACCTTCTTGCCATTGGAGAAACTATAGCTGATCAAGAAATGGTTCTCACTACACTTGGAGGTCTCCCCTCTGAATGGCATGTATTCATTACTACCATTCTCAATAATAATGTGATTCCTGATTTTGATGAAGTATTGTCGAGATGCACTATAGAGGAAACAAGAATGATGGAATATGAAAATGAAGGTAATGTTGTCGTCACCGCTCGTGCTAAGAAGAAGAACAATGGTGGTCTAAGGAAGCATGGAAGAGCAGGGGCCAAAGGAAAGAAAGGAAGATGTTACACATGTAACAAGTTTCGCCACTATGTTATAGAATGCCCTAATAGAAGGGATTCTCCCGAGGATGATGACAACAACAACAGGAGGAATGGAAATCAAAGGAACAACAGGTTCAAAGGAAAGAGGAAGGCTCCCTCTGGTCATAATGGAAATGGGCAGCCCTTCAAAAGGTCAAGAAATTCCAGGTATGAGGAATCTAATGTTGTTGACAATAAAAGAAATGAATTCATTCTTGTATCTGTCCTCTCTACTGCATCTCCAACTGACACCTTGGATGTCTGGTTGATTGATAGTGGTGCTTCAAGGCACCTCATTGGGTTTAAAGAAGCCCTCTCTGATTTGATTGAGAAGGATACCAATCTGCAAATTATCCTTGGAGATAATGCCACCTATCCCGTGAAAGGGACAGGGACTGTGACCCTCCACTTATCTCAAGATCAAGTCCTTTGTTTGCAATATGTATTGTATGTACCTAATTTGAAGAAGAACCTTGTGTCTATTTCGGCCATGGAAGACAAAGGTTTCAAGGTGGCATTCGTCGACGGAAACGTGCGCATTTGGAAGAAGAGTTTCAAGGAAGCTCTCACGATTGGTTTTAGAGTTGATACACTCTACCAGGTTGGAGGAAGTCCATTGGGGGCTATGACATGTGATACAATTCATCAAACCGAATTATGGCACCGGAGGTTTGGACACCTTCATTACAAAGCCCTTCCTGAAGCAAGGAAGGTGGTGACGGGGATGCCCAAATTCAAAAATGGTCATGAAGGTGTATGTCAGGGTTGTGCCAAAGGAAAGCATACAGGGGGACCTTTCCCCTCAAGTGTCACAAAGACATCTGATGTCTTGCAATTGATACATTCTGATCTATCTGGTATGCTGCCCGTGACCTCCTTGGGAGGATGTTCTTACTACATGACATTTATAGATGACTTCTCTCGCAAGACCTGGATATATTTCTTGAAGAAGAAGGATGAAGCACTCATGTGGTTTTGTACCTTCAAAGCCTTGGTGGAAAATCAAACAGGAAATAAGATCAAGATTTTGAGGACCGATAATGGCATTGAATATGAGACAAACGAGTTCAATAACTTTTGCAGAGAAGCTGGCATTAAGAGGGAGACCACAACTGTGTATACTCCTTAACAAAATGGTGTTGTTGAAAGAAGGAATAGGACCATTGTGGAAGTTGCCCGTGCCATGCTATGTGACCAAGGCCTTCCGAAGTTTCGATGGGGAGAAGCTATGAACACTGCTGTGTACATACAAAATCGATGCCCGCATTCCGCTCTGGACTCCAAAACTCCCGAAGAAGTCTTCTCTGGTAAGAAACCTGATGTTTCTCATTTTAGAGTTTTTGGTTGTCCCATTTACTTTCATGTGCCAAAAGAGAAGAGAAGCAAGATGGATGCTTCTGGGAAGAAGGGAATGTTTGTGGGTACAATGAAACTTCGAAGGCTTATAGAGTCTATGTGCCTGGTCAAAGAGAAGTGGAGATATGCCACGATGTCACCTTCGATGAAGATGCTTCCCTCAGGAAAGTGATAAATCTTTTGAGCTCCGAGGAAGACCATGATGTAAGATCAGGGAATCAAGAAGAGCCGAAGGATGAGATGATGCCTGATGTTGAAGGATCGATGGACCCCATTGATCCACCTCCTTCAATGAAGAGAAGAGCCTCATGGCTCCGGGATACTCTCGAAGATGCCGAGAGACATATGGCCCCAAGGGGGACATTCCATGAAAACAAGAAGTCGAATAGATACCAAGGGTATCTAGCAGCCATGAGTACAATCGTTCAATCTGAGCCTGGATCATTTGAAGAAGTTGTAAAGCATCAAGTCTAGAAGGATGCTATGCACGAAGAGTACAGGTCCATTATGAAGAATGATGTCTGGGATGTGGTTCCAAGACCGGAGGACAAAGTTGTTGTCACCTCGAAATGGCTCTATAAGATCAAGCATGGATCTGATGGTAGTGCTGAAAAGTTCAAGGCAAGATTCGTTGCCCGAGGCTTCTCTCAAAAGGAAGGCATAGACTATGATGATATATTTGCACTTGTGGCCCACTATACCACCATCCGATCTATTATTGCCCTTGCTGCTACGCAAGGATGGAGTCTTCATCAGATGGATGTGAAGACCGCTTTTCTGCATGGTTTGATAAAGGAAGAGGTGTATGTGGAGCAACCTTTGGGGTTCGAAGTCCAGGATAGAGACTCTCATGTATGTAGGTTGAAGAAAGCCCTCTATGGGTTGAAGCAAGCCCCCAAGGCTTAGTATAAGAGGATAGATAGCTACTTGATGAAGTTGGGCTTCACTCAAAGTAATGTTGATGCGAACCTTTACTTCAAGGTTAATAGAGAAAAGCCTCTCATTATGGTTCTCTATGTGGACGATCTCTTCCTGACAGGGGCTGACCCTCTCATTCATCAGTGTAAGAGGGAGCTCGCTTCTGAGTTCGAAATGAAAGACCTAGAGCTGATGCATTACTTCCTAGGCTTGGAGGTCTGGCAGAGACCTGATGACATTTTCCTCTCTCAAGGAAAATACATTGAGAAGTTGTTGGAGAGATTTGCTATGGTGGACTGTAAGTCCGTGTCGACACCGATGGAACTCAACTTTAAGAAGTTGAGTGGAAACGTTGTTGGGCCCATGCTAGCAAATCCTACCGAGTATCGACAACTCGAAGGGGCCCTGATGTTCTTAGTGAACACTCGTCCGGACATATGTTTTGCAGTGAACACTTTGAGTCAACACATGGTTGATCCCCATCACATTCACAGGGTTGGTGCCAAGAATCTATTGAGATATCTTCGGGGCACGATAAACCATGGGTTGAGATACACTACTGGGAGTTTCAGACTCCATGGATATACTGATGTCGATTGGGCTGGCAGTGTGGTGGATCCCAAGAGCACATCTGGATGTTTCTTCACACTTGGGTCTGCTTCGATATCTTGGATGAGTAGGAAGCAGAAGTCGGTGGCTTTGAGCACCGCTGAGGCCGAATACATTATAGCGAGTATGGCCTATTGTGAAGCTATTTGGTTGTGAAATCTCTTTAGTGAGTTGTTCAGACATCTGCTAGATACCATCGTTATCCTTTGTGATAACCAGAGTGGGATTCGTTTGTCAGAGAATCCCATGTTCCACGATCAATCCAAGCATATTGATATTAGGTACCATTTTATCCGGGATATGGTACAGCGAGGCAACGTAAGGTTCGATCATATAGGAACCGATGAGCAAGCACGGATATTCTCATAAAGCCCTTGGGGAAGGCCAAGTTCCTAACCTTCCGTGAGAATCTTGGAATCATGGAACAACACTACGCTGAGGATCCTGTTGGACGATGAGCTCTGGGAGCTCCGGGGGGCTTTGGGGATAGCTTCTTAGAGCTATAAGCAACCACAGGGCTAGGCTTGCCAAACCTTGTTGGTGTGCTTCTGCCTCACCGTGAAGATATTAAGTTGGCTCACCTCTCTTTGATATGTGCCCCGTATGCATCCTACCCATGGAGTCCCGGACTAATGGGAAGTACCTCTCATCTTGGTCAATGAGGTGGGAAATGTGGATAGAGACCGATAGCAAGACTGATGGACGCATCGGAGATTGTCGTACTCTCTATGTCTAGGATGGCACATGTCCAACCACTTGATCTGGTATCAACTCTAGTGAGGTTTCGGACCTCCAACTGACTTCGGTCAGTTAAACTAACTTCGAGTTAGCATGACACTACTTTGAGTCCTATAGAGGTTTCAGACCTCTGAGCTAACTTCGGGTTAGCCAGGAGTGATGTCTTTATGACTCACCATTTGAAATAAAGAAGCCAGCAAAGAAAGTTACGGCAGGATGATGCACGATGTTTGAATGGCACAGGTGGATGGAGTTCTCCCTGGTTCAGAGGGAGTGTTAATTTTGGGCAACTAGGTCCAAACTACATGTTGTACTACTCAGATGATGATGCCAATATTTTTCTTGGATTCCTGCAAGATCGATCTAAAGATCATCTTGATCGAATGAGCAGAACATTTATTTTGAATTTATTCCACTTATGTGCAAGGTCGGCCAGAATTGTAATGTAGGCTTGGAGCCCCAACAGATGTGTCCCACACCCTCACAGATAGATATATATTGGACAAACTTGGAGGTCATTTTCATCATCCACTCATCACACACTTCTCTCTTGTGTCTGATTGGTTCGATCATCTTTTGGAGGCTTTTCATCTCACACGTGTGGAATAGAAACTAGGGCTTTTGTGCAAATCTGTCTAGGGTTTCAGCGTAGGTTTGACCAACATTGACTTTGGTCAACGCTTGGTCTATTTGACCCCAAACTCCACCAAAATTCCGATTTTTGAAGTCCGCATTCATTGGCACAAAAACAGAGGCTATACGTTGACCTTTGACCTACTGCGTTGACTTTTTGCTGATGTTGTTCTGCGTTGACTATTGACTGGACAACATTGACTTTCGTTGACTTTAGGTTGACTTTTGTGGAACTGTCTTGAGGGTTGTGTGACACTTCTGGTTGGCTGACCGTGAGGAGACTTTGTTGGTTGAAGCATCCTGTTGACCGCTGTAACACACCACAACACATATATTTTGCTGATCAAGTTAAGTGTATTTTTGGCTTGTCTTCCGTCAATCTATTGGTATGTTCTATCAACATTTTACTTTCATGTTTATGTGATTGCTATTTCGTATCAGGTTTAAAGTAAAGTTGCATCAAGCATAGAATATCTTCGAAAATTTACAATATTGGAAGGTTGACTTTGTGGAGGAGGAAGGTCTTTTGGTGAGGTCTAAGGTCTTGGTCTATCTCAATTTGATTAGTGGAAGAGTTTGACTGGGTTTTCCCCTACAGAGGGTTTTAGCCCTCTGGCTGAGTGCCTACATCTGGTGTCGTTGACCTTCATGTTTTGATTTGATGATTGCTTGATGATAAGAAGATAAAAGAAAAACATAAAGAAGATAGTAAGAATACAAGAATAACACAAGTAATTATCAACATAAGAAAATCTTTTTTCTTTTCTGATTTTCTGACACTAATGCCCTGTAAAAAGACCATCAGTGGGCAAGAAGCAGCAAACTTGTTCTTTGGACAGGTTTGGACGCACTTTGGGATACCAAGGAGCATCATTTCAGACGGGGACATGAGATTTCTTAGTGCATTTTGGACTACATTGTGGGAGAAGATGTACACGAAGTTGAAGAGGTCTATAGCATTCCATCCTCAAGCAAATGGGAAGACAGAAGTAGTCAACGAGACTTTGCTACAACTTTTGAAGGGTATAATCATAAGCATCTGAAAACCTGGGATGAAAATTTGGTAAATATACAACACTGTTAGAAAAAAGCAATCCACACTTCTACTAGTAAGTCCCCATTTGAAACTTGGTTTGGATATTTGTCGCCTTCACCTTTGGATATTACATATGGGCAGCAAGGAGTGAGGGAGGATCTTACAGGGGATGCCTTCAGGGCTGAAAAAATTGTTGAGAAGATCAGGTAGATCCATACACAAATACAAGAGACACTGTAGAAGTCAAAAGAAAAATACAAGGGCAAGCATAATCAACACAGAACAGAGAAGTTGTTCAAGGTGGGAGACAGAGTATGGTTACAGTTGAACAAGGAGAGGCTATAGGGTCCTGGTAAAAAAATCAAGGCTCTGTGATATGGTCCCTTTGAGATGTTGGAAAAGGTGGGAGATAATGCCTATGGACTCAGTCTACCCCCATACATGGGCATTTACTCAGTTTTGAATGCGGAGAATCCGAAGCTCTATGAGCCTTCGATGTTAGATCAGGAAGAGGAACAAGTCCAACATTCCATGGAAGATTTGGCACCAAATGCACAGGCAGAGTTGGCAAAAGATACAGTTTTGCAAATGAGGTCGAGAACTAGAAGACAACAGAAGCATGACCTTTGGCAGATTGGGTTGAATGGACAACTTCCAGGAAACGCTAAATGGTACACCCAAGAGAAGGTGGAGGAAAAATTTCCTTACCTCATTCAGTAGAAGTTTTTAGGGACCAAAAGCCTTCCAAAATGGGGAGGTGTGATCCGGATTTGATCATTATATTGTTTGTCATCCATCTCGATACTTTTAGAGTGGAAAAAGTGGACGAATCAGCTCACAGGACCATTTTTACCATCAAGACCCAATTTGGCAAATTAGGGTCTAAAATATTCAGGGAGCATTTTGAGGCATCAAATGACATTTTTGGGGGGTAAAACTTTGATGCTTTAGCACCGCACCGTTTTTTCATATTCCACACAAAAATACCTTTCCAACGGCACAAGAATCGCCTTAATCGAAGTCCGTATGCAAAAGTTATGCCACTCAGAAGTTGACTTTCTTGTTTTCACCACCATAATTCCAGAAGATGCCATGTTAGCCCCCATTATTCATGGAAAAGGGGCTATCCATGTGATTATAATGAAGAAAACTCTAGAAGAGTCCATATTGTAACTATGGTTAACAATTGAGGTAGTCAAACCTAACTGCTAGTAGGCTATTGTGCTATGTTATAACCGGGCCACTAGGTGGAAAAGGGGTTTCATTCTTTCAAGTGCATCTGTTCCATGGATGAGTAAAAATAGCTGAAGCCTAAGAAGGATAGGAGATAAGAAAACACAAAGAGGATTTGTGCATTGTAGTAGCCCATGGGCCATGGGCCATACTTCTTTGTACTCGTAGCTATTTCTATTCGGAGAAAAAGAGCAGAGCAGCCTCGCCTTCCTGCTGTGTTTTCTACCGAAAGGGTTTCCTAGGTCATATCTTGTGTCAAATCGTGGTTTGTGAGTTTTTATTTCACTGTTCTCTATTTTCAGCATAATTTTAATTAGCATGCATACGCAATTAATATTAATCTACAAATCCAGAAATATAAAGAAAAATAAAACCCTAATAGTGTATATTTCGGATTTTTTATAAATAGTTTTATTAGATCTATCGTGACAAACTGTCCAATGGAATATCCACAGCAATTTACGGATCACAAAGATAGGCAAGGGGTCTACAGTTAGGTTAAGGATTTTAGGTTTTAGTTTCTTTAATATATTTCCCATTTTTTAAGAGGTTTTCATGGGCCGATGCATGCCTGAACTGAAGCGCTTGGTTCCTTGTGGAACTGGTAGGTTCAAACCAGAATCGGCTGGTTTTGTAAAGAAATAGCTAGTTCAGTCATGGAACAACTGATCATTCCCAATCTGAGAGACCAGTTCCACCCAGGAAAGCCCAAAATCAATCTGACCGTCCAGTTTAGTCGGTCCCAGTCCAGTTCCAATAACAATGCTTCTATTGTCTTTCTCTTTGAAGGTTTTATACTCAAAACCCCACCACGTGATGATGTTGTTTCTGCAACATAACTGAAGTAAGAAAATCAAGTATGTAAATGTTTTCTCATAACTCCATACTTTGATCCTAGATCATGAAAGTTACGGATAAATCCTGTTGCAAGACTTTGATGTCCTATTCTTTGTCGATCATTTCTTCTAGTTCTTCACTCCCATTTTGACTATTTCACTTATATTATCAAAAGTTTGCTGTATCTTATTCATATAACCCATCTGACAATAAAAAATAAAAAATATATATATATGTGTGTGTGTGTGTTTACTATTTCATTTGTTTCATTTTCTCCCTAATCGATTCTAGTATATGTCCTAAGTTCTTACCCATTTGGTCCATAATACTAGGGATTTTGAGGTTCAAATTGATAGAACTGTAAGTAACGTGATACTGAGGTTTTGTGATTAACAATGCTGTAACTTCACCGCAATTGGCAATGTGTGACAGAAAACCTGAGATTCACCTTCTTAGCAAGTCTGCTTTTTTTTTTGTAAAAAGATAATTGTATCATCAAAAAAAATTGAAAATGGAAAGCTATTTTCAATTGAAAAGAAAAAAAAAGCAAGAGACTTTCCACAAGATCACTTAGACTGCTATATTGGAGATTATGACAATTTTGAATTAGAGCGATTGTTAAGGTAAACATGGAAAAGGTATATAATCTCTGTTTTCATTTCTTTTCAGATATGCATCAAATTATAAAGACCACAGATGTAAATTACTTACAGGTGAAAGCTTCTACCTCTTGTAACTCTATCTATGTTTTTATGAAGAGTTGTTGCTTCTACACATAACATTACATCAAACCTTCCGTAATTTTCTTTCCCAGTGGCATTAGAAGTACAGAGTCCACTCCATTAACAAAATTTTATATTGTATATATTAGTTTACTAATAGAAAGTCGTGTTAAAGCCTTTGGAAGGTTAGAGAAAACATTGCTGAATTTTGCACGTGGTTTCGAATCTTGATGCACCAAAAATAGAAAGGCCTTTCAGAAACATTATTACACATACCATATACGGTGATCCCCTGCAGTTGTCCATTCTTCCATACAAATAGAGCAATGTAAAGCCTCAGTATCACTTGTCAGAAGTAGATGACTTCTAGCACCTGTGCTCTTATCTCCATTCATATGAGAAGTTGCCCCCTGGTTATTGCTTTGTTGATAAGATTCCTCTGTGGACTGTTGAACATCTGGGCTACTAACCAACATAAATTGGTCAGGTTTTAACTTATGTTTCACTTTCCATTGTTGCCTCAACTCTCTAATCAGCTTTTGTGCTCCAACCACAAGATCTTCTCCTTGTTTCAATCCAAGAACATCTGTCAGAGTGGAACAAATTCGAGCTGTTTCTTTCTCTCTATTGATCAATATTTGAAACTCCCTATCTTTCTGCTCAAGGTTTCCTAACTTTTCTTGCAGGGCATGCACAGTTTCCTGCAAAGAACAAATAATGTTCTCTTTCTGTTTCACTGCCAAGGTCTTCTCCAATTTCACCTGTTCCAAAGCCCTATTCCTTTCTACAAATGCCTTTGACAAATCAGCATTTTCATCCTCTGCCATTTTCTTTTGTTCGTTTAATTCTTCGAAGGCATTTACCACATTTTGTAGATGTTCTTCCTTTTCTTGTAGCTTCTTTTCCAATTTGTCCCTTTCATAGACCGTGTTCTGCAAATCAATTTTCGCCTGAATCAGTTCCTTCATATTTTTCACATTGTCATCACTCTGTTTAATTAGTTGTGCAATATAATTCATGTTGTTCTCACTCTGTAAACCATCATTGAAACCCAAGGACACTCTTGATGTGTTTCCGTTATGCATTTCTAAAATTTCTAAGTTAGCATCAGGTGGAATTGACTCTGAACACGAGATGCTAGTTCTTGCGATGGGAAATTGTTGCCCAGTATTACTAATCTCAACGCATTGAGTATTCGACAGATCTAGCTGAGAATTTGAAGTTTCAGTTACAATACTTGGAAATATTTTCCAATTCTTTACAACTCCACGACGAGGTGGTGGACAAGGGATTGCAAACAAAGGAGTAACAATATCTTCTTCAAATTGAGGCCGTGCCCAAGTGTATCCCTTCTCCAAGCCAAAAGGGAAATTCTTTACAAATTCAGAAACACCTTCCACTGATTCCAAACGTTCAACATAAGGCAAGATACAGTTCTCCAATTGCCAAAAGGAAGCCTGCACATTATATTGGTAGGGAATGGGGCAAATCACATTTCCATCTTGATTTCTAAGCAAGGCCACATTTGAAGTGTCAACTAAAAGCGTATTTGCACTACTATAGTCTCCCAGATCTTCCCACACATTAGTCAAATCCTTATAACATCCGTAGAATTCATAGCCTTTTCGGTTGAGTCTCCTCATAGTACGGCTGATTCTGGTCATAATACAGTCCTCAATTGAATAAGAAAGAATCTGATCAGAACTAGTAATGTCTTTCAAAATGTGCTTCAGGACCAAATCATGCACGTTTCTAGGCTTCTCTGACCACAAGACCACCTTGAATACAGACATACAAGACCACAGGAATCTGCTAGTCTGAGGGTGCACAAACACAATATAGGGGTCCACAGAGAAGCCACCATGAGCAAAGGGAGCCTTACTTTTGTGAACAAAATGTGCCAAGACATACTCTACACTGATTACCAGCAACTTGTCGTATTTTCTCACTCTTCTTTCATTTATCACCTTTCTCTGTTCCGACCTCACCCGTCCAGAGAATCTCCTTAACAGGCTCTTTGGAATACCATGCATCCGACTCCGCACAACATGAGCTCCTGAATGAAAGTTGAGACCACTGTAATATTGCTCCAAAAGTTCTCCATCTGAAACCTCTAGGGCAGTAGCTTCAATCCATTCTTCCCGGTCCGCAAGACATTGTTCAACAACTTCAGCACATTCCTGCGCTAACCCGGCCTTGATCTTCCGCAAAATTGAGCATGCAGTTACATAATCCAAACCATCCATTCGCTCCACCTCTTCCTGCATTTGTAATCCTTCACTACCTTCTCTTCCCCGCTCTTCCCCCAAATTCTCCAATGCCAACGACAATTTCTGCCTTTTCTCCCCATGTTGATATCCTTCGCTTCCTTCAATTTTACCCTGCCATTTCAAATTTCCCAATTCAAACCCATTTCTATTGCCTTCATTCATTCTTCTCTCCTTCAACTCAATATCCCGCACCACATCGACTTCATTCATTCTCCTCTTCTTCAACAATTCCGTATCCTGACCCCCATTTTCTACAACCTGCTGCCAAAGATCAGGCGCCTGGTCTCTAACAAGCAACGCAATGACAACCCCATAGGGAACTCCATATTTGGTCCACATTGTGGGTGAAATGAGATCCTTTCGGCACATCTGATTAGCAGTTTTCATCTTTTTACAAATATAGACAGACCAGTTAGTGATATTTCCATTCATGCCTTCTTCAATAGCATCAAGAAATCCATGGTTGCACTGAGAAACAGTAGGAATTCCCGCGAGATGCTCCATAACCAGAGACGCCACATACCTTGTAGTGTCATCCTTGATCGAATCCACAGGGAGTTCGTGCATGAACTTTGTCTCAACACCGCACAACGCTGTCAATTTCCTCGCATGCCTTTCTTT
The DNA here is from genome assembly GCA_034641835.2 of Pinus albicaulis. Lineage (NCBI taxonomy): Eukaryota > Viridiplantae > Streptophyta > Pinopsida > Pinales > Pinaceae > Pinus > Pinus albicaulis. The sequence goes on from CM076577.1 coordinate 1,103,212,737, forward strand.
CCAAGCCTTCTCTCCATTTTCCTTGATGATGGTGCTCTTGTTTAAGAACCAGTAACCCATGCCGCGGCCTTTGTTAGGCAAACCCGTTGCCCTGCAAATGTCCTGCTGCTTCACTGATATCTTGTAACCGAACACTGTAGAACACCTGACTCGGAAATTCTCCCAAAACTCCTCGACAAGGTGCCCAACTCGACCCAGGACTGGCCTGATTGATTCGGCTTTTTCAATGTAAGCCTTCAACCCAGACTTCTCCAGCGCCTGAAGCTTGGCTGGATTATCAGTTTCCAGCCATCTTGTGGGTTGTTGAGTCATTACGCATGGCCGGAACTCCTCCATTACAATGTATCATGTATCTGCTCCTCAGAACTTAGACAAGTAAGATTCAAATGAAACAGGGTATCTGGGAATCTCTTTATCAGTGGATAAGAATAACTCGAAGATGGGGTTCCAGGGAATCATTGAACAGGGAATCGTAAATCCGTGCGGGTTTACGAATTGTGCTTGATTGTATAGGGTTTACGAATTTGAATTTTCCAGCTTAATTGCAGTATCTCCACCATCTCCATGGATCGGCTACGTCCATTTTGCTCTAATGTTATCAGGCAAGTTCGAGTTTTAAGGGGATGGGTTGTCTCCTCCTCTTCTGTTGGAATTAGTTTCAATACAGTATCTTAATGGATTTGATATGTTACATTTTTTTGATAAATTTTGATTAAAGATTTTAAAAATATGGATTTAAGTTAATTATGTATGGTTGTTTTTTTTTAAGAAAGTATTTTTTAATGTTTATGAGGTTAAAAATAGTTTATAGGACAGATTGTTTACTTCATCTCTTGTATTTGGCCCTTTTTCTATGGAGTTTTACAATAAATGCTCTTGCTGAATAGATCCCAAGAGCTAGCTGCCATAATACCTATTTAATTTTCTTTTGTGTTTTTGAAGCTCTTGCATTCTAAAATGAAATGTTTTTCTGTTTCCATTTTTCCTGAAGAGAAAAACATGTATGAGTGGGGTTAAACTCTTCAATGTAGTACTTATTCTTTCTCCCGGACTCCTTCTCCCAAATACATTTGTGGAATTTATCCAAAACAAAAGTTTTTATCTCTTTACTGTTTATAAGACACATGCTCAAGCAAATCCCCCATTTACTAAACCATTTGTTATTTTGTTGCATCCAAGTCTTCTTTCTTTTGCACAATATGTCATTAAACACAACTTTAGGCCATCTACCCTCTTCCATTTGCTCAATTTTTTTCAGCTACCTTATGACTCGCACCATAGCAATTGCTTCAATAGGAGCAGCCCCTGTTTCACTTAACAAGATAGCATAAGGAACTACACATTTAATTTTGAATTTATTTGTAATCAAACGCCTCTAAATTTTTTCAATTTGTTTCCACTGCATCTCGGTTGTGTTGTTGTCTCATAGTTCACAACTGTAGAGAACCACTAGAATCATTAGAAGTCAAAAAGAGTTAGAGTGGTTTTCCAATCCCATAGCTCTACCTCTCTACACTTGTTTTAAAGAGCATAAAATGTTTTCCAACCCCCAAAGTTCTTTTCTTTTTACAAACATCCCAACATAAATATTTTTGAAGTCGATTCCGACGTATTTGTAGTCTACAACTTCTTCCAAAATGTTGCCTTCAATGTAGAACTTAAGTTGGTCATGCTTTCTTTTGTTAGAGATAACCACTACTTTCGTTTTGTTAATATTGAGTTGAATCCTCACCCTTTTACAAAAATGCTCAAGGAAACGTAAGTGCTCTTGCAAACCAATAGCCGATTTAGAAATCAGTATAAGGTCATCTATGTACAAAAGAAGCCTTATAACGAACTTGTCCAAATGGATACCGTCACCCCCTTGCAAATTTAGCCACTCTTCAAGTTTGTAAATATATAAACCAAAAAGGGTAGGAGACAATGGGCAACCTTGCTTGACCCCGATATCACTTCTAAAACTTTCAAAAATGTCAAGTTCTAATTTTGACTAATTAAAAAAAAAAAGTAAAAAAATATATTTAAATCAATTAAATATTAAAATAAATTTAGTATACGGTATTAAATAAAATCGGGGTGCTCAAAGAACGAGGTCGCCGACAATTGTATGAGCCAAGTGGCAAACTCCATTCATGCGCATTAATAAGGAATGTATTCTCCGTCCAACTTCCGATCATGGAGGCATGCGGAGGATAAGGGAATGATAACAAATTTGGTAAGCCAGCCTATGCTGTCAGAATCGAGGTAAAAACCATTTGAAGGCTGAGTTTATGTGCTGTAAGTTGTTTTGTAAAACAAATACTTCCTCTGTGATAGCTTGTCATATGAAGCGGGTGAAGACAGGAGCGGCCACAATCTGCAGCAGACTCATTTCACTGTTGGGGTATGTTCTTTTCCATCTCAATCCTATGCTCTTTAGCGATAGCATTGAAATGTATTAGGTTAGGGAAGATTCTGAGAGTAAAACTAGGCTTTTAATTAATTGGTTTGAGCTCATTCCGTTGAAGACTGTTGAGCCGTGTTTTAGAGACCCTTGTTATACTAAGCATTGTATTTCCAATCGCGACTTGTCTGTGAAGAGTAGTTGTCATCTCCGTCTAGTTAAGAGTAACTGTGCTTGGTCTGTTGGCTATTTAAGCTTCAGAAGTGATGGAAAGGATAAGTGTGATCTCATGCAGGCCTCTGGCCTGAATTCCTTTTTTGTGGTCATGTACTGCTTCTCGATTCCCTTACCAAAAGGCAGGACATACAGTTTAGTTTTAGCTTCTTCTATGAGCTCTAGTTGTTGTTTCCTTTCAAAGTAAATGTTGATAGAAGTCAAAATATGTTGATGTCGGTCTGTGTGGACTCTACCCTGTTATCCTGTCAAGATTTTTTAGCTGACCAGAAGCATAGTTTAAAAAATTGCCTCCTTCTTGTCCATGTTGTTTGTTGGCCTTTTCTTAATGACCAGAGTCTCTGTCATTTCTGGGTTTTGCTTTATGTCCATGCGACTGTCAGGGAAGATAACATTCTTCATCTCCCAAGTCAAGAGGAGAATCATAACCGTCCAATTGATGTTCATGGTCACAAGATTGGAAGTTTAATTGTTATCTTTTTTTCTTATTTTCTCATTCCAGAGCTCAATCTTATTATAAGTCAGCTCAACACCATGGTTAAGAGGCAAACGAGAAAAACAGTGGCCCATACTACATAAAAAGGGAAACAGAATATGTTTAAACCAGAAGTTGAGAACAGGAAAAGAGGCAGGAAGACAAAGAAAGAGGTCTTAATGAACCTCTTGTCAACATACTCCCTTGGAAATTCGTCTCAAGTCAGACAGGAAATTCATGGCTGGGAAAGAGAAATTCAGAGTAATGAGGAAGACACTGAAGCAGAGGCAGAAATTATGGACTTCGTTTTAGATCCTGGGAACACTCGAGGTCGCCTCTCATTGTTCAATCAAACAATCCATACTTATTGGATTATGAAGTGTCGTTTTAGCTAAGGCTATTCAGAGTATTCATCCATGCAGAGAGAAGCAAGAGCCAAAATTGTTGGAATTATTGCAAGACATTGATATTCAGATGCAACGCATCAAGGTCACTCAGTACCAAGCGACCAACCGTATTGGGAGAATTGAAGATCGAGTTGGAAGAATTGAGAAGCAGATTCAGCAGCTGCAACAAGCAGACATGCTAGGATCCACAGCAAAGGACCCAGCCCCAATAAAATCATCAGATGGATAGGAGTTCAGTTTAATACTGTATATGCTTTTTGATTTTTTGGACAGGACTTTAGTTTCTAACTGTTATTTTGGAAATAGCTTAAATAGTCAGCTTGCTAATGCAGCAAACAGAAGAATGAAACATTTTCAATTTTGTATGGATTTCAACGCATTAAGGTGGCCAGCAGACCTGGTTTCCTCCGGGCAAGTTGAGGTCACAAAACTACTATCTATTGTAACATGCTTTCATAATATAAATAGAAAATAGCAAGGCACTACTAAATTGACAAAAAAAAAATTGATTCAATTTCTTCATCTACCAAAAATATTTTTTAATTATTATTTATTTTATTATTATTATGTATAATATAATATATTGAATTATTTTTTATTTTGTATAATATATTATATTGAATTAAGATAAGGTGATTTCAAAATTATTTAAACTATTTAAACTCTTTGTATAGGATAGATAATAATATAAGAGAAATAAGTTTAAGGGGGTAGCTCAATTGGTGATTGAAGTGATGTGAAATCTTGCAAACCAAGAAGAGGAGGACAGATTATAGACCCCTTGAGGTATAGTGATAGAGGCTCGATTCAATCCCATGTCACACGAGTACAAAACTAACTTAGTTATCTATTCCTTTGGGCCAAAAATAAATATAGGAGAAATAAGAATAAAAACTTTAAGTACGTAGTTCAATCATAGTGATTACATATTTATGAACATCAAACTTTCTCTCACGTCTCTCTCTTCTAGGGTATACCCTTTTGAAATATCAATTTCATCCTTTCAAAAATAATTGAAGTGAAGAATAAAACATCCAAGTCAAATTTTCCAAAATTAGGACTTTGCACATATTAAAATATAACCTTGAGAACAAAGACTCATTGAGTAGCTACTATTTATCTATGTTAGTAGCTATATTTACAAGGGATTAATATCCCCATGAAACTAATTATCCCTATGTTACTAAAGAAAGTAAAGGTATTTCTTACTATAACGAGACACTTACCTATAGGAAACTTCATGTAACATGGCTAAGGTGAAAGAAACTTTCTTAATTCATGTGCTCCTCTAAAAGTCAAAGGTTAACACCCCTCCTATCAAATAAAGTAAATTTTTCAAAATATTAATTAGCTCTATAAAGGTGTTTAAGGTTTTTTACTTAAGATATAAACAAATGATACTCAATGAAGTACGCTCAAGGTGGGCCTATCGAGTAGGGTCTCAATGCAATCAATCCCTAAAACTTTAAAGTGTTAAGAATGACTTGAAATCTGATAATATACTGTATGCCATATCAAGTGTCCAAAAGTTTAATCAACTACTAAAAGAACACTACCTTGGAATTAGTTATATCTTAAACCATAAGCAAATCTCCCAATTGGATCCTCAAATATATAATTATCCTATCAATGAAACCATTCTCAAAATTGCTTAAGATAATAACTTCTCATACTTGCCTCAAATTCAAAATCCTTGCACGTCTCACCAAAGGGCATTCAAAACCATGATTAAATCCCGAAAATAGTAAGTATGCAAAAACCAACCTATCTATACCTTTTGTGGTCTTCAACCTCCCATACTTGTTTTGAATAACATAGTTGAGTTACAAGTATGGGGTACTAGCTTCACTAAAGCTTTTTCAGCTAAACGTGTCTATATGTGTGTGTGTGTGTGTGTGTGTGTGTGAGAGAGAGAGAGAGAGAGAGAGTTTCTCAAGAACCAATCCCACCAAAAACCTTAGAATAAAAAGATGCAGCAATGTGGAAAGTCTAAAAAGGTACTCCCAAATTGTTGATGTTACATCAATGGAAAGACCAATCAATCCATCTCAAAATATACCTACACACACACCAAAAGAAAATACGATAGGCACTCGACCAAAGCTAGCATCAAATACCAAAAATTGTAAGACACATGCAAAAACCAACCTAACCATACCCTTTGATGATCTTTATTCGACTAAAATTTCATCCATTATATATATATATATATTACTGGCTTGCCTAAGAATCTTGATGGGCCTCGAAAATGTAGCAAGAATGTTATCTTCCTTTGGCTCTTCTACTTTAAGTATCAACTCAAGGTCATACAAACTTCAAGTAGTTGTGCACCGTATATGCAAGATGTGTTCTCTCTTTAATCTAGATGCATCTAATCATACCTATCTTATGTTATTTCAAGTCATAATTGTGATTCTTAATAAAGGAACATTGCCTAAAGGAAGCAAATGTTGAAGGACTTGAAAATCACTTCTATGAAACTAAGTTGCAAGGAATGAAAAGTGCTCTTAGACAAAAATAGAATAAAACAAAATAAAAGTAAAACTATCTAATCCTAATCTTATCCTTTTGACCTAGGAGATGAAATAGAAGCAATAAATATATTCTAAATTGCAAGAATTGAATTGTAGTAAAACAAAAAATGGAACTTGAAATAACCAAGCCTTAACCATGCCCTAAATCCTTTTCTAAACATCTATTGCCTGATATCAACATCGATTATGAAGAAACATGTATTTCTAATTAATATCCTTGAAAAGAATGAGGTTATGTGTTGTTCTAAAGGAAGATCTCTATTGCTGCAAGAAACTTCTATAGGAATTTCCAAATTTCTAATTAAATGGAGCACATGATTTTCTAACTACAAATACTCATCAAGGAGCCTTAACTATTCACACTCACTTAGGAAGGTAAATGCACTATTGAATCTAACTTCTACATGAATGTGCAAATATACCATTCATAGTTTATTGTAACAAAGAAGGAATGTTGAGAACAACTTTAACTAAGAAACCATGGAAATGAAATACGAGAAGTGCACAAGGGTCTCTAGAGCTCCTATGGGTGAGCCTCATAGGGGCTTCACCTTGTTGACCAATATCATACCACATTCATTCATAAAAATGGTTTTCAAATTATGAAAAATAGAGTCAATATATTGTAGGTATTGGGGGCGGGGATATAGGGTAGGGGGTTATTATAGGTATTTGGGGGTATAAAAAGGGTTATTCAATGAAAATTGGGGATATCTATTAAAAGAGGGGTTATTTTTATTAGAAATGTGTATTGGGATGGGGTTCAACAAAAGAATTTCTATTGATACTAGGGGTATTCTTTAATATCCCATGAACTCAAGTGCTATGACATAGGATGACTGAGTGGGGGGGCCTTGGTGGGTCTTCTCCAAGGTGTTCAAAGAATTTTAAGAAATTAGCACTAGATAGCGGGGAAACATGTATGCTTCATTAAATTGTTGAAATAAAATACATAAATAGTCGAATACTTGATTACAAAGGTCTAAATTTGTAGAGCAAAAAATAACAATAAAAAAAATAGCTAACTTTGAGGCCAACCTTCAATTTCTTCTTATACAAAGTGTTAGGAACAACCTCCTTGACAGGGAAGTTGATTTCCCTCAAAAATATGAAAAATTAAGGCCTAATTTATAGGGTATCTCTAAGTTATAAATAAAGGTACTCCCAATAGGAGCACAAGTGGCCTTGGGTTGACTTCTACTATAAGAGGAAACATCATCCCTGAAATCTCTCATTGTTATTGGATAAGAGAACCTTGACAAGATCTATCAAATCATCACTTTATCTACACAAAAAGGTTAGAATATTCCAAATGTGCACTACTTTTTTTAGCACTCCTAATTTACACATAATAATCATGTAGGCTATTGTGACATGATGTTTGTCAAAATGAAGTCAAAACATGCAAAATTGATCAAAAATTCCATTATGGATTTACCTACAAGGTCTCCATTATGTGGGCCAACAATCACCCCAAACTTGAAATGTCGCACAATGTGCAACCAATCTACAATTTTATTGTTGATAATGCCCATCTTGTTGTTCTTTGAAAACTTGTTTGTTTCACATGCAATGTACTTGGTCAATTATATTTGCCAATAAAAACTTATTAACTCCTTTATCTCTTTAAACTCATGGGCTTATTTGTCCTTGATGATGTTTTCTAAAGGTTTAATTAGGAGTGGAGGATTCAACCTCAACCGAATCCATTTTGTTTCAAGTCTTTTACAATGACCTTTTGTAGAGGGGTGTTTTGAAAAGAGATTTTTCCAAGGTGATGGGGGAATGAGGATCCCTAATTTGGAAGTTGTAAAGTAGGGCTTGCCACCTCCTTTGGCAAGCTTAGGTAGGTAGCCTAATCTCCTAACAATCTCAACATTTCTTCAAAATGGGAGATGGTTGCTTCATTATTTGTTTCCAGGCTACCTACTAGTCCTCAAATAAAATATCATGGGTTGATATGATTTCCCTTTGATTACGATCATCTACCTTGACCCATAGGGGAATGGACAATTCTTCCTCTATTTGCTTCTTAACCTCCATTTCCCTCATCTCTTCGGGATGCCAAGCCATGAGCTATATATCCCCTACATAAGGAGTGGGGTCCCAAGAAGGTGATAGCAACAACACAAAATTGTTGAGATAAAACTCACACAACCTTACATGTTCTTCCATGTTGTTGCATTATCATGTTTTGATATATTCTTTAGGGGTTTGAATATTGAACTCCCCTTGTTAGGATAGGTTGAAAATCTTATATTTATACCATTGTTCTTTTAGAAAGAAAGGGTATGCCCTATCTAGTTGTCCGCATTTGACCAATTATAGAGATGAGAGTACCAGGGTCCCTAAGGAGGCCTCCATGTTTATCATTTTATTATCTCTAGATGATATTATCCTTTTTCCCTCACCCAATTGTTGTTTAGGCTACTACTTTTCCTTCTCAATTTGTTCCTCTTTATTTTCTTCTTGTATCCTGAATAACATAGCATCTTCTATGAGTTAATGAATTTGGTCTTGCAGCCTTACTACATCCCCCACTCCCTGCTCCATTGCAATTATTTTCCATCTATAGGCCTCTATTTTAGCCTTCTCAATTTCAATCATTGCATGTGGTAGGAGGTGCGTTGGCAACAACCTTCGTGTAGTTACCCAACAACCCTCAAACTATCTTGTTGTTCCTCCAATTTCTCTTCCTTAGGATAATCTTCCTTCTTATATAATTCTATTGGTTCTATAATGGGTTCCTCAAGAATAAGTTGTTCCTAAATACTTGGTGTCTCTTCTAAACAAACCATAATAGGACAAGGAAACTTTTTTTCTAGAAGCTAATATAATTCTAGGTCTGTTTCTTCTAAGAATTTGAGGTTGAAATTTGAGCGTTGGTGACCTTTGTTTGGGATTAGGTGATGTTCTCATTTTGACCAAAGTAGTTGCAATTTCCTTCTCAGTAACCTCCATATTATTTTTTTTTTCTTTGGCTTTTGTTTAGAGTATCTAGGCATGTTTTCTTTCTCATTTCATTTTTTCATGGCTGCAAAGATTTACTCTTTTGGGTCTTCTTGTGTTTCTTATAAATCCTACTTATCCATGTCTAAAAAATCATCCCAAGGAGCCCGATGTTCCAAATTTTCTAGAGTATTACAAACAAGTAATTTGATAAACCCATGATGGGCCAAGGATTAATGCTTTCCTACTTTGAATTTGCTACTCATATCATTTAATTATTGCAATATGAAATAAGGGACACTTAAGGTCTTGTGCTAGCTAAAGGTGGGACAAATGTCTAAGCTAATGCAATAGCAAAAATTGGTATGCATAACCTACATTGAATCTTCCTTCAGAGGAGATATACTTGAGTAGCTACTTCATTCCATGGTGATGGTAAATTCTCTCTTCTTATTCCATTATTGTCTTCTATTTATTCTTCATGCTCCAGTAAGAATTTATTCTTGGAAAAAGTGGCTTCTTTCCTTTCTTCTTTATCCCATGTCAATCCTCTTGGGATCCCAATGATCCTATTGATTGTCTCGTCATTAAAAAAAAAAATATGACCCTTTCACTGCAATTACATACTCATGCTCCCTGTATATTTTCAAATTCAAGGCAAATTTTAGAGCAATGTCATCATCATAGCCCCTTAGTTTCTCAAAATAACCTAGACAATGACTCTTTCGAAAAATATCCACCACCTCTAGGCTTTGATAAACCCTAGTGGGGCCTATAAGTTCGCTTCGATTGAACCATGCCCCCATTGTTATCAAAAATATCTTGCATAATTTTTTATAGATAGGGTCTTTCTTCTTTTTCATAGAAATGAAATTATAAAGGAAACTTGTTTTGTTTTGAAATAACCTTAAGAAAATCAATTTAGTGGGAATCATTACTACAATTAGGATTTCAAAAAGAAAATTTGATGATAAATATCTAATAAAGAAATGCATATAGCATGTGCTCGATAGGAAATGTATATATTTTCAAGTGGTTTGAGTTCATCAGAGATTACATCAGGCTTGACCTATGGCTTGAGAAACAGCAACCCAGGGGCATCTAAGTCGTCAAATCACTCGAGGATTGCACCCGGCCTGGGCCACACCAACACTAATATAACTGGGTTTAACTTGTCTCCTCCCCTTAGCATAGGGAAACAACCTCCAAGAAGTTTGATCCTGGGTCACCTTTCTAACGAGGCCCACCCTCAACCAATTGTGCTAGTGGGACTTGACGTTCAACAAATATTTTGATAGCCATCAACTTTTTTTATTTTATTTTTAATATGTAGTTAGGGAAAATAAAATTGGACCAACCTACACCTTGAGTGTTATATTATTCTTTTGTTACGCTTCATGTAGTGCTATCTATGGTTCCCTATAAGAAAAGTGTGTTTTGACTATATTAGATTTCAGGTTAGGAGTAACTCCACGAATGTGATTATGTATTTGCATTAAGAAATCATTGATAAATACATTGAAGAGGGACTCTTGGAATTCAAATTACAGTGTCTCTCCACCTCCCTTATTTTTGTATTTACAATATTTTACATAGTTTTCCTAATCCCAAAGATTAGGTGTCAATGTTCCCCCCCTTAATCTGAAGCAATGTTTGTGAGTCCAAGCATCATTCTGAATCTTTCAAACTTTTCCCTTCCAAGTGCCTTCGTGAAGATGTCTCCAATTTTCTCATTTGTGGAACAATGTCGTAGTGGATTGTTTTGGCCTCAACATGATGTCAAATCATATGATACTTTGTATTTATGTGCTTGGTTCGATCATGGAACTTTGGGTTCTTAGAAAACTTTATTGCAGAAGTGTTATCAATCAAAAGAGGAGTTGAATGCACTTGTTTCTCCTGCAAATCTTCCAAAATTTTCCTGACCCACACAATTTTATTTTTTGCTTCAGTTGTTGCCACATATTCTGCCTCAATTTTGGAATCTGTTGGAACTAACTATTTGTGTGACCTATAGGAGACAACTCCTGATCCAAGACTCATAAAATAACCTGAAGTAGATACCCCAGTTTCTGTATCTCCATCAAAGTATGAATCAGAGTATCCAATCAAGCTGAAGTCACCCACTTGTGTATACTTGAGTCCAAAGTCTTGAGTTCCCTTCAAGTACTTTAGAACTCTTTTTGCAACAAGCCAATGACCCTCACAAGGCTTTTGCATAAACCTAGAGAAGATTCCAACAACAAATTAAATGTTCGGTCTGGTAGTAGTCAGGTAGTTGAGACTTCCTACGAGCTGCCTATACTTTGTTGCATACTCAAAAAAATTTCCTTCAGTGGATGCGAGTTTTAAGTTTTGTTCTATTGGATTAGTTAAAGGATTGCACTCGGCCATGCCAAACCTATTCAACATAACTCCAATGTACTTCTTCTGAGAGAGGAATATAAACTTCAAATGTTGAGTTACTTCAATACCAAGATAGTAGTTAACATGGCCCAAATCTTTCATTTCATAACATTTCCTCGTTTCCTTCTTTATAGATGCAATGTAGTTCTCATTGTTCCCTCTCATCAAAAGATCATCTTCATACACCACAAGGTATAAAAATAATTTTGCAAATTTCTTGACAAACAAAGTTGCATCATCAAGATCATAACATTTGAAATTGAGTTTCAGAAGATGCTTAGTCAATTTCTCATACCAAGCTTGTGGTGCTTGGTTGAGGCCATACAAGTATTTTACAAGCTTGCATACTTTGTGTCCTAACCCTTCACAACAAATCCTTTTGGTTGGGACATAAAAACATTCTCTTTCAGATCTCCATTTAGGAAAGCAGATTTTACATCCATTTGATGGAATTTCCAATCACTTTGAGCTTCCATGGCAAAGAGTGTCTGGATGGTAGCCCATTTTGTTGTGGGGGGGAAGGTATGTTCATAATCGAACCCTTCCTTCTATGCAAAAACTTTGGCCAGAAGCCTGGCTTTGTGCTTGTTGAGTAAGCCATATGCTTTATAATTGTTTTTGAATACCCACTTGCAACTTATTGGTTTTATTCCTAATGGAGGGTAAACTAGCTTCCAAGTGCCATTCTTTATCAAAGCATCATATTCTTTTTTCATCGCTTCTTTCCATTCATCATGAGAATCGACTTCTTCAAAGGAAGTTGGTTCGAAATCTGTAGACAAATTTAGTTCACAATCATAAGAAACACCCATATCAACAAGTGAATTAGGATCGTCTACATCACCTCCATGTTGTCAAGTTGAGCTTTTTGTTACTGTCTTTCCAACCTCAGAAGGACGAACACTTTCAAGTGTCTTTGTCAGCCATTTTGGAGGACCTTTCTAAGATGGCCCAGACTTCTCATTTGATTGAGATGGGGCTGAATCAAGATTTAGTCTCCCAATAACATCACTCAAAGTGTCATCAGTGGTTGGAGCTTCATGTGGGGGAGAGAGTGCTTCCAAAGAATACTCCATAGATTCATCCAATATAGGGATCCCCCCTTCAAGATGTGGAATATAATTATCAAACTCTTGAAATGACTTTGCATGTTTTAATCTATCCAAGCGATCAAGATGTCACTCAACAACACTATCAGTCTTGGAAGATTCAAGAAAAATCACAACTCTAGATATTATAAACTTCTTATTCACTTCATCATAAAGACAATATGCTTTAGAGGTATCTGAGTACCCCAAGAAGATACATTTGCGACTTCTTGCACTGAGTTTGTTTATTTGTTCCTTAGGTGTCAAGGCATAACAGGTGGAATCAAAAAACTTGAGATGCCTCACCGAAGGAATGTGGCCCTAACACATTTCATAGGGACTCTTGTTTTTTATAGCATGATATGGACACCTATTCTTTATATATACAACACATAGAACTGCATCAACCCAAAACATTAGCTTAACATTCTTGAAAAACATCATCGAACGTACCATATTTAAAATTGTCTTGTTCATTCTTTCAGCTACTCCATTTTGTTGGGGATTATAAGGCACAATTATTTGATGTTTGATCCATGTTGGTGAAGATAGTTTTCAAATCCATTTGATGTATATTATTTTCCATTATCGGTACGAATAAATCTAATATAAAATTGTGCATGATTTTAAATCCATGTATGAAATTTTTTTAATGTTTCAAAAGCTCCATATTTATTCTTCAAAAAATAAACCCAACATATTTTTGTGTAGTCATCAATAAATGACATCATATATTTATTGCCATTTGCAAAAGGAACAAACGTTGAGCCACATAAATCAAAATGAATGAGTTCAATTTTATATGTCCTTTGGAATGGGAATCATGAAAAGGTTGTTTTTTGTTCTTTCCTAAGATACACACATCACATTGCTTAAGTTTCCTAGGAATAGTAGGCAAACCAGTAACACCATTTTTCTTCAACAAACGAAGGTTGTCATAATTCAAGTGTCCAAATCTAGCATGCCATAAAAGTCTTTATGGAAGTGTACCTTCATCATATTGAGAAATGTATGAAATGTTTTGTGCACGAGAATAGGTTCCTTGCAGCTTCAGAAGTCTTTCTTCTTCTATCCCAGTCATGACAAGTGTGTGATCTTATGCTTTTCTGATGTAACACCCTCTTCCCACATCTACCCAAGTAACTGGAAAATTGGTGTAAACATGCGACGAGAGGTTGCTAGTATGAGATTCAACCTCCTAGATGACCTTAAGGAAGTGGAACCGAAAGACACCTGACAAAAAGACGTTACACAACATCAACAACACCTGCAGGATGTAACCCAACTTTCCAGACCCCTGAACCTTGAGGGGGAGCTGATTTTTTACCCTTTTAAGCCTTAGTCGTGGGCATGTAGAGGAAAGGGAGCATTTAGAAGCCTATAGTCGTGGGCATGCCAAGGAAAGGTCGTGGCCAGGGCCCCAAAAAGTCAGTTTTGTGCCTGCGACTATGATATTTGTGCCACCTTTTCAGCCCGAGAGCCTAGGTCACTGCTTAGAACTTCATGAAACTTTAGGATATTATAATAGCATTAGAACAAAGGTACGAAAGTAATCACATCATCAAGAAATCATCTATACCCCTCCCATCCATGTCAGGAATTTCGTCAAATATGTCACAAACATTGCATCTACAGGTATAAACAACAGATTTAAACATGGGGGTCTCTTATTTATCTGAGAATAGCTAATAAGCATTTCTCCCCTACATCATAAGCTACACTACAGTCTATTTTACCACAGATACATTATGTATTCATTTACAAGTAAAAACATAAATAGACCCATACATCATCATTGATCGAATACATGCTTATAACCAACATAATAATAACAAAAATACAATAGATACAACATCAAATAAATCCATACATAAACCAATACATTTGCATACCAAATACCATAGGAATGAGCTCTTCATTACTAAATGTAAGAACCAACCGGAGATGGGACTTCCACGTTCCACCTGACCATAGATCTGTTGAGCCAAGTCTCACTTCAGCCAATCACCCCTATGCCATATTCCAAGCATGAATGTGGTATCTCATAAAACACATCAATCACAATCAATCTAGGGCTTCTAGAGGCTAAACCACCTCAACCCTCAACTAGTGATTCCACCTCACGTTTTGACATCGCAACCATCACAGATAGGTCTCTATCCAAGCTGGTCTAGGACTCTAGAGTTTTTGTTCCAACCAAGGCTTCCAAGACTAGTAACTTAACCCCAACTGTTATAGGGCTTCTAGAGCATTTTTCCAACCAGGGCTTCCAGGACTAGTAACTCAACCCTAGTTGTTTCTAAGATTCTAGAGCATTTTTCCAACCAAGGCTCCAGGACTAGTAACTCAACCCACCTAGGGCTCTAGAGTGTTTGTCCAACCAAGGCTCTAATACTAGTAACTCAACCCAACAACTGTCCATCGGGCTCGAGAGCGTTTGTCCAACCAAGGCTACAGGACTAGTAACTCAACCCACATTTGTCCTTCGAGCTCCAAATCGTTTTTCCAACCAAGGATCCAGGAACTAATAACTCAACCCACAGCTAAGAGAATCATGAGAACCAACCAGAAAAAATCAATGGAAATAAATCCACAACACCATGGCTTTCCAGGAAATGGAAAGGCTAGGAAAATCCACATGCATACACCATGCATGCAAAAACTAGTGATGAAATCATACATGCAACTCGGTAGCTGCAATCAAATCCCGATTTATATGTTGATCTTGATGTCTTCTTCCGCTTTCTTGCTCTTATTTTTCCTTCTTTCTCCAAATCACCAAGTATGCCACATTCTACAAGAGTGCTCCAAGAAAACTCTAAGTATCCAAGAGTATGAGAGAGAGATAATAATGAAAGCTCCAAAACTACACTGACAAAAGCTTACCAACTAATCCTCAGAAGACTTTTTATTAATGAGGCCTCTATTTTCTTCATTTTCCATTATTTTCCTTCATTTTTATCCTCACATGAAACCTGTGACCTTTCACCTTCCTTTTCTCCTAATTTCCATTATTTTCATAAATAAAATGCCAATTATGCCTCATGCCTTTCCAAATCCTTTGCCTTTGACTATGCCAATTTCCTTTATCCATAATAACCAAAATGAACACTCGCTAGGATATTTTTCCCATCATTCAAATTGGAATACGCGTCCCATCGACTATGGCTATTATATTTTTACATGGTTTTTTACCAAGGTTGTTATATAACCCTCCCCCTTGGGGGAACACCGTCCTCGGTGTTCAATGACACCTATAAACAACAAACCACTGAAAATAAAACATATTGCCTATTGTTGAGTGGTATAAATGCAAGATTTACACCAACATTTAAATTGTCAATCCGGGTTGGTAGACTTAGAGGCATAGCACAATAAATGCCAGAATATGACCTCAGGGATCTGTCAAATAAAGATCAAGATCTTGCAAGAAATTCAAAATAATCATCATTCAAAAAAAGGGAACAATACTCTTCAAAGGCAAAGTAAACACACTCTGGGAATCTACTTCTGGCTCCTCTTCTGGGTTGAGTTGACTCCTGTACAAAGTCTTCCTCAATGGTCTAGGGGACAAGGGAATGTAGGTCCCATTCAAAAAGAGTGCAATTCATAAAGGAAAAACCTCTTAAGGAATTACTACTATGCTGCAAGGATATAAAGCATGAAATGAACTATTAAGGCAACTCCATTCTAATCAACCTAATTAAAGAAATGATTGAATGCTTTAAAGAGAATCAAGATGATATTGCACTGCTTATCTTAAATGTAATTAAGTACTTAGTTGCAAGAAAAATATGTAATGAGAACAAATAGTATAAAGACATTTAATGTTGTTTACCCTGAAAATACTTTCTCATTATAATGACGAATTCTGTGAGCGCTTTGTCAATAAGATTCGCAATCAAAATGTTGATCTTGGCATTTGTTTATTAAGAGTTCAGAGATAAATGTTCTGCAAAGTACAAGAATCGATTTCATATAATAATTCTAAGGCAATCATGAATACATGTTAAGTTCAATTAACCAAAATTCTTACTCAATAATTGTTTCACCATTGCATCCTAAGAATAAAACTCGTTATGCATCAATGAGATCAGGGCAAGTACTTAATATTGTAATAAAAAGAATGAGAGATGTAGTAATAATAAGTTTTTGTTTACTTCAGTTCAACCGTTATGAAAATACATCAAAATACAATGATATATTGAACTTAAATAACCAAAACAACAAAAATAAATTATGGAATGAAGTTGAGAATTAAATGGCTGAAAAGAAGAGCTATGAAATGAAATTGCAGAGCTATCTGAGATCACACTCACACCATGCAAACTACAGTGCAACAAAAGAAGTTCTGAGAGGTTTTGGGCAATAGAATAGCTGGTGGGCCCAACCAACCAACTTGTTTCCCTTGCAACAAACAGCACCAGGAGATTTAAAAAGAGAATTATAAACATAAAAACAAGTACCTGATCATATTATGTTTGAAGTATTGTTACATAAGTTTTAAGCAATGCAAAGTTGAGCTCCAGTGGTCCCCTCCAAGGATCATCCCATTGGGCATGCAGACTCTTCCCCTCTCGCACAATGGAAATCTTCCTTTTTATATTAGAACACAATTACAAAATATAAATCTGATCCCCTATACAGTGCACAATCTCCCTATTTAACAACGTTGTCCACTAATTGGAAGTTCAAACAACATATTCGATTTTTAGAGTTTCGAATTGATTTCAAACAAAAATAGGGAGTTTTTTCATTAAACTGGACTTCCATCGATCTTCATGCTCCATATAAACATTGCGGTTGATACTTAATCGTGAAATCCTCATTGGAATAACACGTTGCAAATAGACCCTGGCAGTTTGATTGCATACTTTGACCATTGCTTCTGCCAGCTGTTTTGAAGACCTGGGTGCAATCAAGGGGACAGGTCAGCATATTGAACACCTTCTCTTCAAAACCCATATGACCATTTTCCATCATGACACCCTGAATTATGAGAATCATGGAAGAGAGAACGAGATTTATACTACTGGTGCAGGAACTAAGCCGATGGATCAGGAATTGGACTGATGGAACAGGAACTATATACCTGCCACAAGGAGAGCATGTTATTAGTAATGTTTTAACACTAAATATCTTTAAATCATTAAATAAAGAAGAATTCATAGATCCATAGCTTGTTACCTCTGAGTGACTATATATATTAGCGTGAAAATGCATAAAAAGGGATAAGATTGGCCATAAACACCTGGTGCAGGCAGAAGAGTTATTCAGTAAAAGTATAGAAATATAGACAAAATGGAGGCTCAACACCTATGTAGCTTGTTGCAGTATTTACAATGAATAACCAGCTCAAAAGCAAAAATCATCATGAAAATCATACCATTTACTAGAGCTTTATAACATAGCTCATTACGATATTTACAATAATAACCACATATGCTCGTACAACTTCGCTTCAACCATCGAATAACCATACTATCTATGGAGCTTTATAAATCTAGCTCAATACAGTATTTACAATAATATAGACATATACACATTTGTTCAACCAACAAATAAAAGTATATGATGTCCATACCAATCAACAAGGGAATCTAAAGGCTCACACCTCCACCCTCAAAGTAATACCAAGATTCACCTCCTTTCCAGGAAGTCCAGAATCCATTGTCAAAGTCAAAACTGCATACAATGTCCAACACTAAAATCCTGTGCCATTTGTCCTCTCAACGAATAATTATCGGTTCATTGTTCTAGGGAACACTCCCAATGTGCATCTGATTCCATATGACAATGGTCATGACAAAAAAAAAAATCCACCCCCAACCTTCCCTTCTCTGCTACAGAGTCCCCCAGGAAATCCGATCACCCTCTTCTGTGCAGTCACTCACTTTACAAGTTCTTCTAGCACCCCCATCCTGGGCAATCCATCCCTTGGCAAGGTTTCCTCACATCGGAAGATACAAAAACCAAGGCATATCCCCGCCTCAAAACCATCATATTGGTCATAGCATGCTCATGGAAATCAGTGGACATTATTGGGTACCAATGTCCCACAATGGCCCTACTCCTGAAGTGCTTTACCAACATACTGCTTCTTGTTTTAATTCCTTTTGTTGTTGCTGCTAATGCTTGCAATCAGTTTCAACCACCCCACCAGGCATTTCCATGGTTTCCTGTACCAAGCACATAATTCCACTAGATTCAAAATAAATTGAAATAAATTCAAATCATACCTCATTGGTAGCTTGTCAATAAGGTACACTCACAATCATGTTTACTTCCTGTCACAACAAGTCAAACTAGTTGTTTGATCAAATCACCATGTATAAACATATTACATCTAGTTAGCTCAAAACGCAACCATCATAGGTAAAAATCATAAATCACATGCAATCATCATAAACCATAATCATAAATCACATGTAACCATCATAAGTCAGAATCACATATCACATGCATAATAGAACTGTAGTAATATATCGATACTTATCCTTCATCGGTCCTTACTTCTACGTACGTTCTTTTTGTACACACACCGGATCAGTTGCCACACCCGATAAGCACTCAGTGACCTTACTTATCTTGAATTACATACACATACACATAGTGTACATCATAACACATACACCCACATATGACGTACAACACCATAAAATACATGCACCCACACCGGCATATGACACATACACCTACATCTGATGTATAATACAATACAATACATAACATAATCCTACACCCACATACAACACATACACCTACACCTGGTGTACAATACAACAAAATACATACATCTACACTAGCATACAACACCTACACCTAGATCCAGTGTACAAGACAACGCAATAAATACTTATATACATAGTACAACACAAAAAATACACATGTCACGATACCACAACTACACCATGCACATACATAGTATCGCGTGCCCTTAGCACAACATGTACAACATGCAAAAAATACCACATGTATACCAATACCATATGCACAACATGTACACAGTACCACATGTACATATCACTACTTGCACAATGTGTGCACAACATAACATGTACACGACACGACTACACAACGAGCACACAACGCCAAATGTACATCGCACCACTAGTACAATATGTACACAATACCACATGTACACAGCACCACATGCATGACATGTACACAACACCACATGCATGACATGTAAACTACACCACCTGTACACAACACCATATGTACAATATGTACACATCACCACATGCATACAACACCATATGTACAATCATGTAAACAACACCATATGTACATAGCACCATATGTACAATCATGCAAACAAAACCATATGTACATAGCACCATATGTACAAAACACACACAAAACCATATGTACAATCATGCAAACAACACCATATGTATAATGTGCACACAACACCATATGTACATAGCACTGCATATATGACATGTACATAGCACCATACGTACACAACACCATATATCCAACATGCACATAGTACGATATGTACATAGAACCGCATATCCAACATGTACATAGCACCATCTATACCTAGCACTGCATATGCAGTATACACACAACACCATATATACAATAGGCATACAACATCATATGTACATAACACTATGTATGCAACATCACACATCACCATAGGTACAATCACTGAATATACAACATGCATCACATATACACAATAGTAGCATTGCACATCCATAAACCACACACTGACCGCACAAGAAACCTTGCTTCTAGTGTCTCTTAATGATCCATGTTTATCCTAGCATGCCACATATCACATTGCTTTCACTTCGCTGATGTACCCCTCAGCATTACCAGTCCACCACATAAACATATACATAGTATAATCACATAATATAAATTCATACCCACATGATACTGACCTCATAGATATGTCAGGGTTGCTCCGCCACTTGATTCCTCATAACTGGGAGCCTCTTCGTGCCATTCACCTGCGTAAGAAATCATTCCTCCACAAGAATGATCCTTGACAACCCTGTCAGAATGTGACATACATACATACATACATATATACTCATTAGCATAAAACAATCATCATCCTGTCAGATAACGACATACATACACACATATATACATATAAACATTTAGCATCAAACAACCATGATCCATGACAACCCTATCAGACATGTACATACATACATGTATACATATATCAACACCAACATAATCATGATCACATCATAATTACTAGATATCATAAGGTCTAGGTTAAGAGAGCTTCCTTTATTCGTGAACAACATGCACAATGTTGAGAAAAATAGTTCCCAACATAGCCAAGACATCTAACACCTCAGATCCATTCACTTTACCTTTCATGTTTCCTTTCTCGCGACAGTTCTACCACCGTCCATTTACCTCAATGGACCCAATCAATCCAACTGACTGTCATATTATTACCTTCAGTTGTGCTTACTCATGCATCGAGCTTCATTTGGCTCTTACATTTCCTGTAGGGTACCACAAAGCTCTCCCGAGATCCATCAATTTTCCTCTTTCCCATGCCAATTCCCAAGACTCAAAACATAAAAGGAAAGAAAAGAAACAAACAATAGGAAAACCATGAAAACCCATAGCAATACGATACAACGAACAAAGTGGCAAGGCCTTGCATCAGACATAAACAAAGCTACAAATCAAGCGCAAACAAATCATAAAAGACCAAAAGTACTAGACTAACAACAAACACCATGACTCAATCCCCCACGGCTTCCCAAAAATTCCAAAGGAAAGCTCAACCTGAGCCTTTTTCAAGATTTCATGGCAACATATTTTTCCATGCAATCCCCTGCATCATACTACCATAAACACATAACTTTTAGTGCCTAAATAAACATAACAACAAGCTAGTTACCTTACCTTGTTGTGCCAAGCACGCACATGTGTCATCCATATGTATCAACATCAAGACAACATATCTATCAATTTGAAATCAACTTTTACCAAAATTAACAACCATGTCATAATCAACAATCAACTCCCATTCATCGGTCATAATACATAATGCTACAACTATCACCTACTTACACTCAAGTATATACCAACTATCTCAGCACATATGTGTTATCGCAACCATCTTAAAACAAGATCATTCCTTCATGCAATATTACATATATATATATACTCATATCATGCAACTAATTAAATATTCAAACTACTTGCAAACGTACCATGTTAAATAGATCAACTAGATGACATAATCAAACACTCAAAATAGTGAAGCACCAAGTATACGACATAAGAAAACTCATACCTCAATGTATCTTAGGGGAGGATATCTTGTCTGCGAAATCAATCTAGATTAGCACAATATAACTTCACAACACCTCAACTCAACATAAATAAGAACAGGATATCCATAAAAGTAACTAACTAACATGTTCACATCATAAACTCATAAACAATTGTCATTCATGCATAACAATCACATATGCACGATCGGCCTAGATTAGTACAATACAATATCACAATTATATCGACTCATATATGAACGTAATAACCCTAATCATCTGCATAATCCAATCCAAAGTAATATGATTCATATAATAACATCAAGATCTTAATGAAATAAACCTAATCATCAAGTTACTAGGATATAACAATAATAAGCTATATATCATGCTCATCAACAACATATAACCTAATCATCAAGCTAACTATCATACAAAAAACAAGTTAACCTATATCATACTCATCAAAAACATATAACATAAATAACATAAAACAACAATAGAAATGCATACCACCATAGGTTGCTATCATTCATGACTATTTGACAAATGTACATATAACCACACTAATCAACTAGAATTTATAATGTATGTAACCATAACATCAATCGAATGAAAGTGTAGAAATTATATACAAGATGCATGTATATATCCAGATTCTCCTGATCTAACAATATTTATCTTCTTGCTAAATACATAATCCTTCCAATGTTAATCTTTTGCGGAAATTAAAATCAATTGCAAACACATGAAGCAATAAAACCAATTGCACATAACATAGTTGTTTAACGGGAAATCCTGAAGCTGAAAACCCCAACTATCATATATTATGTATCATGGATATCATGTAACAATCTCATACAAAGCTTAGTACATCAAGCTCTCAGTACAATCAATCGTCACACACTAATCAAAAGAAATCTGCAAATCAATGCACTGATTTCTTGCCACTTAATAGCCTGCCTCCACTGCGCAATCCCTGCTGAAGAATAGCTCTAAATGAATTCGAATTACCCTTGCCTTGGCTGCGCAATCCTCATTGGCAACTCCAATGTGAGTGTGATGCAATCAATGCATCACTATAGTCACAATGGATAGTCCATCTTTCCCTTTCACCTATCTCTCCACTGGGTCTCCACTAGAACTGTCATGCACTGTAGTTAACTGATGTATTTGTTTAGTTGATTAATGAGTTATTATTTGTGAATTAATTAACTAATTAATTCTCTCTAGTCTCACTAGTGTATCATTCAGTTAGACTAGATACAACTAGCTCAACTGAGTTTAACTTCATTAACTGAGTTAAACTGAATAACAATTCCATGAACTACTCTTCCAACTCTGTCATAACTTTTCCACTTCAGTTCTAACTGAGTCCTCCATGCATGAACCACTAGTAAACCCTAGGAATTGCGTAATTCCTTCAGCCCACTGATTTGCCAAATCTGTGCACTGAAATTAAGTGCTCCAAGAGAATAAGTTGTTGTTTATTGTCGGATTATTATTAAGAGCTAATAATAATCGACACTTCTATTTTTAGATGGACGATCTATAAATAGACTTCGCCCAATATTCTAAGAATATAATTTCATCTATTTTTCCAACTTTTCCAACCATCCACAAATAGCATCCTGCAACTTCTGAAATATGATCACCATGTCTAAAAATAGACTTGTGCCAAAAATAGCCTGTGGGCCCACTTAGTGAAGGCGACTCTTTTCACTAAGCTCATCATCTTGTTGAATCTCAACACTCCCTATAAAAAAGATAGGGATTATCCTTCACCCTGATCCTGCCTCTATGGTATTCGAATTTGCTCTTGGTGAGCGCCTTCTTTAGAATATTTGCATCCTGATCTTCCGTAGGAATTTACTGAGGCAACATAATCTTCCACTGCACACAATCTCTGATATGATGATACCGGATATCAATATGTTTAGATCTATCATGAAACACAAGATTAATCGAGAGTTTAATGCAACTCTTATTATCACAATGTATCACTGTAGGATCTAAATGTGAACCGAACAAACCAACCAGGATCTTCCTCATCCAGATAGCCTCACATGCAGCTTGACTTGCTGCCATGTATTCTGCTTTCGTTGAACTGAGTGCCATGGATCTTTGTTTCCTGATGTACCAAGAAAATGCCATAGATATGATATTGAAAATACCTCTTGATGTGCTCTTTCTGTCTGTTGGGTTGCCTGCCCAATTTGCATCCGTGAAGCCATGCAACTTCACCTCATCCGTCTGTTTGTACCATAATCCATACTCAGATGTGCCCCTGAGATACCTTAGGACATGCTTGCCTGCCTTCCAAAAGAGCTTGGTAGGCTTAACCATCGCTTGTGAAAGCTAGTTCACCGCATAACATATGTCCGGTCTTTTATTAACTAAATAAATGAGCGAACCCACCAACTGTCTATAAACAATGGAATCCACTACCTCTGCCGATGTAGAATCCTCTTTCTTCCAATTTCCTGGAAGAGGAGTGTCAATAGGCTTGCAACCTTGCATGTGAAACTTTTCCAGTATCTCCCGAGCATACTTGCCTTGAGACACAAACAGTTCACCTTCCCGCTGCCATATTTCCAATCCAAGGAAATAATTAAGGAGGCCCAAATCCTTCATCTCAAACTCCTTTGCAAGATCTGCCTTGCATGAGTGTATCAACTTCTCATCACCCGTTAGTATTAAATCATCAACATACAGAAAAATTATTAAAAGCTTACCCTCCACCACAATTTGTTACAGGTTTGCATCCGCCTCACTCTTGGTGAAGCCAAGTCCAGTGAAATAGCCGTCGATCTGTGTGTACCAAGCACATGGTGCTTGCTTCAGCCCATACAACACTCTTTTGAGCCTGCACACTTGCGACTCGATGTTGAAGATCTCAAATCCTTCAGGCTACTAGATGTACACCTCTTCCTTAATGATCCCATTAAGGAACACATTATTCACATCCATCTGATGAATGTGCCAACCCATCTGCGCTTAGAGAGCAAGGATGGTCCTTATGGAAGAATACCGTGCGACAGGTGTAAAGGTTTCTTCATAATCAATCCCCTCGATCTGTGAGAAGCCCCAGGCAACAAATCTTGCATTATACTTCTCGACGCTCCCATCAATAGCTTGTTTTACCTTGTAGATCCATTTTGATCCTACAACTGATTTTCCCACCGGCCTTGGAACAATCTCCCAACCACTGTTTCTAAAAATGGAGTCATACTCCTCCACCATGGCATCTACCCATGTGGACTCCTGCACTGCTTCTTCAAAAGAATATGGCTTTGTCATGATACACTTGCTCATAAGAGCCATGTATCCAGTAAATCGGTCAGGTGACTATCTCTGTCTGCACTGTGATGTAGGAACTCCTACATTCTGTGCCGCATCAAGCTTCAGTTTCTCAGCTTCTGTGGTACACTTTCTGCCTTGTCTAATGTTTGGTTCTGCATGAGTGGACTGCTCCACTCCATGAATCTCTCTTGTGGTTGATACACATCTGGAGGCTCATCTTTCGGAACAAGCAGTTCCTTCACTACATGCAAGTCTAGCTCCCTCTCAAGCATAGCTTGCGCAACACCCACGATCGTTCTGTTCTTCCTCTCCGTGACCCCATTCTGTTGTGGGTTATGAGGCGCTATGAGTTATCTTTGAATTCCTTCTTTGCTACAGAAGTTTTTGAATTCGCCTGAGATGTATTCACCACCATTATCGCTCCGTAGAGCTTTCACTTGCTTCCCCTACTCCTTCTCCACCAATTCTTTAAACTCACAGAACTTTGAGAATGTTTCGCTCTTCTTTTGCATGAATAAGATCCAGCATCTACGAGAATAATCATCAACAAATATAACATAATACTTGTGTTTTTTTGTTGAAGCAACCGAGAAAGGTCCACACACGCCTGTGTGAATTCTCTCCAGGATCACCGAAGCATGGTTCTCCTTCTCATGAAAGGTGGTCTTCACAGACTTACCCATAGTACATCCCTTGCACTGATCTGACTGCGAAAGAGTACCCTTGGGAAGTCTAGTAGAAATTTTCTGCAAAATCTTCAAAGCGCCATGGTGAAGATGGCCCAATCTCTTGTGCCATAATTCGCCCTCATCCTGGCTCACCACTTCTTCTGCTTTGCCCACCATTTCAGCGTAGCCATCTACCTCCATCTTATAGAGATTCTTAACTCAAATCCCTATCCTCTTGGTTTGACCCATTGTTTTATGTCACAGGAAAGATTTTCCATTTCTAAAACAACGTCATAACCTTTTGTTGAGGAGGTAAATCCCCTCTGCGGAAAGAGGCGATCCCTACTAGCCCAGCAGGGGTCTAGCAACAATCAAGAAATGTTACAACGCAAGTTCCTAGTTACGAATGAAAAGACCAAAGATGGAGGCCTACCTGGAATCCAATGCTACGATTTGAAGAAGAGAGTGTTCCCGTTCCTTCACTTTTTAGACGTATCCTCCAAGGACTCGGGATATGGATACCGCACGTGCAAGAAAACAAAACAGATACAAGTATAAAATCCAAGATATACGAATCCAACATCAACAATGATGTCACCCATATTAATGTTGACCCAGTCGCAGTGGAGAACCATAATCATAATCATTCATTAAATAACAATCGAAGAAAGATTACAACCAACGTTCTGACGTCGCAGTCTCCTTTGAATGGGTCTCCAGTCATTCACGTCTCACAAAGCTCACCAAGGAAAGGGAAAACCTCTCGTGAGTCTCCCGACGATAGTCTCCTTACTTGAGTCGGCCTTAAGGGAAGAAAGAGGGCTCTTACAGCACAAAGGCTCTTGGGAATATGGAGATTCAAAGCTTAGGCACTTCAAGACTAGCTTGCCATGGAATTGAGCAAAGCTTTATAAGGGGAAGGAGGGAGTTGGGATCCCTATTATTGTGTGATTGGCCCGAACAACAAGGAAGGTTTCCATGGGAGTGTGCAAACCACTTTCCATAGAACTCCTAGCCAAACCTCCCAACTCAAGATAGGCAATGGTTTCTGAGTTTGTTGAAACACAACTTCCGCCATCTTTATTTAAAAAACACTCCTTAAATTGGCTGGCGTGACTACTGCTCTGGGACAGAGCGCTAGTTGGCGCGGCCTCTTTGTAGGATTTTCCTCATTGGCGCGAGTGGTGAACTGTCTTCCCGCGCCAATGCAAAAGGAGATGTTTTCATGATTTTTTGCAAGGAGATGTCTTTAGGACAATTGAAGCTCATGCTTAGAGGAATGCATTGATGATGTTTTCAAGGCATGACAATGTTCACAGGTCACAAAATGGGTCCTCCATTGTGCGGGATGGGGAATGGTAGGGACGGTGACAAATTACTGTATAACACCTTTGTCTTCCAACATTGCGACCGAGACCAAGTTCTTCTTTAGACCTGGAACATGCATAACATCTTTCAACAATAATGGATTTCCAGACTCCTTCTCAAAGGTAATGGTCCCAATTCTGGTCGCACTATATCGACCATCGTCGACCATCTCTATATGTATTTGAAGGTCGTTCTCCTCCAAGTCACTAAACAACTCCTTGTCTCCCGTCATATGGAAAGACGCACCACTATAAAAATACCACACCGATCCCATATAGCTTGAAACCAAGCATGTGATCAAAGAGAAATCAAGTTCAAATTGCGAGGCTAAGGCCTCTCCAGCTACAGCTCCAGCAACCTTCTTTTTCTTCTTCTTTTGTGGGCAATTATTGGCGAAATTCCCATGTTTGTGATAGTGAAAACACTTCACTTTGGACAAATCCCGCTTCTTGACTTTAGCTTTGGATTTTGAAGGAAATTTCTTCCCCTTCCCCTTCCTTTATTTTGCAGCCAAAGCTAAATTCTCTTCATCTTCATTCTTCGATGAAGAGCCATCCTTGGTACCTCGCCTTACCTCCTCCTGCACAAGATCCGACCAAAGTCGCTCCCATCCCGGCAGTTTCTCCCGTCCATTGACATCGTCTTCGTAGCTATGCCAACTCTTCGGAAGCCCAAGGAGAGCCAAGCTCTTCAATTCTTCATCATCAAAAGTAATCCCCACGCTTCCTAGTTCATCCCTACAGTGAACGAACTTCGTGAGATATTTGGAATACTGTCGCCCTTCTCCATTTTTATTTTTCTAAGCTTGTCTTTCAGTGCCAACTTCCTCTAGTTAATGCTGCTTTGGAAAAAATCTATCAAAGCCTTCCACATTAAGAATGGAGTGGCTTTCCTGTGAAGACTGGACACAATATGGTCCTTCACACCTTCCAACAAAATTCTCCTTGTCTTTGTTATCTTCTTTTTCCATGCGTTAAGTAATGCATCATCACTAGATCCCGGCTTAGGAACATCGCTATCGATGATCTCCTTCAGTCCATTATCCTCCAGCATTGCCTCCATCCTATCCTTCTAGGATATGTAATTCGAGCTCCCATCAAGGGCATACTCCAATCGCAACCCATTGAAAGACATTTCAATGTATACTCAACTTCTGCACCAAGAATTTTCTGAAGCAAATTCGAATTGTCCACCAACACAAACTCAACAATTCTTCACAATTGCAATATTCAAGAATTAACACTGCTCTGATACCATGTAGAAATTATATACAAGATGCATGTATATATCCAGATTCTACTGATCTAACAATATTTATCTTCTTGCTAAATACAGAATCCTTCCACTGTTAATCTTTTGCAGAAATTAAAATCAATTGCAAACACATGAAGCAATAAAAAAAATTGCACATAACACAGTTGTTTAACGAGAAAGCCTGAAGATGAAAACCCCAACTATCATATATTATGTATCATGGAGATCATGTAACAATCTCATACAAAGCTTAGTACATCAAGCTCTTAGTACAATCAATCGTCACACACTAATCATAAGAAATCTGCAAATCCATGCACTGATTTCTTGCCACATGATAGCGTGCCTCCACTGCGCAATCCCTGCTGAAGAATAGCTCTAAATGAATTCGAATTACCATTTCCTTGACTATGCAATCCTCATTGGCAACTCCAATGTGTGTGTGATGCAATCATTGCATCACTATAGTCACACTGGATAGTCCATCTTTCCCTTTCACCTATCTCTCCACTGCGTCTCCATTGGAAATGAAATGCACTGTAGTTAACTATTGTATTTGTTCAGTTGATTAATGAGTTATTATTTGTGAATTAATTAACTAGTTAATTCACTCCACTCTCACTAGTGTATCATTCAATTAGACTAGATACAACTAGCTCAACTAAGTTTAACTCCATTAATTGAGTTAAACCGAATAACAACTCCATGAACTACTCTTCCAACTTTGTCATAACTTTTCCACTTCAGTTCTAACTGAGTCCTCCATGCACGAACCACTAGTAAACCCTAGGAATTGCATAATTCCTTCAGCCCACTGATTTGCCAAATCTTTTCACTGAAATTAAGTGCTCCAAGAGACTAAGTTGCTGTTTATTGTCAGATTATTATTAAGAGCCAATAATAATCGATACTTCTATTTTTAGATCGAAGATCTATAAATAGACTTCGCCCAATATTCTAAAAATATAATTTCATCTATTTTTCCAACTTGACCAACCATCCACAAATAGCATCCTGCAACTTTTTAAATATGATCAACATGTCTAAAAATAGACATAGTTTAAAATTAGACTTGTGCCAAAAATAACCTACGGGCCCACTTAGTGAAGGCGATTCTTTTCACTAAGCTCATCATCTTGTTGAATCTCAACAGAAAGGAATACTCATAACCAGAATTCATATAACAATCCTTAACATACATACCTACATACCCACCATCCAAACCTATATGACGACATGCACTTGGCTCGAGGTCCGATGTTGCAACTTCACTTTGATGGTCTACATCTCCTACCCTATCTTAGCCAACACATTAGCATCATAGCATACCAATATCATCATGATGACCTAATTGCACACAATGACCTTATGCACAAAAACCTTCACCAAACCAATCCAAACTTTACCATATGCACCCACTTGACATGTATAACCAATCAAGAATGACCAATGCATATCCTGCATATAGCATCACATAAGCAAGCATACACCGACAACATACAAGCATGACCAATATGTGGCCTAGCATAAATGAGCAATGTATGTACACCATGTTGGAAAGTGTGCACGAATAATACATAAGCAAGAACCACACATAACCAACCATACACTCATGACAACATGTTGAAAACAACACCATAAACACTTCCATGGTGACACCACTACCACCATGGACAACACAACATGGATGCAACAGGAAGACATAGACTACAAGCATAATAAATGCATATGCAACCAACATAAATTCATGATCAACACACTGCCCATCTAGTACAAGGGTTGAACCATGCTCTGATACCACTCTGTGGTATTAGATATCACACAAAGATAACAAAAACCAAACACCACCCAAGGAGAGCGCAACCATGCTTTGATACCACTCTGTAACACTCTCTTCCCATATCTACCAAATTAACTGGCCAACTGAGGTAAACATGTGGCAAGAGGCTACTAATATGAGATTCAACCTCCTATATGACCTTAAGGAAGTGGAACCGACAGACACCTGGCAAACAAACCTTACAAAGCATCAACATCACCTCCAAGGGGTAACCCAACCTCCCAGACCCGTGAACCTTGAGGGGGAACTGATTTTTAATCCTTTTGAGCCTTAGTCGCGGGCATGTAAGGGAAAGGGAGCATCTATAAGACTATAGACGAGGGCATGCCAAGGCAAGGTTGTGGCCACAGCTCCAACAAGTCAGTTCAGTGCCTGCGACTTCGGGATTTATGCCACATTTTCAACCCCAGATCCCAAGGCACTACCCAGAACTTCATGAAACTTTAGGAGATGAAAAATAACATTATAATAAAGGTACGAAATAAATCACATCATCAAGAACTCATCTAGACCCCTCCCGGCCATGACAAGTATTTCTTCAAACACGTCACAAACATTGCATCTACATGTATAAACAACATATTTAAACATCGGGGTCTATTACTTATCTGAGAATAGCTAAGAAGTATTGCTCCCCTACATCGTAAGCTACAATACAATCTATTTTACCATAGATACATTGTGTATCATTTACAGGTAAAAACATAGATAGAGCCATACATGATCATTAATCAAATACATGCTTATAACTAGCATAATAACAACATAAATACAATGGATACAACAACAAATAAATCCATACATAAACTAATACACTTGCATACCGAATACCAGAGGAATGAGCTCTTCATTATTGAATGTAAAAACCAACCAGAGATGGGACTTCCACGTTCCACCTGACCATAGATTCGATGAGCCAAGTCTCACTTCAGCCAATAACCCTTGTGCCATATTCCAAGCATGAATGTGGGATATCATCAATCATAATCAATCCATGGATTCCAGAGGCCAAACCACCTCAACCCTAAACTAGTGATTCCACCTCACGGCTGGGCATCACAAACATCACAGTTGGTCTCTATCTAAGCTGCTATAGGGCTCCAGAGTGTTTCTTCCAACAGGGGCTTCCAGGGCTATTAACTCAACCCCAATTGTTACATGCTTCTAGAGAATTTGTCCAACCGGGGCTTCCAGGACTAGTAATTCAACCCTAGTTGTTTCTAGGCTTCCAGATCATTTGTCCAACTAAGGCTCTAGGACTAGTAACTCAACCCACAATTGTCCGCCGAGCTGCAGAGTGTTTGTCCAACCAAGGCTCCAGGAACTAATAACTCAACCCACAGCTGAGGGACTCATGAGAACCAACCAGAAAAAATCAATGGAAATAAACCCACAACGCCATGGCTATCCAGGAAATGGCGAAGCTAGGCAAATCCACATGCATACACCATGCATGCCAAAACTAGTGAGGAAAACATACATGCAACTCAGTACCTGCAATCAAATCCCTCTATAGTTTATGATCCCGATGTCCGTTTGCGCTTTCCTGGTCTTCATTTTCCTTCTTGCTCCAAATCACCAAGTATGCCACACTCTCCAAGAGTGCTCCAAGAAAACTCTAAGTATCCAAGATAGAGAGAGGGAGAGAGAGTAATGAGAGCTCCAAAAATACACTGACAAAAGCTTACCAACTGGTCCTGAGAAGCATTTTTATTAATGAGGCCTCTATTTTCTTCATTTTCCATTATTTTCCTTCATTTTCCTCCTCACATGCAACCTATGACCTTTCACCTTCCTTTTATCCTAATTTGCATTATTTTCATAAATAAAATTCCAATTAATGCCTCATGCCTTTCCAAAGCCTTTGCCTTTGCCTTTTCCAATTTCCTTTAGCCATAATAAATTAAATGAACACCCGCTAGAATGTTTTTCCCACCATTCAACTTGGAATACGTGTCCCATCGATTGTGGTTATTAGATTTTTACTAGGGATGTTACATCTAACCTCAACCTTGCCATCAAATATATGAATGGAGTGTGCTTTCTAGCAAATGTGGAATAAAGGAAACAATTTTCTCCTCAACTTCGAGAGGTATAAAACATCATGTAGAAGAAATTCTGGAAGACCATGCAGTTTGAGCCTGATGGCTTCAGTTTTGACTTGTCTACAAAGTAGACATCTACATCAACATTATTAGTGAATTCTTCAACGAAATATCTTCTGGAAGTTAAGTGGAAAGTTGCTCCTAAATCAAGCAACCAGTCATTTTTACATGAATAAAGTGAATCATTAAATAAGTCTTCATTTACTCCAATGTTGCTATGTTCCACAACATAATGAGCGGACTCGAGTGCTTTTCCTTTCCCTTTACCACTTGTTTTACCCTTTTCTTCATTTCTTTCCTGCTCAATTTTGTCCCAAGGTAGCTTACATGTGGAAGCATCATGTCCATCTCTATTGCATCATATACAATTAATATCAAACCTATCTCCTTGGAAATGTATGCTTCCCCTACCTCTAAAATTATTCCTTCCACTTCCTCTTTGACCACCTTTTCCTCTAGAAGAATCTTGTTCATGATTCTTCTCTTTTTTTGCAAGGCACATATTTTCTTCAGAAGACTGAGGAGTTTTCTTCTTCCCAAAATCCTTCTCTCTTTCAACAAACGTGTTCTCAAGGGATTCAAAGGAATCTCCTTAAGTTTTCCACTTGCTTGTAATGACTCAAGATAATGTGAAAAAGTGGGATATAGTGCCTTGACATAAACTGTGAGAGTAACATATATTTCAACAACGGTGGCCTTAATGTCATGCATAATGGATCTTATTTATGATGCTAAGGCAAGAGGATCATCATTTTTCAACTCAAGGTTGAACAACTTGATCATCAAGTTCAGAGTGTGAGTCATACAATTCCTTCAACTTCTCTAAGGCTTCAAAGGAATTTGAAAATGGTGAAATGTGTCAAATCACCTCTTCATTTACTAATGTTGCAATCAAGGCATAGGCTTTATTGTTCTTGTTTTCCCAAATGGAAATCTCCTTGTCTGAAGTAGGATTTTCAGGTGCATTGTCTCCTTCTCCTTCAAAAAATTATTTCCAAAGCTCATTGAAAATGAGGGTGTGTTTTATCTTCCTGGACTAGTCACGACAGTTCTCTTTGCCAGAGAGAACTACTCCCACTATTGAGATTAGTGAACGCATCATCAAAAAAAGACCATGTGCTTTTGATTTCCAAAATAATTGCAACAATGATTTTTCCTTATTATAAAATTGATTTAAAAACCTCACTGCCAACTTCTTTCTTCACTATACAAAATTAATAATTTAATGTGAATATATAACCACCACTCATCAAATATATATATATATATATATATATATATATATATATATATATATATATATATATATATATATATATATATATATAATGTATGTCATGGAAATGCCATCATTTACCATGCATTGAAACCTACCTATCCGCTCACATCTACCCACTTTCACCAGCTTACTTATGGTAAACATGAGATGAGGGGTAGTTATGATGGGACTCAACCTCCTAGGTGACCTTAAGGAAATGGAGTTGACAAATAAACCTTACTGACTTCCTTTAGGTGCCTAAGGACCCTCTAGAAGTAACCCAACCCCTCTAGTTGTCAATCCCCTGAGCCAACTTACTTTTCCCTGAGCTAGAGCCCTAGTTTCTCTCTTGCCAAGCCCTCCACGCGACTAGAAACCCCCAATTGCTCCCATAGGCTTGTTTTAGTGTGATTGTATCCTTTTCTGCTCAGTGTGGTGCCAGCGACTGTGAAATTTAAGGCTATATTTCAGGGTTGGGGTTAAGCCTCTGCCTAGAAATCCATATAAGTTTTAGAACTCATAAAATACATGACTACAAAGATTATAAACACAAAACCGAAACCAGGACTAGACCTGACCATCCTCAACCGGCATTGAAATTCCGTTAAAAACTTGGAAGATATGAAACCTACAGGCCATGAATGAAATTTTGAGCATAAGGTATTAAAAAATCATATGATACTTAACAAGAAGGATCACCACCCTCTCCCATTAGCTATCTTAACATAAATTAGGTCTTGCATCGATTATTATTTCAATTACAAGTAAAAAACATGAAGAGAGACATGACTAAAACCAGTCGCATATCCATGCTTATAACCAACATATAAACATAACCATAAGATAACAACCATTAAAGCCATAAAATAACAATTACATTTACCAATAAAAAGCAAGATAACTTAGCTTTCATTAAACATAGGCAAGAGCCAACCAGGTTCCGTATTTCAGTTAGTCACCCCCGTGGCATATTCCAAGCATGAAAGTGAGATCTCATGGGATAAACCAATCCAAAACAACCAAGGGAATCCAAAGGTTAAACTACCTCCACCCTCACCATACCGCGATCTCACCTAAACCAACTTTGAGATCCCAAAACCAAATTGAGATTGGAATGCCTCCAGATTCCTTCACCTTCCTTGAGGAGTTTTCCCGTCTCCACCCTTAGGGTTTATCATGTATCCCGCCATTACCAGTTAAGGTATTCGTAGGCATTCGGTAATTTTCCTCAGACCACCTCCACCCCGAATTTTGAAACCTTCCGACAATTCCAAAGCTCAAAAGCGAGAACAATCCCATCACACCATGGCTATCCAGAAATGGAAAAGCAAGGATGAAAACCACTGTCAAAACCCGACAAAAACATGCCATCGACAACAAAAGAACCAAATACCAACATGCACATACCATGCATGTCAAACCTAGCTAGGAAATCACACATGCAATCTATTACCTGCAAGTATTCTTGTTGAATATTCCTTGTTCCAACCTTTCCTTTCTTGATATTTTCTTTCCTTTGCCTTCTTTTCCATTCTTTATCCAATGCTAAAGTGCTCCAAAAAAACTCTAGTGTCCAAGAGCGTGAGAGAGAGAGAATATAGAGAGAGCTCCAAAACTGAACTGACAAAAGGTACCAACTGATCCTTAGAAGCATTTTTATCAATTAGGCCTCTATTTTCTTCATTTCCATTTTTTCCCTTCATTTTCCTCCTCACATGCAACCTAGGACCTTTCACCTTTTGTTTCTCCTAATTTCCATTATTTTCCTAAATAAATGTGCTAAAAATACTTTTTTTTTCAAAGCCATAACCATTGCGTTTTCAAAGCCATAACCATTGCATTTTCCAATTTCCCCTTAGCCATAAACACATTAAGTGATTCCCACTAGGATATGTTGCCCAACATTCAACTTGCAATAAGTGTCCCTTAACCGTGGTCTTATTTTTTCCTTTGTTAAATTTTATTACATGAAATTTTAGCTTGGGTCTGTTACAAAACCCTCCCCCTTGAGGAGCACTATCCTCAGTGTTAAACCACACCTATACCTCAGCAAAACTGTTGAAAAGAAAACATACTGCCAATGGAGCTTTATAACTTAGCTCGATGTAGTATTTACAATGAATAACCTGCTCAAAATAAAAAAAACCATCATGACAACATGACAATATAACAACCATACCACTTATTGGAGATTTATAACTTAGCTCATGGCAGTATTTACAATAGCAACGATACATAAATATGTTTAAATACAAAAACTTATTTTGCTTCAACCAGAAAACAATGAAGGATACATAGCTCACACCTGATACACCTTCTCCCATGTAGCTTCTTTGGGCCCAAAGTTCTTCCACTGTACTTTAGCTTGCTCGATGGCTCTGTTCTAAAGTATGATTTGTTCCTGTTGCAATATGCACTGAGGTTCCAGCTGGAATTCTCCTTCTTTCTCCACCTGTAATACAAACCAATAAATAGCATGATAAACATCCTTTATATGCCTTTTAAGCAATGAAACATGGAAAACATAATGGAATTTCACTATTGGATGCAATGCAAGTTGATAGGCCACTGGCCCAATCCTCTCAAGGATCTCAAAAGGCACGCATTATAGTGGTTCCAACTTGGCACATGATCCAATTCTCAATGAGATCTTCTTGGGCTTGATGCGAAAATACACATGCTCCCAACCTAAAACTCCTTAAATTGCTTGTGTTGGTTTTCATAACTCTTCTACCTGTCCTATGCTACCCTTAGATTCTTACTTATAAGTTTCATTTCCTGTTCCATGTCTGGAAACATGTCCGGTTCAATAATTACCCTGTTCATTGGATCACTCTAGCTGATGGGAGTATTACAACTCCGCCCATACAGTGCCTCGAAAGGACTCATCCCCACCGACTCCTAATAACCATTGTTATATTAAAGCTCAACCAATGGAAGGTAATCCTCCCATCTCCTTTGTTGGTGCATAACATACATCCTCAAGATATCCTACAATATCCTGTTGACCCTCTTTGTCTGTCCATCTGTCTATGGATGATAAGTTATACTGAAGTCCAAATCTATCCCCAAACCTGTAAATAACTCCTTCCAAAACTTGGAAGTGAACTTGGCATCCATGTTCGACACACTCTTCTTCAGAACACCATGTAATCTCACAATCTCCCTGATGAAGACCTGTGACACCTCACTATCTGAATATGTAGTGTTCACTGGAATGAAGTGAGCCACCTTGCTGAATATGTCACCCACAACCATGATAAAATCTTCTTGCCTCACTCTCCTCGGAAGACCTGTAATAAAATCTATGGAAATGACGTCCCGTTTCCATCCCGGAATCAGAATAGGATGTAGTAGACCACCTGTATGCTTACATCCTACCTTCACCTGCTGATAATCCAAACATCTAGCCAAGAACTCTATCACTTCCTTCCTCAAATTCGAAAAATAGTAGAACTTATTCGCCGCTGTCAATGTCTTATGATATCCTGGGTGACCCGAGTATGGATTGACATGAAACTTCCTCAAGATAAGATTATTAAGCTCACTGCCATTCGACACATATATCTTGTCCCTGAATCTTACCAAACCATCTGCCATGAGACGATAATCGACATCCTAATCATCTGTAATTGCACCTGCACCTCTACCTATACCCTGCTGTAACCTATGCCTGAGCTCCATATGCATGCATCCATGTGTATTTCCTGTAAGATCCACTCCTACAAGTCTGTCCCATAAGAAATCATAACTGCTATATGATTCACCTATAATTTCCCGCTGAGAGTGTCTGCAACCATGTTCTCCTTTCCCTTAATGTATCTAATCTTGAAGTAAAAATCAGTAAGGGTGGAAAACCATCTGGCTTGCCCGAAATTCAGATTCAATTGGTCAAATAGATACCTCAAACCACTATGATCACTCATTAGTACAAGTCTCCTGCTAAGAAGATAATGCCTCCACATATTCAAAGCATGAATAATAACTGCCAACTCAAGATCATGATTCACGAAGTTCTCCTCGTGCTCATTTAATTTACAAGACTCATAGCATACCATCTGTCTTTCCTGCACAAGGAATCCACCCAGTCCTTTTTTACAAGAATATATACACACTAAAAAATCTTTATCTGGATATGTGATCTTAATAAATGGAGCATTGGTTAACAACTGCTTCAACTTCTCAAAACTAGCGGCACATTCTTCTATCCACTCAAACTTCTTACCTTTTATTTTCAAAGTTGTAATAGGATATGAAACGCGTGAGAATTTCCTGATGAACCTCCTATAATAACCTACTAATCCTATAAATGATTTGACTTCCTCCACATTTTGAGGAGCTACCTATTCCATGATGGCCTTTGTCTTTTCCGAATCTATTGTTATGCTTTCCTTGGAAAAAACATGTCCCAAGTAGTGTACTTATGTCATAAATAAACTACACTTGATAAGATTAGCATATAACTAATTCTTTCTTAGCAAACTCAACACCATTGCTAAATGCTTGACATGCTCTTCCTCATTCTTAGAATATATCAAGATGTCATCAATGAATACAATAACAAACTTTTCCAGATAAGGATGCAACACACTATTCATCAAACACATAAATGTATATGGGGCATTAGTCAAACTGAATGGAACTACAACAAACTCATAATGCCCATACTTGGTCCTAAAGGTGGTCTTGTAGATCTCCTCTTCTTTGATGTGTACCTGATGGTATTCGAACCTCAAATCAATCTTTGAGAAAACTTATGCTCCCTTCAATTGATCAAACAAATCATCCATCCTCGATAATGGGTACATTTTCTTGATCGTCACCTTGTTTAGCTGTCTGTAATTAATGCACAACCTAAGAGTACCATCCTTCTTCTTTACGAACAATGCTGACGTTGATTTTTGTAGCATTGGATGTGCTCTAGCCTCGAGATTTTGTAGAGAGGCTAAGACACATGTATTCTCCAATACCCATAAATATTTTGGAAAAATTCCACTTGGAGAGGATTTAATTAAAATAATTAATTATTTTTGATGGATTACTAAGTCTAAACTTAAGAAATAAGAATAATTAAAGGGCATTAATTAAATTGGGTGTGATTCTTCTAGATAAAGACGTAGATCAAGTCCTCAATGATTTGAGCCATTGATGAATATATAATCTTGGCCATTGAATTGTCAATGAGAGATTATAAGAAGGAGCTCAATGGGCACTTGGAGAAAAAATCGAGATCGCGAGAGCAAGAGATCTAGAAATCAAATTCTCAAGAGAAGGAGTGCTAAGTTTCCAGAGAGTTATCGAGTGATTTTCTTGCAGTGAGGGGCAGGGATAGGTGTCCAGAGGAATATTTTCCAGTTTCGATGAGTGAAAGGAACAAGAGGCAATAAGAGCCATAGAGTGGTAGCGTCGTGCCACACATAGGCAGCGCAGTGCTTCAGAGGGAGTCTAAAATTTTGCTAAGGAAATAGTTGAGGGTTAGTGCCAAAAGTCGGAGGGAGTTTCTGAAGGATAGGAGGGCCTCGGTTATAGTCAACATAAGATCCAATGGCAAGAGGAAAGGCTACATCGTGTTGTGACACAATAGTTGCGTAGGCTGACTTCGTCACTATGCAGAGGCAACGAAGAGAAGCTCATCCAGAGCTGAGGTCAGTGCCAAATCCTAGTGGTAGAGTGAGATTTTCTAATGAGACTTATTTGTCAGTTTTTCATCTGTATGTTTTGTCAGTTTGGGAAATCATATATTTGCACTCAGAAAACTACTACATAATATTAAAACCCTCAGATGCTCCACCGATTTTCCCACATTGGGTTTTTCTCGGGACGATTGTCCAAAATTAACGATGTACTTATGCGTGTGTGTTCCTATCTTTCTTGTGTTGTATTTTCTGTAATATTTTATGTTGTGTAGGCTGCAGTGTATTTAATTCGATATTTGTCATAGGATACTGTAAGTAAATTGTTAGTTTAATTAAACAATTAGAAGAATTAACATCAATTATTGTAGTAGGATTTGGGTAACCAAAATTTCACATGGTATCAGAGTGCAGATAAAGTGAGAGAGCTTAGTTGTAGGAGGCATGAAGGCTGATTTTAGGCACTGCATAGGAAGATTCTAGAAGCCCTAAAGGCTACACAGTTCAGAGGTCAACAAGGTATAATTTTGAGGGAATTTGTGTCTCTGAGTGAGTCGACAGAGCAAAAAATTTCCAGATCGATATTTTCCAGAGGCAGAGAGAGTAGCACAGTAGTTTCCACATAGAGCAGATCTTCAACTGGGATTCAAATTTTCTGAAGTAGTTTTTTGGAGCAGAAAACTGTCAGGAGAAAATAAGAGCACATTGAAGAAATTTTCTCCTCAAAGAATTTATAGCCAAGAAATTATATTTTTCCATGCATTGCAGCAGTAGTAGAGATAAGTTTTTCTCACTCCATAAGGGAGTGCGTAGAGCCAATCAACAGATGCGCAAAGTGTTAGAGGTAGAGTTTGACTTTATTATTTGGAAATGTCACATCAGCTGGGTTGAGATATCATGATCAGTTAGATGGAGCATCTAACTACATGATATGGAAGGTAAGCATCTCCTTCCTTCTGGATGAGTACGATCTCAAAACCTACATCAATAGTGTGGTGGTTTTCCCCACAGATCCAGATCTGTTGAAAGCATACAAGAAGGAAATAGTTAATGTGAAGAGGATGATCCTTGATGGAGTTTAGGATCATGTTGTATCTCACATAACGACCCTTGGAACGGCCAAAGAGATGTGGGACTCCCTTGCCGTGATGTACGAGGGGTCTTCTAAGTAGCGGAAGATGTATATGGAAGGTAAGTTTCATAACTTACGTATGTAGAAGGGAGAATGCAAATACCACTTTATCCACAGGCTTCAGGATGTTCAAGATCAGTTGGAAGTTGTAGGTTTAGCACCTCAACCTACAAATATTGTGCAGATAGCTCTAAATGTTGTCTCAGAAGAATGGAAAGTGTTCATCCAAAGTATTTTGGGCAAGGAAACATTGCCAAAGTGGGATCGCATGCGGGTAGATCTGAAACAAGAGGAGTTGAGGTGGGACTCAGTGAAGAAAAAACTAGATGGTAGCTGTAGCAATGGGATGAAGGTAGAGGTGAAGGAAGAGAAGAATGTAACCCTTACATCAAAGGGACAACAAGAGAAACACAAAAGAAAGAAGGATGTTTCAAAGATCAAGTGATTCAGTTGTGGTGGACTTGGTCACTACTATACCGAGTGTCCTCTTAGGAAGAGGGATAAAGTTTAGAAGCAAGATCAACAGGCTGCATCTATAGAGATCGACAGGTTGTCCTCTATATTGGAGGATGATTTTTCCATGATCACCAAGATACCTCCAGGGTTGAGGTGGGGAAATTTGGTTTTGTAGCCCCAGAGAGGTACATGATGGGTAGGATCCTTGAGGAGTCCACCTCTTGGACCAGTTCCTTACTATAATATCCCATAGCAGCAGTAGCATGATGGACCAGTGACAGTTGGTGCAGTCAGGTGCCAAAATGACGGATGCAGTGGTTAGTAGCATTAGAATCTGAGCAGCACAAAGCAGAGTTGGGAACAGTGCAGTTGGCACAGTGCATAATCAACAACAACGCAGAGACTTTAGTGAAAATGTAGAGACTAGTAGCAATAAATACTCAGGTTTTAGATGCATGATACTTAACACAATTGGTTTAGTATGATGGACATCTCTCAGTTGCAGTAGCAACAGATGCGAGATAATTGCAGATGTTGCAGTGGCAGCAACAACAGTGTTGCAGTAGTTGGCAGCAGTATGTAGAGTCACTAGCAGCAAAGATGAAACGTAGAACATATCTATGTAGTAGTTGGTGGGAAGTGAGGCCAGAAATCAACAGCGCAGTAGCAGGTGATACAGAGTCAGGGTGATTCTTCAGTGGGTTGCAACACTCGAGCACATTCCTCGTTAAGAGGGAGTGTTGATTTTTGTAGCATCGAATGTGCTCTAGCCTCAAGATTTTGCAGAGAGGCTAAGAAACATGCATTCTCCAATACCCATAAATCGTTTGGAGAAATTCCACCCAGAGAGGATTTAATTAAAATAATTAATTATTTTTAATGGATTCCTAAGTGTAAACTTAGGAAATGAGAATAATTAAAGGGTATTAATTAAACTGGGTGCGAATATTCTAGATAAAGGCGTGAATCGAGTCCTAGATGATCTGAGCCATTGATTAAGATCTAATCTTGGTCATTGATTTGTCAAGGAAAGATTATAATAAGGAGCTTGATGGGCACTTGGAGAACACACCGAGATAGCGAGAACAAGAGATAAAATTCTCAAGAGAAGCAACGCTGAGTTGCCAAAGAATGATCGGGTGTTTTTCTTGTAGTGAGGGGTAGGGATAGGTGAGTAGAGAAAGATTTTTCAGTTCCAGTGAGTGCAAGGCATAGGAGATAGTAAGGGCCATAGAAAGGCAGCACAGTGCCATGAAGAGGTAACACAATGCTTCAAAGGGAGTCTGAAATTTTGCTAAGGAAACAGTCGAGGGTCAGTGCCAGAAGCTGGAGGGAATTTCCGAAGACCAGGAGGACCTTGTTTCCAATCATCATAAGATCCAATGACAAGAGGAAAGGTTGCATCGTGTTGTGATGCAGTAGCTGCGTAGATTGACGAGTCACTGCGCAGAGGTAGCACAAAGCAGCTAATCCAAAGTTGAGGTCAGTTCCGGATCCCAGTGGTAGAGTGAGATTTTATCACAAGACTTATTTGTCATTTTTTCCTCTATATGATTTTTCAGTTTGGGAAATCATAGATTTGTACTAAAAAAACCACTGCACAATATTAAAACCCTCAGCTGCTACACTAGTTTTCCCAAAGTGGATTTTTCCGGGGACGATTGTCCAAAAATAAAGATGTACTTATGTGTATGTGTTTCTATATTTCATGCACTATATTATCCATAGTATTTTACGTTATGTACGTTGTAGTGTATTTAATTTGATATTTTCCGTAGAAAACTACAAGTGAATTGTTTGTTTAAATAAACAATTAGAAGAATTAACATCATTTGTTGCAGTAGGATTTGGGTAGCTAAATTTTCACAACTGGTGCATCCCAAGGTGATACACTCAGCCTAATGTATCCATTTTCAAGCATTTCCTTCAACTAAAATTTCAACTCTACTAACTTTGGCGTGCTCATCCTGTAAGGTGCCTTAGATGCTAACACTGCCCCTAGCACCAACTCAATAGAAAAATCTACTTTCCTGTGAGGAGGTAACTCTGGAATCTATGCTGGGAACACATATTGAAACTTTTGCAATATAATATACCCCTGGAATGTATCTACATCATCAACATCCTTACCCTTATCACTGGAAACATGCACTGCAAACATCACACAACTTTTTCTGCAACTGCTCTTAGCTTGCATAGCGGCGACCATCCTCACTGATGTAGGCTTCTTCTTTCCCTATAGAATTCTCTTTTCTCCATTATCATCCAGGCACTCAATGGCCTTGTCATAAAAATCCACTTTGGTCCTTTGAAGGTACAACCAATCCATACCCAAAAGAATGCTATATGATCCCAATGGTAGTACATTCAAATGTGATATTGTAGGAATACCATTTAACTCAAATGCACAAGTTATTACCCAATGGTGAA
Organism: Pinus albicaulis; assembly: GCA_034641835.2. Taxonomy (NCBI): domain Eukaryota; kingdom Viridiplantae; phylum Streptophyta; class Pinopsida; order Pinales; family Pinaceae; genus Pinus; species Pinus albicaulis. The sequence goes on from CM076577.1 coordinate 1,103,255,923, forward strand.
CTCTCTTCTTAGTACCTATCGCCAATTGCATCAACCAAGATTTTGCATGCACTTATTTTCTCAAGCCACACTTATCCACCAGGTCAGAATTGAAATAACTATAATTAGATCTAGGATCAATCAAAATAGAAATAACTTGATCACAAAGATTATTTTCCATCCCATTGATAGATTCCTGGTGATACTCTTGCTTGTTTTGCACAACTGCATAAATCCGAGGAATGCTATGACCAACATCCCCAACTTTCTATACCTCCTGAGCATTATAGATATAAGGTCTACCACCCCGGTATAATGGACAATCCTTCTTGCAATGATCTTTGCCACATATCCAACACTGCAACAGTGCTCTATCATCGCCTCTAGTTTGTTGCTCTCCAGGCTGCGATCCATGTCCCTTCTTAACTATATTGAACTTCTTGTAAGGAACCACATTTTGTTTCTCACCTGAATCCTAAGGTCTTCCCTGCTTTGGTGGCCATCTTCCTTTAGCTTTCTCATTTCCTTTCAAGTCATGCTTAGGATCAACCTTGCACTTTGATTGCTCATAACAATGCTTTAGGTTCTGAATGGCTTCTTCTAGCGATCTAGGCTCATCGAAATCAATCCAGTCTCTGTATGCTACTGGCAGCACACTGATTAATCTGTGAACCTTGGCCTTCTCCTCCTTGAGGTAAATCACATATGTCAATAGCTTCAGGAATCTGCTAGTATACTCATCATTTGTCATGGAACCCATATACAACTCATACAAATACTTAGCTTTGGCATCATAGTACCTCTATGATAGGTACTTCTTCTTGAAGAGCCTCTCAAACTCATACCAAGTGAAGTCATCCTCCTTAATACATTTAAAATTACTCACATCCTCCCACTAGATATTCGGTTTCCCTTTATGACCGAAAGTGGCTATCTTGGCTTTCATGTTCTCTGTATAGATATGCAATCAGAAGAATTTCTTCATCCCAAGAAACCATGCATCTGCATCTTCTCTGTTCATCTCTCCATCGAATGTAGTAGGCTTGAATTTCTTGAAATCCTTTGGAAAATACTCACCCCTCCTATAAGGATGATGACGGTGACGATTATGATGATGTCTCTTGGAAGAGAAACTATAATGGTACCCATACATACCAGTCCTCCTGTTAGATGAGTCCAATGATCTGCCACCTCTAACTATGTCCCCTCTATCCAACCTGTATCCAAATTGAGCCCTGCTACCATAGGCTCCATTAGTCTTTTCCTCCTGCTCTTGACTGATCATCATCTGTCCCTGTTTTTGCAACTCTGACAAGCTCTGAAGAATTGCTACATTGACCTATATCTTATTTTCCTGAGCCTCAAGCAACATGTCATTATCTACCTTACAAATTCTGATCTCTGACCTCAAGCTCCTCAATGTATCTGTTACACCAGGAGAATGCTCATCTCCTTGCTGTCCAAATCAGATGTAGGGAGAGTCACGAGAACTATAGTCTACAATTTTTCTTGTCATCCCTTTTCTCTTCTTCCCGCAAGTATATCATGTCAGATAAACCAAATAGATACCAAAATCAAATCCATACATCATTGATGTTCAGGGGAGACTTATATCATGTGCAATATCAGTCCACATTAGCATGTACAAGTATACTCATAAACATATACATATAACAACATATCAATATACACCATCGTGCACAACCATACCAATGGTATACCCTAACCCCATGCATGTCAACCATGACCTTGAAAACATCAGACTTTTCCCAAAGAGAGCGCAACCACACTCTGATAGCACCTGCCTGTGGTATCAGATATGACCCAAAGAGAGTGAAACTCGCTCTGATGCCACCTATAACCTACCTCTCCCCTAACATATACCCACTTTCAATAGCTTACCCGGGAAACATGAGATAAGGGGCAGTTATGATGAGGCTCAACCTCGTAGGTGACCTTAAGGAAATGGAGTCGAAAAACATACCTTATTGACTTCCCTCAGGTGCCTTAGGACCCTCCAGGAGTAACCCAACCCCTTCAAGTGTCCATCCCCTGAGCCAACTTACTTTTCCCTGAGCTAGAGCCCCAGTCGCTCCCTTTCCAAGCCCTCCATGTGATTAGAAACCCCTAGTCGCTCCCATAGGCCTACATCAGTGTGACTGTAGCCTTTTCTGCGCAGTGTTGTGCCAACGACGGAGAAATTTAAGGATCTTTTTTAGGGATATGGCTAATATTTTTCCTATAAATCTATATAACTTTCAAAACTCATAAAATACATGAATACAATGATTATAAACCCAAAACTAAAACGAGGACTAGACCCAACCATCCCTAATCGGGACTGAAATTATGTCAAACACTTGGAAGATATGCAACCTATAGGTCATGAATGCAAGTCTGAGAATAAGGGACTGAAAAATCATATGAGACTTAACAAGAAGCATTCAATATATAAGAGACCAACTCATGCAATAAAATAAATGCACATGCAAAATATATATACCTCTAACAATGCACCGAACAAAATTCAATTCACCATATTAATGCATCATTCAACGACTTATCAAAGACTCAACCAACACCAAAATAAGACATCGAAGAGCATACACTAAATATGAGCATGTGTCAACTTCATTATCTTTCATTAATTCATTAACTAGCTCATGAAATTCAAAACTGAGCAACCCTTCAAAAATTTTCAATGCCCAGATAAATGTAGAACACACCTCCAAAGATAAATGCACAGAGAAGCTCACGATTAGTTTTACCTCAACATATAATTTCATAAATGTTCATCGTTGCTTCAAACAAGAATTTCAAGGCTATGAATTCTACACCAGCATACAATCCAATGAACAATATTCAAATATGTAAAGAGCGATATAATTAATGCAAGGCAACAAGAATGTTCAACGCACAACCAAGAATTAAACTATGAACAACATAATTAGTCCATGGACTACCATACATTTTGGTCTTCAATACATCGATACCTCCTCCAAAAAAATACAGGTCCTTAATCCATTACAAGCATATATCAATGACCATAGTGTGTTCATCAAAAAACACACAACACACCACTTGGGCTCATATTCCAATGCAAAGGTTTCGACCAAAGGAAAAATTCGCCATTATCATTCAATCTTGCATAGAGAATGAGTAGAAAGAAATAGAATGTAGAGGGACAGAAGAAAATGGCAAGAGTTACAATGTCGGAAGGAAGCTAAAGTGGGTTTGTCTCTGATACCATGACAGGCCAGGAGTAACTCCACGAATGTGACTTTGTATTTGAATTAAGAGATAATTGATAAATACATTAAAGGGAGACTCTTGGAATTCAAATTCAAGTGTCTCTTCACCTTCCTTATTTTTGTATTTACAATATTTACATAATTAGGATTAGGTCCCAACAATAGAATTTGATGACTTCAATGAGGGAGAGTTCATTTACATGCAAGAAATGATCAAAGGTAGTGTGATAGGTTAGTTTAAGTTTGGCTTCGTGTGCATATTTGTAATAATATCTCTTTGTCACCTCCTCTGTCACCATTACACTTCACTAGATTTCCACTTAACACAATTCATACTTAACATTGTTTAGTCACCATAAACTAGTGATTTCATGTCGCTTGTTCATGAACTTATTTTTTTTTACTAATTAGGAGGGCTTATTCATTTGCATGCAAGAAATGGTCAAAGGAAGGGTGATGAGTTAGTTCAAGTTTGGCTTAGCGCACAAATTTATAATAATATCTCTTTCTCATGTCCTTTGTCACCATAACACTTCACTCAATTTCCACTTAACACACTTCATAATTAACGTTCTTTAGTCACCATCAACTAGTGATTTCATGCCGCTTGTTCATGAATGCAATTTTATTACTAATTATGATGCCTTCTTGGGTCACATCGTGTCATTCCCCCTGACATGTGGGAGTTGAGGCTTGCCTCAACTAGGGTGTAGTGTGAGTGTATTATTATTATTATTATTTTTATGCTTGACCTTGCATGCAAACTAAATGATGTTTTGTGAGAATATGAGTAAAGAGGAAATGTAATAAAAAATAAATCTTATTGGAGCAAAAATATGTCTAATTTGGAGTTGATGAAGTTAGATTACTCGTTGTTGTTCATTATTGAAATCTCCGCCTTCTAGTTTGTTGTATTATTTTAAGTAGATAATCCAATAAGAGTGTAGGGGATCTTGTAGAAATGCTAGAAAAATAATTTATTTTCTTTTTTAGTGTGAGTGGTATGCTAAGGATATTTTGTTCAAAGCATGGTGGCTTGCAAATAAATATTTTTGTGATATATATATTTTAGTACCATTGTAGGTTTCATATATATATATATATATATATATATATATATATATATATATATATATATATATATATATATATATATATATATATATATATATATATATATATATATATATATATATATATTGTGTAGGGAATCACGTGGTGGCCACCAAATGATGAAATGATTGTTTGGGAGGCTAGAAAAGGTGGAAAAATATTGGATGATGATAAAGATAATGTCAAGATAGTATGCTAACAAGATTTGTGATATGATATGGTGGTAAGATGGTGTGATAGTGTGGTATGGTGAGTCGTATACTTATATATCTATGAGGATATTGTGGTATAAATGATTGAGTGATAATTTTGGAAGATAACTTGTAAAATGAAGAATATAAATAATGGTAAATGAACTACTAAAATACCAAGTCTATTGGGTTGGTATTGAAATGAATTGTATTGTTTGGTAGGTCATGTTGGAATTTGGGAGGTTTTGAACTTATTATCGTATTTCCATTACATGAAAATTACTTGTGAATCTTGTCAGCATTATAGTTATTACATTATCTTTCTTCATCAAGCAATTACCATAAAAACACGAAGATCATAGAAGACAATAAAACACGAGATATAGGCTCCAAGCCAGGGAAAAACCCCTCCAAGGGGAAAACCCAGAAAAAATCCCTTCTTATAGAATAAAATCAAATGAGATATCCACGACCCACAACCACAAAAATTATACCTCTAGATGCCAAACCAAAAACTTCCTTCCTTCCAGCAGATTCATCAGCAAGAGGCCAACAACAAGAGACAAACCAAGGTAGATCTTCCACAAACCCTAGATTCAAATACAAATCCTCTCTTCCAGATTTTCGTATGCCACATTGTCTTTGCCCTTATTTTCAATATTTGAGACAAAAAATCCATCTAAGTGTGTGTGAAAATGAGCTCATTCCATACTATATTATACAGTTTGGAGGGGTGCAAATATACATGTCCATTGGGGCAAGTTCGACTTGGCATCTAAAGGGGTTTCTGTCCCAAAAATTTACATTTACAATTTTCTTTTTCTTTTTATTTTACAATAGGTCCAAAATAGGACTTTGACTCTTTGACTCAAAAACCTAGAAGCATGAAGAACATGCTTCTCTAGAAAAATAATAATAATTTCCCTTTTCCTTTTACATAAAATACATAATGGTACAAATTATGAAGACCGAAACTAGTTACATTCTACAACACTCCCTCTTATCTAGGGAGGTATTCATAATTGTACACCTAGTACAAGGATCTTATGAAACCGAAATATTATCATAAGAAGAGGGGTTGATAAGACATCTGTAAGCATCAAAATTATAACCAACATTGTCTTTTGAGGCCTAACTAGACAAGCTCTACTTCATTCAACAACATTATTCTAGGAGGATTTACATATGATAACGCACTACCTCTAAGGCACATACCCCATTTAGATGTCCACTAGGCATGTCCCTCTAGGACTATTCTTATCTTGGATTCCCAATCCTCAAAGAATATTAGTCATCTTCGATCACTCTTAGTATTCTCAAAAAATGTCGATCCATTTCCTTTCTTGGATGCTTTATCCTCAAGGAAACCATAGATGTTGATCCAATACTTCACCATTCTCTCTTTAAGGCCTTCACTTAGACTTATGGTTATTAGTCCTGGTCAAGTGCATGACACATGACGAAGATAATGCACAAGTGATGTCCAAGATCACCCCCTCTCAACCACAGCGGATATTCTTATTCCCTTTTGCTTATGGAATACATCCTTTCTCTTTAGGAGACTCCTTTACTCCCTCTTGAATCTATAGGAGATTCCTAACTCCCTTTTTCTACTTCACAAGCTCTTTGGTTTGTTTCCACAAGAGTATCAACCACCTATTCTTTATGGAGATAGCTACATGGCTTCCTCTTTCCTTCGCATATCATTACATTGAGCTTTCTTTCTTATGGGGTATCATGGAGCCATCTTCGTACTCCAATCTTGTGATACGATCTAGGTCATTAATCTTGCACATCACTTTCATCCAATCATCATCAATGAAGGCATTATATTAAGCCTTTCCAAACTTGAAGTCGATCATATCTTATTCATGAAAGTGATCTCCTTATTGTTATACGAACTTGACCTTCATGTTATCTTCTCACATTGATAACTCTTAATCCCAAGATGAACACATCTATAATTTCCAAATATGTTGAGCTTGCCTCAACATTCTTCATATATTCCCGTGATATCCTTCTAGGCAGAAAAAAAAAAAACATGTTAACCATATAAACAAAAACAATTATTAATATTATACTTACCTAATCATGATGACCTTTTCATCAAAGCATCAACATCCTTATGATACATCTCCACATGAATCTTCCTTTATGCATAAGAGTGACCAAGGATCAAACTTGATTACCAAGTTACAATTTTCTTCCAGAGAATATACTAGATGTTGATCAACAATGTTATATTTATGTTATGCAATCTTGTGAGAGATTCTTGATATTTTCCATACCAAAGCATGTCACATTTCTTCTTTCGAATATCATGCATCCATAGGGAAAGCTTACCGAGCACATTTTGTATTCAACTCTTTTTACAAGATTCTTATAGATATGAACCTTTTCTTGAAGAGTTACTTACGATATGCATACCTTTGATTTTGATACAATCATCTAGCCATCCTTTCTCAATGAGCTTGCTTCTTGACCACCTACATTCCTTTATCCTTCAAGAGTATTGATTCCATACTAGATGGAATATATACGAGTCTTAATGCTACTACCAAGAATATTCCTGATCAAATGCTTAAAACAGACGACAGTATTATGGAAATTATGAATTTGGATGAATTGCCACAAAATGATCATCATCATCATTCATCTTTTCTACCTAAACTTGATAAAATAGAGAATGATTTTTCATCCATATTTTCAGCTGAAATTGTTGATAGTCCTCAATGTCCTGTGTCAATCCTTCATTCGGATTCAGAAACGAATTTAGGAAACATATCTTCAATGATACCCATCGATATTTTAGTTACATTTGGAATTACTGAAAACATTCATATAGGCGCTTCGTGCTCTCTTGACGAAATAAACATGTATAAGGTCCTATTTCAGGAATTCCACGACATTTTTGCCTAGTATTATAAGGAAATGTCTGGAATTGATCCCTGTATTGTGATTCATGAAATTAAGACATACCCAGATGATCAGAATCTAGATTGGGGGAAATTTTTTTCCAAAAGTGCTCAGAATTGCACCAAACTAGAACCGGATCGGTCCCATCGCCAGGAATTTGGCGCAATTCATTTCACTCAAAATAGACTCCATATGAGGAAGTTAGAGCCTGCTGATCACTGTGCCAAAGAAATGAATTAAAAAGAGAGAGGGTCAAACAGGGTCAAATGCAAAAAAATTGGATTTTCCTCCATTTCAGTCAATGACACCATGCGAAGTGTCAGACTGTGGATGGTTGCTAGGGAGGGTTACTTGTTTCAATTTTATTGGAGGTTTGTGGAGGAACCAATGGAATTAGAACACTTGGCTAGCCCGGAGGCCGCCATGTGCCCCCTTCCAAGGTCCAACTTCAACTATTGGTCAAATTCTGAATTTCATGGTCTAAGGTCGAATTTTAGACATATTTCAAAGGTCTCTGAACTATTATATTCCAAAGGTCAGATTTAATTGTAAGTCCGAATTAATTTTATCAAAGGCCGGAACCTTATGTTTTGTGGAGCAAAATATTAAACCGGCAGAAGGGCGGAGGTCGGGGCTCGACCCCACAACCTTCCCTGCACTAACGCAACCATTTACCATTACGCCCACACGTTATGACTTAACATATAATGGGCACATAACATATTTGTTTTTACAGATGGATTTCGACGGAGGTTTAAAGGGCCAGCCCTTGGTCCATGGGACCACACAGCGAGAACCGTAGCGGAGACCAGGTCGAATGGCGTGTATTAAATTTTAAAGATGGGTTAATTAACCCTTAAACCCTCATTAAAGTGCTAATTCAAAATTCAAACAATTTTTTTGTTAATTGCGCTAAGCATCCACTAAACCCACACTTAATTTTAATTAAACTGGAGTTTAATACGACGACATGTTTGGCAGAGCCACCAAATCCGGCGTTGCCTCCAAAATTGGTGGACTTAAATGGAGATGTTCCAGTTTTGGTGGAGTTTTCCTAGGAAATATTGAGGAAGCCATAAATTTGGCATATTTCGACCAATTTTGGCTCAAGAAGAGTCATTCCTAGATGATTTGGATCCTATAAGCGTGATGGTGTAAGTTGCAGAGGTGTTGGAGCACTTCTGAAAGTGATTTTTCTACTTTGAATATTAAAGAAGCCCAAGGCCACCAGGAGGGAATCCCATGCCTAGATCAACTGAAGACCATTTCTAGAGCTTGAAGAGTCTATTCTGAGGTTTTCGGGTCTTATGAATCCAATGGAGTAGTTTGCAAAGCCATTGGAGCACTGTAGGTGCATGTAATCAAAGAATTGACCATTAATCCAAAGAGGGCATAACCAGTTGAAGCAGGTCCATGGAGATGTAGCCCAGGAGGGGTGAACTCCATTATCAACTACTGTGCAATGTGTTTGCTGTGTGTTATTTCTCTGCATTTTATTTGCTATACATGAGTTTTTAACAACTAATTAATTCATAAATCTTTCATAAAAAACACATGAACTTGACACATAAACCACTTCACAAATGGATAATTTGAGACGATCCTAAACACATTATTTTTAAACTGAGGAGGGAGCTAGCACAAAAAAATTAGTTTTCCCATATTCAGATCAATTTGGTATCAAAGCACAATTTAGCTCATTTTAGACAAGGTTATCTAGAAGAATTGGCTATTGGTTTTTCATTTGTGCAAGGAAAATTTAATTGTATGCAAGTTTATGTGTGTAAGGAGAAGGTCAAGATTGAGAGCTTAATTCTCAAAACACAGAAAATAAGCTTTGTGTGCATTGTAAGTGTGATGGTAGCAACACCAAGCATTGCTTCTAGTCAATCTTCCTTAGAAAAACTCTTTGATAAAGAGATGTTGTAGAAGGTCTACATCATGAATGATATGGTGCAAGATATGTATGAAGATAAGAGGGAGAACACTATACTTCAAGGGTAGTTTATTGCCATGAAGGAGGAGAAAAAAGAGATTCTTGAGAAGATGCATGAGATGGATACTCAACTCCATATTGCAAATGAAACCCTTGAAAGGATGCATGAGATGGAGACTCAGATCCATATTGCAAAGGAAAATTTAGCCAAGTGTGTGTTTGAAAAGAGGTATGAAATTCAAGTTTATCTTCTATTTTTTCTCAAGATGAATGTGTAGGTGATTTTGAAAGACACACTAGAGGAATAGGGTCCAAATTATTGATGAAAATGGGCTATGAAGGTAAAGGGTTAGGAAAACATGCATAAGGCATTGTTGAACCAATTGTTCTTGAGGAAAGGCCAAGGTATTTGGGTCTTGGTTATGGAAAACATGATGGAGAATGATCCAAAGACAAGGAGGCACATGAAGGTGTTCCAAGAAGGAATTTCATTACATGTTCATTACCTCATGCTTGTGAAGGTTGTGTTCATGAGGAATGCAAAAACTTTACGCCCACTTTGCAAGAGGATGATCATAAGCATGCAACTAATGAGAATGGAAAACAAGAGGACGTTGAAAGCTCTAAATTCATTGAATGCATTGTTTGTATTCCGAAGGGAGCCACTACTTCATCAAATTCACCTCCTCAAGAAGGCGACAAAGGTGAATGTGCAAGGTATAAATCTGCCTTTAATCAAGTTGCTTTTGATTATGATAAACATGATAAATCTTCACATAAGATTTGGAGAAAGTTTGCATGTTCATTTTATGGTTTTAATAACCATAATGTTTCGAGGTGTTGGAAGATGATAGCCATGCACAAGAAACTTTATAAACAAAGGAGAAAAAAAGCCAAAGGTCGATTGGATAATGGAAACAATGTTGAAAAGAAGATGTAATTGTTTTTCACTCATTTCCACAAGCAAGGTCATATTGTATAAAAGTGTTGGACTTTGTATCCAACAATTCATCCACGACATTTGAAGAAGGTCGAAAGAGATCTTGACAAGAATGGAAAAGAAGATTCCATAATTGACGTGGGTTAGGATGATTCACATGATGAAATGCAGCTGAAAGAAGCGCCATTGAAATGGGTTGGTAAGAGATGGTTAGATTTCTTATTCAATTAAGGTATTTCATTTATTTTGATAATTGAATGCATTTCTTTTTCTCTAGAATGCATGATTGCACGTTTGCGCCAGGAATTTGTTTGAAAGGGAGAATAATTATCAAGTTATTATAAAAAGCATGTGCAATACTTTTGTTTGAATTGAGAATCATTTGTTTGAAGAGGCATGTTTTTTCGACTTGTGTTTGGTTTATGGTTTGTGCATGAGATGTAAGAGTGCATGGAGATGTTCACTTGATGTGAAATTTGTTGCTTTTAAGGAGAAAAAGGATATGTCGTTAAGTTATGTTTCTTCCCTGATGTGTTTTTAGATTGACGGTTGTGTTTGTGATAAGATGTCGTGTTACACTAAAATTTTTCACCATGACATTTAGCTGTCTATATGGGTTCATCATTACCTATATTATGCTCCCTCAGAGGTCCAAAACCATAAAGTTCCTAAACCAAGTCTTGGAATTGGAGAAAAACTCATCAAAACCCTAAAAAGCCTAATTCCGCACTTTTCCTAGTTATTACCTATGGTACCACGGTTTCTTGCTCTATAACTTGCGACACATCCCGCACGTTCTGCTTACTAAAACTGTGGACGTCTGTAAAAGGTAAAATAAAAGAAAAAGTAAGTTCTAAAAGCCCAGCTGGTTGAATATTCTCCCAGCTGGAGGCTTCTAGAAGCATTATCAAGTCAAGCTTCGCCCCTTCATTCATGAACCTCTATCCCTTCATTAATGGATATTATCCCTTAGTATTAGATGGTTAGATTTCTTATTCAATTAAGGTATTTCATTTATTTTGATAATTGAATGCATTTCTTTTTCTCTAGAATGCATGATTGCACGTTTGCGCCAGGAATTTGTTTGAAAGGGAGAATAATTATCAAGTTATTATAAAAAGCATGTGCAATACTTTTGTTTGAATTGAGAATCATTTGTTTGAAGAGGCATGTTTTTTCGACTTGTGTTTGGTTTATGGTTTGTGCATGAGATGTAAGAGTGCATGGAGATGTTCACTTGATGTGAAATTTGTTGCTTTTAAGGAGAAAAAGGATATGTCGTTAAGTTATGTTTCTTCCCTGATGTGTTTTTAGATTGACGGTTGTGTTTGTGATAAGATGTCGTGTTACACTAAAATTTTTCACCATGACATTTAGCTGTCTATATGGGTTCATCATTACCTATATTATGCTCCCTCAGAGGTCCAAAACCATAAAGTTCCTAAACCAAGTCTTGGAATTGGAGAAAAACTCATCAAAACCCTAAAAAGCCTAATTCCGCACTTTTCCTAGTTATTACCTATGGTACCACGGTTTCTTGCTCTATAACTTGCGACACATCCCGCACGTTCTGCTTACTAAAACTGTGGACGTCTGTAAAAGGTAAAATAAAAGAAAAAGTAAGTTCTAAAAGCCCAGCTGGTTGAATATTCTCCCAGCTGGAGGCTTCTAGAAGCATTATCAAGTCAAGCTTCGCCCCTTCATTCATGAACCTCTATCCCTTCATTAATGGATATTATCCCTTAGTATTTGGAGCTAAAATCCCTTTATGAGAGGAATTTATTCCCCTCTCTATGGAACTGAAACCTCCTTCATTCTCCTATAAATGGAACTCATATTTCAGTCTCAATGGTACTTCTTAACTTATAGAAGAGAATTGCTGAAGAAATTATACTCTCTATACCTGGCATCATTGGTATGAGAATGATCACATACTCATATCCATAGTTTCATGCTAGTTCAGAGAGGGGAAGGCTTGTCATACTGAAGGAAAACAACTGTTCAGGACCCCGGAAGAACCTGTATGACATCAAGGCAATAAGGTTGTAAGGTTACTTCTTATCATACAAGTTAATACAAATGGATTCTATTTTCTCATTAAGTTGTTCATGTATCTCTTTGAGTAATTTAATTCTTGGATTCCTTGATCACTGAGATAGATTAGTGTTTCTGAATTATTATATCTTGCAGATGCTTTTAATCATTTTTTTGTGTCTTTGATTGCAGGTCTTACATGCTGAATTGACCTCTTTTGGAGCGACTGGATTGAAGATTACAGCAAGCGTTGGACTTTAGGTAGGAGAATATCCTCTTACTTAGTTAATTAATAATTCTAAATCATAATGGTCTAGAGAAAATTGTTTACATTTGGTTGTTTGTTTCTAGATATCCTTAGGATACTAGGGAGATCGTTCTTGTCCGCAAGAAAGATTTATCTGTGTAACAAAATGGCGACTCCACTAGGGATAAATGAACTTAGTTTTCTTTTTTGATTTTCAGTTTGATTATTGGATAAATTCTTTGATTTTGATTAGTCCAAAACTGGGCTGGGTAAATGAATCATTAGAATCCCTGACTGTAAATCTGTATTTTTGTTTTTTCTGTGTTTTCCTGGATTCCGCACTTTTTGTTTAAAAACAGAGTGGTAGACTCTGCAGATTTTAGTGAAAAATAGTGCGGTACCGCAATTTTCTCCATTAAAAACTGCAGACTTCTGGAACATTTTGAGAAAATAAAAAATTTGTTTTCAGGAGTCCAATTACTTGATTATCTGTAATTACCCCAACTTGTCTTGACTGTCAAAGTCTTTTGTGTGAGTTTCTTTCAGCAATTTTTGTCTTTGAAGTGATCTTTTCAACTGATTTTCATTTGATGAGTGAGTGTTTGCCCTGTCTTCCTATTGCTCTGAATCAGAAACTTTTATATACCTCAGCTAATTGGTATGCCATCATTTTATTGTTGAGCCATTGGACTTGATGCAAATCTTGCTTTTATGAAAATTCGATTTTATTTTCATTTGCAAATTTAGAAAACCTTTTAGTTTGATAAGGTCTAAATTTCACTTTAAAAAGATTATTGGATGTTTTTGATTTCTTGCTAAGATAAGCATAAATTTATTGGTTAGATTACAAACTAAGCATAAACATCCTTAGAAAAATTTAGATAGAGTTCAAAATTGGAGTTTTCTTTTGGTTTTGAATTTTGTGATTTTAAGAGTTTTAGTTTTCTTTTGGAAGAAGTTTGATTCTAGTTTCTGATTTGAATGATATAAGGAATTTCATTTTGAGCAAGTGATATTTTTTTTGTGAAATTGAGTTTTCAAGAAATTGTCTTCTTTTTAAAGTTTCTTGTTTATCAAAGAAAGAATTGATATTTTGAAAGTTATTGAAATCTCTCAAATCTTTCCTCTAAATAGGTTTCATTGAAAAGAAATGAGTTGCTTTTCATATAGATGCATCTTAGCATATTTTTGAGTCAGGTCATTAAACATCATCGAAGTTTCACTTCCATAATTTTGGTCCTAAGAAAAAACCAAACTAAAAGTAACGCTTAATTAAAATCAATCTAGAAATTTTATATTTTATAGGGCTCTTTCCACCAACATAACTCAGGCTAGTGTCTTGGAATAGGTTGTAATTAACATTCCAAGGTAGTTCAAACAAACAAGCAGTAAATCTTGCGGTAGGAAAATCCAATTATAGCATGTATTCTCTGGGAAGCTCTTCTTAAAAGATTTGAGCACGAGATCATGTCCAAACCAGTGAGGTAATCATACCTATATCATTGGGAAAGATAACAGATGTGCACGTATTAAAAACGGTAAACCTCAGATAGACCATTGTCGAGGAGCCTAGGGTCACTTGTTAGTAAACCTTGGATTATGTCAAGGAGCCTTCAAGGGGATTGAGATAGTTACTCTACCCTTGCGTGTATATCGGATCGTAGATTGTTCCCCTAGGTATATTTATTCTAATTGATGACCTTAGTGGCTATAAATTTTAGGATTCTTTCCCAAGGTGATGGTGGAGGGAAGGTCCCACTGTACCTGGAGCAGACATCGGCTAGACTCACTTGGACTCTTCGGAGGGTTCTCTTCACTCAAGATGGTTTAAGTGGAGGAACTTGCACCGGTCTGTTTCATTAAGAAAGTTGTCGGGGTAACTATACCAACCACCATTTCTGCATTAAAATTCTACGATGTTGGATTTCATCACCAACTAGTGTTTTTAGTGTGGAATCTACTGTTTGTGTGTGGTTTGATCTCTTATATTTTCTAGGCATGTGATCATTTGGTTGATTCCTTAGAGACTTTAGGATATTTTGTTGAAATTTTCTTTGATTTCATATGTTAAAAGTTTTAATCGTTGCTGAATTACCTAGACAATCACGTAGAATGCAAGGGAAACCCCCTGAGTACACACCAAGTCAGTTAGAAAGACTTAAATTTGAAAAATAAAAAACATAGGGACTGGATCAACTAAACACGAAGAAACATCTATAATTATTCATCCTGAATATGAAGTAGATCAACCTCGAACGACAGAGAGTACTCCAAAAAGAGTTTCAATTTCTGAACTAGCTGAACTTGTCTCTACAACTAGTGAATTATCAGATTCGAAACTTGAAATTTCTGAACCAGAACTTGTAACTGTTATATCTAAGATTACTTCTCCGTTCCTTGATCCAACCCTTGATCGTCCTCATTCACTCAGAGTGAAGTATCGGATCACATAAAATATTCCTCCCGGTCTCATTAGTATTGAATAAGTCACTGATATTGAAGAAGAAGTAGTTCTTCCTCCTACTCAGGACTCTTTAGATCTTAGGCCAAGTGAATAGATTTATTATAGTCCTTTCAAACCAGATCCTTGGTATTCTCAGTTGGCAGATTTTCTACACATAATTGGTCTAAACTATTCGCCACCTTGAATTCCTTTTTACGCTATGCCAAGAGGTTACAAACCTCCATTAATCATGTCTAGTGAGTCATCAATGTTTTCTATAGCTCTAGAAACATATTTATATGGTGGTCCGTCTGTCCCTGCGAGATACCAGTCCCTTTCTGGTACTTTCTCAGGCGCATCTCCTTCTCCCAACAAACGTTTACCATCATCTGGTCCAAATGAATCAAATACCAAAACTGTAAATGTGGAACAAATTTATATGATGTCTGGAAATATTCCAAAACCTAACGCTCAAGGTAGTAATTTACAACATGGGGGGAAATCTCAAGGTTAGTATATACCTCAGGGTAAATATCAACCTCAAGGACAATACATACCTCAAGGTCAGTACATACCTCAGGCGCAATATCAACCTCAAGGTCAGTACCCAACTCAGGGTCCACAACCTCCTTTAGGATAGCAATTCTACCCGGAACAACAATTATTTCAAGGAGGTGGGAATTATCCAGCTAATTATCCAACATATGTTCCAAATTATCAACCTGGTTATGGTCCTTCCTATCAACAACCTTTAATGGGACCTTCGTATCCCGGAACTAATACGGTGTGGGATCCTTCCCAAGTTCAACAGAATTTGCAACCTAATATGCAAATACCTTATTATCAACCTTGGCAATCGATTGGTTATACTCAAATCCAACAACCTGTCCAACCTGTTCAACCTATTGTTCAGGTACCTGCATCAGGTATAGTTCAGCAGCCTAGTCCGAGTACACCTAGAACTCCAACGCAAACTGCTGCAACAACTTCTGTTCAAGCTACCACACCTATTCCTGGAGTATCTGCAACTCCTATTTCTACAACTCCTCAGGTATCAGTACCAATTCCTCATGTTTATACTCCATAGTTTAGACCTACAGTCCAGACTACTATTCAGATACCTGCAGGTCAACCTGGTACAAGTACAATTATAACGAGCCAACCTCAAATTGTTTATCCACCATACCAAGGCAGCATCATCAGCACAAAATCCAATATATCAACATCAACCGTACCCTGGGTACACGTATCAGATACCTACTCAACCCCAGTATGGTCCAGTTAATCCTGGTTATCCAGGGGGCATTCCGATTCCAAATGCACAGGCTATTCTAGGATATCCTGGATATCCTCCTCCGAGAATAGGTATAGTTCCACAAGGTTATCAATTTAATCAGCAGGACCCTAACCGTTGGTTGCCATTCATAGCAACTTTGGATTTACCTGGTTTATCGCACCTTACGAATGATCCAATCTATTATCTTCCGTATTGGTCGCCAATGCCAAATAAGTTGCCTAGTGATATCCCGAAATTTGAAGGTAAATCAGGCGAGGACCCTTCTAACCATGTCATGACTTATCACCTCTGGTGTGCATCCCACTCTTTGATTTCCAATTCAATTCAATTAACACTTTTTTCAGAGAACGCTGATAGGATTAGCAGCCGAATGGTACATTGAATTACCACGTGGCTCATTTAACAATTTCAATGCCTTAACAACTGCATTCTTAACTCATTTTCAGTTGCCAGTCAAATACGAAAATGGAACAAAATTATTGACTTCACTAAAACAATCTACGTCTACATACATATCAGATCACATACATGAATGGAGACGTAGAAGATGTTTGGTGAAAGTTTTTATTCTGGATCAGATCTTGGCAAAATGGTTTATAAAATCATTACTACCAAAAATCACTGAAGATGTAGCTAAAGGAGGAGTTTTTACAGAAGAACAAGTCATTGCTCAAGCTCAGTACCTTGACCTAGTATATACACAGTCATGTACTTTGTACGAGAAAATTCCACATTTACCGTGTCCTGGTCAGATAACAGCAACTCCCTTGGGGTCTCATGCCACTGATGGTGTAATTAGTTCAGTTAGTACTAATAAGATTAAGAAGAAATATTCAAAGATTACTTCTCCTATAATAACTTTACCTGATTCACCAAAAGGAGATTCTTCCCTTGAAACTTATGTCGACATTCACATTGTAGATTCATCTACAACTAAGTCTAATCTAGAAATAAGAAGAAAGGGAAGAATAAAAGTAAATAGAATTCATCTTCCAATGAAAAAACTGAGAAAAATGAGCCGTCTGATGATAAATGAAAACCTCGTTATCCTTGTATTATCTATGATGAGGATCATTTCACCAAGGAATTCCCACATAAGTCTGAGGTATATAAGTTCGTCAAAGGTTCGCCCACGCCCGCTGTCTTGAAGGATCCTTTTCCTGTTCAAGATAGAAAAATGATTGGATCTTCTTCTAATACATCAACAGATATTTTGATGACGTCTCAAGTAATGGTTGCGACTTGATCACAAGACTATGGAAGTAAAAATCCTGTTATAGTAAAGAAGTAGAAAATTCTAATTTAGTACCAGCTACATCTCCTTTGGTTTTTGATCCACTTCATATAGAGAAACCCAATCCTGATCTTGTAATTAAACCACCTGCTAAAGGAGTACTTCAGAAATCAACTTTCAATCCACATGTGAGAGCTGCTCAGAACTACAACATTGTTTAGGATTTAGCAATATCTCCTTCAGCAATGTCGGCCTTAGAAGTGCTACAATAATATCCCGCACAAAGGAAAATACTCTTATCATCTATTGGAGCTATATATCTTCAGGATTCGAACCTTTTGGTCTTCGATTTAGAAAATTTTACACCACAGCTCCCTCATCAAATGGATTTTCAGGTTCCAGTACTAGTCAAAAGTGGACGTTGCTTTCGTATTGTAATTGATGAAGGAGCATCTACATGTATTATGTCGTTGAACTATTGGAAATCACTTGGTTCTCTGACACTTAATCAATCCCTAACAATCCTCAAAGCTTTTGACGGAAGAGTATTCCATCCATATGGAATTTTGCAGGATCTACCTATAGAGGTCGAAGGTAAAACTGTTAATTTAGATGTGGAAGTCGTTGATGCCCCTCTGGATTACAACCTTCTTCTGGGTCGAAGTTGGTCTTATGCTATGATTGCTGTCATGTCATTCGTATTTCGATTATTAATGTTTCCTCATAGAGGAAATATTGTGAAAATTGATCAACTATCATATTATTTGTCTGACCCAGCTTCTACAGATATCATTCAACATGTTGGAAAATCGACTATCCCTTATGAGGATGTTGGAGTAGGTCTAATCAAATATTCTGCTTTTCTGGGAACTTTTTCTATGCCTCCACATAATGTACCGCATACTATTTCTAATATCAATATGATTACATCAAGTACTATTCCATTTAATGACCCTTGGTAGTGCCTTTAGAGTCAAAATTGGATTCTTTCAATGGCGAGATGCCTTTGAGTCCTTTTGAGATAAAATATCAAGCAGTACAATAATTTTCCAATCCTTCATCAACTGATTCTAATCCAATGAATGTGATCAATCAAGAATCCTTTTCACCATCAAGCTCAGCTATAACATCAATTCCTAATCCTTTTCAACAAGTGTTTTATACTAATGAAAACATTTGTGAATTCTTGTCCATAGATGAATTACCATGGGATGATCTACATCATAGGTCATCATTTTTATCTGAGCTTGATAGGTTTGAAAATATTTTTTCATCTATTTTTACAATTGACTATGTCAAGGAACCCAAGAGTCCAATATTGATTACAAATCTGGATTCTGAAATCAATTTGGGAAATATTTCTTCGACGGTTCCCATCGACATATCAGTTAAACCAGGAGTTGTTGAAAACATTCATATAGGGCTTATTTTACGTTAGATGAAATTACTACATATAAAACGATATTTCAAGAATTCCGTGACATATTTTCCTGGCCTTAAGAAGAAATTCTAGGAATTGATCCCAAGATTTTCGTTCATGAAATAAAAACTTACCCGGATGCTAAACCTATCAGACAAAAATTACGTCTGATACATCCACGAAAAGATGCTACTATTAAAGCCGAAGTTGAGAAATTACTAAATAAAAGTTTTATTTATCCAATTCCTTTAAAAAATTGGGTATCTAATATCGTTCCTGTTACTAAAAAACAAGGAAATATAAGAGTATGTGTCGATTATAGGGATATTAACAAAGCCTATCCAAAAGACAATTGTCCAACTCCCTATATCGACCAAAGCATTGATGATTGTGCCAGAAATGAAATGTACTCATTTATGAATGGATTTTCCGGATACAATCAAATAAACATACTCCCTACTGATCAAACAAAAGCAATATTCATTTGTCCTTGGGGAACTTTTGCTTTTTTTAAACTACCCTTTGGATTAAAGAATGCTGGTGCAAATTTTCAAATGGAAATGTCTTACACTTTTCATGACATTAAACACATTGTGCAGCCTTATCTCGATGATTTACTTGCTCATTCATTCCACAGAGAAGATCATTCTACTCATTTACGAGAAATTTTTATGAGATGTAGGCATTATAAGATTCGGTTGAATCCCCACAAATGTGTTTTTTGTGTGCAATATGGTAGATTACTAGGATTCGTTATTTTCAAAGCTGGAATTCATGTCAACCCCTCGAAGGTTGAGGCTATTATCAATTTACCTCCTCCTTCCACACTTCACCAAATCCAAAGTTTGCAAGGGAAAACAAACTTTATGCGTAGATTTATCCAGAACTATGCTGAGTTAACAAAAGGTTTTACCAGGTTGTTGAAACAGAATGTTCCTTTCATTTGGGATGAGATCGCTGATCAATCTTTTGATGCTTCAAAACATTTGTTGACCCATGCATTGTTATTGCATCCACCAAATTACAACCAGGATTACTCTTTATACCTAGCAGCCTTTGATTCCACTATTGGAATGGTATTAGTTCAAGAGGATGATTTCCACAATGAGCATTTTATTTACTATCTCAATCAGAATCTCAATCCGATTGAAATTAAATATTCACATGTGGAGAAATTGGCCTTGGCAGCAGTTCCAGTTTTCCAAAGATTTCGTCATTACATATTGTTACGAGAAACAACTGTGATATATAATTGCAACCCGATGATGTATATTCTGACTAAACAATTACTCAGGGGAAAATAATCTAAATGGATTGTTATCCTTCAGGAGTTTGATTTAGAATTTGAAAAATCCAAATCAAAGAAATCACTGGTGTTCGCAGAACTTATGTGTGACTTCTCAAATATTGAGATAGAAACTGTGGTAGAGCATCCGATTGCTGATGAATCTACGTTTCTTATCAGTACATTAGATCCATGGTATGGAGATATCATCCTTTATCTTCAAACCCAAACTTTTCGGCCTGAAATTTCACGTTCAAATCGACGAAAGATCCGTTACCAATCTCAGCAATACAATATTGTTGGAGACACATTTTATCGTCGTGGTGCAGATTATGTATTTCGACGATGTTTAACTCATGAAGAGGCTGAAAAGTTTTGAATGATTGCCACTCTGGAGCATGTGGTAGTCATATGTCTAGGTATGCCACAACCCAAAATATATTGCGCGCTGATTATTTTTTGCCATCATTATTCAAAGATTTCATTCTCGTGGTTCGAAAATGCCACAACTGTCAGATATTTGATCGAAAGATGCGTGCACCACCAGCTCCTTTTCACCCCATAATTGTTGTCGGTATTTTTTCAAAATGGGGCATTTATTTCATTACATGTAACCCTCACTCAGCCGGGTAGCATGGGTATATTATTCTTGCTGTCGATTATTTTATCAAACAGGCCGAGGCGATGCCTACATTTGTGGCATATGAAAAAACTGCAGCTACGTTTGTATTCAATCATGTAATTTCTCATTTCGATCTACCCCAAGCTATTATTACTGACCATGGGAGTCATTTTCGAAATATACTAATGACCGAACTTTTCGATCAACTTTCCTGCGTCATGATAACTCTACTCCATATTACTCGCAGGTTAATGGTTAGGTTGAAGCCATTAATAAAGTTTTAACCACCATGATTAAAAGGATAATCAAAATTCATAAATCGAATTGGCATACCATGCTTTTTTTAACACTATGGGCATATCTAACCTCAAAAAAAATTGCAACAAGTTTCACTCCTTTTAAACTGGTTTATGGTTTAGAAGCTGTGTTACCTATTGAATGCGAAGTACCGTCACTCCAATTACCCATAGAGTTACTACCAACTGCCTCTGAAGAGGAAAAACACTTTTTGTACTTAGCACAACTAGATGAGACTCGGTGCACCACTGCATTAGCAGCCAAAGCTCATAAAAAACGCATTAAAGCTCAGTATGACCGAAGTGTTACACTTCGTGTTTTTTCAGAAGGTGACCTAGTCTTGGTATATGATCAAGCTAATGATAAGCTAGGAGCTGGGAAATTCGAACCAATGTGGCATGGTCCTTACATTTTCAAGCGAGTGCTTGCAAAAGGGGCTTATGAATTGACTGATTATGACGGGGTCTCTTTAGATAAACCCAGAAATGAACTTTATTTGAAAATATATTATGCTTGATTCTTGTGTGAAGATCTCACTTGTACATTAGTTATTTTTCTAGTTAGATGCCTTAGATTAGATGAGTGTGTCTAATTTAAGTTTGCTTTTACTACTATCACTGCTTATCTTGATTACTCTTGATATTGCAGATGTAGACATCCCTTCAAATGTACATTGGTTTTGCTGATGGTGCCTGTCGTAGTACACAAAATATTTCTTCTGCAGCCTGGGTTATTTATTCACCCACATATGAGTTAGTTTCTATGCATGGTGTAAGCCTTGGTCAAACAATGAATAATGTTGCAGAATATAGCGCAGTGATTGAGTTGTTATCTGATGCCATTTCATTTGGAATTCAGCATTTGATCATTAGGCTAGATTCAAAACTCATTGTATTACATTTAAACAGAGTATACACAATTAAAAATCCAATGTTATTGATATTATTTTTGAAGATTCGTCTCTTGGAAAGGAAATTTGATTACATTGAATATCAACACATTCCAAGAAATTTAAATACATTGGCTGATGCATTAGCTAATAGTGTTATAAATAGACATTTGCAATGTTAAAACAATAAACCAAAACAACATTCAATATGTGCTGAACAAGATAGCCAAAGAAAGTAGTAATATCATAGATAAGAGTTTTTGTTTAAAAAATATTACATTGTCTGCGATCATAGGTTTAAAACACCTTATGATCTAAAAGATAGTGATACAAAAAAAAAAATACAACAGTCTGCGATGATCATTCACTATCCGTGGTAATGATCATGGTAGTAAACTATCGCCCGTGCCACCCTGCGCAGGAATCTTCTAAACTGGCCCGAAACACTAGTAACGTGTCTCTGGAGATGGAAAGGAAAATCATCCGTTAATGTCTCTGGGATATCTATAGTCAACCTCTCTAGGTTGTGCTCCAAGTCAGTAAGTATTTCTGCTGCTTGATTTTGTGGCTGTGCAAAGGGCTCTGTTGACTTCCTTTTGAAACAACAGAGAGTGGCTAGCCTTCGTGGACCAACATCTGCATTTAAAATTTTGTTATCAATATTGGACGATCAAAATAAAAAATAAAAAATAGAATTAAAACACATCAAAATGATTCATTTACCTAATTCATCCCTTTGTTCCCCTGGAGGTAAGAACATCTCGGTATCACCTCAAAAATCTATGCTCGCATACGGGAAATCCTCAATAGCAAAGATTTGGTTCTGAAGCCAATTAAAATATGTTGGAGTGAATCGAACTACCACACAACCGTTGCCACCATGGCGGGCCATTAGTGCAACCCAACGTACCATACGAGGCTCTCTAGGTTCACTAGAATCAATAGAGATCAGTTGAGGGGCGAGAGATGGAGTCCTCTCCAAAGAAAAAGAAACTAAGATGGCACCATACCCAAAGTTTTTCAACTTTGAGTTTTTTTCTCTGGTCAATTGGCCTTTCATATTGGCCAATACCCCTTCACACCAATTGAAAATGGTACCTCTATAACATTCGATTGTTGTCTGCATCTGAGACTTGGTAGCCACATGTGGAGCTGCGCTCCCACACAACCTGGTCATGGTGAACGCAATGAATTTAAGATCAAGACGTAGGATAGTATTTATATCTATACGTTTATCTTTGGGGTCAACTTCTTCACTGTAGAACTCTTGTTTATAGCTAGCAATAGGCTGGCCACCTTACCTAGCTCCAAACAAAGAGATATGTTCACCTCTTTTGGATAAACCAGTGAGAAAGTAAATGTCTTCAAGCTCAAGTTCTAGCTCGTGATCATCGATGATAAAACATTGTTCTTAGATGTCCCATTTGTTCACTAGCCAGGTGATTAGTTCCACTTGTGCCCTGATGCCCTGAATTTCCCAGAATTTATGCAATCCACAATCTCTCAGCACACGCATTGTGGCCAGATTATTCATAGCCGCATTGTCTACCTCTTCGTGCTCGCGTTCTCTCCACTCCAACATTGTGGAATAATCTGCAAATGGACACATTTGAAGGTTATAAGATTTTAGAGTGAGAATTTTTAACCATTTTTGAGAGAATTTAATAATTTTCCTTTTCTCACGGCGCCTCCGCAGTTTTTATATAGAGACAGTGCGGACCTCCGCATGCGCTCTTCATAAAAACCGCGGTAGCCCGACAATTTTCCTTTGGGAAAATTATCGGGGTCCACAAGTAACCAATACATGACCTGTGGACCCCTGAGAGCGAAATTTTTAACCTATTTTCCCCTTAAAAAATGATTTCAAAACTTAAAAAGAGAATTAAAATGGATGAAAATGAAGAGAAGAGTGTTTCGGATTACCTGGATTCGACGATTTTCGATTTGAGCGGTCGGTTCTCCCGTTATCACCTCCGGAACTTTTTCTGCCAAGAGCTGTCAACTTTCAACTCTGAATACAAAAGGTGAAAATGACTTTGTTGAACTACTTTTTATAAGATTTTTTGAATGAATAAAATATTTTTTTTTTTGTTTTCCACTTTAAAAGTTATTTTTTCAAAAGTTTTTACGTATTGGAAACATGTATGTTTAATCTTTTGAGTTTATGTGCAGAAAATAGGTTTTTTGGGTGAAAAGAATTATTTTGATGATGAGTACACTTTTATCACTTTTTCGGGCTCTTGAAAATTACAAAAAAGAAAAACCCTAGAGTTCTCTTTTAAGCCCTTTTCAGACTCTCTAAACATGAAAATATTGCCGAGTACTTGACTATTCGAACTCGTTAAAGAAAATGAACAGTCGTCCTTTCAGTATAAGTTTACCCCTTTTCCGGACTGAAATAGATTATTTACGAAAAAGGTACACGTTGCCTAATCATGGTCAATAGAGTTCTCTCCTGCATTATTTTATCCTTTTTCAGGCTTGAGAGACTAAAATTATGAAAAAGTACACACACAGAGTTTTCTTAAGTTTTTCTTCTGACTCCCTAAAACTGAAAAACACCGAGTTTCACCTATACTGGACTCGTTAAAACTTAACAGTAAAGGACTTGTCAATTACAAACACGAATGAAACACTCTTTCTTAGGGTTCGATTTTAATACTAAGTTGGACTCATCCGAAGGATGAGCTTATACAATAAGAAAATGAACTTATCCTCCTCAAGCTTGTCAAAAATAAAGAGGTACTTGCCAGAAATGGTGGGGGAAAAAGAGAGAAAATGAATCCAGTTGTCACACTTTATTCCAAAAATTAGTATACCACTCTTGAACATGACACTTTTTTCACACTCATACCTGGGTTGGGAAAATCCTTTGTCTAACAGTTAATCAAATCACATTGAAAGTATTCAGCCGGTTTCTGGGTATTAGCTTTAAGTCAATTGTCACCAAACCATCTGTAGTGTCGTTATGTGTTCAAGAGACAGTTCAAATAAACCATTCATTGCAAAAATTTGTCTCCATTCGCATTGAACATCCTGAGTCAGTCCTTGCTAAAATTTCTTCAAAACTTGATCTAATGGTTTCGTGTCATGGGTTTTCCTACGATGGGTCACTTTCTATTGACAACAACACATCATCTAGAAAGTTGATCTAGAACCCTATCAATACCTTGGGATCTGCATGCCCTAATTGCAGGTTTCTCGCCTTCGACGACACGTTGCATCATTGACCTCCGATCGAATGATTCTGTGAAGTGTTCAACTTAAAATTATTCATTCACACTTCATGGATTATACTGAGTACTTTTAGAGCCATTGTCATTATTGGTGGTTTCTCTCACACTTGTTAACAGTTCACATCAGTGATTGGTAATCAAGTGGTTTCTACCATGTTCGACTTCGACACAATCAATCGCATGGATAGAATCATACTAGTTCGGGAAGTGGAAATCAAGACCCTGGATATAGTTTCTACCATCCAGGTTGCAAGGATTTTTATTATTCATGATACAGTAGACTACTTATGACAGATGGCTACGTCCATGATGTGTCTACTATTGATGTAATTCTAAAATCATTTCTGTATCAGAACATGTAGTTAGTTTTGATTTGAGTATGGGAATTCCTACCTTAGCGATGATATACATATATATGTTTAGATTGAATGTTTTTACAGGTTTCAACTGGTATGTCTGCAACCCAATCCTCTTAATGATAAAGCACTTCACTCTTCAGAACTACTTCAGACTTCACGCTTTAGGGGGCAATCTGTTACACGAAAATTTTTCACCATGAAATTTAGCTGTCTATATGGGTTCATCATTACCTATATTATGCTCCCCTAGAGGTCCAAAACCATAAATTTCCTAAACCAAGTCTTGGAATTGGAGAAAAGCTCATAAAAACCCTAAAAATCCTAATTCTGCACTTTTCCTAGTTCTTACCTGTGGTACCGTGGTTTCTTGTTCTATAACCTGTGGCACATCCCGCACGTTCTGCTTACTAAAACTGCGGACCTCCGTAAAAGGTAAAATAAAATAAAAAGTAAGTTCTAGAAGCCCAGCTGGTCAAATATTCTCCCAGCTAGAGGCTTCTAGAAGCATTATCAAGTTGAGCTTCGCCCCTTCATTCATGAACCTCTATCCCTTCATTAATGGAGATTATCCCTTAGTATTTGGAGCTAAAATCCATTTATGAGAGGACTTTATTCCCCGCTTTATGGAACTTAAACCTCCTTCATTCTCCTATAAATGGAACTCATATTTCAGTCTCAATGGTACTTCTTAACTTATAGAAGAGAATTGCTGAAGAAATAATACTCTTTGTACCTGGCATCATTGGTATGAGAATGATTACATACTCATATCCATAGTTTCATGCTAGTTCAGAGAGGAGAAGGCTTGTCATACCAAAGGAAAATGACTGTTCAGGACCCCGGAAGAACCTGTATGACATCAAGGCGACAAGGTTGTAAGGTTACTTCTTATCATACAAGTTAATACAAATGGATTCTATTTTATCATTGAGTTGTTCATGTATCTCTTTGAGTAATTTAATTCTTGGATTCCAGGTCCTACATGTTGAATTGACCTCTTTTGGAGTGACTGGATTGAAGATTACAACAAGCGTTGGACTTTAGGTAGGAGCATATCCTCTTACTTAGTTAATTAAGAATTCTAAATCATAATGGTCTAGAGAAAATGGTTTACATTTGGTTGTTTGTTTCTAGATATCCTTAGGATACTAGGGAGATTGTTCTTGTCCGCAAGAAAGATTTATCCGTGTAACATGTCGCAGGATTTTGGGAAGGTCCACCCTTCAGTAAGAGGCTCATGATTAGCCTTCATTCTCAAATCATGCCATGAGAAAAATGTCAACATTGGAGGATGATGGAAATAAAGACAATATGCCAAAAAGTTTGTAGCCAAAACAACAAAAATTATAGACCATTTGATGTGTTGATGCTAAGAAGAAAAAGAGATGGTGAATGCATTCTTCCAGATGCAGAATTTGGAACCGTGGAGGTAAAAAAAAATGGTAATTTCTCTTCTTGTTATTACCGATGTTGGAACTCATTGCTGTAGTTCACTCAGGTGGGCTTAACTTGGAAAAGTGGTTTCCAAGGAGAAGCTTGCATCAAATGAATGTTTGTGTAAAGGAGGAACACGATTCTCAATGGGAAGGCCATCAGTTAGTTTTACAAGAACCGAGTGATTGCTTTGGCACAACAAAGTGTTTTATTAGTCACAAGCAACCAACAAGTGTTGGATTGGGTGAACAACAAAAGGAGGACATTGGTTGAAGCGCTAAGCCATTTGCAAGGCAAGGCATGTCAAGGAACCAAAGTGGTTGTCATGGATATTTTTCCAAGTAGAATAAAGTTGATAGAACTTGGGAAAGAGAAGAGTATTCAACTCTTATCAGATAACCAACTTTTGTTTGGTCCAAAAGTCTGTTAGTGGGAAGGAGTGATCATAATTTGGATTGGGGGAAAATTTTTGCCAAATATTCAAAGTGCTCAGAATCATACCAAACTAGAATGACCGGATCAGGCCCGTCACCAGGAATCTGACGCAATTTTTTTCACTCAAAAAGGACTTCGTATGAGGAAGTTAAAGCCCACTAATCGTCGTGCCAAACAGGCGAATTTAAAAAAAAGGGTCAAACAAGGTCAAATGCCAAAAAATTGGGGTTTCCTCCATTTCTCCCAATGACACCATGCCAAGTGTCAGAATGTGGATGGTTGCTAAGGAGGGTGAATTTTTTCAATTTTATTGGAGGTTTGTGGAGGAACCAATGGCACGAGGACACGTGGCTAGCCCGGAGGCCGCCACGTGCCCCCTTCCAAGGTCCAACTTCAACTGTTGGTCAAAATCTGAATTTCATGGTATAAGGTCGAGTTTAGACATATTTCAATGGTATCCAAATTATTATATTCCAAAGGTC
The DNA here is from genome assembly GCA_034641835.2 of Pinus albicaulis. NCBI lineage: Eukaryota > Viridiplantae > Streptophyta > Pinopsida > Pinales > Pinaceae > Pinus > Pinus albicaulis. Next base: position 1,103,283,963 of record CM076577.1, read on the forward strand.
TAATTTAATGGTAAGTCCTAATTAACTTTATCAAAGTTCGGACCCTAATGTTTTGTGGAGCAAAGTATTAAACCGACGGAAGGGCGGAGGTCGGGGCTTGACCCTGCGACCTCCCCCACACCAGCGCAACCATTTACTATTACGCCCACACGTTATGAGTTAACATATAATGGGAACATAACATATTTGTTGTTACAAATGGATTTCGGTGGAGGTTTAAAGGGCCAACCCTTGGTCCACGGGATCACGCAGTGAGAACCATGGTAGAGGCGAGGTCTAATGGTGCGTATTAAAGTTTAAATATGGGATAATTAACCCTTAAACCCTCATTAAAGCACTAATTTGAAATTCAAACAGATTTTTTGTTAATTGCACTTAATGCACTAAGCATCCACTAAACCCCCGCTACCTCCAAACTTGGCGGACTTAACCGGAGATGTTCTAGTTTTGGTGGAGTTTTCCTAGGAAATATTGAGGAAGCCATAAATTTGGCATATTTTGACCAAATTTGGCTCAATAAGAGTCATTGCTAGATTATTTGGATGCTTTGAGCATGATGGTGTAGGTTGCAGAGGCGTTGGAGCACTTCTGGATGTGAATTTTCCACTTTGCAGATTAAAGAAGCCTAGGGCCACTAGGGGGGAAGGCCATGCCTAGATCAACTGAAGACCATTTGCAGAGCTTGAAGAGTCTACTTGGAGGTTTTTGGGTCTTATGAATCTAATGGAGTAGGTTTCAAAGCCATTGGAGCAATGTAGCTGCATGTAATCAGATAATTGACCATTAATCCAAAGAGGGCCTAGTCAGTTGAAGCAGGTCCATGGAGATGTAGCTTGGGAGGGGTGAAGTTCGTTATCAACTAATGTGTAATGTGTTTGTTATGTGTTGTTTCTATGAATTTTATTTGTTGTATATGATTTTTAACAACTAATTAATTCATAAATTTCTCATAAAAAACACATGAACTCGACACATAAACCACTTCACAAATGGATAATTTGAGACGATCCTAAACACACTATATTTATACTGATGAGGGAGCTAGCACAAAAAAAATAGTTTTCCATATACAGATCACCGGATGCTAATCCTATTGGAAAAATATTATGTCCAGTTCATCCGTGGAAAGCTGCTGCTATTAAGGCTGAGGTTGAAAAATTACTCAAAGCAGGTTTTATTTACCTTGTTCTCTTAGGTGATTGGGTATCCAGTATTGTTCTAATGAACAAGAAATAAGGGACTATTTGAGTATGTGTCGATTATAGGGACATTAATAAAGCTTGTCCAAAGGACAATTACCCTACCCCTTACATCGACCAAATTTTCGACGATTGTGTCGGAAATGAAATCTTTTCATTTATGGACAAATTTTCCGAATATACTTAGATAACCATACCCCTTGCCGATCAACCCAAAATTGCGTTCATCTGTCCATGGGGAAATTTTTCCTATCGTAAATTCCGTTTGGATTGAAGAATGCTGACACCACTTTTCAAAGGGCCATGTCTTACACATTTCACGATATCAAGCATATTGTGCAACCCTACTTGGATGACTTACCAACTCATTCGTTGAGACGACAATATCATCCTATGCATTTGAAAGCTATCTTCATTTGATGTAGGCATTACAATATTCGTTTGAATCCACATAAGTGCATATTTTGTATACAATCTAGACTGTTATTGGGATTTTTCATTTCAAATAAAGGCATTCGTGTCGATCCACTTAAGGTCGAGGCTATTGTTAATGTACCTCCTCCTTCCAATATTCGCCAAATCCAAAGTTTGCAAGGGAAATAAAACTTTTTACGTAGATTTATTCCTAAATATGTTGAGCTAACTATAGATTTTGCTCGAATTTTCAAAAAGGGCATTCCATTAATTTGGGACGAGCTTGTTGTAAAAGCTTTTGATGAACTAAAAAACACGCTGACCCATGCACTGTTACTGTATCCGCCTGATTATCATTAGGATTAATTTTTGTATTTAGCTGTGTCTCATGCCACCATAGGCATGGTGCTAGTTCAGGAAGATAAATATGATACTGAACATGTGATTTACTATTTGATTAGGAATCTCACACCAACTGAAATCAAATATGCACATGTGGAGAAATTGGCCTTGGCAGTAGTGCAAGTTGTCCAATGTTTTCATCATTACATACTTTTACGGAAAACAACCATGATCTATGATTGCAACCTTATGATGTTCATTTTGAGTAAACAATTGCTAGAGGGAAAATAATGTTAATGGACTGTTATCCTCCAAGAGTTTGATTTGGAATTCGAAATATCTAAATCTAAGAAATCATTGGTATTTTCTAAATTATTATGTGGCTTTCCCTATACTGAATTTGAAATCGTCGCAGAAGATCATCTTCCTAATGAATCCCCCTTTCTAATTAGTACTCTCAATCCTTGGTATGGAGATATCATTATATATCTTCAAACTCAAACTTTTCGGCCCGAATTGTCATGAACTGATCGTCATAGAATCCGATACCAATCCCAACAATATACTATTGTTGGTGATACCCTTTATAGTCATGGTGTTGATTATGTCTTTTGACGTTGTTTAACACATGAGGAAGCCAAGAAGGGCTTAAATGAATGATATTCTGGAGCTTGTGGTGGTCATATATCTAGGTTTTCCACTACCCAAAATATATTGCGCGTTGTCTATTTATGGACATCACTCTTTAGAGACTGATAATTGCGATTAGGAAATTCCATAATTGTCAAATTTTTGATTGTAAGATGTGTGATCCTCCAGCTATTTTTCACCCAATCATAGCTATCGGTCCATTTTCCAAATGGGGAATTTATTTCGTTACGTGTAACCCTCACTCGACTAGGGGGCATGGGTACACTATTCTCGCAGTAGATTATTTTACGAAATGCGCCGGGGCGATGCCTACATTCAAGGACATTGGTGAAACCAAAACTATTTTCATATTCAGTCATGTGATTGCTAGAGTCGACGTACCCCAAGAAATCGTTACGAACCATGGTAGCCAATTTCAAAAGTTTATGATGACCGAACTTTCTGCCCAGCTCTTGCACCATGACAACTCTACTCCTTATTATCCGTAATCAAATGGCCAGGTTGAAGCTGTGAATTTTTTTTTGACCAACATGATCAAACATATTGTCGGAATTCATAAACGTAACTGGCATACCATTATTTTTCCACCCTTCTGGGCATATCGTACTTCTGCACAAACATCAACTGGTATTACTCCCTTCCCAATCGTTTACGGTTTGGAGGCAGTTTTACTGATTGAATGTGAAATTTCGTCATTGAAACTAGCCATTGAGTTGTTACTAGCTGTCTCTACAGAGAAGGAACATTTTTTATACTTAGTAGAACTGGATGAGACTCACCGTAATGCTGCATTATCTAGCGAGGCTCATAAGAAACATGTTAAGGCTCAGTACGATCGAAATGCTAATCCTCACATTTTTGGAAGGTGACCTAGTCTTGGTCTATGATCAAGCACATGATAAAAAAGGCGCTGGTAAATTCGAACCAATGTGGCATGGTCCTTACATTGTCAAACATGTACTAGCTAAAGGGGCCTATGAATTAGTTGATTATGATGACGTCTCTTTAGGAGAGCCCATAAATGGTCTCTATCTGAAGATATATTATGCGTAATTTATCTTGTGGATATTATTTGTACATTAATTATAGTTTTATGAGTGTGTGTTGTTGATTTACATTTTTCGTGATTTTATACTACTTTTCCTGCTTATCTTGATTAATCTTGATTTGCAGATGTCGACGTTCCCTTAGGCTTACATTGGCTTTGCTGATGGTGCCAATCGTAGTACTCAGAATTTATCTTCCACAACTTGGGTCTTCTATTCACCCACTGATGAGTTAGTTTCTATTCATGGGATATTCCTCGGTCAAACAATGAAAAACATAGCAGAATATAATGAAATCATTGAACTATTATCTGATGCCATTTCATTTGACATTCAATGTTTGATCATCAGGTTAGATTCACAACTCATTGTATTACATTTAAACGGTGTTTATGCAGTTATAAGTGCATCCATGTTAAGAATGTTTTTACGGGTCCATTTCTTGGTGTTGGTGTCCTCTGATTTGGCTGAATGGAAAACCAAATGACAAGGCAACATTCAAACCAAGCTTTAGAGCTATAGGATCTAGCCCTGCTAGTCTCAGAGAGGGATCTCTCAATTGTTTGCAAAGATATGACTTGTTTGCTTGTAAAAGGGTTGATTTTAGGCTAGTTATTAAGTGCAAGTTTGTTTGTTTTGGGTTTGGTTGATTGGACATGAATGATCTAGGAAGCATAGATAGAAAGGAGAAATATCAAAGCCATTGGGAAATGGAGTCAAGAAGAAGTTATAACAAGCTCAATGAATGGATATGGGATATCAAAGGGAAAATCTAACTTGGCCAGTGGATCTTGGTTTGGTGGATAAAATGAAATGGACATTAAGGATTTAGAAGAAGTAGAACTAAGGTCAATTAAGAATCCTTAATTATATGTACCTCTAAAAAAAGGGACTTAAAACATTATCTGAACATGAAGAGGAATTCCATAGACAGGGCTAACCATAAATTCTAGAAATCACACTTCAGCAAATAACAATTTCAAGACAGACTTTCCCAATGAAATATAGAAGGCGAGGAACGCTCTATTTCTTCTAAATATTTCACTAGCAAGGATTAGAAAACATTCAAGATTCACAGATAACTGCATTCATAGAAGAGGGAACTCCTAAACATCTAGGACTGCAATTATAAAGACCTTCAAAACAATTATCTCAATGAGTCTTCAATGAGTACTTATAGGTGAATGAGGAGGTGGAACTTATTTTTAGGGTTCAAAATGTTATTAATTACAGAGTAAATGCATTCCTAGCCTTGAAAACCACGCAAGGCCTAAGGTAGGAATGAGTTGCACTACCTCTCTATTTAATAACTCCGTCTTTACTTCTTAAGGATAAAGTAGGTGGAAAGAATGGGTTTTAAGGCTTTCCCATGTCTTAAAATAACTGCTCTGACAGTCAAAAGATGTTCTGTCAGTGTGATAATTGTTAAAGTGTCTTTGTAGGTGAAACACAGGCTACATGTGGCTTCAGATATTTTGATGAATTAACTTCTCTGTCCTGATGTGCTCGAGACTTAATGCCTTGTTGATCTGTCCTTTAATCATCTTTAGCTTCATTCTTTGAACTGCAGGTTAAGTCTTTGGATCCTCAAGATTTGACTATATCCTTTAACCTTTATCTTGAACTCTGATACTCTTCACTGTTTCTTCATTTAATCTTCACTGTTTGCTGACAGGTACCTTTTTTGTGCACTGGAGGGTTTTGCTATGCAACCGTTTCTCATGAAACAATTCGCTAAACATAGAAATTTAACCCTTTATGTCCCTTTTCTGCATTGAATTAGGCCCTGAGGATCGTCATCCTCAGCTTCTGCAACAATTTTGTTGTGGGACAGAATCAACATTAAACTACCATGAAAACCTACAACCAAACAATAAACCATTAAATAAAACCTGTGTTTTTGGGTTTAACTGCTTCAGAGGGCTCAGAGAGGGGTTATGGAGCGATGCGGAGGGAAAATGAAGCAAGGAAGGTTTCTAGAGGTGGAAATAGGCAGAAGAGGTTTCCATGGCGAAAACCACGAAGACCAAGGTTCAAAACCGAGTTTGGCGTGAAGAACAGGATTGGCAGTTTCAGGAATACCAGAGATGGTATTCGCTCAGGGTTAAGGAGGTAAGTGGTATTATATGAAATGGATGCGATACAGTCGAGAGGCCAAGGTGTGCCACAAGAAAAACTGCTTATTTCACGTTGAAAATGGATTTTACATTGTGTTGGAGGAACGGGTGCGAAGATGCCTGTGGGCCATTGGATCGGGGGGGAGGGCCAGATAAACGGTGGATATTTGAAGAAAACATGATGAAAAGGCCCAGCGCGGTCGGGTGGGACCGGCGGGATTATATGGGATATTGGAAGAAATACACATAGCGGGGGCACTTGAGGGTACAGACAGGTTTGCGGGCCCGGTGCCTCCGCAGTAAATCTCAGCCATTGGATGAAGATCTTCTGTGGTCAAAAGAGTCAACTACGGGGGCACTCATAGATTTAATAAATGTGTTGAAAGTTTCCTTAGGTGGAAGAAGAGGGGAATTAACGCGAGTCGTTGGATTAGGGAGATGGACGGATGTGATTGAGTTGGGGATCGACAATCGACGGAGAAGAGGGTCAGGGAAGGAGGAATTTGGAAACACGATGTGCCGATGGCCAATGGGAAGAGCCAGTGCGATGGACGGAGGACTGTTGGATCGGGATAATGATCAACAACGGAGATCAAATAGGGAGATTCACATCGAAGGAATGCGATGGTCAAGGGGGGGGGGGGGGACTTAAGAAAAGAGCGAAATGAGAAGAAGCGCAGACTATTGGATGGTTGCAATCAACGATTGGGATCTTCTCGGGGGAATCGCATCGGCGTAAAAAAGGAAGGCGGAAGGGAAAGGGAGAAGCTCAATGCGATGCACCGATGCAATGGAAAGCGGAGAAAGGAAGTGCGAGAGCCATCGGATCTTGGGTATGGATGGTCCAAATCTTATCGACTTCGGTGAAATGAACGACTAGGCGTAAGATAACGGAATGATGAGGGGTAAACAACGTTGTACCATTGATTCGGGGGAGCTGTACCAACGTCCAAAATGCATTGGCGAGGAGGCTTTGGTAAGTGCCAATCAAGAGGAATACTGGTGGCGCGATGAAGTGAAGACCGTTTGATCTGTGAGATCAACCGCTTAGATCCCATCGGCAGGGAAACCATCGCGTGAAGGAAATATGAAGAAACAAAGGAAAACAAGGTGGAGCGATGTTCGATAGCGCGAAAGGGGCTTAAGGACTAAGCTGACGGTCGCATGTTCTGGTTACATGGAGGAAGGGCGGAGAACTTAAGCTCGCGGGGGCTTAAGTCGGATTTAATGAAAAAATTTGGTTTTTAAGGCCGAAAGGGGTTTTTTGAGGTTTTTCAGAGGTTACAATAGGTATAAAGAGGGAGTTAAAACCAAATAAAGGGGACTCATATGGTTTTAAAGGGAATTTTGAAGGAAGTGAAGGAATAATAAAGGGAAAAAGGGAATTTTGGGAGGGAAATGATGGAGAAGAGGTTTTTGAAATAGTCCTTGTTATAACAACAGGGCTTCTTTGAGGAATTTTGAATTGAAAACATCAGTGAAGGTAGGTTTATTTGGACAGAGAGAACAACCAGGCTTCAAGAACTAACATATTAACTTGAAATTGTTTCTTGAAGGCTGCAAAATGTTTCTAGCCATCATTAGGTATAGCAGAAATTATAGATGGCTAACAGTGGCTCCACTTGGGGAGGACATCTTACCCTTTAGGTGTCCAGAACCTTAGTTTGTCAATCTCTTGCTTTTAGCAGACCAGTGCCTTATCCATTGGGAAAAATCTCTTTTCTTTCCTTGCTAAAGTTATGTGCATTTTGATAATTCTTCCGATGACCCGCATCATGAAATTTCTTTACACCACATCTCTACCTACCCAAAACTACTTGCCCTAACATTTTTTCTTCCTCTTTGAGTGCATTTGAACTAGCAAACTCTTTTACACTTTATTTTTGAAAACAGAAAGATAAAACTATCTAATGCTACCCTTATTTCTTCCAGGAGTAAACATTAAACAATTGGACTCTAAAGATTCTCTACCTAATCTACTATCTGTCAAGATTAAGCTGTTTGATAGATCTGCATTCTCTACATTCTAAAACATAAATTTAAACACAGACAAACCAGGATTAAATAGTCTGATTTTCTATATTGTCTATGGATGTATGTACAAGCTGCTCATAGAATTTATTTGCAGAAAATTAAAACAAAATTGTGAAGGCTTAAGATCTGAGAATAGTAAGCATCCTTCCTTTCTTTTTCGTCTCTGATTTTGATCCTTTTGAGCTGTCCTCTTCTTCTTTACCTGGTTCAAGTTTTTAGCATGTTAGAACCAGTCTTTGTCTTCTCTTTGGCTCATGTTTTGATCTGATTAGAGCCACTCTTTCCTTTGATTCTTTGGTTCAAATTTTGAGCATGTTTGAAACATTCTTTTCTATCTTAATCTAATCTACTGATAAGCCAAGATTAAATAGTTTCGCAAATCTTCTTCACTAACCTATCAACAGTAAACTGAAATCTATCTAGTCATGATTAGGATGTATGACTAAATAGCAGTGTTTTCTTTTAGTAGTGGCATTTAAGCTTGCACACTTTCATATTGTTCTCTTTTTTGGTATGGGGCTGTACCTTTATTCTTTTAATCTGCCCTCTTTTATTTTTCTATTTTTCATTCTTTTTCAAAGCAAAAACAAAAACTAACTAAATGCTCATAGGCTGAGCTTATTTGATTTCCTATCTAACCTAATCTAACCTGGAAAATTTACATATTTAGCTGATGAAATCCCTTTTCCAATATAGCCAATAAAGTAAATGGTTCCATGATTGGTCTTTGCTCATATCCTTGAGCATGCTGGAAAAACAGGGCCACTCCCATTTCCCTTGTTTTTTAGCAACAGTGCTAAAAAATCTTCTTGCTTTTGGTAATACATCACTCCTAACAACCTTTATCCCTTATTCAAATATCTTCAAGAAATGAGCATACTGATCTTGAAACAATGCCTGGTTATGAATATTTGGAAGATAGGTTTCAACCAAGCTTACTTTTTCCTCCACTGGATCAAGCTTAAGATTCTTTTGAGAAAGAACTTCTTCCTCATCTTCATTATCATCTGAACTCGAGGACTCATCATATATTGTAGTGTTGTCCTCTCGCATTCCTGGTATGATCTAATTCAGTGGACTGTACTTTGTGAAGAGATCATCATATTCTTGAGCAGGGGTATCTTTTATTACCTCAACCCTTTCAGGAAAAGGCTCCTTATCTTCAGATTGCTCAAGAAATTCCTCTTTCTTCTCAACCTCATCATCACAACTGATAGATTGCTGACTCCCAATTATGTGAAATCTATTTCTGATGGATTGGATTGGTTGATTGCTACTTTCAAGCTGATGATAGAGAAGTTCATGACACCAATCAACTGCTGGTTGCCCTGCATGATTAGTTTCTGCTTGAAGCTCATCATCATCATCATACTGATCAAAAATTGGAAAATCATTAGTATAAACAATCTCACCAATCAAGCATATTGGGTTATCAGTTTGTCTTTCTTTAAGCTGATCTACAAGTTTATTTTTTGGTTCAAGACAACAAGGTTCAGTAGGTAGATGAGCATAAGTGTTTTGTTCAAATGAAGTTTTGAGGGCTGGTTGTTTGTTTAATATTTTATCAATCTCTTCTTCTGTAAAAAGAGGAGGAATTTTTATTTTGCTTTAGACAGAAGTACAACAGTCCTCTTTCTCTTGTGTTGACTGCTTTTGAGGCTAGATGTCTTCTTGAGCCTCTCTTAGAGGATCTTTACTTGAGCTTGCAGGGAAATTTTGAGGATTCTCTTTTATTTCCTGATCTTTTTCACTCTCAAACAACTCTTCTTGATCTATGTGATGGTCAGTTTGAGGTTCATGAATTGTTTCTGTTATATTGTCAGGATGGCACTCTCTTTTTAAAATATTAAATGAGTTACAACACAGAGGGATATTCCCTATAGGTGTTGATTTTTCTTCTATTTCAGGTTCTATGTTTCCTAGGAGGCTTATTGTTTCCTCAAAGCACTGCTCACTTTTTGCCTTTGCATTTTGGTCATAAATTTCCCTTAACAGCATAATGCAAGATAAAGGTAGGCTATCAGGATTTTCTTGACAACCTTCTTCATTGTTTTCTCTATAATCTTGCTCATCATACATATTTTTCTTGTTGTATATGTCTTGTAGTGGTTTAGTTTGTGTTTGATTAGAAGAAAGCATGGGGTGTTCTGGATAATCAATATCTGTATCAGCCTCATGCCTATCCAATCTTTTATTAAGTATGTACATCATTTTTGCCATTAGGTCCAATAATGTATCTAGTTTTGCTTCTCTATCTAGACTTGGATCCATGTTTGTAAAAAAGAGGTCACTGTATCTTGTCAACTAGTTCAGAGTCTTTTTCCAGTGGAGTCATTAGGTCTTTTGGAGGTTGTGGAGTCGCCAGGTGGAAGATTTGAACTTTTATTTCCACCAACAGTATGATTGGGTTTTCTCAAGGCATTCCCAAGGGAATTTACAAGAACTGGTAAAGTAATAAGCCTACTGGAGGCCTATGGAGTTTCCAAGTGGAAATTTTTAGCTCTTTTGGAGGTAAAATATTCTATGGTCCACCACCAATGTTTATTATGAAACCAATCTGAAATGTTTTTGAGGTTTTCTGAGTCTCTATGGTTGTTGAAGGACTAATGAGTCTATAAGAGCTTGCTGGACTATTGTGTACTCAGATGTCCCATCGTGATTGCCAAAATGTTGGTGTCTTGTGATTTGGTTGATTGGAAAACCAAATGATAAGGCAAAATTCAAACCAAGCTTTAGAGCTCTAGGATCTATCCCTCCTATTCTCAGAGAGGGATCTATCAATTATTTGCAAAGATATGACTTGTTTTCTTGTAAAAGGGTTGATTTTAGTCTAGTTATTAAGTGCAATTTTGTTTGTTTGGGTTTGGTTGGTTGGACATGAATGATCTAGGAAACATAGATAGAAATGGGAAATATTAGAGCCATTGGGCAAAGGAGTCAAGAAGAAGTTATAACAAGTTTAATCAATGGATATGGGATATCAAAGGGAAAATCTAACTTGGCTAGTGGATCTTGGGTTTGGGTGGATGAAATGAAATGGACATTAAGGATTTAGAAGGAGAAGTAGAACTAAGGGCAATTAAGAATCCTTAATTGTATGTACTTCTCAAAAAAGGGACTTAAAGCATTATTTGAACATAAAGAGGCATTCCATAGATAGGGCTAACCATAAATTCTAGAAATCACATTGAACAACAAATAATAATTTCAAGACAAAATTTTCCAATGAAATACAAAAGGCAAGGAACACTCTATTTATTCTAAATATTTCACTAGCAAGGATTTAGAAAACATATAAGATTCACAAATAACTGTATCATAGAAGAGGGAACTCCTAGACATCTCTGATTACAATTATAAAGACCGTCAAAACAATTATATCAGCAAGAACAAAGGGTATGATTAAAACAAACCTCTTTGGTAGACTGTAAACAATGGTACTTTAAAGAGAGACTTCAGAAACAATTTTCAAGTGGCAACAAGTAAGTAGGGAAAACCATAAATCATTCTCGAGACCAACTATTTGAACTATTTCTGAAATAAACAAGCTTAAGGGTTGAAAAGCAGTAAAAATACTCAATAAAACCTTCAGAAGATGAAAACATAAAGACAATGAAGAGTAAACAGGCCTAAGGTGCTTCTAAGAGACATTTCTTAGCCTAAAATTTTTACTGTACTGTAAGTATAGAATGATGGAACAAAATGGAAAACAAGAAATAAAAATTAACAGATTAGAATACATCACCAATAGCCATGCTCAGGGATCCAATGATAGAGCCTTCCCATTAACTAAACATGTCAAAACATCATCAATCTTTCAATACTTAAATTTCTTCTTAATCTTCAGCCAGACTATGTACAACTTCAAAGAGTTCGAATGCCAGCAACCAACCCTTTACAATGAGTCTTCAGTGAGTACTTATAGGTGAATGAGGAGGTGGAACTTCTTTTTAGGGTTCAAAATGTTATTAATTACAGAGTAAATGCATTCCTAGCCTTGAAAACCACGCAAGGCCTAAGGTAGGAATGAGTTTCACTACTTCTCTGTTTAATAACTCTGTCTTTACTTCCTGAGGATAAAGTAGGTGGAAATAATCAGTTTTAAGGCTTTCCCATGTCTTAAAATAACTACTCTGACAGTCAAAAGATGTTCTGTCAGTGTGATAACTGTCAAAGTGTCTTTGTAGGTGAAACACAAGCTACAAGTGGTTTCATATATTTTGATGAATTAATTGCTCTGTCCTGATGTGCTCGGGCTCCATGCCTTGTTGACCTGTCCTTTAATCATCTTCAACTTCATTCTTTGAATTGCAAGTTAAGTCTTTGGATCCTCAGGATTTGATTGTATCCTTTAACCTTTATCTTGAACTCTGATACTCTTCACTGTTTCTTCATTTAATCTTCACTGTTTGCTGACAGGTACTTTTTTTGTGCGCTGGAGGGTTTTGCTGCTCAACTGTTGCTCATGAAACAAATGGCTAAACGTAGAAATTTAACCCTTTATGTCCCTTTTCTGCATTGAATTAGGCCCTGAGGATCGTCATCCTCGGCTTCTGCAACAATTTTGTCATGGGACGGCTTCAAAATTAAACTACCATGAAAACCTGCAACCAAACAATAAACCATTAAATAAAACCTGCGTTTTTGGGTTTAACTACTTCAGAGGGCTCGACAAGGGGTTATGGAGCGATGTGGAGGAAAAATGCAGCAAGGAAGCTTTCCAGAGGTGGAAATAGGCGGAAGAGGTTTCCATGGAAAAAACCACGAAGACCAAAGTTCAAAACCGAGTTTGGCGCGAAGAACAGGATTAGTGGTTTCAGGAATACCGGAGATGGTATTCGCGCAGGGTTAAGGAAGTGAGTAGTATTATATGAAATGGACGCGATACAATCAAGAGGTCGAGGTGTGCCATGGGAAAAACCGCCTATTTCACATTGAAAATGGGTTTTAGACCGTGTTGGAGGAACGGGCGTGAAGATGCCTATGGGCCGTTGGATCTGGGGGGAGGGCCAGATCAACGGTAGATATTTGAAGAAAACATGATGAAAAGGCCCAACGCGGTTGGGTGGGACCGAAAAATTATATGGGATATTGGAAGAAATATGCATAGCGGGGGAACTTGAGGGTACACACAGGTTTGCGGCTCGGGTGCCTCCGCAGTAAATCTCAACCGTTGGATGAAGATCTTCTGTGGTAAAAACAGTCAACTGCAGGGGCAATCATAAAGTTAATCCATGTGTTGAAAGTGCTCGCGGGTGGAAGAAGAGGGGAATCAATGCGATTCATTGGATCGGGGAGATGGACTATTGCGATTGAGTCGGGGGATCGGCAATCAGCGGAGAAGAGGGTCAGAGAAGGAGGAATTCAAAATCATGATGTGCCAATGGCCGATGGGAGGAGCCAGTACGATGGAGGGAGGACCGTTGGATCAGGATAATGATTAACGACGGAGATCAAATCCGAAGACACGCATCAGAGGAACGCGATGGTCAATGGGGGGGGGGGGACTTAAGAAAAGGGCGAAATGTGAAGAAGCGCAGACTGTTGGATGATTGCGATCAAGGGCTAAGATCTTCTCAAGGGAATCACATCGGTGGAGAAAAGGAAGGCGGAAGGGAAAGGGTGAAGCCCGATGCGATGGAAAGCAGAGAAAGGAAGTGCGAGAGCCATCGGATCTTGGGTACAGATGGTCCAAATCTTATCGGGACTTTGAAAAAATGAATGACTGGGGCAGAAGACAATGAAACGACAAAACAACATAGACCGTTGGATCTGGGGGAGCCAGATCAACGGTCCAAAATGCATCGGCAGGGAGGCTTTTGTAAGTGCTGATCGGGGGGAACACTGGCAGCGCGATGAAGCGAAGGCCATTAGATTTGTGAGATCATCGACTCATATCCCATCAGCGGGGAAACCATCGCGCGGAGGAAGTATGAAGAAACAAAGGAAAACAGGGCGGAGCAATGTCCAATAGTGCGAAAGGGGCTTAAGGACTAAGCTGACGGTCGTGAGTCCCGATTACATGGAGGAAGGGCGGAGAACTTAAGCCTGTAGGGGTTTAAGTCAAACTTAATGAAAAAAGTTGGCTTTTAAGGCTGAAAGGGGTTTTTTGAGGTTTTTCAGAGGTTTTGATAGGTATAAAGAGGGATTTAAAACCAAATAAAGGGGAATCATATTGTTTTAAAGGAAATTTTGAAGGAAGTGAAGGAATAATAAAGGGAAAAAGGGAATTTTGGGAGGGAAATGATGGAGAAGAGGTTTTTGAAATAGTCCTTGTTATAACATCAGGGCTTCTTTGAGGAATTTTGAATTGAAAAGATTAGTGAAGGTAGGTTTCTTTGGACAGAGAGAACAACCAGGATTCAAGAACTAACATATTAACTTGAAATTGTTTCTTGAAGACTGCAAACTGTTTCTAGCCATCATTAGGTATAACATAAATTATAGATGGGTAATACTTGGAAAGGTAGCTTGATTATATTGAATATCAACACATTTCAAGAAATTTAAACACATTAGATGATGCATTGGCCAATCAAGTGTTAAATAGACATTTTCAGTATTTGTAATAAAATAATATTTCATCCATATTGAATAAGATACTCTAAGAATAAAAGAAATAGTTCTGATTAGGAAAAATAGTCTATAGAGAGTGTGTTACAAAAATATCGTCCAAAGACACAAGGCTCCGTTACCTTTATCATACGAATATGCTGATACAAAAATCAAAATGTAGCCATAAATGAATGTTAACTATCCATGATGATGATCATGGAAACAAACTATAACACGAGCCAATCGGTGCAACAATCGCTTGATCGGTCCTGGAATCGCAACCACATGCCTCTGGTACTGAAGAGGCAGGTCACCAGTCCCATTCTTTGGGATATCTATAGTAATCCTCTTCAATTGTGCTCCAAGTCGGTCAAAATTTCTATTGCATATGAATGTGGTACTACAACTGCTACAAGTTGGTCTCCTCACCTGTCAAATCGTTGTAGCTCTACTAGTCGATTTGGGTCCACATCTGCATTAACATTTCGATAATTAGCTTTGGATGTTAAAAACAAAATAAAATTTAAAAATATAAAACATCAAAACGAGAAATTTTTACCCAAATCTCCCCACTGCATCCCAAATGGGAGTGGTATATATGGATTGCCCCTATAGTCCATCCATGCATATGGGAAGTCTTTAATCATTAAAATCTAACTTTTCAACCACAAAAAAAATTGAGGAGTATATCTCACAATTGTGCCACCACCGCCACCATGGTGAGTACCATTAATGAAACCCACTGCAACATGCGTGGATCTATGAATATTGTCTCATCAACAAGAATATGTTGTGGGATGAGGAGTGGAATCCTCTCTAGGGAAAATGAAATAAAGATGGCGCCATAACCGAAGTTCTTCAATTTTCCCTCATTTTCTCTAGTAAGTTTTCCTTTCACATTGACAACGACTCCTGCACACTAGTTGAAAATGGTGGACTATGAACACTCAAATACAATATGCATCTGGGCCTTTGTGGTCATGTGAGGTGATGCAATACCGCATAGTTTGGTGAATATGAAAGCAAGAGTCCTCAAATCAAGTCACTGGATATTTTTGTATCTATTCAACTATCCTTAAGCACTGAGTTAGGGATGTTTGAAATACTGGGGGGGGGGGTGAATCAATATTAATTTCAATTAGTATTATTATTAATCTTTCAGAGCATTAGTTAATCTTTAATTATTATCAGTGTTTGTACAATGATAACAGTAAACAAAAAGAATACATATGCACAGAGTTTTCAAGGTGGAAACCCCCTTCGGGACAAAAACCACCTGAATGATTTCTAATAATTCTTTAATATTCAACTCCAATTGAAAATAAAGCTCCAAATTCTTAGAATCTAGAAAAGAAATATTCTCCATCTCCCACTAGATGGACGCTCCAATTCCCAAGATTCTTCAGTAGTCAACTGAACAGATGCCCCAACACCCAATGAGCTACAACTCACCCTAGCACCACCCTACAACCTTGAAGTTTTCACAGGCTTGAACCTGTTGGTGACTTCATGTACTAGCCTAGAACCACCCTAACACCCTATAAAATAATAAAATAAGAATGGACTCCCGTACTAGGGAAAATGGTCCACTTTACAATGACATAGAATGATGTCGAAGAAGAAGACACACTAGACCATAACCCCAACCATGACACAAATACCTAATGATGATCCTAAACCTCAAATACAATGACTGTATGTCGTGCTGCCCACGTGAAGACTTCACGTGGTGAACTTCTTGCTGTTGTTCTGCACCGTGATTGCTGATCCTATCATGCTACCCTTTCTCACTCTTCAGAACATTAAATCATGCATTGATTATGATCTTGATGAATATGAAATACCTGCAAAAAGTCTTCAAGGAAATACCCATTACATGATAATAGAAAAACTTACCTCATCCTGCAGAGCATATGTCAGTGCTAA
Organism: Pinus albicaulis; assembly: GCA_034641835.2. NCBI lineage: Eukaryota > Viridiplantae > Streptophyta > Pinopsida > Pinales > Pinaceae > Pinus > Pinus albicaulis. Next base: position 1,103,300,247 of record CM076577.1, read on the forward strand.
ACAAAAAAAAACCAAAATGGAATACAAAGAACCTAATTCAATCAAGAAAGGAACATGCATATACAAAATATAATTACCTGGAGCTTACCTCTGTTGCACCTTGCTTTACTTTTCTTCCCTAGAAAGTCTGGTCCTTTGCAGCCCTTGATAGCACATGATCTAGCTTTTTCTTGCCTTCTAGGAGTTTGATATTGAATCTGGTGTATCTATGTTATTTCAGATCCCCAATATGTGATTTTTGGTATTATAGTATTCCTTTGAGTCTTCTTTCCAATTCCACAGATCTGACCCAATTTGGATTCTTCAAGACAGTTATTCCCAATCTCTCACAATGACCTAATTATGGACTGGTTCAGTAGAGCGAACTTGTACGACATGACACGTGTCACTGTTTCCTCATTCAGATCTAAAATTGATATACAGAAAATCACAGTCCGTGCACTATCTCCCACGTTTTACAGAATTCCAATCCGACACTCAGAGAGAGAGTTATGACAATTTTCCCAAGGTCACCTCATTGAGATGAAGTTCAGGAGCCTGTAAAAACCCTCACTTCCACAGATCATATCTCCGAAAATATTGTGCATAATGATCTGAAATTTTTACACAAGCTTCCTCAGGATTTTGGCTTCGGCCAATAAAAATTTCAACTTTTTAACCTTCGTAGAAAAAAAGTTATAACGAAAATTCCATGATGACTTGTTTCAAGTAGCGAAATCCCTACATTAGGAGGATATGAGGATCACAATTTATATAAATGCTTAGGTTGAGAGGGTATTCAACAAGTGAACGTGGGAGGGATTTTAGGAGTTTAAAAATCATTAATTATTGAATGCTCAATGACCACAACCAATTATTAGTGTCATGGCACAACCCCATGGGGTTTTAGCCCACTAACTGGGGTTACTAACTTCAAACATGAATATATCTCAAACTGTGAAGAATTACATGGCGTGAAATATATCAACGGAAACATCTCGATAAGTAGAAACCATAAAAATATCCTTGACTCGGAAAATAACAATTTGGTCTAGGTCAAATTTCCCATGCAAGATTGGGGTAGCCCCTGGTGCTTCTTGGGTTGAAATCAATGACAACCACTGATCAACAAGGGACACAATATTCCCTCAGGTATGAAGCAGTAGTTTCCCCACTTGGTATCTGTCCAAATATGGTAATGCCACGTCCTCTATGGGACAACCCAGTAAAAAAATACATGTCATCGACATCAATGGTATGGCGATGGTCACCTATGATAAAACATTGTTCCTGGATATCCCAGGACCTCACCAACCATGTCATGAGCTCTATTAAGCTTTAATTCTTGGAATGACCCAAAATTTATAGAGGACAAAATTCTTTAGAGCTTGGAGAGTCGTCGGGTTATCAATAGCTTCTGCATCATGAGTTTCATGCTCTCTCTCTCCATTCCAACATGGTTGCTAAAATGTCCTAAAAATTGACATTTTAGGTGTATTAGAACAATGATGGAGAGAAATTTGTGTCTTTTGGGGTGTATTCTTTTATATTTTTAAAAGCCCTCAACGCCTTGTGCAAATTTTTCTTTACAGACAAAGTGTACTTGTGCAGTTTCTCAACAGAAAAACCGTTCAAATCACATGTTTATGTGTTTAAAAAATGATTGGTGTGCGCAAACCCAATGAGGGAAAACCGTGCACACCCATGGGTAGATTTTTGAAAATACATCATCCCCAAAAAATCAAACCAAACCTTAAAAACAAATTTTAAATGATGGAAAGCAAGATTTGGAAGATATCTATTATTTGGAGAAAACGGTTCGTCGATTGGTCCAATATTTTGCTCGGAATCAGCCTCTGAAGTTTCGTGGTATAAACCCTCTCACTGCTCTCAAATTGGATAAAAAACTCAAATGATAAAATGAATTACTTTTTCAACTTTTGTAGGTTTTTGGGTGAACAATTTTTATTTTATTTTTTACGTCTTAAACCTTTTAAAAGTCAAAATTTGTTGTTTTTGACCATAATTTTGAGCATTTATGATGATTTATGGAATTTTATGTCCAGAATACAGGTTACGATGTAAAAATGGATCATTTTGAATATGAGTAAACTTTTATCACTTTTTCGGACTCTAAAAAAATTCGAAAAAGTGAAACCATGGAGTTCTCTTTTAAGCCCTTTTCAGGCTCTCTAAACAAGAAAATATTGCCAAGTATTTGGCTATTCGAACTCGTAAAAGTAAATTAACAAGCGTCTATTCAGTATAAGTTTACCCTTTTTACGAATGAATTAGACTATTTACAAAAAATGTATACGTTGACTAATCATGCTCAATAGAGTTCTCTCTTGCATTATTTTACGCTTTTTCGGGCTTGAGGGACTAAATTTATGAAAAAGAACATGTGGAGTTTACTTATGTTTTTATTCTGACTCCCTAAAAATGAAAAACACTGAGTTTTACTTTCTCAGGGCTCGTTAAAATTTTTATGTTGAAAGAACTAAATGAGTTTTATTTTCATGTCTTTTAAAACTCTTTATATATGAAAACAAGATCGAGTCAACCCTACACTGGACTCATGAAACTAAAAAATGCAGGACTCGTGAATCACGATGGGACTGAACCACTCCTAGGCTTAGGGTTTGTAAAAATACCTCGGAGGACTCATCCGAAGGATGAGCTTACATGACAAGCAAATGTTATCCTCCTCAAGCTTCAAAAAAATAAAGAGGTACTTTCCAGTAATGGTGGGGGAAAATTGGGAAAAGGTATTCATTTTTGCATTCATGTAAAGGGAGTATGTCGCTCTTGAACACGACACTTTGTCACACTTGTGTCCAGGTTGGGTAATCCATTTGTCTTATAATTAATCAAACCTCATTGAAAGTCTTCAACTAGATTTGGGTATTATCGTTGAGTCAAATTTTGCCAAGTCAATTTTCGTGTCGCCATGTGCTCAAGAGAAGTTCAACCTCAGTTCATATTCCTTAGCAAATATTATCCCTCATTCGCATCAGTCATCCCTGATTCACTCCTTGCAATTTTTTTTCAAAACTTGACAAAAAGTTTCGTGTCATAGGTCCTCCTACGACAAATCACTTCCTATCGATTTCAGTTCACCATCTAAGGAGTTGATTTGGAAACCATTTTCGGTACCTTGAGGCCTGCATACCTTAATGGCAGGTTTCTTGCCTTTGACGACAGGTTGCATCATTGACCTTTGATCGAGCAATTCCTTGAGGAGTTCGACTACATATTACCTAATCACACTTCATAGATTGTACTAAAAGTAACTTGAGATCCATTGTCATTATTGGTGGTTTCTCTTGCACTTCTTAACGATTCACATCTTTGACTAGTAATCAAAGAGTATCTGATGTGTTCGTCTTTAACACATTTCTTCATATGATCAGATTCGTACTACGGATCGAGAGATGGAGAACAAGACCCTATATCTCGTTTCATCCATCCAGGCTATGAGGAGTTATGTATTCATGATTATGTAGAAAAATTCATAGCAGATTGTTGCATCTATACTATGTCTACTATTCATATGATTCTTGGTTATTTCTGCATTTGTTCACTGAGTTAGCTTTACTCCGAGTATGGGAATGCCTACCTTAGTAATGATTATATATATTTTCATTGTAATCCTTGAATGTTCATTGCAGGTTTCCGACCATTATCTCTAATCCCATCTTTGGCATGATAAAGCACTTCAATTTTTTAATGAATTTCCAGACTTCACACTTTAGGGGGAAATCAGTTACACGCTATTTTTTCATCATGAAATTTGGTGATTAAAATGGATCATTCACCATCTATACCTATGTTTCAATACACTCTCTTGAAAGTCAAACATTTATATTCATTGACCAAATCATGAATGTTGGGTATAAATGGCTCTTTAAATTGTTTAACATGACTTGCGTACTTTTCCTAGTCAGTTTCTGTGCATGCGTAGTTTCTTCCATTGAAACCCCGTGCATAACTGCGTTGTGTTCTCCATTACAGACTGCACACATGACTCAATGAAAAGTAAAAATATAAAGTAAGTTCTAGAAGCTGTTTTGGGCGAATATATCCCAACTAGAAGTTTCTAGGTCATATCTATTCGAGCCAAACCCCTCTGAACATGGAGGTAATTCTCTAGATGAAGGAAACCTAATCCAAATATTAATGGATCTCATCCCTCTTTTGTGGATCTGAAACCTCCTCTATTTGTCCTATAAATTAAGTAGAGGCTAGAGGGTTATGGGAGTTCACAAAAGGTAGTCTTATGCTGGTAATTTTGGATTTGGAAGCTTACCATCCAAGGAGAATTATTAGAGGCATTTGGGAGGAACCTTCATGACATCAAGGCAAGGTTGCAAGGATCTTCTTTTATCTCTGAATTAATACATTTGAATCATTTTTCTCATTGTGTTATTTTATTGGAATTATGAATGGATTATAATCTTTATGTATTCATTAAGGTAATCTCAATTTCTAATCTCCTTGATCATTAGATTGAGCTTGTTTTAGATCATTATATTTCATATGCCTTTGATCTCTTGTATATTTGTGTTTGCAGGTTTCATCAAAGCATTGAGGAACTACAACTAGACATATCAGGGATCTTCATCAAGCATTTCACAAAGAGGTAAGAGCACTACCCCACTTCTCTAGTTTTAATGATTTCAACAAATTTAACTTAGGGAAAGAGCTATTATTATGTCTGTTTGTTTCTAGTTTTCCTTTAGGATTCTAGGGAGATCGCTTCTGTCCACAGAGGGAATTTTCCATATAACAACTTACCTATTTATTTTTTAAAATTCTAAGCATAAATAGCCTTTATGTTATAGTTATCACTCTTTAAAAAGTGTTACCATAAATTGCAAATACGTGGGTGCCAACATCAAGTTCATAAATTTCACATTGTTAGAAGCATTCTAATTTTGAAAAACACAACAATAAAAATCCTTGGTCTTTTCTAATGCATTGATAATTTCATTTGACAGACTTAAAAATGTAGAAGTACATTCCAATGATTGTATCCTCACTAACCTTATTATCATCCTCTAGAAAAAAAATCTAATTACCAATATTTTCCTCTAGATCAAAATCAAGTAGATTGACTTCACTTTAGGCAAGTGAAATGACTCTAGCCACTATTCCACCTCTATTTTATTGTTATGTAATAGACACATCACAAAAAATGTGCCACTTATTTGTCTACCTTATGATTGGTATGCCTTCTAAGGGGTACTAGCTTAACAATTATTATTCCATTGAGAGCATCCTTAGCAAGAAGATAATTGTAAAAGACAACAACAATTGTTGTTAACATTGGAATGCCAATATTTCCAAATAATGTCGCAAACATAGTATTCTAAGTAACAAATATCGATAGGTCAACCTCCATGTCCATGCTAAATTTGATATTGATGTTTGAGAAGCATACTATGTCCAAAAATAAATTCCAAGCTATGATAATCAAGTAATGTGAAGGACAAGGTTATGTCTTGATCTTGATTAGTGTCAAATGTATATGCTCATTGTGAGTCAATTCAATTGCACTAGAATTCCATTTCATTTTATCTCATCAATCAAAGTTTGTAAACTTATGAAGTGTAAGGAAAATATATTCATGGACTTAGCTTCTAATTCTTTATAATGTAAATTGACACTTCAAGAAAAATTTATTCTATGAAAGTGATTAAATATAATATAACTCAATATGATCATGGTTATGAAATAGTTAAAGACCCCATTTTCCATGTAGAACTATTTTTTAACAACAAAATTTCTCAAAAATATTTGAATATAATTGATTGAATTTTTTTAAATATTTGACTCAGATTCAATCAAAAGTTCTATACGATCAACCTATATCACAAAATAAAAATCCGCACCTGCTTGAAATTGAAATTCACACTACAAATAAACATAAGTGATCACTTGACTAATTCTAAATTTGAATTCTTTTTGAAGTTATTTTTCCATTGCTTAATTGGCATACTATAATGAAAATAGAGTACTTCTTTAATAATGAAGAAATCAAAGTATTTCTAATGTTGTAAAAAATAGAGTATGTAAATTAGATTATGAAAAACAAAGGAAGCTACACTATGAAAAACATAAGGAAAAGCATTTTACATCGTGGCACAGGGAACCTTCCTGGTGGTCGCACAAACTTGAAGAAATATTAGAACCTAACTATTAATCAAATCAAAGATGCATAAGCATACGAATAATATAACTTGATTAGTATGCAAAGTATATTAAAGATAAAAGGTTCATAGAATGATTTAAACCAAAATATGTCTATTGATCTACTAAGTGATAATGCTACAAATTTCCTTGCTACAAATCATAACTAGGTATGATGACTAAGAGTTCTAATGCTATAATCTAAAATCAGAGCATATAACTCGGTTATCGTGTGATAGTGTATGATTTTAGAAGATCAAATGTTACCCATAGAAATTTTGTTCTCCAACACTTAATCTTGCAAGGAAGCTTTGGAAATTTATCATGATCTTGAATGTTATATCATTGTGCATGTCATAATTCTTCAGTGATTTGCCTCTACACTATACCATGTAACTGTTTACCAGATGACACATTTTCCTTTTTGGTGTGCCTAATAGGTGAGTAACCATATTGGTTCTTTTTTCCATATGTTCCATTGTTTGGTTCGACTAAGTTGCTCGTGGAGGTGTCCCAACCTACAAACCTGCTATAAGTCTACAAAAAAGCTACAAATTTAATCACTTTCTACAATAACCACATTTTATCTTGTCTTTATGTTGGAAATACTGAGAGAGGGGGTGAATCAATATTTATTACAATTGTTTATTATGCTAGTTAAGATTTTTTTTTTCACAAAATGAACTAGAAGATAAAAAATGAAAATAATTTTACTAACAAGATGAGGAATCCAACCCTCTTTCAAAGAATTATGCTCCAACCTTTACCAAATCTCCCAAGACCCCAATATTGGGTGAGGACTCCAATACTCTCCATTAATTTCAAGCACCAAATTGATAAATAACAAGGACATCAATCCCACCCAGCTCCAACTTGGTAAAAAAAAATATGACTAAATGAATTACTTAAAAGATGCTAAATGTATTCAATTTCTTCAATGTAATGTTAAGGTCCAAAACTACTTCAAGAGATGGCCTAAAAAATGTCTTCAACACTTCTTTCCAACTAAGGTCTACAAAGAAAAGCTTCCAAATAGTATCACTATAAAATTCACCGCTCCAAAATTTTGATCTACACAAGGTATTGAGCAATCAAAGTTCTAATGCCAAGTCAAATATTCACAGATCGAAGAACTGGTCCAAATTTCTAGTAATTTTCAGGTCCAAACAAGTTTGAAGATAAGGTTTGAACTCCACAGATAACTCAACACTTCTTCACAGATCAGTTGCCATAGGTCGAACAAGACACCAAAAAAGGTCCAAAAACAATTCTCCACAGGTATGTATACAATACTAGACTCCTAATATCTGAATACAAATATTCTCCTTAGGTTCAGAGCATAAACACTCTCAAAATATCCGAAAGGAGTGTTTATACTAGAGGTCAGAATACAAGTGTTCACTAGAGGTATGAAGCTTAAAAAATATCCATAGGTCCAAAGAAGTATTATCCGCAGGTATAAGGCTTAAACATTATCCACAAACTAATATTTAAGCAGAATAACATGCCTCCAAACAAAAATTATCATAGAACACCAAACGAAAACCCCCAACCAGAAGTGTTCATATCTTTCTTAGCCCTTGTAGTTCACGAGTTGTGAACTAATTTACTCACTCTGCACTGTACTTCTTCTTTTCTGAACCGATGATGATACCTTGACTGAATTTCCCATTGCTTAAATTTATACTAATTCGCTGGTTCTAAACTATCACGACTCATGGAGATCTGACTTGTGTGTAGCATGTTTACTTGAGTAGGATTACGTAGGCTAATAGATGGTATATTTTTAGACTTCAAAAATTAGATTTTCCTCAATCAAAGGGAGTTAGAGGGCGTGTAGGTACTCATTGTAAAGGGTGAGAATCCCTTTGTAATAATTTTTCCTAGTATTTATTTCTATATCAGTTTTTTTCCATGTGAAATTTTTTCATGATAACCTTGTTAGAGGGTTTCTTCCATGCGGCTAGGTCATTTGGAATATGTGACATGAACAATGCAAGGTCATATTTAAAATTTATGTTTTTGTCCATGCATAACCATATAGGGCTAGGGATTTATTTAAAATGTTCATTTAGGGCATATATAGGGTTTCATCATATGGCTTGGACAATGCAAGGAAATAGTCCTAGGGTTTCTTCTATGCAATTTAGGGTATTCATAATCTTCAACAAAGTTGGGTCTTCAATGATTTTAGGGTTATCATTCACATTAATGAAAAATTTATCTAACAATCTCCCTTTTTTTCATTGATGACAATACTCTCTCCCTTTGACATCAATGGAAACTTCTTCATATGACGCTCCCCTTATCATTATGTTTCTTCCTATTGCCTTCATACTTCTATTTCTTTTGACATTAAAAGATATGCTCTAATGGGATGCAAGTGAGATAACCCCCATATTTTGACGAAAATTTTTGAATGCTACTTGAGGTAGGGGTTTTGTGATAAAGATATATGCAATTTGCTTCGTGGTGTTGACACATTCCAGTTTGATGTTATGTTCTACAACCTGTTCTAATAGGAAGTGATAATTGATTGGAATATGTTTTACCTTTGAATACAAAACTAGATTCTTTGAGAGACTCAGGGCACTGGTGTTGTCACAGTATTTGGTGATAGGTTTATTAGTTTCTATGTTACATATTTCAATGCTTCCTTCATCCATAGAATTTGTGCACACTAGTCTACAACATCTATATACACGACTTTAGCTGTGGAGATAGAAATGGATGATTGCTTCTTGGTAAGCCAAGATACAATACAATCTCCCAAAAATACTGCATTCCCACTGATACTTTTTCGATCATCAACAATTCTTGCCTAGTATGTAGCAGCGTATGTTGTCAAGGTACGGGTTGTTCTCTTAGGATATAAAAATACAAAATCAAGAGTTCTGTAGGAATTTACAGGGTAAGTTTCGTAGATCAAGAACCAAAGGTCACCACTCACAAACTAAATCAGTACACCAGTATAATCACGTGGTTAAAATCCTCAAAGAGGGAAAAAATCCACGGCCTGAGCCAATGCGGCCACTTCAGGCAATTTATTAATATAAAAATAAAAGTTACATATGTTTCTCTCATAAACAGTTATCAGACAAATGACCCTCCATTCTCTTTAAATAGAGATCATGGACCAATCGGGTGTTAAGCCACAGATCAAGTGTCGTTAATACCGAGGTGAGAGATAACTGTCGAATCACTATAAATCGTGACCGTCAGATTATAAGTTACAAATGTACATGGTAAAAAACACACTTTACCTAACTCTACACTAGACTAAGTTATTATTATCTATTTCCTATGTGTTGGAATATCCTAACATCCCCCCTTAAGAAAAACTTGGGATAGGATTGAAGGATTTACAAAGGTGACACAAAATGAGCCTATTTCGTATGTGTCGAAATATCCTAACATCCCACCTTAAGAACAAATTGGGATATGATTTAAGGATTTACAAAAGTGGCACAATAGGAGAAGGAAGGAGGCATTAGAGCCTATCCCCCCTTAATGTAAACTTTCCTGAACTCGAAGCATGGATCAAAGTTTGGTAAACTTCGCTTCTGTGAGAGCCTTTGTAAATATATCGACTACTCGATCATTGGTTGGACAATACTGCACTTCAAGAACACGACCATGAATGAGCTTTCTGATGAAGTGCATGTGGAGTTCAATGTGTTTCATACGCTGATGTTGAACTGGATCTTTACATAGCTGAATGGAACTCTGATTATCACACCAAAGTGTATTTGGATGGTGCTGATGAAGACCACATTTAGACAGGATCTGACGAAGCCACATGGCTTCCTTGCTGGCTTCAATTTCACCATGATACTCTACTTCTACTGAAGAAAGAGAGATGGCACTTTGTTTCTTACAAGACCATGCAATAGGTCCTGAACCAAGAGTGAACACATATCCTGCAGTAGACTTTTGATCATCAGGGCCCACCAACTTGAAAATGAGTTGCTTACTTTAGACCCCAATAATTTCTCCTTAGGCTCTAATGCCTCCTTCCTTCTCCTATTGTGTCACTTTTGTAAATCCTTCAATCCTATCCAAATTTGTTCTTAAGGGGGGATGTTAGGATATTTCGACACATAAGAAATATGCTCCTTTTGTGTCACCTTTGTAAATCCTTCAATCATATCCCAAGTTGTTCTTAAGGGGGGATGTTAGGATATTTAGACACATAGGAAATAGTTAAGAATAACTTAGTCTAGTGTAGAGTTAGGTAAAGTGTGTTTCTTTACCATGTACATTTGTAACTTATAATCCGACGGCCACGATTGTAGTGATCCGATGGTTATCTCTCACCTTGGTATTAACGACACTTGATCCGTGGCTTAGCACTCGATCGTCCATGATCCCTATTTAAAGAGCATGGAGGGTCATTTGCCCGTAATCGTTTATGAATGAGAGAAAACATATGTAACTTTTTCTTTTTACTTTTTCTACAGGCATGCCTTTTCCTGCACAAAAAACACAAAAAACCGAGCCAGAAAAAAATGAAATGCAAAGCCGTACGAAAGAATTTTATATTTTCATTTATCCTTACCGGCAACTATCATTTTTTTCACTATTTCTGGTTCCTCGAGATCGCACAAATACGCGGGGAAAGAGCATACGTTGTAAAAAAAATCCTTTTTCCTGTTTCTGATTTGCCAAGATCGCACACAGCGCACAACAAAGAGAATACATAGAGAAGAGGGTCTAGATCAGGAAAATAAATCAAACCTAAAAAAAAAAAAAAAAAAAGGAACCGAAATAAGCGTAACTATTAACAAATATAACTGCAAAAAAGATGCTTTATACCTCCAGATCTAAACTGACATAACTTGGGCAGCCGTAAACCTTTTCGCATGAAACGAAAGGCGTTCCTCACTGTAACAGACGCTCCAGACACAATAGAGTAGTTCTCCAAGCCCAAAAATGATCAGAAATAGTAGATCTACAAAACGACATTCACATGTAGTCAAATCAGCTTCAGATTTTGATCAACAACGGACGTGGCCCTCAAAATAGCTTTGATACCATGTAGGAATTTACAGGGTAAGTTCCTTAGATCAAGAACCAAAGGTCACTGCTCACAAACAGATCACAAATCAGTACACAAGTATAATCACGTGGTTAAAACCCTCAAAGAGGAAAATAGTCCACGGCCTGAGCCAACGCGGACACTTTAGGCAATTTATTAATATAAAAAGAAAAGTTATATATCTTATTCTATAAACTAATCGGAAAACTAGGATGTATGCTCTTTAAATAGAGATCATGGACCAAATTCGGTGCTAAGCCACATAAAGTGTTGTTAATACGAGGTGAGAGATAACCATCGGATCACTACAAATCGTGACCGTCGGATTATAAGTTACAAATGTACATGGTAAAGAAACACACTTTACCTAACTCTACACTAGAATAAGTTATTCTTAAATATTTCCTATGTGTCAGAATATCCTAACAAGTTCCTTTTTGATATATTACGATTCTGTTTACAACTTACAAATGAGATTCCTTAAGGGATAATTGGAATCTTTCCACTATTCCTACGACTTGCATGATATCTGGTTGTGAAGGTATTAGATATAAGAGAGCTCCAATCAGTGATATATAATGAATAACATCTACCAAAGGGGATTCATCATCTTTACTTAGTTTGTAATCTGTAGACATAGGTGTGCTCACAATAACACATTTTTCTATCCAAAATAGTTTAATCATGTCTCTAATATATTTAGTTTGGGATATGAATATACTTACTCTTGTCTAAGTTAATTGAAGTCCAAGAAAGTAGGATAACTCACCAATTATTGAAATTTAAAATTCTTTTGACATATTTTTGGAAAATTCATAACTCATCTCATCGTTTTTGTTGGAAATAATAAGGTCATCAACATACACAAGTGTAATTAACAAAGTATATTTGTCCATATTCATGTAAATATTGCTTCCAAATACTCCTCTTTTGAAGCCTTGTTGTTGAAGATAATGATCTAGTGTCGCATACCAAGCTCTTGGAGCTTGTTTTAATCCATACAAGGATCTCTTCAATTTGCAAACAGTCTTTTCCTTCTGCTAAATTTAACCCTTATGGTTGTTCATTGTATACTTCTTCCTTTAGGTCATCATTCAAAAATGATGATTTTACGTATATTTGTTAAAATTTGAAACGTTTCGAACAAGAAAATTCCAAGGATATCTTTATAGCTTTCCAATCGGGATACGAGAGAAAAGGTTTTCAAAATCAATTCCTTCAATTTGATAGTACCCTTTGCACACCAACCTTGCCTTGTTTATGATGATCTGTCCATCTTCATTCATCTTGTTCTTGAATACCCACTTGGTTCCTATAATTTTTTTTTCCTTTGGATGAGGTACTAGCTCCCATGTTCCATTCTTTTCGATTTGATGCGTCTCTTCTTCCATTGCTTTTATCAAATGAAGATCCTTACTAGCTTTAGTGAAAATTTCTAGTTCTAACATGGATAGTAAGGCAACATCATTCATTTTTGGTGTATTTGTCATCTTTTGTTGAGTTTATATTCCATCATCTACACCACCAATAATTTTATCTTCCAGATGATGCTTTTGAACGATCTTTACCATTGATGGATTTTGAGATGGTTCCTTTTGATTTTTTGCTCCTTTTCTTCCGTTTTAGTATCTTCATTGTTAATTTTCATATTGTTCTATGTCACTATATCAATTAATTTATCCCAATTCAATACTTTAATTAGAAATATTTTCAATATAAATTAATATTTCCAATATTCCATAGTAATTGAATATAAAACAATAAATGTAATGACAAAAAAGACAATCAACACATCAACAAGAGACACTAGATTTGGTTAAAGACCAAGGAAAAACCCCACTAGTGGAAACCCCTTTGAAAATTATTCTTCTCTTATATTTTCATACAATTTTCAAAAGAGAGTACAATGAGATCAATACAATATCATCCAAAAATCCAATAACATTCAAAAATATGTTTCCAACATCAAGATATATCAGAGACAAATTTTCTTGTCTGTGGTCAACTTCAGTCAATGGTCAAATTTCAGTCAAAATTCCCGGTTGCATGGATGAGGAGATGTGTGTGTGAATGAATGCTTCCAGTCACTCCCTTGAGCATGAAATCCAGTGACTGTGGTCAAATTTTTCTTGTGACGAGCCAACAATTGTAACCCAAAACCGTAAAATAGATGCGAGCCTAGGACCCTGTAATTTCAGACTTTTACGAACTTATTTTGTCATAAAAAACTTAGACCTATGCAAACCAATGAATGAAGAAGGAAATAAGAGTATGCTTGGTGATTTCCAAAGGAGCTTGAGGTCACTTGTATTTATAGGCTTCCAACGGTGACCAATTTCATGCTAGGGTCGACCTCTTCATATGTGCATATGTGGGATTATCTTCGTAAATTCACTTTCCCTTATCTGATTTGAGTGCTTCAATAGTAAAAATTGGTCCTCTCGAAAAGAGGAATCTAGTCCCATGGTTTGAATTTGTCACTAAGCTTCTAAACTTAAAACTCCCTCTTAGTTAGGGATATATTAATACTATATGCTGTCATGTATATCATGTCACCATATCACGTCCCATCTCTGCTCAACTCTATTTGCTTAAAAATTATTGAATCTAAAGAATAAAAATCAGAGAGCATTATATTCCACCGTATATAGCATCATAGATCAAATCTCAATCTGAAAACAATATTAGGGAGCACATCTCAACCCAAATCTACATCGAGGAGCACATCTCAACCCAAAATCTCATGGGGGAGCTAAACATGTACAACCCCATATAGAGAAATATATGATATATGGGAGCACAAATCAACCCATCCTATTGCCCACTGATCTTCCAAAAAATGACCCTCAATATTCATGTGGTAGAACACATGAATCATAATTATCTTGGATTTTACAACCCGAACTACACTCAACTCGTTGGATAGATGGGGTGCGTTAATCCCAACAAGCCTAGCTTGTGGGTGTGATTCCAAATAGGGTATAATATGCAAAGAACAAGATATGGGAGAAAAATATCCAACCCTATGGGTAACATATAGGGGAGCAACATCTACGACCCTGTTGTCCATAGATCCCTCAACCCCAGGATCCCTCTATCTTAATTCCTCACCTTGGGAGCTCAGATGAGGGGGAAGAGTTGGACCAGTGTTCTCAATCAATGACGCTCCTTGTTAGAAGGGGTCACATACATTAGTCCAAGCTGCTCTCTGAAGACCAATAACTTCATTTTTGTCAAAGCCTTGCTAATAATATCTGAAATATACTCATATGTCGATATATGATGGAGTCTAACGAATCCTTTCTGCACCATGTCTCGAATGTAATGATATAAAATCTCAATGTGATTGGAATTTTCATGAAATACGAGATTATCTTCCAAATGGATCCCACTATTGTTGTTGTAATATATCACGGTAATGTCTAGGACCTACTCAAATAGCTCTCCAAAGAGCTTCCTCAACCAAACTTCTTCATAACTAGGCATGCTAGCGGCAATATATTATGCCTCGATGGTACTCAATGCTACAAAACTATTCTTCTTGCTCATTCAAGATATCATGGAAGATCCAGACTAAAAAAAAATCCATACTTACTCTTCCTGTCGATAAAATTTTATTCCCAGTCTACATCAGTATATCCATGAAATCGAATACCTCTGGTAGTACATCTCAAACCAAGGGTGACCGTTCCATGAAAACATCTCAAAATGTGTTTAGAAACAACCCAATGTGCATGGAGAGGCTCAGCCATGAATTTAATCAATGTATTCATTGCATAGCATATGTCTGGACGAGTCTTCACTAGGAACATCAATGCCCCAATCAACTGTCTATACTCAGATGGATTTGCCAAATCGAGTCCTACAACTGCTCCAGACAACTTCTTGAAGTTTATTTCCATCGATGTGGGTAGTGAATTGAATTATGTCATTTAAAATATTTCCAAAAACTTCACAAAATATGTTCTTTGTGAAAGCAATATCTCACCGATCCTTTGACACACCTTAAGGCCTAGAAAGTAGTACATCAGTCTAAGGTCCGTAATCTCGAATTCATAATCTAGTTCCCTCCTACACTCGATCATCAGGGGCTCACTACCTGTAAATAATAGACCGCCAACATATAAAACCAAAATCAATGACATACCTTAGACTACCTTGAAGTAGAGGTTGGGATAAACATTACTTCTTGTGAACCCCAACTTCACCAAATAATTGTTTATCCGTGTGTACCATGCTCTGGGGGATTGATTGAAACCATACAATTCCTTCTTCAACCTACAAACATGTCTCTTTCAATCCTCTATTTCAAATCCATCTGGCTTCTCAATGTACACTTCTTCTTGTAACATACCATGGAGGAATGTTGTCTTTATGTCCATCTGATGAAGATTCCATATGTGACTTGCGACAAGGGAAACTATCGAACGAATGGTTGTATATTGTGCCACAAGTGCTTTATATTTATCCATACTACCATCAAATCCATGCTTGATCTTGAATATACATTTTGAAGTCACCACATATTTCCACTTCAATCTCAGCATGATATCCTGTATGTCATTCTTCATAATCGATTCATATTCTTCGACCATAAAATATTTCCAAACTTATTATTTTACGTCTTCTTTGAATGTGGGAGGTTCAACTTGAATCATAGTGGTCATGGCTATGACATATCCCTGATACCTGCATGGCTTCTTCCTTTCTGTAAATGATCTTTGTACGAGAGCTCATCTCTCATCATCATGTAGTGTGTCTTAAAGCCAAGTGGTCTATTTATGGTGGGAGGATCACATGGAGGAGGATATAAGGGATCCATGGGCTCCGTGGAATCTGTTAGAGTAATGTAATTTACAGTATCACAAGGTGATTGTGTATTTCTTATTTGCAAATTTTCATATTGTTCATATATTTCAATATTCAAAACATCTCCAAAGGATACAAAAAGAAACAAAAAAGAAAAAGAAAAGAGGGTGTTAAAAAAGGAAAAGAAAGCCCCACAAAAAATGAATATTTCTGAAAGTGTTGCAAATAAAAATGCCACTACTATTTAGAAAAGCTTGTTAAATCATACAACTTAAGCATGATTTTTCAATTTTGAATTTTTTGCTGATAGGTTAGAAAATGAAGATTTTCCAAACCATTTATTTTTGGCTTATCAGTAGATAGGTAGAAAATGACATTGGTTCAATAGCTTAATCTGAACCAATAGGAGAAATAAGGGATAGGTGGTAGGTTATAAATTCAAAAGAAAAATGATTTCAGGGTATGCAAGTCTAAATGAACCCTAAAAAGAAGAAAAAATGTTAGATTTGTAGTTTGGGTAGGTAGATACATTGAAAAAGAAGAATGAAAGAAAAATGTAAATATTATTTCACAAATTACAACATCAAGATTCCACCTCTCCTATGGTGGAAGAAGAAGGACCAAAGCAGAAGGTGCTTGCATTCAAAAGATTGAAAAAAAACAGGGTTATATTTCGAAGTTTAGGGACTCAAATATATTTCCATAGTTATTTGGGCATATTTTATATTTTCATTCATTTTACCCTAAGCTCTGAAATATTATTGTCCCCTTATCCCACCCCGCTCATATTTTCCTCAACCTAAAGTTCTACACTACGCCTCGACTTTCATATCCCGACCCCACCATTCCATCGCACGTCCCATCACACCTCACATCACTCGTCTGATCGACGTTGATCACCCCACAATTCCTCATCATCCCCGCTCACCAACACACATCCGATGGCCCACATCACGTTTCAACCCCCCCTCAGCCTTTGAAAGTTAACAACGAGGGGGGGTCTGAAATAAGCGGTACCTGATACTGCCAAAACTGCTATGTTTCACGCCCACAATGATTCGCACCCCCCCCCCCCCAACCTGCCGATACCACAGGCCGCCACCACCCGCCTCTGAAAGTGGTTTTTGCTTCCGAATAAGCCATTGCACCTGCTAACCGTTGGATTAGCCAGTGCTCGATGCGGTCCAATCACATTCACTCTTGCCAAGAAGCTGTTACACCGTAAATGGTCGGGCCATTGTCCAACGGACCCTTGCCACCTCAACGGACCACTAATAATATATTAAAGTCCAAACTCATGCCCGATAAAGAGTTACTGTGCTCATTTTGATTGAAGATTACATACATCAAATTTACAGATATTTACAGAGAAATCACATGTTAAACACTGTTGTAGGAGAACTTTTGTTCAAAAGAATCGACAACTCTCGGAAAATCGGATTACAATTTCCCCTTTAAACTGTTTCGTTCTGATCGTGGTCCCTTCTATTATTTCCCTTCCCCAATACTGATCGATATCACTTTCCCTTCTCTGATCCCTTTTTCTTACATCCCATTCTTCATTGCAGATTGAGAATAAGTTAAAGAAGACAAATCATGCCTCCTAAGAAAGACCAGGAGCCTTTCAACCCCATGGTTTACCCTCAAGTGGATTTAAATCATACAGCCCTGACAGATCGAGATTACAAAATTCACGAGACAGAGTCAAACTTCAACTTGTTCGATGTCTACTGCTGGCTCGAGGACAAATTTCTCGATGAAGCTAATGACATTGGCCTGTGGGAAACCCAACTACCTCTTTACATATTTCCCAAAACCCATAGTTGCCTAGAATTCATCAGAAAATGCCAGGCCTGCTATGACATTAATCAGAGATCCATAGTCACCCCAACAGGAGAAATACTGTTCACCATTAATGCCCAATATATTTAACAAATGATGCAGGCCCCCACTCCTGAAAAAACAATCCCCTTCTCTTATGAAGCCCTTAGGGAACTTTATTAGATAATTTATTTTTCCAGTAGAGTGAAAACTCTGCAACTTTTCATGGCAATTGATGCACCAATTCATATAAAAAATCCACCCTACCCTTCATCTATATTTCTTGATAGGACCAAGCACATTATCACTGTTATATCTTATTTTTTGGGGTATCACACTGACCAGTGGGTAGATGAAGCCGTGATATGTTTTTTTTCCATTCTCTCCTCAGAAGCTAAACCCACAATAATGTTTAATTATGCCCCGTTTCTTGCAAATGCAATTCATGAACAATTTTTAAAGTTTAACACAAAGGAGGTTTTCAAATACACCTCTGTGTTGGTGTATATGTTTATTTATTTCTAGTCCAACAGGTTTCAATTTCAGACGACCACGGTAAATGAAGATGTTGAGCCTCAATCTGTCATTTTCTGGGCTACCTTACTAGTAAAGAAACAAAAGTACTATACATACATGGATTTTGTGGATTTTTTTGTGCACCCAAACATCAACATACTCATAAGTGCATTAGAGCCCAAGATAGGTGAAGAAATTAGGAGAACCATGCAACTAACAGAGAAAGTGAAGACAACAGATTGGTACTTGTACCAAGATTATATAGAGATTCGAGTCTATGGAAGTGAGCTAGCCCCTTACAAATTGCCAAAGTTCCTCTCCATGAGGGTCTTCGCACTAGAGTACATAAGGAAAATTTTAGATGCATATGAGCCCCACTTTGTTTCTGCAAAGAGGAAGGCTCAGTTCAAGATCAAGACACAAATTGGGCCTTTCATCTGCAACAATAGAGTAACAGGGGAAGAGGCAGATAAGATACTGAAGAGGATGGGTTTTAGTCACAGTTTCACTTGGTCTTATGACCCTGCAGGGATTATCTCCAATAAAAGGGTGGAAAACAGATCAACACCCTATGTTCACACACACAGACCTGCAATTGAGTAGTATACCAATCAAACAGAATGGGTGACCAGCACCCTCCAAGAAGATGAAGAACAGGTGATCTCCACTTCAGGCATCCAGACCCCAACACCACAAGAAAGGAGGAGTGCAGAATAAAAATAATACAAGGGGAAATATCAAGAGAAAGAGATAGGGAGCAAGAGGCCGAAGGTGAATGATACCTCTAGCAAAGAATTCAAACTAAAATATAGGAAAAGGGCCCAGATTCACATAGCGATTGATCAAGGAGGTGAATCAAAGAAAAAAACAGTAATTCATATCATGGACACCCCTAAGTCATCACCAGCAGGTGGAGAAACAATGGCCTCACCTATATCATCAGCCACAGTGTCTGTTCAACAACAAGGTCTATAAGCATCTGCTTCCAGACCTGCCATAGAAGGCCAAGAGAAGTCTGTCTTTGAGATATTCAAAGAGATAAAGTTGAGGAATGAGGTGCTAACGACTAATACATACAATCAATTCTGGAAGCAGACCTCAAGTTCAAAAAGCAGGCTATCGTCTGCCTTTGACACTTAAAAAGGGAGGATGCAAATGGAATTTCTAGAAGCCTTGGTCCCACAGCCCCAAGGAGCAGGAGATTATAATAAAGCATCATTCGAGTTCAGCACCAAGGAAATCCATCCTATTGACCAGATGGAATTACTCAAGCAGACCAGGGAGATGGTAGCCTCAACCTTGAAAAGTACTGCTATGAGCTTGTCAAAACTACAGGTGTCTTTATCTAATACCCAATCACAGCTCAAGCTGGAGAAGATATCTGCCATGGCTAAAGACTCAGGGATCAAGTCTTTAGAAGATTTAATAATGAAGCTTGGGTATGACCCAACCAATGTTCAAGCTATGGATGAGCTTTTGAAGAAAAATAATGCTGACATAGCAACCCTCAGGAAACAACTCAAGATGCCAGTAACAGAAGACCCCCTAGCTATGGGAATTGAGGAAGACGAGTCACATAAAGTAGAGATAATGAAGTTAGTTATTGAACAGTCCACCCAAATCAAACAAATGGAGACCGAGATGGAGAAGATATTGAAGAAAAAAGAAGAATCATATCGAGGGGCACTCATCCCATTAGAAGCTGTCCCTATTTCATCAATCCCATCATATGTTCCAGCAACTACTAGAGCATCTAGTGGGACATATCAACTGTCCAAAGCTATGGAAATCATGACCCTGCAATCAAAAGAGATCAAGAAATTGGAGACACAGATTGGAATCCTGATGGATCAAAAGGCAAGATCAGAAACTGCCCATGAGAGAGCCAAGAAGTATATTGAGAGGTTGGAGAAGGCAGAAAATGAATTTTCGGCCAGCAGCATTTTGGGCCAAATGAAGCTGATGATTTGGGGCAGTATCATAGATTCAGTGGATGAAATCTTGTATTCCACCCACATTATTTTCTAACATAAGGAGTTAATTTACAAATGCAAAGTGGCCATCGAGAAAGCAAATCAGGAGTTGGGAAATATGCCAATAACAGCCCCAAAGATCATAAAATTCCTAAACTCCAAAACCAGTTTTGAGCTGGAAGATCTGGATGTACAGGACAAAACAAAAACCATACTAGAGGTAAAAAGGGTCCTCACTAAGGGGAATTTAGTGAGGCAACTGGAGGATAAGTGTCATGAATTGGACATGGCCATTAGTAGATTATTAAAAAATATTGAGCCCTTGAGGGCAAAGGGAATACCCTCACTGTATATAATTAACAACAAGTTGGTCCAAAAGGGAGATTATATGACCAAGCTCAGGGAAGAAACTAAGGATACCACCAAATTTTCCAAAATTAAAGGGAACGTGAACGGGAAGGTTGACTTGAATCTTCTGAGCAATGATATCTTCATTCAACATGAGTTGAAGCATGCTTTTTCTCAGCAAATACACAAAGGTGGATGAAGTGTACCGATAGGTCATAGGTACGAGAATTACATGCAAGAAGGAGTGGGGAAAATTGTGCATGTACCAAGGATGAAAAGGCATGATGGATGCGTGAGCACAACCACCGTTGATTAGAAGTGCCAGCATCGCATCATCTTTAATGATCTAGCAACGGTGGCCCAAAAGTAGAGCCAGATGTCACGACCACTATCATTTCCTCTTCGTGACCACCTCAGCCACCTTCGGCCTACTTTTCCATTTACGAAGAGCTGCCAAAGTTATTGCCAAAGTCGGTGTTTTTCTAGAGACTTTTGTTCGGGCCTTGCATGGCCATAGTTGTCTAGTTTTAATTAAATTGTAATTAATGAAGGTTGCTGAAGTAGATTAGGGAAACCGACATAGTTGCAGTTAAATTCTGCATGTATTTTCCTTATCAGGGTTTGGTAGGTTGGACCTTGTTAGACTCTGCATTGTAAGAACCATTGTATTGGAGCACTATAGTTTTTGAGCTAGGCATCAATAATAAGAGACCGTTCACAAGATTCTTGAGCTATGTTAATGGTGACGTTTTTTCCTCTGTGTTAATGTTTTCTCTGTCTTTCATGCTGTGCATCGATTTATCTAATTGTAAAACAAAAAATTTAGATTAAGATTTGTTGAGAGAGCACCTTAATGTTTTCTTCTGAAGTATAGTTAAAGAATTCTTAACTTCTCTTTAGCTATTACTGTACTCATTGTTTTCTTTCATTTCATATTCACACTACCAGTAAGATCCAGTTTGCATAGTTAGCTTTCCCTGTGAATACACTCAAAAAGTTGATGCAAAATCCAGCCTTTTATGACTCCATAGCCCAATGGATTAAGTTTCACAACTATATCTCTCTAGCCACACAATCAAATAATTTCTATAACTATCCTAATATCAACATTTATAACCATCAAGCTAAATCATAAAAAACAGAGAGAGCCCTTTCTGAGTCTAGGAAGGCTAGGTACTGGATTCAAAATTAGTTTGATGGTTATAAATTATACGGCCACAACAGGATCATCAACATTATGTGTCTCAAATTTAAGCACGAAAGGGCCAACTAAAATATCCATATCTGTAATATCCCAAAATAGGGACTGCTCAAACATGCATGCATAAAAAACATATTTTCAGAAATATATGCTGTAAATAAAAAAATAAACTCTTGGATCCTTTATATCAGACAATATACAACCTAAATCGAAGAATAGAGCTGAAACAAATCAAACTAGGTGGGTTAAATAGACCTCCCACACCTAGGATTGCTAAAAAAAGGGTAAAACCCCAAACACTACAACACATAAATTTTTGCATAAAAGAGGCTACTTATTCTAATGAGGGTATGTACAAATGAATAGAAGAGACAAATAGATCTGACATTATATAAACAATATGGCTCAGAAAAATGAGATCTAGTCTCCTTTATACAAAAGCTAGAGAACCCGGGAAGGGTTTCTAGGAATACACCCTGAATACAAATGGTGATCTTCAGCAATATGACTGGATAATCACTGCCAACTGAAGCACATGAATATATATGGCTATAAGAATATATATCTGATGCAGATCTGATCAAAGGTCTTCCCCCATGGAAGAATCAACCCTCCAATCACAGGAAAAATCCCCGAAAGAGCCACAAAAGACACTGCTGAAACTGCCTTGCAGAAAGAACGTAATTCCAGGATGGAATAACATTTTAGGTGATGGAAATGTGTTGGCCTACTACCAAATATCTAATATCAGCCCAAGAACCCTCCAAACTGATCTCCCACAAGAAGGAATCCTCCCTCCTCTACAAAACCAACTCAGAAAGTGGGTTTCTCAACCCTCCATTGCAATACCCTGCAACTCAACACAAATTCCTGCAGAAACTGCACTGAAACTGAAGAATGAAGCCTGGAATCAATGCCGGATGTGTGGAATAATAGATTAGGTCTCTCCCAAGAGCTACTCAAAGGGAAGAGAAGGAATTCCTGAACAAGAATACCTTAGTGCTAAACAACACTGGCAATCTTAGCTAAACAACTAAAGAGAGAAAAAGTCTAAGCAGACATCAAAATAAAATTCATAAGCTAACCCAAAATGTCTGCAATCCTCTTCCTTATAAACTAAGTGAGCCTTCTCACCTTGGGTCCTACTCAATAGGGTTTCCACCATCACACAAACAATCTCCCTCCAAAATTGCATTGTGCCTTCATTAGAGCCACTCCTCTAAACTGCGCTGTATGATTTGGTCAAGGTTGACCTCTTCAACCTGCTTCAGCCCTTTTAACACCTAAGGGTCTTCAATCCAGCTCACATATAGCTATATAGGCTGAACCTCATTCACATTGAGCTATTTTATTTGCTGATCCACTCCTCCTACATTTATGCTGTTGACTTGGTCAAACTTGACTTTGTCCACATGCAAAATGTCCCTGTTCACACATGAGAGTGTAAAATCCAGCTGGAATTATGATCCCCTTTCACAATATGATGGATTTTATCCTTATTTATGAAATTTATGGGCCTCCTTACCCATTTATTCATCTCCTAAGTGACATTAGCAAAATTTAATATTCCAATTTGCTGCATGCAAATTTTGGAATATTACAGTCCTCCCCTCCCAAATGTTGCTTGTCCTCAAGAAACTGCAAGGATAGAACTGAAGAGAATCCTCTTCTCCCCCTATATTAACCTCATAAGATAAAATCCTCCAAGGATCAAGGTGTTGTCTCATAAATATATCTCCAATTTTCCCCTCCCAAGTAAGCAAGCTAGCTTTTGGTGAACATCCCAAATAACTATCATCATGTGAAATTAAAGTATCAATGGAGGCAAAAATGGGTGGTCTAAAGGCCTTCTTGAGGCATGAGGTATGATATATATTGGGATCTACCATCCCCATATGAATCTCCCATCCCAAAGCTATCATCCATACAAAATGAGTTACCTCCCAACATGGCAACTCCTGAAAATCCTCCTCCACCTTGAGCTCCTGCAAAGTAGGTGGGATGAAATTCTGAACATGGTAGACAAAGTAGCCTACCCCACGCTATCCTCCTCTCCACTTAAGATAAGTGCAGAGAATTTTCTGATCTTGGGCTGCAATAATGTTGCCCTCAAGTGGAAAGAAGGAAACTAGATCTCTAAAGATCCCTTTCCCAACGTTGTGAATTAAGCTGGACCAAACCATCTCATACATGATGGATAAGAAATCACCACCATATGGCATCCCATCCATCTCATGGCCCTCCTCATAAAGGAACAAATATTTTGCTGTGGTGGCCATATCTCCTCCCATGCTCCCCTTATAACATGTAATGCAGAAAGTGTGGGAATCCTCCTTCCCAAAGAACACATCCACCCAATGTGTTTCTCCCCCAATCATGCTCCCCATAAAGGCAAGGACAAAATCAAAAAATGGGATCATGATTAGCATCAAAATGAAAGAAATATTGAAGGTTTCATGTGGTGCTGGAAGGTACCAACAGTGTCCCAAGTGGTCACATCGCAGTCTTCCCCACTGCAGCTTCAGAAAATAGCATGGCAAGTTATTTCTTAACAAATGACTAGTTGTGTAAGTCATCACATCTACTAGCAAATAGTAAATGGCTGAATGTATCAACTGAGCATACAAGAAGTAACCAAACACTTGCCCAAAGTCATACAATAGATGGCTGTCTCCATCATAATAGCTAGCCAAAAATGGTCCATGGAGCCCAAAGAAAATTTTTCCCCTTTGTGGAGCAATGCACTGCAAAGAAATGGTAAGAGCATGCAAATATTGTGTTGGACAATGAATAAATGCAAAAACATAATTCTTACCATGTAATGAAAGTAATATGATAATAGGATCCATAAATAAGTCCTCCATAGTGGTATGACATACTCCTATGAAGAGGAATGAACCATATGTTGTGTAGAAATTATATAACTTATGTGTTATATGTCCAAGATTCTCCTGATCTCACACTATTTTAAATTCATGCAAAATACATAATCTATTCCACCATTGATCATTTGCGGAAATTAAATCAAGATTGCAATGCACACATGAAACAATAAAAATTCACACACATTAACACAATTGTTTAACGGGAAAGCCTGAAGCTGAAAACCCTAGTTATCTGTATATAATATATGTCATAGAGATCATGTAACAATCCTCATACAAATATGATCATATTAAGCTCTCAGTACAATACAATCGCTACACACTAATCAGGCTCGATCTTGCAAATCCATGCACCGATCTTTGCCACATGCTAGCCTGCCTCTACTACGCAATCCCTACTGAAGAATGGCTCTGAATGAACTCGAATTCACCAAGCTTGCACTGCACAATCCTCATTAGCATCTGCACTGAGTGTTGGATGCAATAGATGCATCACTATAGTCACAACTGATATTCACACTTGCTCTTTCACCTATCTCTCCCCTGGTCTCCACTGAAACTGCCATGCACTGTAGTTAACTGATGTATTCTTAAGTTGATTAATGAGTTATTATTTAGTGAATTAATTAACAAATTAATTCACACCACTCTCACTAGTGTATCAATCAATTAGACTAGATACAACTAGCTCAACTAAGTCTAACTGAGTTAAACTAAATACAACTCCACCAACTACTTCTCCAACTCCACCAAACTCTGTCACATGAGTTCTAACTAAATTCCTCCATGCAATAGCTCCAGTAAACCCTCAGGAATAGCGTAATTCCTTCTGTCGGCTGCTGTGCCACATATGTGCACTTAACTGAAGTGCTCCAAGAGAATAAGATAATGTTTAGAGTCCAAATATTATTAAGAGCTAATAATATTCGACATATCTATTTTTAGACTGGAAATCTAAAAATAGATTCTGCCCAATATGTCTAAAAATAGAAGTCCATCTATTTTTCCAACTTGATCAACCATCCACAAAAAGCATCTTGCAACTCATAGAATATGATCAACATGTCTAAAAATAGACATAGTCTAAAAATAGACTTTGCGCCAAAAATAGCCCGCGGGCCCACTTAGGGAAGGTGACTCTTTTCACTAAGCTCATCATCTTGTTGAATCTCAACATGCTGCATGAAGATCCTCCTTCTTATGCTTGGAAATCCAAGTCAAGAAGAACATACCACAGTAATAGATGAATCCATCCACTACTCCATCATTCTCACCTCCTCCTTGTCCACCAAGTGCATCAAATGTGAAGTGATCCTGGGGACACTCCATCAATAAGTCCATGCTCCAAGGTGACAACGATGTTGGCCTATGCAAATAGGCTCCTGCCAACTCATAACTCCATTCTTTGACATGCTCAATGTCAAAGACTCCTCCCATAATGTTGCCACATATAAGAAGTTTCTTCCAAAGTGGAAGTACTTCTAGATCATCTCAGGCTAAGGAGTAGCCCCCTTACACGATGATAGTGCCATCTCCTACTCCTGAAACATCATGCAAAGTGTGAGAGAAAATCTGCCCTTGCTCTCTCAAAATCCTCCAAAGCAACAAAAGTTTTTGCTGCCTCCTCATACCTCCATCATACAAATCATGTCGTGAAAACATAATGATCATATCATCATAATTCATCCACACTCCTTGCTGCCCCATGATGCAAGTATCCTGCTAAGTTCCTTTCACCCACATACCCTTGGGAAAAGGATTTGTCCCATGATGGCCAAACTCCTTCAAGAGCAGCCAATGCAGCCAAGCCTCCTGCTGCCCGGTGTCATATATTTGCAAGTAGCTTACCAACTTCTTGCTCCCCATCCACCCCCATTCATCCCAATGTGGGTGCCTCCCATCATGATCAACCTTGGTACCCTTCCAAAGGAGATTACCCTTCTCCCAAATCAGATTTTTCTTCTTGCATACCATGGATATTAGAATACAATTTCTTGAAGATCTCCTCGAAAAGATCTCACACCAATGACCATCTTGAATCCATAAGGATCCAAGAGAGCTGAAGGCAAAGCCTCCTCACTGCTACCTCTTGACAGCACTGTAAATCTCCTCCATTGTGTCTTGGCTGTCTCATGTCCCAACTCAAGGATGAACATATGGTTTTGCATAAATTTGTTTGGACAAATTTCATCCCATCCTCCAAGAATTCACACCCCAACCTCACATGTGGTGTGCAGCCAAATAGTGGCCCATTAGGATGATGTTTCATCCCTTCGTTGATCAAATCAAGGTTGCACAACGCAGTGCAATTATGTTGTTCCAAATGAGTAGTATGCAATGGTACACAATCCTCCATATGATTTGCTGAAACAATAGGAGATGAAAATTTAGGCATACCTTGATGAAATTTGGAATTATCTTGTATGGTTGTAATGGCTTCTTCCTCCAATGAGTTTTCTCCTTCAACTGAAGATGTTTATGGCTACTCCCCCATAGTTGTGACAACACTGGTACAATTTTCCTCCAATGGTGGTGAGGGCTTCTTCTCCTCTAATTTCTCCTTGCCAAATTTCCCAATCAACCTTTGAGTAAACTTAGCAAAAGTGATCACTCTTGCATGGCTCAAATCGCTGAACCACCAAATATTTGCTTCACCCTCTAGGTGCAGCGCTACAATCTCTACAGCCTCCCTTTCTACCACATGATGTAGTAGGAAGAATTCATCTAGTTTCCTTGCCCAAACCCTTGCTGCAAATGACCCATCAAAAGTAGACAATAGAAACCTATTGCCCTTGATCCCCCCTTGGCCACAAGGTATTTTTTCTTCCTCCAAATGAATGAACTGAGGGAAAGCTAGAGTCTCCTTGAAGGCTCTAGGCTGAGATTTGTACTCAACAAGGTATTCACTTAGAATCTTGTGATCCAAGTGTCCTCCATCTTCCTGCAATTTTTCCTCCCTCTAAAAAGGAAAGGATATGTTCCAATTATTTAGAGCTCTCTGCAACACTGGTCTCCTCTTCTGATGATAGGAAGTGCATGGCTCTTCCTCCTCTTAAAACTCTCTAGAAGTTTCACTGCTCCTTTTCTCTTCTTCTTGTTTAACCTCCTTGGAGAGGTTCTTCCTGGATCTGTAAAGTAATGAAAGAAAGCTCCTCCTTTCCATCATTCTGGCCTTGATCTTTCTTTTGTAGCACTTTGGCTTGAAGTCCATAGGCTGAGCCAAAGATCTTGCTCCGATACCACTGTAATATCCCAAAATAGGGACTGCTCAACCATGCATGCATAAAAAATGAATTTTCAGAAATATATGCTATAAATAACGAAATCAACTCTTGGATCCTTTATATTAGAAAATATGCAACCTAAATCCAAGAATAGAGCTGAAACAAATCAAACTAGGTGGGTTAAACAGACCTCCCACACCTAGGATTGCTAAAAAAGGCTAAAACCCCAAACACTGCAACACAGAAATTTCTGCATAAAAGAGACTGCGCTATCTAATGAGGGTATGTATACATGAATAGCAGAGACAAATATATCTGATATTATATTAAACAATATGGCGTAGAAAAATGAGATCTAGTCTCCTTTATGCAAAAGCTAGAGAACCCGGGAAGGGTTTCTAGGAATACACCCTGAATACAAATGGTGATATTCAAAAATATGATTATATAATCATTGAAAACTGAAGCATATGAGTATATATAATTGTAAGAATATAGATCTGATGGATATCTAATCAAAGGTCTCCCCCCCTGGAAGAATCAACCCTCCAGTCACAAGAAAACTCCCCGAAAGAGCCACAAAAGGCATTGCTGAAATTGCCTTGCAGAAATAATGCAATTACAGGATGGAATAAAGCTGCAGGTGATGGAAATGTGTTGGCCTGCTGCCAAAGATCTTATATCAGCCCAATAACCCTCCAAAATGATCTCCCACAAGAAGGAATCCTCCCTCCTCTGCAAAACCAACTCAGAAAGTGGGTTTCTCAACCCTCCACTGCAACACCCTGCAACTCAACACAACCTCCTGTAGAAACTGCGCTGAAACTGAAGACTGAAGCTTGGCACCAATACTAGATGTGTGGAATAATAGATTAGGTCTCTCCCAAGAGATACTCAAAGGGAATAGAAGGAATTCCTGAACAGGAATACCTTAGTGCTAAACAACACCGACAATCTTAGCTAAACATTTAAAGAGAGCAAAATTCTAAGCAAACATCAAAATACAATTCATAATCTATCCCCAAATGGATGCCATCCTCTTCCTTATAAACTAAGTGAGCCTTCTCACCTTGGGTCCCATTCAATAGGGTTTCCACCATCACACAAACAATCTTCTTCCAAAACTGCATTGTGCCTTCATTAGAGCCACTCCTCTAAACTGCGCTGTTTGATTTGGTCAAGGTTGACCTCTTCAACCTGCCTCAACCCTTTTCACACCTAAGGGTCTTCAATCCAGCTCACATATAGCTATCTAGGCTGAACCTCATTCACATTGAGCTAGTTTATTTGCTGATCCACTCCTCCTACATTTATGCCGTTGACTTGGTCAAACTTGACTTTGTCCACATGCAAAATGTCCTTGTTCACACATGAGAGTGTAAAATCCAGCTGGCATTATGATCCCATTTCACACTATGAGGGATTTTATCCTTATTTCTGAAATTTATGGGCCTCCTTACCCATTTATTCATCTCCTAAGTGACATTAGAAAAATTTAATATTCCAATTTGCTGCATGCAAATTTTGGAATATTACAATATCATCATTCTTCTTCTCAGGTGGAAGAGGTGGAGGAAGGTCCCTTTCTTTTCCAAGGGTATAATATTCATCAAATGTTACATGCCTACTAATTTAAACATTCCTTCGGTCAATAATATGTAGTCTAAATGCCTTATAATTTTCACAATATCCAAAAAAAAACCTTTCTTCCCGTGGTTTCCATCTTGTTTCTTTTTTCCTTCGACACATGAAAGTATATGGGGCAACCAAAGATACAAAGATGGATAAAATTGGGCTTTACACATGCGAACACTTCTTCGGGAGTCTTATTGTCTAATTCTTGATGAGGCATCCTATTTTGAACATATAAAAAAACATTTGTTGCTTCTCCCTAAAGGAACTTCAAATTTTTTTGATCATGGAGCATGGCACGAGCGACTTCTACAATAGAATTATTCTTCCTTTCACCTAATCCATTTTTTTCGGGAGTATAGGGAACAATGGTTTCCTTATTGATACCTTCCTTCTTGCAAAAATCAATGAACTCATTCGAAGTGTACTCTCCACCATTGTTAGACCTGAATATCTTGATTTTCTTCCATGTTTGATTTTCGATCAAATAATGCCAGTCATAGGACCTGTAACTAAAATTCACACAACACATAAACTGGAAACCACACATGTAAAATCAACATAAACTCAACATGATTAATTAATAAAAAATAATAATTACAGGATAACTATTGGCCCAATGATTTGTATCTCATTTCTCACTCTCACTAACACACTTCTACACACACACATGCCTCATGGGCTCACCTAAATTTATACAAGTGGATTAGAACCCAAGTAGGTTATATATCCCTATACTAACTCCCACAATATATCTCATGATCCACAAAATATCTCATCTAATCCCTTATCCCTAGATAAGAGCTAATTAATCCATAAATCCCTAAATTCTACTATAATACTCTTGGACCTTCTCTTATTTCAATAATTATAATTCTCTCGTAAAACTATAGAAAAAGACATTAATCAATTAAATCCTAACTTTATAAACTAACTCCTCTAGTAAACCTTTGATCTAGGTTAGATGCACCTGCATCAAACTCCTCAGGTAAAAGAAATTCATGGTTTCTTGACCATAAGTCTTCATAAGATGATATAACTCCTCCTGGATCCCAAACTTTCATTTGCAGTAAATCAATTTCTCTCTCATGCTGTTGATTTTCTGTGGTTGTCCTTTTTCTTCGAGGCTTCCAAAATTTATGTTGTAGTTCTCCTCCACCTTTACCGATGTATACTTGTTCAATTATTAGTAATATGTTGTTATCCTTTCTTTCTCTTTGTTTAATGAACATCTTCTGAGATTATTTCTACATTAAATTCTTCATTTCTTCAATTTCAATATCTAACTTGCCTTATGGCTGGTGTGCATTACTGTTTCTTTGTTGAACTTTGTTGTCCATCTCTATGCTTTCGCTGCACTAGATTTGTTTATTTGAAGTCCTGTTGTCATACTCTACCTTCGGATTGTCTAACCATTCTTCTAAGAACTCTAGTTCTGCTGCAATATCTCTCATTTTGACATTTGACCCATTTATTTGATGATCGTTTTCCATTTCATCAAAAAATTGCTTCATTTATTTATCAATTTATTTTTCATTAATATCAACAACATATCTTGCATTCACACACCAATTTTTAGATTTAAAATCAACATATTTTTTGTCTTTCCAATTTGTAGCGCCATCTGTGAAAATCGATTCCACGTTCACATCATCGTCATTGTCACCAAGTAATGGTCCTTTCTCTGGTTCACAAATGCATACATTTTTCTGGAGGTTCTCTGCTTCCTTTAGCTTGTGTTTTTGTATTAATTGCTTGATTTTCCATTTAACTGTTCTCTTTATGACCCATCCATGTTTTTGATTTGATATAACCTCCATTAATATGTCAAGTCATGTCTTTAACTCATCGATATCCTTCTCAATTTATTCATCACCAACGCTAACTGTTATGCCATCGTTGTAACTTTCCTCTGAGCTCTGGATAGTCATTTCATCTCCTTTCGTGAACTTCACCCTGTTCATTGTAACCTATAATTGAATCACTTTACCAATTTATCTCCTCTGAACTTGGAAAATGGTTCACTTCACTTGAACATTCTTTCTAAGCACTCCTTGCTTTCTTTGCTGCAAACAATTGCAGAGTATTTTCAATTTTTTTTTACAATATATTGACCATACTTTTGGGTGTCGGGCTCTGCCGATCATGCACCCATTTACAATGCACTTATGACTCTAAATTTCCTCTTGACTCTAGACTTTTACATCAATGGACCTTGGTGTACTTTGACTCTTGAGTCAAGCTCTACAACTTAGACATTGACCTTTTGATTACAATTTTTACATTTGGTATCCATTCTCACTAGAACTCAATATTATGACTTGACAAACTTATTTCATTTGACATCAATAATTTATTTATTTATTTTTACATTTAGAGACTTAAATTATTCAAGAACCTTTTTTTTATTTGAGCATTCAAAACCTCCTTTATATTTGACAACTATAATTTAACCTTAAAAATTGTGACTTGAATTTTAGCCAATAAATCTTAAGACTTTC
Organism: Pinus albicaulis; assembly: GCA_034641835.2. NCBI lineage: Eukaryota > Viridiplantae > Streptophyta > Pinopsida > Pinales > Pinaceae > Pinus > Pinus albicaulis. The sequence goes on from CM076577.1 coordinate 1,103,332,366, forward strand.
TTCTATTTAAATATAATACCACAATTCCATAGATCACCACTAATAGAAAAAGAGCACTGGATCCCAAGGTAATAGGGCCAAAGAGATCCCTTTGCTGGTTGGTTGCTTTGAAAGAGTGTTCAGGGTTTCCAACTTTAATTCCCCTTTCACAAATCTGCAGTTTGAATGCACTGGATTTCATTTCAATTAAGGTTTTGTTTCACTTCTGAGAATTTTACAGTGTTCATTCAATACTAAATGTGTATCTAGTGTTCTGAGTGCATTTCCAATATTTTGTATTATGCTCGTGACCTCACATATCTAGAATGATGCTCTAAAGCAACTGTGTTCCTCGAGAATGGTTTCCTTTTGTCAATTTGCCTTCAACATTCTCAAGTTGTAGTACCTTTAACTTAAGTAAATTCATCAAATACTTGTATAGTGATTTCATTCAATGATGAACTCAACATTCTCAATGTCCCAACAACAATCCTCTTTCTTCAATCAATGATTTGAATTACCTACCCAAAGATAACAATTTCTTCTTAGAAACACTTTGGTCAACACATAACCCATCAATTTAATCTCACGTGGAAATTACTATCATTCTCAACACAGGTACGGTCACAGGTGATTTATGCAATCAAAAATACATTTACCTCTCTCTTCATTGTTTCCAGATCTTTCAAATTGATTATTTTAACTCCTTCAACTAAAATTTAATGCAGAGGTATAACTGGAATCAACGAATTGATTCCACCAGGATTCATAAACCCACGTTCTCACTCATATGCGCAGGATTTAGATTATTTAATTCTCCTTTATAAACTATTACTTCAAAGTAAATATCTCAAGCTGGACCGGATAGACCAACATCCGAACTCTATGAATCTGTACACAACATATAATTGAAAAATAGTGACAATTACAAGGTTTTCTAAGAATGGAACTTGGCCAATATTCCTTACCAATGTACTATACTACCAAACCAAAACGAAACTGACCTGCAGAAATCCAACGAGATAAGAATCCTTTGAAGTCCCATCGTTTCACAATCTGACCATGACACATTAATTTGAACACGGTATTGAGTGCGGGTTCCTTGCACAATGATCCATAACTTTTAACTCTTCATTTATTTCAATTGGCCTTCGAGCGACATAAATGATTGATGTTGGAGTGAAGATTTGAGATTCAACGTACATATTTAGATTTATTGGAATAGTTCTGTTTTGATTTTTCCCACAACTCCTCTTTGAATGTAGACTTCAGACAATGGCTTTCAATAGTTACATCAATTGATCGTACATGTGGCAACTTTCTGTGAAGGTAATTTTTCTTATAATGTTCAATTCACAATGACGAGACCCTTCACTTAGGTTTATCCTTCACATGGAAGTGACCTCTTCTCTCAAAATAAAAATTCTCACGATTGCACCACCAACTGGTAATGGTGTTAACAACTTCTACACCAATGGCAGTTTCACATTTCAATTTTCTTCCACACAATCAACGCTCTTTAACACACAGGCATCAAAAATTAAATTTGAAAGACTTCTTAATTAGACAGGCGACCCACTTATCTACATGGCAACAATTGCAAATAAGAATAATAGAAATGGATCCACCTCAGTGGCTCGAGGTTGTGTTTCATGTTGTAGAAACCCTCCACGAAGATGCACATTGAATAAAATTATGAATAACTTTCCTTACCCATAATGCAAACAACCATGGAAGAAAATTTGATTCGAGCTCCCAATAGTCGATGGAAACACATCAATCTGTTTGCACTCACAGTTCCAGAATTTCTAATCCCTTTCAAGAGTCAACACCAAGATACATGAAGAATTTTGCATAAAGAGTAAGCACCTTGATTCTTTCACTGTGGAATAAATCTGAATCTAAAATCAACAACGATGACATGATTCACTTCTACATGTGCCTTTGATTCCAACATCTCTTCTCTCATGAAGAACAATGAATTGAAACTTCTTCACACATGCCACTCTCTCATATGAAAAATTCCTCCAACAATTGTCTTTTCATGTCGTAGGTAATGCAGTGATATTTCAAACCTCTAGTCCCCATAGCTACAACAACGTGCATCTACCTTCCAGCCGAATTTTGATCGAACAATGGTAGTAATGCTTGACTATGAAATTTCAATGTGTGGCTTCTTATCCACAAGATGCAGCTGTATCAGTCATCGACTGTTATATCACTGTCAACCTCACGTGACACTATTCCAAGAAACTCTCAACTCTGCGATGGTGGCAGCTCCGGGTTATCACCCTCAACCTAGTTCTTATCCGAGCTCTGATACCAAAATAATGCCACGGTCATAGGACCTGCAGCTAAATTCACACAACACATAAAGTGGAAACCACACACATAAATTGAACATAAAATCAACATGATTAATTAATAAAACAAATTAATTACAGGAGAACTATTGGCTCAATGATTGGCCTCTCATTCCTCACATTCACTCACACGCTTCTACACACATACATGCCTCATGGGCTCACCTAAATTTATACAAGTGGATTAGAACCAAAGTAGGTTCTAGATCCCTAAAATAACTTCCACAATATCTCTCATGATTCACAAAATCTCTTGTCTAATCCCTTATCCCTAGATAAGAGTTAAATAATCCATAAATCTCTCAACTCTTCCACAATACTCTCGAACCTTCTCCTATTTACAATAATTATAATTCTCTCCTAAAACTATAGAAAAATAAATCAATTAACTAAATCCTACATTGTAAACTAACTCCTCTAGTAAACTTTTGACCTAGGTTAGATGCACTTGCACCATCAAAGCTTTGAAGTTCCTGAAAATTTTGAAGGATTCATCCTTATGATTCAAATCATATATCCATGTCTTTCTTGAAAATTCATCAATGAAGGTGATGTAATGAAGTTTGCCACCAAGATAATGTACAGGCATCAGACCACCCAAGTCAGAAAGAATGAGATGGAGGATGTCATTTGTCTTGTTCTTGCTGGAGGGGAATGGTCCCCTTGTCTTCTTCCCACTGACACATCCTGGACATACTCCATCATGTTGGGCTTGAACATTGGGAATACCAGAGACCAATTTATTCAATTTCGAAAGAGCATCAAATCTAGGTGGGCAAAGCTTCGGTGCCATAGTTCACTTAGATGATTTTAATCATGGACCAATGTTGGTAGAGGTCTTCCAGTAACCCTATATATTCCTTAAAATCTTGATCCCAATGTAAATGCATCTCTCATTGGTGATCCAATAGGACAATTTAGAAACTTTCCCTTGATGAAGGAAACCATCATCCCTTTGTCTTCCAAAGTATATATTTCTACCAAATTCTTCTTCAGTCCTGGCACATACATCACATCATGGAGCACAATAGATTCCACAAACTCCAAATGAAAGTTAACAGACCCAAAGCCTTTCATGGGATGAGTGGTGTTGTCTCCAAGATTTTTTTAAAAATTTAACTCCCTCTATACCAAATTAGATAGAACTTATTTATACCCAGAGAAATGACGAGTGGCCCCACTATCAACCAACCAACCATCCCATGAATCCAGAGGAGAGGAACTAGTAAGGGCAGAAATAAGAATATATTCAGATTGTTTGCCAACATCACTTTCATACCTAGAGTATCTTGAATTATTTTGAGGACGACGATATTCTTCATGGTCGCTTGGATCATCTCTTATTCTTCTTTCACCTCTTTCATTTCGATTATTCCTTCGTTCATCTCTTCTTATTCAATCATCAAACCTGCTGTTGTTGCCTCTAGTGTTGTAGCATGGACCATTATTCTTCTCGGGGAAATCTCGAGCATAATGACCCTTCTTGTGAAAATTGTAGCATTCAATGTGAGATGATGTTCTATCATTACTTCTCTTTGTATTTCGAGATGGAGGCTTTCTTGAATTTGATGGAACTCCTTTTCCTTTCCTCTTATTGTTTTGAGTGACGAATGTAGCAGGATCTACCTCTTCATGCTTTTGAATCCTTCCTCTCGATATCATCCTTGATTATTATTGAGTGAGATTTCCAAAAATTTCATCAAATTACGAGAGGACATTGTTGTTGCTTATGGTAATGATGAAGGTTTCCAAAACAGGAGGGAGACCTCTTAGAGTTACGATCACCAATTCCCTGTCAGGCACAATTTCCCCAACTCTTTGCAATTGATCTGTAAGACGAGATATCCTAATGATGTAGGATTGCACAAGATCTCCCTTGTTCATTTTTGTACCTTTGAGTTGATATTTGAAGGAGATGATTTCATTAAAATTGTTGACTTCATACATGCCAACGACCTTGTCCTACATATATTTATACCTTCTCAAATTTCCAGCATACGCAAGTAGATTATATTGTAAACCATCAACTATAATTTGCTTTGCTTTTAACTAACCTTTCTTGTTCCTATTCTTGACAACACTGGAAGCATTCTTCATAGGTTTAAGTACCTTTCCTTGAATGTAGTCCAAAATGTCATTGTTATCAACTATGACCTCCAACCCGACTTTCCATGCAGAAAAATGAGATGAGCCACCCAAATTTACATTTTCCTTGAAGGAGGAGGAAATATTGACTTTACTAGGTTAACTTCTTCAACTTTTCCAAAGATGATTACTTCAATTCTTGTCTTTTTTGGGGCTTGTAATTCACCTTAGCTCTGATTCCATGTTAGTTTTGAATTGTTCTATGTTGTATCAATTACTTTAGCCCGATTCAATACTTAAATTAACAATAATTTCAATATTAATAAATCTTTCCAATCATCCAGAGTAGTTGAACATATAACAATAAATGAAATGAAAAATAAGACTATCAACACATTAACAAGAGACACCAGATTTGGTCAGACCAGGGAAAAACCCCACTATCAGAAAACCCTTTGAAAATTATTCTTCTATTATATTGTCATTAAATGTTCAACATAGAGTACAATGATCTCCATACAATATCATATAAAAATGAAATAACATTCAGAAAATATGTTTTCAGCATCAAGATATATCAGAGACAACATTTCTAGTCCACGGTCAACTACAGTCAACTTCGATCAATGGTCAAATTTCAGTCAAACTTCTTGGTCGCATAGATGAGGAGCTTTGCATGTGCTTGAAGGCTTCAAGTCGTTCCCTTGAGCCTATAAGCCGGTGACTATGGTTGAATTTTTCATATGATGAGCCAACGACTATAACCCAAAAACTTAAAACAAATGCGAGCCTCAAACCTTATAATTTTAGAATTTTGTGAGCTTCTTTTGTCATCCTAGCCTCCAACCTATGTGAACCAACTAATGAAGAAGAGAAGAATAAGATTCTTGGTGATGTCCAAATGAGCTTGAGGTCACTTGTATTTTCAAGGGTGACCAAATTCTTGTTAGGGATGACCTGTTCATATGTGCATATGTGGGATTCTCTTCATAAATTCACTTCCCTTATCGGATTTGAGTGCTTCAATAGTCAAAATTGGTACTCTTGAAAAGAGGAATCTAGTCCCATGGTTATAATTTTTCACTAATCTTCCAAAATTAACATTCATTAGGTTCTTTTTTGGGAATTACCTCATCGATTTTTACGTCAAGTGACTTTCAACTATCTTTTACAACTTATTATTGTGGCATTTGTAGGCTTTGCTTCTTGTATAATATCCAAGAAATATTATTTCATCGAATAGAGAATATAAATTGCACGGTGAATTATATTTGATATTCATAAAGCATTTACTTCCAAATATTCTAACATGTTTTACTGAAGCAGGTCTTCCTTTCCATAGTTCATATGTATTTTTTTCACTATTTGTTTAGAGTTAAGCCCTATTCATAGTCTATACTATTGCCCCAACTACTTCTCTCCAAAATTTTGGCTGCAACTTAGCTGAAAGTAAAAATTTTCTTGCCATCTATTGTATGGATATGCTCCTTCTTTCAACTGCCTCATTTTTTTGTGGAGTTTTAGCAATGAAAAGATCCCTTTTGATTCCATATGTTTCACAAAATTCATTGAATTATTTTGAAGTAAATTCTCTACCTCTATCTCTTCTAAGGCACTTGATTTTTTATTTCCTTTTATTTTCGACAAGAGCCTTGAAATTCTCAAAAAATTCGAGTGATTTAGATTTAAATCTTATGAAAAATACCCACATAATTCTATTATAATAATCTACAAATAATAAAAAGTACCTTTCCCCTTGTAGAGATGGAGTTTTGGTGGGTCTGCATAGATCTGCATGGATGATCTCCAAAAGCTTTGATGTTGGGAATTCCTTGGTATTGAAGCTGGTCCTTTTCTGCTTTCCATGTTGACATGGTGCTCAAATAACCTTTTCAGGTTTTGAAATTATGGGAATGTCTCTTACTGCTTGTGTTTTGTTGATCTTCACCAAATTGTCAAATTTTAGATGTCCCAATTGCTTGTACCATAAACAAATTTCATCTGCTTGACTCATGTAGAATTTTTCTTCTTGAATTTCACTGAGAAAATATACATTGTCTGATGTTCTTACTCCTTTTCCCACAAGTTTTCCTGAAGTAGGATTTCTTATCTCACAATCCTTGGCACTAAAAATAGTATCATGTCCTTGGTCACAAATTTGGATGAGTCTTAGAAGATTGTGCTTGAGTCCTTCAATGAGTAGTGCATTTGTGTGTTTCCATTTCCATTAACGAGAGTCACTATGCCTTTACCAACAATATTAGCAGATCCACTTCCAAAAGATACATTTTCATCCTTCTTCTTTAGCGATATGAACTTATTTTGGTCACTAATCACGTGCATAAACATCCACTATCTACAAACCACTTGTTTTCATCACTTTGTGCACACAAAGCTAGACCAAAATTATCTGTAGTATATTCCTTTCTTCTCCAAACCTTTTCTTTGGGCTCAAATAGATAATTTTGTGCTTCATGACCTGGATTATTACAGTTGGAGAATTTTAGACAATACTTTGATAAAGGATCAAATGAGTTATAGGTATTTATATGATCTTGTTGCCTTGAATCAACAAATTTATTTGGGAATTTTTTCCTATACCCTCCTGAGTTAACATTCTCTCCATAAGCCTTGCAATGCTTAGCTTGGTGACCAAATTTTTGTAAAAGAAAAAACAACCAAGGAAAATAATTTGATACCTGTTAGGATAGCCTTGGCTTGACGAGACATCCTTTTATGCCAGAAAATAATTTTTCTCATTCCTTGGATAATTGTGAGAGTATTTTGACTTGGATGGAATTTATTTTCTCCTTTTGGATAACTGCAAATAGCATCATCATAGATTTTTGGTATTTCTTCATGATAAGCACTAATGTTCTCCTTTGATTTGGATGATTCACTTATGAAGCCAAGCCTTGATTTATCATGTTGTGATATTTGAGTCTTGATGACGAAATCAAGGGTTTGAGAGATTTGCAAATTTCTATTGACCTAGTCCAGTTGCTTCTTTAGAGAGACAACTTGGCTTCTATTTTTTCACAGATTTATTCTTTTTCCTTTAGATTGTTGTTCAAGATTTATTCTATCCTCTTTGCTTATTATTTTTCAATTTTTAGGGATATGATATTCTACCTTAGTTTTTCATTTTATTCAATAGAACTAATAAAAAAATAATCCACAATTCCTTCTTCTTGTTCTTCAGGTTCATTATCATTTGTAAATGCCATGAATAACACTTCACTACTTCTAGCATAGTCATCTTCTTCATCAGAATCATCATTGTATTTCTTGGAGAAGAAATTCCTCTTAGTAGAGCATTTCTTATTGAAGGATCTTCTGTTAGGTTCATATTCATCATAATCATCAGTTTCTTGTTTGGAGAAAAAAATCTTCTTGTTTGGTCCTTTCTTCTTGAATGTCCTTCTTCTAGGTCAATCTTCATCATCACTATCATCCTTCAAGGGGAACTTTGAAGAATAATGTCCTATTTTACCACATTTAAGACAAATGAAAGGGTACTTACATTTGAGTTTTTATCCTTTTTTTAGATTCTTCACAAATTTTGCCGATTATGTTTCAACGTTAGAGTCATCATTATTGCAACTACATTTTTTCCCTTTTCTTGATGCTTTTAATGCCTTAAATGCAACTTATTTGTGATTTGAGTTTCCTATTCTCATTTCATATGCAATTAGAATTACATGAAGCTCATAAAATAATAAGGTTTCCAAGTCTTTCAAGTCTCTATGGGACTTACTTTGGCATCAAAATGGTTTGGAAGAGATCTCAAAACTTTTTGCACAATGGTCTTCTCCTTGATATCTTCATCAATCCCTTTGAGAGAGTTGAAACCTTCATCTAGCATGTGAAAGTAAGCAGCAATTTCCTCTTCTTCAAACATTTTGAGTCCTTCAAACGACCTTCTAAAGGTTTGGAGCTTAGCCTTCTTAATTTTTGCATCTCCTTCATAGATGCTAATGCGCTTGTCCCACATCCCTTTAGCTGTTTTAATGCTTATAACCTTAGTGTAGACTAAATCTAATAGACCAATTACAATAATGTTTAAGGCCTTTGCATTTTAAATATACGCCTTTCTTCCATCTTGATCTCTTGGAGGAGGAGAGGGGATTATGTATCCTTCTATGACAGATTTCCAAATGTCGATTCCAAATTAAGTTAAATTCCATCCTAACTTTCCAGAAAGAAAACTTTGTTCCATCAAATTGAGGGACCCTTCCTACATCCTTATTGTCCATTATGACTCAAAATAATTCTTCCAGTTGTTAGGTTTATTATGAAGAAGTTTTCTTTGATTCCAATTGTTGGAAATACTGAGAGGGGGGTGAACGATATTTCTTACAATTGTTAATTATGCCAGTTAATAATTTTTTTCACAAAATGAATCAGAATATATACAATGAAAATAATTTTATTAACAAGATAAGGACTCCAATACTCTTTCAACAAATTAGTCTCCAACCTTTACCAAATTTCCCAAGACCCCAATCTTGGGTTAGTATTCCAATCCTCTCAATTAATTCCAAGCACCAACTTGATAAATAACAAGGACATCAATCCCACCAAGCTCAAACATGGTAAAAAAAAATATTGACTAAATGAATTACTTAAAAGATGCTAAATGTATTCAATTTCTCCAATGTAATCTTCAGGTCCAAAAATGCTTTAAAATATGGCCTCAAAAATGTCTTCAACACTTCTTTCCAACTAAGGTATGAAAAAAAAATCTTCCATAGAGTATCACTATAAAATTCACTGGTCCAAAATTTTGATCTACATAAGCTCTTCAAGAATGAAAGTTTTTATTCCAAGTCAAATATTTACAGGTCAAAGTACTAGTCCAAGGTTATGGTAATTATTAGGTCCAAACTTGTCTAAAGATAAGGTCCAAACTCCACAGATAGCTCAACACTTCTTCATAGATCAGTCTCTACAAGTCGAACAAGACACTTAAAACAAGTCCATCAACAACTCTCCATAGCTTTGTATAGAATACTAGAATCCTCAGATCCAAATACAAATATTGTCCTTAGGAGCATAAAAAATGTCCACATTTTTGAAAGGATTGTTACCACAAGTCTGAATACAAGTTTTCTCCAAAGGTATGAGGCTTAAACAGTCTCCACAGGCCAGAAGAAGTATTCTCCACAGGTATGGGACTTAAATAGTCTCCACAAACTCCTCTTCAAGCAAAAAAACACACCTCCAAACAAAATTATCACAAAACACCAAATATAAACCACCAACCATAAGTCTTCACAAGTCATATCTTTCTTGGCCCGTCTAGTTCACAAGTTGTGAACTAATTTCCTCACTCTACACTATACTTCTTCTTGTATGAACCAAGGTTGATACCTTGAACAAATTTCCCATTGCTTAAACTATACTAATTCCCTAGTTTTGAACTGTCATGACCCATGGAGAGTTGACTTGTGTGTAGGAGGATGACTTGAGTAGGCTTATGTAGGTAGAAAAATGTTGTCTTTTTAGAATTCAAGTTCATTAAATTATCCTTAATGAAAAGGAGTAATAGGGTGTGTAAGTACTCATTGGAAAGGGGAAGAAGCCCTCTACAATCATTTTCCCAAGTAGTTATTTGTATATCGATTTTTTTTATATGAATATTTTTCATGACAACCCTGTTAGAGGGTTTCTTCCATGCAACTAGGGAATTTGGAATATCTTCATGAAAAGTGGAAGGTCATATTTAACAATTAGGGTTTTATCCATCCATAAACATTTATGGATAGGGATTTATTTCCATTTTTCATTAAGGGCATATCTAGGGTTTCATCATATGGTTTGGAAAATGAAAGGTAATTAGCCTAGGGTTTCTTCTATGCACTTTAGGGTATTCATCATCTTCAACAAAGTTGGGTATTAAATGATGCTAGGGTTATCATTGAAATCAATGGTAATTTTATATAACACTTTATAAAGAAAACACATAAAACATTAGAATATTGGACACATTACCTTTGAAGATATTTCTTATAACATTTGTAGCTCTAAAACCATATATATGTTTGGATGGCAACAAAGATATGCAAAAAGGATGATTATGAAGGTATCTCAAAGATGAAAATAGTTAAAACGAATGCTCCAACCATGTTCCAATTAGATCATAAGCCTTTGGATGAATCAATATTAATGATTGAAGTGAATTAGAAAGAAGAGAGGGTAAAAGGGCAAGCCCTGATGATGTGGATTTTAATAATGGAGTGTGTGAAAAATTATTAGTTTTATGTACATGAGACATACAATTAACTAGCTTCTGTGTATGTGACCTTTCCAAATATCTTTCAAATGGACAATTGATGTTCAGATGGAAATTTAATTAATACCTGAAAATATTTACGAATAAATTAGATTTTTGGACAGATTGTAATGATGCACTATAAAGTGTTGGAACTTGTGAAAAAATTATTTGAAAAGGAGAAGTAAATTGGTATGACATGGACATTACATAAAATTGAAAAATTATAAGTTTTTAACACTCATGTTTAAGGCCTTGAAATTGATTTGCATGTTGGCTGATTAATGCACTTGATGAACATCCTATGTCTGAATGCTCAAAATGCCAGCATAATTAAAAGCTATGAAAATGACGAGATACAAAAGTTAAATAAAAAATTTGAAATGAACTAGGAAGAAAGTGTAATTACATAATTATTTACACTAATATTACAGATAATGTCACTTGAAACTCAGAATTTGCTTAAAATAATTTCCTTCCCACAAGAGTTAGCGAAGATAATGCGATTGAAATTATTACCGCTATCTACTTGTGGAAGTGGGAGATGCTAGCAAGACCATGAACATGAATGAGAACTTGATCATCATAATAATCATAAACTGGGATGGATAATTGTATACTTAAATCATTAAGATGATTAGGTGTTTGAAAATGAGAATTTACTAGAACAATTTCTGAATTGAGGCTTTCTTCATTTTCAAATATGGCTTGAGGATTTAATGAAGGGTAAGATAAATCAATATCCTTATGTCTAATAATCATCATAAATGACTTTATAATGTTCATTAACATTCTCTTCCTTGTTATAAGATACACTAGAACAAGAAGAATGATTGAATTCAAAATCATAGTAATTTTCAGTTTGATTGAAAACATGATCATTTATAAATTCTTCTTCTTGATAAAAAAATGGTCATTCATTATTTGTTGGAGATATTGAAGCTCCTATATTTTCTAAAATGATATTGTTGTAAAGAGGTATTGATAAATTATAAACAAATAAATTACTATCATTAAAAAGATCAGGATAGAGAGAGAAATGACTAGTTGAAGATATGTACTTGAAAATTTCTCTGCTTGGAGAAATTTGCTCATTTCTCAACATGCAAATTTCAGATGCTTGACCATTTATTGGGATGACCACACTTTCTTAGAGATTAATGCTTGGTTGCCCCAAATTTTTTGATTGATGACTAATATCAGTGAGAGAAAATTCAAAATTATTTGCTGCAAATTACATTTTTTCTTGCTACATTCTGCCTGTTGATCCCGTTACTTACTCATTTTAATCTTTATCAAAAGAAGCATGATTTGGAACAAAAAAATTATTTTTATTAAAAGAAATTGATTTAATGATAACAACACCTTCATATTCAACATTATTTATTCTAGCAACATTAGTTTTTTCCTGAAAATTTTCATTTGAAGTTATTGCATTTGGGAGAGGATCAATGTTTCCATTTTAGGCAATTGATTCTTATGCAATAATGAGTTCTCTTGAAAATGTTACATCCTATGGTTCTTGGAAAAAATCAGAAATAAAAGGAAGAGAGACTAAATATTTAAACCATCCTATTAATTAAAAACCAGGAAGAAAATATTTAGATTGAAATTGTAAACAAATTAATTAAAATCTAATAAGAAAATTGTCCAAAAATTGACCTTCAAATCTACAAAGTGTTTCAAGTTGATCACATAATTTTTCATAATCGTAGTCTTGAAAGGCACGAAGGAATAATTTTTAAAACTCATCCCAAGTGTGTATGGAGGAAAATTGTAATGATTTGCACCAATATTTAGCTAAGCCTGTCAAAGTAAGAGTAAACATCTTGTACATCACACCTTCATCAATATCAAAATTGTTACAGTTTAAAATAAATTGAAGAATATGATCGTAAGAAGAAACATTCTTCTTACCATTAAATTTAATTTTTGGTAGAAGCTTTAATACCTAACTTGGAGTGGAAGTGGGTGGAAGTCCAGTGAAGTAACTCCAAATAAGCAGTTTAGAAGGAGCCATTGTAAAAGAGATAAAGCTCTAAAAACAAAAAACTTGTAAAAATGAAACTTAATGTTGGCCTTCCTTATATCGCCAAAAAAGTTGATGGGAAAAAATTACCTCATCAACATTTAGGGAGTCCACCCGGCCAGGGCCCTAATTAGACCCTTTTCCATTAAAGATATTGGTACGGATTGGTTTAACTAGGTCCAATTACCTCCTCACCCTCTGTGTTGACTTGTGATGTATCTAATTGATTATCAGCAAGAAGAGGCAATATCAAATGTACTCTCTTGCAAATATCTTTGCAAGAAATCAACCCTTACGCTATAACCAGGACTCAGCCAAGCCACACTAAAGTTTTCCTCTGGGTAAGAGAACTTCTAAAAATGTAGTGATTAAATCTAAATGTAAATCTACCCTAGGATGCAAACAATGAAAAATAAATCCTAAATATATCATAATGAAAAATAAATCCTAAATATATCTTGATTAAGACATAATATATATCCTATCCAAACCAAGAGCGAGATAAAAGTAATAAGGGGAAAAAGGTTGCTATTAGATCAAAGAAAAATTTGAGACTGAAAATCACAGAAATAGTTCATCCAATTTACAAGCTATTCAAGCCAATATGCAAGAAGATTATCTCAATAAGTAATTATAGAAATATACCTCATGCATATACTCAAATCATTTACAAATGAATTGATATTAGGTAAATTATTGTACCAAAGAAAGAGTTCGTTCAACACAATAACAATTTGACCAAAACAAGGTTGCAATTTACTGATAAATAATTATTAGTAAATTGCAAACAAGTCTCTTCGAATCCAATAATTCAATTTTGATTTAAATTTGTATAAATTTATAAAATAAAACTTTACATAGATTCATCTAGCATTGAATTAAATGGAATTTACAATAGTGCTAATTTCTAAAACATTCTTATATTCAGAAATAAACCAAATTAAATTCTCATAAAAAAAACAATAATAATCCTCACAATTCTTACAAAAGTGCATGATAATTCATACCTTCCATTAATTCCAAAATGCTCTTATAATGCAGTCCAAAGAGTCTCAAACTCTTTCAAGAGGTATCTTTAAAATAGTTTAAATTATTCTTCTTTCAAAGATCAAGACTTTGCCTATTCTACATAAATGTTTTCTCCCATACAATAATGCACCTGAGAAATTCCTCTCTGCAAAATTTTCCCCTAAAGTTTCAAATATAGAACCCCATATCTGTTCTCCAAATTGCAATTTAAAATTTACAAAAATAAATCTAAAATTGGAAAGTTGTTGGAAGATATATTTGCTCCATTAATTTTCAGTTGGAAAAAATCTTTTTCCTCCCCTTGTTGGTGAAATTTGATTGATTCAAGAAATTTTGGGGTTGATCTTTCCAACGGCTCCCTACCAAAATCAATCCAAAAACAGAAAATGAAAAAAAAATAAAAATCTAGACTACAATTTGATAAAGGATCAAATGAGTTATAAGTATTTATATGATCTTTTTCCATGAATCAACAAACTTATTTGGGAAGTTGGTCCCGTACCCTCTTGAGTTAGCATTCTCTCCATAAACCTTGCAATTCTTAGCTTGGTGACTACATTTTTTGCAAAAGAAACAACGACCAAGGAAAACAATTTGATACATGTTAAGATAGCCTTGGCTTGAAGAGACATCCTTTTATGCCAAAAAACACTTCTTCTCATTTCTTGGATCGTGAGAGGATTTTTTACTTGGATGGAATTTCTTTTCTCCTTTTGGATAATTGCAAATAACATCATCATATATTTTTGGCATTTATTCATGATGAGCACTAATGTTCTCCTTTGATTTGGATGATTCAATTATGAAGCCAAGCCCTAATTTATCATGTTGTGGTATTTGAGTGTTGATTATGACATCAAGGTTTTGAGAGCTTTGCAATCTTCTATTAAGTTGGTTCAGTTCCTTCTTTAGAGAGACAACTTTGGCCTCTATTTTTTCACAGATTTCTTCTTTTTCCTTTAGCTTGTTGTTAAATATTTCTTCTATCCTATTTGCTTATTATTTTTCAATTTTGAGGGAGATGATCTTATTCCTTAATTTTTCATTTTATTCAATAGCACTAAGCAACAAATCATCCACAATTCCTTCTTCTTTTTTTTCTTCAGGTTCATTATCATTTGTGAATGCCATGAACAACACTTCACTACTTCTAGCATAGTCATCTTCTTCATTAGAATCATCATTGTCTTTCTTGGAGAAGAAATTCCTCTTGGTAGAGCCTTTTTTATTGAAGGATCTTCTCTTAGGTTCATATTCATCATAATCATCACTTTATTTTTTGGAGAAAAAAATCTTCTTGTTTGGTCCTTTCTTCTTGAATGTTCTTCTTTTGGGTCCATCTTCATCATCACTATCATCCTTCAAGGGGAAATTTGAAGCATAATGTCCTATTTTACCACATTTAAAACAAATGAGAGGGTACTGACATTTTAGTTTCTATCCTTTCTTTATAAGCTTCGAAAATTGTGCCTATTCAGTTTCAACGTTAGAGTCATCGATGTTGCAGCTACATTTCTTCCCCTTTCTTGATGATTTTAATGACTTAAATGCAAGTTCTTTGTGATTTGAGTTTCCTATTCTCATTTCATATGCAATGCGAATTACATGAAGCTCATACATTGATAAGATGTCCAATTCTTTCAAGTCTCTTTGGGACTTATTTTGGCATCAAAATGGTCTGGGAGAGATCTCAAAATGTTTTTCAAAATGGTATTCTTCTTGATATCTTCACCAATACCTTTGAGAGAGTTGACACCTTCATCTACCATGTGAAAGTAAGAAACAATTTCCTCTTCTACATCTATTTTGAGTCCTTCAACCGACCTTCTAAAGGTTTGGAGCTTAGCCTTCTTAATTTTTTCATCTCCTTCATAGATGCTAATGCGCTTGTCCCACATCCCTTTAGCTGTTTTAATGCTTATAACCTTAGTGTAGACTAAATCTAATAGACCACCTGCAATAATGTTTAAGACCTTTGCATTTTCCATATATGCCTTTCTTCCATCTTAATATCTTGGAGGAGGAGAGGGGATTATGTATCCATCTATGACTTATTTCCAAATTAAGTAAAATTCCATCCTAACTTTCCAGAAAGCAAACTTTGTTCCATCAAATTGAGGGACCCTTCCTACATCCTTACTGGCCATTATGACTCAAAATCATTCTTCCAGTTGTTAGGTTGATTATGAAGAAGTTTTCTTTGATTCCAATTGTTGGAAATCCTGAGAGGGGGGTGAAACGATATTTCTTACAATTGTTAATTATGCTAGTTAAGATTTTTTTCACAAAATGAACCAGAAGATATACAATGAAAATATTTTTATTAACAAGATGAGGACTCCAATCCTCTTTCAACAAATTAGTATCCAACCTTTACCAAATTTCCCAAGTCCCCAATCTTGGGTTAGGATTCCAATCCTCTTAATTAATTCCAAGCACCAACTTGATAAATAACAAGGACATCAATCCCACTAAGCTCCAACTTGGTTAAAAACAAGATTGACTGAATGACTTACTTAAAAGATGTTAAATGTCTTGAATTTCTCCATTTTAATCTTCAGGTAAAAAATTCTTTAAAATATGGCCTCAAAAATATCTTCAACACTTTTTTCCAACTAAGGTATGCAAAGTAAAGCTTCCATAGAGTATCACTGTAAAATTAACAGGTCCAAAAGTTTTCTCCACATAAGGTCTTCAAGAATGCAAGTTTTTATTCGAAGTCAAATCTTCACAGGTCGAAGTATTGGTCCAAGGTTATGGTAATTCTCAGGTCCAAACAAGTCTGAAGATAAGGTCCAAACAGGTCTGAAGATATGGTCAAAACTTCTTCACAGATCCGTCTCCACAGGTCGAAAAAGACATTAAAACAATTCCATCAACAATTCTCCATAGCTCTGTATAGAATGCTAGAATCCTCAGATCCAAATACAAATATTGTCCTTAGGTTCGTAGCATAAACAATCTCCACATTTTCTAAAGGAATGTTACCACAAGTCCGAATACGAGTGTTCTCCAAAAGTATGAGGCTTAAAAAGTCTCCATAGGCCAGAAGAAGTATTCTCCACAGGTATGAGTTTTAAAAAGTCACCAAAAACTCCTCTTCAAGCAGAAAAACACACCTCTAAACAAAGTTATTACAAACCACCAAATTTAAACCACCGACTATAAGTTTTCACAAGTCATATCCTTCTTAACCTGTCTAGTTCACAAGTTGTGAACTAATTTCCTCACTCTACACTATACTTCTTCTTGTCTGAACCAAGGTTGATATCTTGAAATTTTTTTCCATTGATTAAACTATACTAATTCCATAGTTTTGAATTGTCATGATCCATGGAGAGCCGATATGTGTGTAGGAGGATGACTTGAGTAGGCTTATGTAGGTTAACAAATGGTGTCTTTTTGGAATTAAAAAATTAAATTATCATTAACGAAAAGGATTAATAGGGTGTGTAACTACTAATTGGAAAGGGGGAGAATACCTCTACAATCAATTTCCAGAGTAGTTATTTCTATATTAGGAATTTGGCTTCTGTGATCCATAAAATGTGTATACAAACTTCGGTGAAAATCACATGTATTAAAATTTTGTCGACGCGTTTCAAACCAGCCAGTGTGGTTCATCATCGGGATAAGATGAGAAATCTGATCAAGAAACCTGTTTAAATAGATAAGACAAGCATCAACTAGCTGTTGTAAAATAACAACTAGTTTGACTAGAATAAGGAATTCAGTTATATTTTATCATATTTTAATATATTTTAATTTTAATTCTATTAAATTTTAATTTTATTATATTTAATAAGATTTTTTAATAATTTAATATAATACCTTTTAATATAATTTAATATTTTAGTACTTTAAATTATATGTTATATAATTACAATTCATTAATAGTTATATGAAAATAAATAAATAAATAACTAAATAATAATAATTTATTTAATTTACTTAATAGGTAATTTTACTAATTTCAATCTATTAAAAAAAAAAAACATAATAATAATAATCATAATAATACAATAAAAGGAGTAGGCAGGGAGAAAGAAACTGGGAGCGAGAGATGAGGGAAAGATAAGAGGGAACACAGAGGAAGACACAAGGCAACTAAGAGTGAAGGGCAGGAATCCAACATCTGCTAACACTCCACCCATCATCCCTATTAAGGTTCACCAACCTCTTTTCAATTTCCAAGGCTTCCCTCAACTTGCGGTGGTGGAAATGGTCAATCCTTGCAATAACCTCAGCATCCTCAATACAAATGTGATGATTTTTCTTCTCAGCATGCTCTGCTAAGGCAGAGGACCGATATCTACTATGTCTAAGGTCAGCAACATGTTCATGAATTCTTTGATTAATTGATCGAATAGTTTCATTGATGTAAGGGGTCCCACAGGAGCATGGAATCAAGTAAACACCCTTACCATCCTTAGGGAAAATCGGGTCCTTAAAAGATCTAAGAGAACTCCGAATGGTGCAGAGGGGCTTGAAGGTTGAGGAAAAATTCTGTTTCTTCAAGATCCTAGCGATTTTATAAGTAGTACCTTGGATAAACGGAAGGTGAACTCCAGATAACCGATCACAAGGATGTTTCTTAACCCTAGGACCTTTTTCAGCTTTTTGAAAATCTCTAAGACATTGAAACCTGCTATAACCGTTCCCACTGAAAACATTAAAGAGATGAGAATTTTCACCTTCAAAGTGGTGTTCATCAGATATTCTAAAGGCTTTGGTGACTAGGGTACTAAGAACCCCAAGCTTCTGAGCCGGGAAATGATGAGAACTAGCATGTAAATATTGCTCAGTATGCGTATTCTTTCTAAAGACTTGATGAGAGAAGAAACCATCATCATTCCTCGAAAGAAGGACATCTAGAAAGGGCAAGTTGTCATCCACTTCGAATTCCATGGTGAACTTAATGAAGTCAGATTGATCATTAAGATGCTGGAAGAAAAGGTCTAGATTCTATTTTCCAGGGGGCCAAAGCGCACAAGTGTCATCAACAAACCTTTTCCAAAGCCTAGGTTGAAAGAGGGAAGAGGAAAGGGCCTTAGATTCAAAGTCTTCCATGAAAATATTAGCCACCACAGGTGAAAGGGGGGAACCCATGGCCACTCCACAAGTCTATTCAAAGAATTCACCCTCAAAACTAAAGAAGGTCGAGGTTAGACAGATCTCAACGAGATGAGCAATATCTGGATCAGTGATTAGTGAGCAGTATTGAGGATGCTGAGGTTATTGCAAGGATTGACCATTTCCACCACCACAAGTTGAGGGAAGCCTTGGAAATTGAAAAAAGGCCGGTGAACCTTAATAGGGATGATGGGTGGAATGTTAGCAGATGCTAGATTCCTACCCTTCACTCTTAGTTGCCTTGTCTCTTCCTCTATGTTCCCTCTTATCGTTCCCTCATCTCTAGCTCCTGGTTTCTTTCTCTTTGCCTACTCCTTTTATTGTATTATTATGATTATTATTATTTTGTTTGTTTGATTTTTTTAGATTGAAATTAGTAAAATTACCTATTAAGTAAATTAAATAAATTACTATTATTATTATTTATTTATTTTCATATAACTATTAATGAATTGTAATTATATAACATATAATTTAAAGTACTAAAATATTAAATTATATTAAAAGATATTATATTAAATTATTAAAAAATCTTATTAAATATAATAAAATTAATATTTAAATATAATAAAATTAAAATCTAATAGAATTAAAATTAAAATATATTAAAATATGATAAAATATAACTGAATTCCTTATTCTAGTCAAACTAGTTGTTATTTTACAACAGCTAGTTGATGCTTGTCTTATCTATTTAAAAAGGTTTCTTGATCAGATTTCTCATCTTGTCTCGATGATGAACCACACTGGTTGGTTCGAAACGCGTCGACAAAATTTTAATACAAGTTATTTCTATATCGATTTTTTTTTATATGAATATTTTTCATGACAACCCTGTTAGAGGGTTTATTCCATGCAACTAGGGAATTTTCCATATCTGCATGAACAATGGAAGGTCATATTTAACAATTAGAGTTTTATCCATCCATAACCATCTAGGGACATGTATTTATTTCCATTTTTAATTTAGGTCATATCCAGGGTTTCATCATATGGTTTGGACAATGCAAGGGCATAAAGCCTAGGGTTTCTTCTTTGCACTTTAGGGTATTCATCATCTTCAACAAAGTTAGGTCTTAAATGATGCTAGTGTTATCATTGAAATCAATGGAAATTTTATCTAACACTTTATAAAGAAAACACATAAAACATTATAATATTAGACACATTACCTTTGAAGATATTTCTTATATCCTTTGTAGCTTTAACAACATATATATGTATGGATGGCGACAAAGATATGCAAAAAGGATGATGATCAAGGTTTCTCAAAGATGAAAATGGTTGAAACTATAATATAAAGGTGATAAAAAATACCTAATCTCTTGGTTCATCACCCACTATTTCACATTAACCAACCCTATGGACAATACCCACATGCAATTGATTTAAAAGTTTCAACAACCCATAACACTCCACATGATTCCTATATATTATAGTAATTTGGGCTCCCTTGTGTAAAAATGCCTTTAAAGGAGCACTTATACTCCCCCATCAGTATGGAACTTCTTATACTTCTCCTTTAGGATCTATCTAATACTACTCCATCAATTTGGAAATTTCTAGACACCTCCTTTGGGGTTTATTTGATCATTATGAACTCCCATATAAATGAATATTTCACCTATCATTGAAAGAATTAAACCACCGATTGTTTAGGATTATTTATAGGTTTAATGATTTCTATGCATATAACTAAGTCTAGCAAAAAAATGAGAAAGAAATCGAATGGACTCGGCTCTATGCGCCTCGCTATCCTAGGGTTTCGTCGCCCGCAATGGCGCGTACCGACCCTTCCCCGCCAACCGCCAACCATTGGCACTCCACCTAATCGAAAGTCGTCACACAAGTTTCTTCAAGAATGGCAGCCCTCCCAACAGCTGCCTTCCCTCACAGGGAAGATCAATAATCTAAGGTACCAACAAAGAAATTTGTCTCAGAACAAACGAGTCCTGACACTAAGGACACCCCGATGCAAGATACACCAAACGTCTCAACAAAAAATCCAGACAAGCACAGTGAAGTATAATAAGAAGAGGTTGGGAAAAAATAAACGCCCACGGTGACATCAACAACCTGCAAACCCATCACTGCTGAAAGGCCCAAAATAGAACTTCCCAGCCACAAAATCAATGGTCAAATCTGGTACATGAAGGACCATGCCCTCATTGGTAAATTCATTGGATTCTGGCCGACTGAAAAAGCTCTTCAAGGATGGATTTCAGCCAAATGGAAGCCCAAGGGACATGTTACCCTGAAGCTAGGGCCAAAAGGGTTTTTCACTGCGATCTTCATCTGCATTGAAGACCGCAACAGGGTTTTGGATGAAGGTCCCTACTTCTTTAACTTTGTTGGCTTGTACCTACGGGACTGGGTGGAGAGATTTAACCCAGACAAGGAGGATTTCAGCTGGGCACCAGTGTGGATCCGAATGTACTCCCTCCCTTTGGAATACTGGGATGAAGAATCATTGAGAGACATTGGCAGGGGGCTAGGTGAGTTCATAAAAATTGCCGAAGAAACAAAGTTGTGCAAATACACCTCATATGCCCGTATATGTGTCTACATGCGCCTAGACAGAGCCCTCCCAAACTCGGTAAGTCTTTATCAAGATAACTTTGAATGGATCCAGCCCTTAGATTTTGAACATGTACCCTTCCATTGTCGTAAATGTCATGTTCATGGGCATCTTTTCCGAGACTGCCCTCTAAATGCAAAGCCCCAAACCTCTGATCTCTCTGATAAGTCTGCACAAGAAGTTTTTACCAAGGTCACAAGTAGGAAAAGGTCACACAAAAAACCTGCCTCTGGGAAAAATCCCCAGCAAGATGCCTCTTCCATGCTCTACACGAGTAACAGCTTTGAAGTTCTGAGCACAAGGCTGGCCGGGTTGCTCCTCGTGCTCTTCATCAAGTCCCCCCATCGGGCAATTTCGACCTCTCCTCCCCTCGTCGGCTCTACCCCCAATCCTTCTTCCTTGGGTGTAAAACTTGGGAATCCAGATACATCTCTGAAAGATCCTGATTGGAAACCAAATGGAATGGACATTGACTGCATCCCCAGCCAAACCTTGCTCTCTATCAATACCTCAGCAGAAAGCAGTCAAGTACAAAATATGGATGAAGAAATGGAAAGAATTGATCTGGGCAGACTTGACATCTTTGGGCTCGAACAAGCCTACCGGAGGAAGGAATTCGACAAAATTCACAAGCATCAGCTAGATACTCTGGAAGTCATCATCTCCAGGGCCTTTCAGCAGCGTCAATTGGGAGTACAACTGGGTAGTCAATGGGATGGCAACCACTTTCCCAGAGACTCCAAGAAACGTGGAAGAAAGATAGATCTGCAAAGAACTATTACAATAGGCAAAATTCTAGTTGAATCAGGCAGACTCGCCAAGTTGACAAAGTACTACAAGCCCCTCACAAATAGTGAATCATGAAGCTCACTTCATGGAATCTAAGAGGGCTTAACAACCCCGAGAAACTCAGAATGATAAAAAACATGAAAAGGCAGGAGCAACCCCAGATCTTCTTCATGCAGGAAAAAAAATGTAACAGTACCACTCTTGGAAACATCCTCTCAAGAGCCTGGCCAGGATGTCACTCGGTGGCTGTGGATGCTTCGGGAGCCTCAGGAGGGTTGTCTATTGCTTGGAACACACAGGCCATTTCACTCTTAGATTTCCATGCCTCCCACCATATTATTCAAGCTACTTTTCACATAATAGGCACCAACATTCATGGTCATCTTACTAATGTCTATTTTCCTCAGGAAGCGGGCAGTAATATTTCGCTTCTAGATACAATAGCAACGCACAACTCCAACAGACTCCATCCTCTATGGATCATCAGAGGTGACTTCAACATGATAACCAAGTTGGAGGAAAAGCAGGGAGGTAGAGCCAAACTGGAGCACGAAAGTGGCCACTTTAAAGATTTCATCCAAAACAATATGCTAATAGATCTACAATTCTGTAATGGAATTCACACCTGGAGCAATCGCAGGGCAGGGCGGAAACAAATCGCCTCCAAATTAGACATATTTCTCATCTCAGATAATGCAGTTTATCTTGGAGGAGATATATCGGCCTTTATTCTTCCATTTTCTGGCTCAGATCATTGGCCTATCTCTCTTTAGTGGCAAAGACCGGGCAACTCCACCCGACGTCCTTTTCGCTTCGAAGCTTTCTGGCTTAACCACCCCGCATTCAACGACCTCGTCAGCTCCACCTGGCAGAATTTCTCTCTGCCAGAAGGATCAAAAATTTTCCAGTTTCAACAGAAACTCAAATTCCTTAAATCCCAAATCAAGCGTTGGAATCAATACACCTTTTGCAATATCTTCCAGGCACAGCAGGATCTAAACAAAGAAATGAGGGCTCTCCAACAACAGATCATCACAGAAGGCCACACGGAAGGGACAATGGAACAAGAAAGGCAGATTCAAAATCAATTGGAGGAAAGAAGAAAGTAGGAAGAAATTCTCTAGAGCAGAAATCCCGAATCAGATGGCTGAAAGAGGGTGAAAGAAACACCAAATTCTTTCACATAACTACAATACAAAGGAGGATGCATAATACCATCTCTTTCATTCAAAATCAAGTGGGGGAAAGAGTGGAAAACCATGCAGAGATCGAGGAAGAGCTTATCAATCATTTCCAGGCAGTACACCAAGAGCCCCAAATCGACAGACAGCTAGCTATAGAAAGAATCGCTCAAAACGTTTCGAAAATCATCACAGAGGAACAAAACCAACTTCTTCTACGGCCAGTCTCAACTCAGGAGGTCGACTTGGCTATGAAGCATCTCAAGGAAGGCAAAGCTCTTGGTGTGGATGGTTTTACTACTACCTTCTTCCACAAATTATGGGATCTTATCAAAGAAGAGGTATGTATGGTGGTGGAGGAATCGCGTACTCTTCATTGGCTTCTTCCCTCATTGAATTCAACCTTCATTGCCCTTATTCCAAAAGAAGAGAACACTAGTATGCCAGAAAAATTCCGCCCAATAGCCTTATGCAATGTAATATATAAGGTCATTTCCAAAGTCATCACCAATAGGCTGAAGCCACTTCTACCCTTGCTCATTTCACTAGAACAATCAGGATATGTGGAAGGAAGGAAAATTCTGGATGGCATTATCCTCACTCACGAAATCATGCACTCCCTCAAGTACACCAAATAGGCGGGTATGATTCTCAAGATTGATCTTTCTAAAGCATTTGATAAGTTAAGCTGGACCTATATTCAAAAAATGTTAACAGCCTTTGGTTTTTCCCCAACTTGGGTCCGATGGGTAATGAGTTTGATTTCCTCTACTTTCTTTTCTATCCTTATTAATGGTATTCCATCTCGACCTTTCAACCCCTCTCGAGGTATTAGACAAGGGGATCCCCTATCACCCTTCCTCTTTGTATTAATGGCGGAAGGTCTTGGTCGTCATCTCAAACAAGCCCTTCTTTCCCAGCAGCTCAGAGGCCTCTCCATCCACAATTCTTCATCCCTTACCCACCAATAGTTCTTTGATGACAACATGCTATTTGGGTACCCTTCAGTACAAGAAGCCTTCAAATTCAAATCCCTTCTAGATGATTTCTCTAAAGCCTTAGGGATGAGTATAAACACGGTTAAGTCCCAGATCTTCTTCTTTGATACTGCAATGATTCAACATGCTATTTCCCGCATTCTTGGTTTCTCCATAGCCTCCCTACCTTCCAAATACCTTGGCGCTCCCTTAATTGATTCGGCTATCAAACATGCCTCCTGGAAAGTTCTCCTTGAGAAACTGGAAGCTCGTCTTTCTTTATGGACTTATCGAACTCTGAATATAGCTAGTAGATTGGTTCTAATCAAAGTTGTGCTACAGGAAATGCCTCTTTATCTTTTCTCAATCCTGGCAGCGCCAAAATGGGTCCTCAAAAAAATTAAATCTCTACAACACAACTTGCTCTGGGGTTCCACAGGTACCAATTGCAAATGGGCTTTGGTAAAATGGTCGACAGTTTGCAAGCCCAAAGAAAAATGGGGAATAGGACTACGGAATCCTCATCACAACAATGCTATAATGGGTGCAAAAATATGGTGGCAATGGCTCTCTGCTCCCAACAAGCCATGGGATGTCATTTGGACAGGAAAGTATGCCAATCACAGACCACTGGAAGAACTCATTAGATTCACTTTACAGATAAAGGTTCACTAATCTGAAACACTGCCAAACAACACTTTCTATTGATCCAACAACACAGCTTCTGGGAAACAAGGAATGGAAACACTGCTCGGTTCTGGACTGACTCCTGGCATCAACTTCCGAAGCTGAACAGTATATACACGTCACCTCCTAGTCAGGACTGGGATGTGCAATAAATGGAAACAGTCCAATAACAATGGACACCTAGTATAGAACAGGGGTACAGACAGTGGAAGCAGGCCGACAGGTTGATCAGGAATGCAGATGAGCAGACAAAGGAAGCCATAAACTATGAGCTTCATAATCGAAGAATCAGATTATCTCACAGTAGGGATATACTAAGATGGGGATACACCCCAAAAGGTTCCTTCTCAACCAAACAGGCATATAAAATAATATGCAATGATCCAATGCCCCAGATCCTCTATGGAGCAGAATATAGACGACTGGTATATGGCCTAAAGTTTCCTTGTTCCTTTGGCTTTTTGGTCACCAAAGAATCCTCACTTGGGACAATCTCCAAAAAAGAAACTTTCATGGCCCTTCCAAATGTCCCAATTGCAATACTCAAGAGGAAACTCTCCAACATTTCCTTGATTCCTATTCTCTGGCTAACCAATTATGGGAGAAAGCCAGTTTTCGATGCCAAAAAAGATGCAGAGTCTCTGAAGACATAATCAAATCCATTCGTAACTGGCACTAGAATCCATATAAAAGAGAATTACTAAACCAATTATGGAGAATTATCTCCGGCCTTCTCCTATGGACAATCTGGAAAGAATGAAACAAGCGCATCTTCAAAGATCAAAGCACTCCTGTAGACATCATCTGGAGCAATTTTTGTCTCAATCTCATGGAAACCTTGGCGCTACAATCCTGGCATACTGAAAATTTTCCAACTCTTTCAAATGAGAAGGCCATCTGGGAAAATTGGAACATTCAACTCCCCCAAGGAAAGCAAGATCACAGATCTTCTGGAATCAACACTACTAGAAAGCACTTATGGATTCCTCCTCCACAGAATACTTTCAAACTCAAATTTGATGGAGCTTCAAAGGGTAATCTAGGCAAAGCAGGATTTGGCGACATTTTCAGAAACCATGATGGTAACCCTCTCTTAATCTACTTAGGAAACATAGGATGGGACACGAACAATTCTGCTGAGTTGGAGGGTCTTTGGCAGGGTCTGCTCCTATCCCGACTTCATGGATTTCACCCTCTGGAGATTGAAGGGGACTCCCAAATTGTTATCAATATGGCCAATCAGCTCCTGAATGGGACACATGCGCACAAAATTGCCAACAGTTGGAGACTTGAGGCTAGATTGGATGCAATAGAACAGTGGCTCCACACTAACCATGCACTCTTGTTCAAGCATGTCAGACGGGAAGGAAATAAGGTCGTTGATCTACTTGCCAAACTGGGAATGGATAGTGTGCATAATCTTCTCATAGGATCTCTTGACATAATACAGAACCATGATCAAAAACATGTATGTAATACACTGGTCCAGAGGGATGCAGAGCTCCCGGATGTGGGTGAAGAGGGAAGTGTTTAATGCGATGGGACTTGGGTGCGGGACAGTGTGGAGACACCTGCCCACCCAAGTCATGGCTGAAGCAAGGCATTTAAGAAATGTTGTCAACATATCCACTGCATTTACTGCTGGTGCTGTTCGAGATCCGACCTCCACTCCCCTGTGCGATTCTGCATGCACGTCAATGCTCCGGCCTTCGGCTCTCATCAATGAGAGATTAATGTTGGGAGTTCTTCGATGCAATTTCATTTGGGTTGACAATATGGAGAATTTCTCTAGTTTCTCAGATGCTCCTCAGCCGATGAATTGCAGGTGCTCTCCGGCTGCTGGGCTCCCCAGTGTGTGCACTGTGACTAGTAGAAGAAGCTTGCTGAGCTGCTGATTAAACCTTGGTGATAATCTACACTTATCTCATTCTAGCCTTTGTCTATATGCCTCAGTCTCTTTGAATTTTCTCTTTCCTAAAACCTCTGTCACTTCTGCTCCTCCACCTCTTCTCGTGCCCTCCATAGCGACTAAGCCAATGCCTCGCTTACGTCAACGTATGCAGTGCCGTAGGGGTAGCACCAGAAGCCAACCCTTGGGCACTCCTTCCAAATCCACCTCCGAGTTTTCTTCTCATTCTAGTGACTATTTTTCAGGCCGCTATCCTAACACCATGAGTGGGAGGGGTTGTGTTCATGGAACTGGCCACCGTTTTGGCTGCTTGGCTCCTCCTATCCCCACCGCTCCGCCTTTTCCCACACCTCATATGACGCATTTCTCATTTAATTGTTCTCTTAACCGCCCTCTCGTCACTGCCTCAATTACTGTTGTTTTCCATGAAGAGCCCCAGGAAAAAGAACAGAGCACTTGTCCGGCGGGTCTGAGTAAAGCAGAAGCCCAGATTTCAGACCATCAGGCGGGGTCGATGCACGCGCAGGGCAAGGAGGCACAAGCAAGCGGGGTTCGTGACGTGGAGATGGCGCAAGGAGATCCAGGACCTTCCATGCCTGTTTCTGCTCCCATCACAGACTCGTAAAGAAAATGCAGACATGTCTACTGGTGCTTCATCGGGGGAAGATCTACCCTATGAGTAACCGCTTTATTAATTGCTGTGTTTTGCGACCCATTCTATCGGGATTGTTTTTTCTCTTATTTTGATGTGTCGGATTATAGCTCATGAATATTGTAATCAAGTAATATTTGTAAAGTGACTAACCATACTCTCTCCACAGGAAGTGCAACAATAAAATTGTTCATAATGTTTGCCCTTATGAGGGCGCTTTTTCAATTTTTTTTGTCATATCACACAGCTGGGCAAAGACTTAAGCCACACATGTTGATTATTTCTACAACAGAATTAACCCAACTTAGAAAAAAGTCTAGCAAAAAAATATTAACAAGCATAATATTATAAACTCTAATTAACTTAGGTGATAAATTCTCTTTTAATAAAGACAAATCCTGGTCAAGATAATTCCTTGGAAGCTTCCATAGACCTCTCAAATTTCATTTGATGGGCGAATTGTGTTAGAATCTGTAATCCCATCTTGTGGAAACATGTGTAAATTTAACAAATGCATTATACTGGTTACTTAGAATATTATGTTTTGTTATATTTTTAATAGACTCGTGAAACTGATATGTGACATTATTTGGGGAGCCAATTAAGTTGTTATGTGATCCTAATTTTATGAATCTTGTTAAGTCCTATATGGAAGGGAGTTACCATGTGGTTAGAGCTTTGTGATTCAACCTCTCCTACATTTCATGGATTCCATCATATATACTTGTGATATATTGTGACACACTCACTCTTGGAGAGTTGACAAAAGAATAAAGCTAAAAGGAAAATGAGTGTTTTCTCTACATGGTGTAGTGTTTTACCATCATACATCCCATATAGATATTTAATGTGATGTGCAATATGAATTTAGTCTATTTGTGTATTAGAGAATCGCCCTGAGATGTTTAATATCACAACTAATAAAATAATGCCTTTGAATATAAGAATCATTTAGCAATCCAAATATAGATCCACATTATTACAACAAAAAAACTTTATCTCTCTTCTTCCAATTCTAAAATCAACTTTCGATGCCTCTGATCCGAATTTATGCAGGAACAAAAAAGAATACACATATAACCATAAATAAAAAGATGCACTGGAAATAACACTTTCTTTCATTAATATCAAAAAACTGAAATTTGTTTACAGACAGAACGAAATAAACTAGGTAGGGCGTTGGTAGCTTATCTATGAGAAGAGATGTGGCGGCTACAGGCCTCTGAAATCTCTGTGTTACAATGAGGCTCGAAGGCCTATATATTATTGAGAAACAATGGAAAACCCTAAACATCCAAAAAACTAATCCTAGGAGATGAAATGCCAGACTATGGGCCCTGTCGGGATAAATTGGTACGTCAATTTCCCAAGGTCGTAACTTTGGTATATTGTCTTCGTTTGACGCACATGATACATCGCTAGAAATATCTATCCGAGGAATACAACTGCTGACAACAAATATCAAGTCTAAAATACTCATATTTTTCAAAGGTTTCATGCCCAAAAAACATCATTTAGGGCCTCAAAACGGCTCTAGAAGTTCAAGACCCGAAGAACTGCCAGAAATAGTAAATTGTGATACAATTAAGGAAACTGAAAAACTGAAAGAAACAATGGTGGGGGTCCAAGTGGAATAGGTGGGTGGCCACCAATATCCACCTAGATTAGCCTCCTAGATAAGAGCCTAAAGACTCATGATTTCCTTTTGTATCAATAATTATCCATGCATTTTTGTTTATATATGATCCACATAGAAGAGATCATTTGGAAATTATTCGAATGCTTTCAATTTTTCTAATGTGAATGACTTATATAAAAATTAAAGCTCATTCTTACAACTAGGAACAACAATTTTCCATACAAATGTATTAACAATGATCAAATTAACTAGAATCAACCATTAGTTTACTAAAATCAACCTTTGTTTTCCTCAAATATTGAGGAGTTTCTCCAATACACATGAACCATTCATTTAAAGTAAGGCATATTGAAATTAAGTTATTGCAAGCCATAACATAGGAATTCATTTAAAAAGTTTGGGTTTGCTCAATTTTCTGGGAGAACATGTTAATTTTTGTTTGTTTGAAGGAGGACTTTAATTCAAATCCTATGGTCTCTCCTTCTCAATTTTTTTTTTTTTATTAAATAGATTTAGCCACATCATGGAAAAAACTTGTCACATGGTGCTAACATGTGGCATGTGTACACGTCATAAGAAAATGACATAATTACACAAGCATGTAAGCATTTGTTCCATGTTTTCCAACCAAGATGCTAACTCAGTTTCCAAATGTTATCTCATACAATGCCAAATGATATTACCATAACTACCACACCAATATTTTGTTTACATCGTGTCAACATCGGTACATGCAATGTCAAGGTTCATGCTACCATGTCAAAGTTCACACATGCCACATCGATATTTCATAAATTTTCCATGTTATTATACATTTAGTGCCAAGTGGCCCAATCAAGCGCTACTACACTATACTTATATATTAACATGCAAGGTTTAACACCAAGGTTTAAACAATGATCTCTAAACTACCATAACTTATCATGCAACATCAAATTTCTATCACATTTTTTTTATATATTTTATTTTTTTATCCCTATTAGTAATGACAAGAGGTTTTCATCTAATTATTTATTTAATGTTGCTAATTTACATTTCTTCCCAAAAGGCTAGGCACAAACCTTATTTTAGAAACTTTCCAAAAGTATAATATTTTTGAGAATTTTTCTTTTTTGTAACTACATGTTTTTCTGTGAAGAACATTGCAATGTAGATGTTAGTCATCGTTGAGGTCCTTTTTTACTATATTCTTATATTTTGAATTTGTAGCTCATGTTCATTTTGTTGATATTTTGTAAACTATAGCTATGGATTCCTATACTAATGTAATGGACTTAATGCAAGTAAAAAACAACTTGCAAGTTGAAAATAATATGCTGTTCAATGAATTATGTTCTCTTCAGTACATGTAATTTTTGTAGAGGACAACCAACCTTTGAAGGATGAAAATTCTTGATTGATGTCACAAATATTTAATCACAACACATTAGTCATTTATTTGCAAGAAACAAATAAATTTTGGAGTAAACTCTTACAAATTTTGACAACAAATTTGGTTCACATTTGGAGACACCATATCTATTAAGTCATAGACTAATCCTCGACATTATTTTTTGAAGTGTGGAAACGTTACACATTTGTATTCCTCCACTTCTTTTGATACTATTGATGATTTAAAAATTAATGTGTTTCTGAATTTTTAGTGACACACACTTGAGTTTCATTCCCAAATTTTCCACCAAATGGAATAGTAGGTTGAGAAAGCATGGCCAGGATATTAGTCACTTTATTGAGGCAATGTATTAGCCTTTTTGTCAAGGAATTGGTTATTTTTCTCTTGCTTCTCCTTGTTTTAAAGAGTGCACTAAGTTTTCTTCTTCAACTACTTCAACAAGTTCATCTAATAAACTGCACTTCAAGCTAGTGTTTAAGGGAAAATTTAACTATTTTTAAGGGATTAAAAATTTGTTTGTGTTGATGGGAAAAAAAGACCTCATCAACATTTAGGAATTCCACCCAGTCAGGGCCCCAATTAGACCCTTATCCGTTGAAGCTAATGGTTTCGACTAGTTTAACTGGGTCTAGTTACCCCATCAACCTCCCTGTTGACTTATGATGTCTCTAATTGATTATAAACAAGAAGAGGCAATATCATATCTACTCTCTTGCATATCTCTTTGTAAGAAAGCAACCCTTAGATTGAAACCAGGGCTTATCCAAGGCACGCTACATTTTGCTTATGGGTAAGAGGAATTATAAAAATGTAATGATTAAATCTAAATGTAAATATACTCTAGGATGCAAACAACAAAAAATAAATCCTAAATCTAACTTGATTACGACAAAATATAGATCCTATCCAAAACAAGAGCGAGATAAAAGGGAGAAGGGGATAAATATTACTATTAGATATAGGATAAACATGAGTATGAAAATCATAGAAATATTTCATGGGATTTATAATCTACTCAATACAATATGCAAGAAGATTATCTCAATAAGTAATTATAGAAATAAACCTCATGCATATACTTAAATAATTTACAAATGACTCGATATAAGGTAAATTATTGTATCAAAGAAAAATTTCGTTCAACACAATAACAATTGGAACAAAACAAGATTGCAATTTACTAATAAGTAATTATCAGTAAATTGTAAACAAGTATCTTCGAATCCTATAATTTAATTTTGATTTAAATCTGCTTGAATCTATAAAAAATAATTTTGCATAGATTCAACTAACATTGAACTAAATGGTCCCCAGATGCGGGTGAAGAGGGCAGCGTTTAAAGCGATGGGACTTGGGTGCGGCACAGCGTGGAGACACCTGACCACCCAAGTCACGGTTGAAGAGTGGCATTTAAGAACTACTGCCAACATATCGACGACATTTACTTCCGGCATTGTTCGTAATCCTACCTCCATTCCTCTGTGCGATTTCACATGCGACTCAATGCATCGGCCTTTGGCTCTCATCAATGTGGGTTTAATGCCAGGCGTTCTTCGATGCAATCTCATTCGGATTGATAACATGGCAAATAGCTCTGGTTTCTCAAACGCTCCTCAGCCGATGAATTGCAAGTGCTCCCCGGCTGCTGGGCTCCCCAGTGTGCGCACTGTGACTGGCAAAAGAAGCCCACTAAGCTGCTTCTTGGACCTTGGTGATAATCTCCACTTCTTGCATTCTGGTCTTTGTCTGTTAGCTTCGGTCTCTTTGAATTTTCGCATTCCTCAGGCCTCTGTCGCCCCTGCTCTTCCGCCTCTTCTCGTGCCCTTTGCAGAGACTGTGCCAATGCCTCACCTTCGCCAATGGATGAGGTGCCGCAGGGGTAGCACCAGAAGCCAACCCCAGCGCGCTCCCTCCAGCTCCACCTCTGAATCGTCTTCTCATTCCAATGACCATTTTTCGGTCCGCTATCCCAACACCAGAAGTAGGAGGGTCGTGTTCATGGCACTGGCCACTGCTTGGGCTCCCCGGAGCCTCCAATTCCCACCGGTCCGCCTTTTCCCATGCCTCATACGGCGCATTTTTCTTTCAATTTCTCTCTAAACTTCCCTCGAGTCACTACCTCAATTACTGTGGTCTTCCATGAAGAGCCCCATGCGGATGAACAGAGCACTAGCCCGGTGGGTCTGTGTAAAGCAGTTGCCTAGACTTTGGACCATCAGGCGGGGTCAATGCACACGCAGGGAAAGGAGGCGCAAGGAGATCCTGGACAAGCGAGCGGGATTCGTGACGTGGAAATGGCGCAAGGAGATCCAACACCTTCCAGGCAGGTTGTCACTTCCATCACGGACCTGTTCAAGAAAGATGGGGACATGGATGCACTCTGGTGCAGAGTCGTGGAAGAACCGCCTGATGAGTAGTTGCTCTTTCTTTGTTTGGTTTTCGTGCTTACTATTGGCCCATACTATCGGGCTTGTTTTTTATTATTTAGTTGTGTCGGATTATAGTTCTGTTTTTTATTGTTGTAATCGAAGTAATCTTCAAAAGCATCAGCCGATGGAACCCCTGCGAGGGCAATGCAACAGTTCGAAAATTGTTCAAGGCTGGTTTCCCTCTATGAGGGCAGTCTTTTTCTCTGAATTTTTTGTCAAGATTGCCACACGATTGGGCAAAGACTAGGCTTCGACCATGATGTAAACTATTTCCTCTATTAATAGATTAACTTAGAAAAAACATTGAACTAAATGGAATTAATAGTAATGCTAATTTCTCAAACATTCATACATTCAGAAATAAATCAAAATTAAATTCTCATAACAAAAAAATAGTAAGCCTGATAATTCTTACAAAAGTGCATGAAAATTGAGAACTTCCATTAATTCCAAAAAAAATCTTATAATGCAGTCCAAAGAGTCTCAAACTATTTTAAGAGGCAATTTTACAATAGTGCAAATTTTTCTTCTTTCAGGGATCAAGACTTTTCCTATTCTACAAAAATATTTCTCCCATACAATAGTGTAGCCGAGAAACTCCTCTATGCAGAATTTTCTCCTAAAGTTTAAGATATGGAACCCCATCTCCATTCTTCAAATTGCAATTTATAATTTATAAAAAGAAATCTAAAATTGGAGAGTTATAGGAAGTTAGATTTGGCCATTAATTTTTAGCTGGAAAAATTCTTTTTCCTCCCCTTACTGGTGCAATATCATTGATTCAAGAAATTTTGGTGCTTATCTTTCCAAATTCTCCCTGCCAAAATTAATCCAAAAACAGAAAAATGAAAAAAAAATTGCATAATAGAACTCAAATATCAATTTTCTCAACGTATTGCCAAATAAAAATTAAATTAGATAAATTAAAACAAAAGAGGTTGCGTGTTGTGATTCCTTCCTATAGAGATTTGATTAGCCCTTGAATAATTTTGAAAATGAATTAGCAACAACAGTTTATCTAAGTCAATGAAATTTTCCCAAACTAAGCTCACAAAAATCGATTTTTGTTGCAAATTCATTACTCAATCTTCTGCTATATTTTTGGGCTATTAAATGTTCATATCTACTTGATTTGATGCTTCCAGATTATTTTCCATGATTCTATATTTCAAGCAAGCTATCATTTTCTCAATTTGATTCAGTAAAACTCAACTTATGGCTTGTCAAATATTGAGTTCCAAAATTAGTGAAGCGCTGAAAAATGCACAATTTAAGCAAAATTTATGTGCAATTTTGTTAAATTCCTATTTTACATAAGATATATTAAATTTTATTGAATTTAAAAATTGTAAGAATATACAAATATTTTTTTTTTAGATCTAGGGGAATCGGTAACTAGTGGGGCTTTTCCTGAGCGAGGACCAGGTTCAAATCCAACTGGCTGCCACTATAAACCTAGGCTAGGTGCAACAGCCTGCAAGCCGCACTGTAGCATTTAACTTATGCCTCAACAAGAGCCGAGGCATCTGCTATGAGGTCGCCTACTCTTCTAGCCAAGACACAATAGGCATATGTCTCCACGGAGGTTTGATCCTGGGTGGATCAGGTGAAAGTCAATGCCTTCCGGAGTTGTACTTCCACTTCACGAAAAATATACAAATATATTTTAATAACATATTAAATAATATATTAAAATAGAAGAATACAGTTCAAATAAAACAAAATAAATTACACATAAATCACATTAAATTTAAAATAATAACAAAACATATAATGAAAAAGAAAGGAAAATGGTTTATACATTGTGTTAAATGTAATTTGAAGGAGGGGGCGAAGTGGAAGTGGGACTCCGTTTGCTTGTGAAGATTAGTAATATGAAACCTCAAGTTAAAATATTTTAAGCACGTGAATTAAGGAGGGGAAGAGGGAGAGGTTGGGTTTACGTGGAGTATGTCTTCCTTCTTTAGCTCTTTATGTCTTATAAATTATTTTTAGCTTCGTGAACGTTAAAATTATTTATTTATTTCTTTTAGAATTAAGCTCGCACACTGTTTAGTATAAAAGCCATTAGGTCCCATTCACCATTACGTGAGTTTGGAAGCTCAAACCCATGAGTTTTTGAAATAAGGACTTTAGACTCCGAGTATAATTAATTTTTTGTTTTTTATTATTTATTTTAATATTTTTTATTACATATTATTTATAATACAATATTTTATTACACAATTATTTATTATATGTTAGTTTTTGGATTCAGAGGGTTTGTAGATTAGTTTGAATTAATAATAATTAAATAATAATTAATAAATTAATTAAATACTAAAAAATTAATATTTACAAACTAGTTAAATAATTTACAATTAATCTAATTAACTTAATTAAATTAATTAATTAAATAATAATATTTATGAATTTAAATTAATTTTAATTTACAAAATAAAATTAAAGTACATCTTGCACATATTTAAGTCCATGGGTGAAAATCAATAAAATTTTGGGCAAGCGTCATTTTCGAATCGTAAGTTTAAATTGAACAAAATTCAAGTCATTGGGAAGCTCGCGAGAAACCACACAAAATGAAGCGATCAAAGAAAACAACTGATGAAAGTAAAAATCTCACAATATTTAAAAAATATTAGCATGGAATGCTTGATATGACCAAAATTTACATGGAGGATCCCTGTTATTGTTATAAAGATAACAATGTAAAAATGGGGGTTATTGTTTTGCCGTAACAATGACGACACACGAGGAAGAAACAATTATCTATGGTTAAAGGTATGAAACCTATAAAAATAAAGAAATGATGATTAGATGATACAAAATGCCAAATTTTAGATATCCTAATCATGTGTTCTAGAAAACTTTGTATATGAAACATTAAACTTCGCACGATAATCACCTTTGAGAAAAAAAGGTAATAAATAAAATCACAATATTAAATTAACTTCTAGACCAAATGCATTGTCACTACTACAAGCAAATGTCTATAGCCTTGACAGGGATGCATTTTAACCCTTTTAGATGCTTGCATCCCATCTATTAGAAATAAATACATAGTTATCATATCATTTAAAAAAATCATTTGAATGTCAACTTAAGATCAATGTCCTGGCTTGGTAAACAGTTAATGACTATTCCATTCACGGGAACTAAAAAATTGAACAAGCCGGCTCGTGATGAGACCTATTGTCCTCCAACCTTGTGGCCGAAAGCCATTACATTGGCTTGGTGACTAATAAATGGTAATGCCACTATGTTAGAGCCTACGATCATGGTAGGTCAGCTCGCGATGAGACCTCCCATCCTCCAGCTAACCATTTTATTTTCTAAGGTTCAACTATGGTTATTTTTAAATCTCCAAGAGATTACTTAATAGAGGGTAAGGAAAATCATCTCCCTAAGAGCAAGGGATGACGTAAAAAGTTTTAGGTAACTAACCTTTGCTTGACTAGACTTGATTTTCAAGAGATAATTACCTTAAAGAAATTTTTGATAAATATATTTTGCTTTCTTAAAATTGGGGTTAAGAAATAGTTCATTAGATGATGATGGAGAGATTTAAGCGTGATATGTGGTAACCATTATAAGTTTTATAAAATCAGGGATTTGACTAGTTAGGAAAGTTTAAAGTTAGCACAATGACATTTTATTTATAGAAATATCCCTTAAGGATAAGATTCTGTTTATGGATAATAGAAAATAATTGATTACCCAATAATCATGCCAAGTGGAATCCAAAATCATTAAAAGTATTTCCCCTTTTAAACCAAGGAAAGAACCAGAAATACATTCAACTTAAAAAAAAAAAATTCTTCCATATAGATCTTGGTAATATCACCAAATCTAATCCAAAGTGAAAGTGAAATCGACACACTCCAAAAATTTCAAAAGAAGAAAATAATTGCAAATTAAAAGAAAAAGTTGAGTGAAAAGCCAAATCTGAAAGAAAACCTCAACAAGACGATTTATAAAAAATGTCTCAACAAAAGAACAAGTATGAGGGAAGAATATATGTTTCTCTTAAGTTTATATTTTGATGAATTATATCTTGCAAAGCTATATATAATTAGGCTTTTAAAATGAATACTAGACAGAAGTTATGAGAGAAAATGAAGTCAAATAAAGTGTCTTTCATCCTGAAAAATTTCTTGTTTCAAAATTATTCCTGCATGTAAAAATGTTTAAACGATTGTCTAATGAATAAAATTGGTAATTCATTATTTGTTGGAGATATTGCAACCCCTCTATTTTCTAAAATGATATTGTTGCAAAGAGGTATTGCTAAATTGTAAACAAATAAATTACATCTATCATTAAAAATATCACGATAGAGGGAGAAATGACTAGTTGAAGATATTTACTTGAAAATTTCCCTTCTTAGAGAAATTTGCTCATTTCTCAAAATGAAAATTTCAGATTCTTGACCATTTATTGGGATGACCACACTTTCTTGGAGATTAATTCTTGGTTTCCCTAAAATTTGTGATTGATGACTAATTTCAGCGAGAGAAAATTCAAAATTATTTGCTGCAAATTACATTTTTGCTTGCTATATGCCACCTGTTGATTTTGTTACTTAATGATTTTCATTTTTATCAGAAGAAGCATGATTTGGAACAACAAAATAATTTTGATTAAAAGAAAATGATTTATTGATAACAACACCTTCATGTTCAACATTATTTATTCTAGCAACATTAGTTTTTTCCTGAAGTTGTTCCTTGGAAGTTATTGCATTTGGGAGAGGATCAATGTTTCCATTTTGAAAAATGGATTCTTTTGCAGTAATTGGTTCACTTCAAAATGTTGCATCCTATGGTTCTTGGCAAAAATTAGAGATACAAGGAAGGGAGACTAAATATTTAAACCATCCTATTAACTGAAAATAAAGAGGATAATATTTAGATTGAAATTGTAAACAAATTAATTTAAATCTAATAAGAAAATTTTCCAAAGACTCACCTTCAAATCTACGAAGTGTTTCAAATTAATCACATACATTTTCATAATCGTAGTCCTGCAAGGCATGAAGGAAATTTTTTGAAAAATCATCCCAAGTGTGTATGGAGGAAAATTGTAATGATTTGCACTAGTCTTTAGCTAAGCTTGTCAAAGTAAGAGTAAACATCCTATACGTCACACCTTCACCAATATCATAATTGTTACAATTAAAAAATAAATTGAATAATATGATCGTAAGAAGAAAAAATCTTCTTGCCATTAAATTTCATTTTTGATAGAAGCTTTACTACCTAAACTGGAGTGGAAGTGGGTGGAAGTCCAATGAAGTAACTCCAAATAGGTGGTTTAGAAGGAGCCATTGTAAAATAGATAAAGCTTTAAAAACAAAAAACTTATAAAAATGAAACTTAATGTTGGCCTTCCTTCTATCGCCAAAAATGTTGATGGGAAAAAATTACCTCATCAACATTTAGGGAGTCCACCCGGCCAGGGCCCTAATTAGACCCTTTTCCGTTGAACCTATTGGTCTCGAAAGGTTTAACTAGGTCCAATTACCCCCTCACCCTCTCTGTTGACTTGTGATGTATCTAATTGATTGTAAAAAATAAGAGGCAATATCTAATGTACCCTCTTGCAAAGCTCTTTGCAAGAAAGAAACCCTTACGGTGAAACCAAGAATCAACCAAGCCACACTAAAGTTTTCCTCTGGGTAAGAGAACTTCTAAAAATGTAGTGATTAAATCTAAATGTAAATCTACTCTAGGATGCAAACAATGAAAAATAAATCCCAAATATATCAAAATGAAAAATAAATCCTAAACATATCTTGATTAAGACATAATATAGATCCTATCCAAACCAAGAGCGAGATAAAAGGAAGAAGGGGAAAAAGGCTGCTATTAGATCAAAGATAAATTTGAGCATGAAAATCACAGAAATAGTCCATGCGAGTTACAAGCTATTCAAACCAATATGCTGAAAGATTATCTAAAAAACTAATTATAGAAATACACCTCATTGATATACTTAAATCATTTACGAATGGATTGATATTAGGTAAATTATTGTATCAAAGAAAGAGTTTGTTCAACACAATAATAATTTGAACAAGACAATGTTGCAATTTTGTGATAAATAATTATTAGTAAATTGTAAACAAGTCTCTTCGAATCCAATAATTAAATTTTGATTTAAATCTATATAAATTTATAAAATATAACTTTACATAAATTAATCTATCATTGAATTAAATGGAATTTACAGTAGTACAAATTTATCAAACATTCATACATTCAGAAATAAACCAAAAATAAATTCTCATAACAAAAAAAATAATAATCCTCACAATTCTTACAAAAGTGCATGAGAATTCATACCTTCCATTAATTCCAAAAAGCTCTTATAATGCAGTCCAAAGTGTCTCAAACTCTTTCAAGATGTAACTTTACAATAGTTCAAAATTTTCTTCTTTCAAAGATCAAGACTTTTCCTATTCTACATAAATGTTTTCTCCCATATGTTAGCACTGGTATTTACACCCCACCAATCCCGCCTTATTTTACTCTGCTTTCACCTCATCTCTGTCATTGTCATTGACCTTGTTTCATTTTTTACCATTTTCACCTTTTTTCCCAAGGGTGCCAAAATCACCATTTTTCCACAAGCCCTAGCCTATTGCTACAATTTGACACTTTTCGAGACTAGGCCTATGTTTTTCCCTTTTGGACTCCTTCCCCTCACTCATTTCTAGAAATTCCACTTCCCTATACTCTCTAACATCTATCCCTATCCCCCAAAATTTCCCCAAGAATTTAGATAGCCCCTAACCCCTTCATTCCCCTCCCTCTACAAGGTAGTCCTAAATCCCCTATTTTTCCTACACCAAACCCTAATTTCCTTTACCACTAAGCTAGGGTTTGCTATGAAATCAAAGATGTATGAGAAGAGGAGGTATAAGGGAGGTCATTTCAGCAAGTATGAAGCCATTCCAAACTCATAAACACCATGCCACCATCATTTTACAAGAAGTCATTCCAAGGGACAAATCATTTGCCACACATAGAGCCAATTTTTCTTCAAACTATGTTTCTGACCAAAAAACGTTGAATTTGAAAAAAGTGAGAGAGGTTTTTGTCCATCATAAGTTAAGGCAGAAAAACCTCCTTAATTTTATACACGTGTCATGGTTTTAGAGAAATATAAAAAATACATGTGCCACACGAGAGTTTCTGCACTTCTGCAGTGAGCTTCGGAAAATAAATTATTATCCTAGCTGGAGTGTACAAATCACTTTCTTGATACATCAAATGACAATTAGATTGGAAGATATTTCCAATGAGCTATCATGAACTCAATTTGGAGTTGAGGAAGGCCTCAAAAAGTTTCCCACAACAACACTTTGCATTTATGCACTCTCATTCTACACTTTTTGACCATTCTTGGGAGAATCAAGTTTTGACAAGGCAAATCAACTCGAATTAGAAAGAAAAAAGGTAGATTTGGAAAGTAGACAAGATATGATTTCCAAAAAGATAACCTGGGCCTAATTTGGACACCGGGAAGACCTCCAAAAGTGGCTTGCAAGTTGGAGGGCGCGTTTGACATAGAGAGGGCACACTTGCCTAAAAACATTGTGCATTTCTTAAAGGTGCTACACATTTGTCAATAGGAGGGCGCATTTACTAGGCTTGGGAGAAATCAATTTTGACAGGGAAAATGAAATTCGTCTTAAAAATTGAAGGCAGATATGGAAACTAGACTTGAAGGGCTTTCCAACAAGCTATATTGGAGCCCATTTGAACACCTGAAACCCAGTCAAAAATATCTTGCAAGTTGGTGGTAAAACGACGCTACGCATAGCACAAATTTCCTGAGTTTGTTGATATTTTCCAGTTTTCTCAAATTTTTCTATTTTGACCAAGGTAAATGGGATTTTTACCAATGTAAATGATGAAACTAAATGAAATTATCATGTTTTTACTATTTACTAGGGTAAATACATTAGGTAAATCAAGAAAATGAGGTGCAATGAATCAATTTGCAAAAAGTTAGGGTTGAGTCACTTTGACCACCCTACACTCTAGGTTTCAGTTCAAACTTTGGTGGATCAGCTCCTCCTCTCATGGATTCAACCCCTGAAGGTGGGATAGGTTGTTTGAGGCCTATATATTGCACTTTTAAACTCATTTTCAAAGGTTGGAATCAATTTGCTTTTTTCTAGTTGATCACGGAAGGTTTGTACTCAGTTTTGGCCAAGTTAATAAAGAGAAGTTGTAGCTACATCTATGGGATACCTGTGGTATTGAATGTCTATCATTGTTTCTTCTTCAGTATCATATTTTTGAAAGTATTGTGTTCATATTCACTTTCATTACCATGTTATGATCTTTTACAAATTAGAAATTCAGAATACATGTTTGCCATGCTCTGTTTTGGGTAACTGATCATATTCTGTTCATATTATTATGTCTGAGAAAAATACATCTCTTATGCTTTTCTCAGCCTTATTACAGTTTCAAAACCATTCCATAACCATTTTCTTCAAGTGATTTGCATTGCACCTACCTTGCCCCATTGATCCCTACAACCCTAACTCATTTTCCCTAACCTAGCTTTCCTTGACCTAATTCCTTCTGTTAGTGATTTTCCGAACCAAATCAATTCAAAACAACCCCCTGAACTCTATACCTAGCCTAAAAACCTTAATTGATCCAGCCCTCCTGGTTGTGACCCTTTTGGAGAGAGCCCTCTATGGCTTCATAGGGCTAGCTATCAATTCAAAAGCTTGGTTTTTGGTTGCCTCTATTGGGATTCCTTCCTCAGCCTTGGGAATCTGGTGGAGTGATAACACCATAAAATAGTGCACCTGAGAAATTCCTCTTTGAAAAATTCCCCCCTAAAGTTTCAAATCTAGAACCCCATATCCATTCTCCAAATTGCAATTTAAAATTTACAAAAAGAAATCTAAAATTGGAAAGTTGTTGGAAGATAGATTTTCTCCATTAATTTTCAACTGGAAAAATTATTTTACCTCCCCTTGCTGGTGAAATTTTATTGATTCAACAAATTTTGGGGCTGATATTTCCAACTTCTCCCTACCAAAATCAATCCAAAAACATAAAAGATGATTTTTATTTTTATTTTATTTCATAATAGAACTTAGATAATAATTCTCTCAACAATTTTCCAAATCTAAATTAATTCAAATAAATTGAAACAAAAGAGGTTGCATGCTGTGTTTTCTTCCTATAGATATTTGATTAACCCTTGAATAATTTGAAAAATGAATTAGTGGCAAAAATTTATCCAAGCCAATGAAATTTCCTGAAACTAAACTCATAAAAACCAAATTTTGTTTCAAATTTATTACCTAAGCTTCTGCTAAAATTTTGGGATATTAAATGTTCAGATCTACTAGATTTGATATTGTCATATTATTCTCCATTATTCTAGTTTTCAAATGAGATATCATTTTCTCAATTTGGCTTAGTAAAACTCAACTTATGGCTGTGTTGTGCTATTCAATAACCCCCATTATTTTAAAATAGATACCTTACAAAAAATAATGGTTAACCTTCTAAATTTTTAGAATAAGAAAATAAAATTGTAGTGACTTATATGAAGAAATAGGAATCAAAGTTAGAAATATGATTACCTTATATGATTAAGTGGAAAACCCAAGAAAGGCCTAAATCACAAAGCACAATCGCAAAACGCAGAAATATCAAACAAAATGCTAAGCCTCTCCACATGAACTTTGCGATGCAGGATTTCCCAAGACCTCGAAACATGCGAAAAATCTTTCTATGAAAGAGGGGCAATAAAAGTGAAAAATCAAAAATAAAGGAAAACAATCTCCGACGAATATATAGGTCATAAAAAATGATTAATGGGACCCGACTTTCCCACGTCACCAATCACAATTTCTCCCACTATCATATTTTCCACCCCACCTTCATTTCTATGATGCGATATATCGCATCACATCTTTGCTATCTATCATCCTTTCACCTTTTTATTTCTCTGAGACTGCGATTGCGATGTGATATCGTATCACAACATCATTTACCCTTCCCTTTCCCCGCCAACGTTTCAAAACCTTTAAAAATCATTTCATATACTAAAGCATGGTTTCAAAAGAGAAAAGGTTCAATCACAATCCGCAAAACAAAGCACAATTAGAGTTTTGGGACCTTGACACACAAATTAAACTGCAATGCAAGATGTTTTATTTTAAAAATTCTTAAGTGTCCCTTTAGGCACGTGAATCCAAATTTTCCATAAATGCAT
Organism: Pinus albicaulis; assembly: GCA_034641835.2. NCBI lineage: Eukaryota > Viridiplantae > Streptophyta > Pinopsida > Pinales > Pinaceae > Pinus > Pinus albicaulis. Next base: position 1,103,375,746 of record CM076577.1, read on the forward strand.
AATCATAACGGTATGATAGCCCTGAGTCTCCAAATGAGATTTGATTGACGATTATTCAATAGTTTATATTTCTGCGCATGTGACACCAAATTATTCATCATTTCAATTTAAATGTTATATCACTCTCGTATATTGTTTTTTCACTACTTGTTCTTCCTATTTACAAGCAAGTCCAGAAAATAAGTATTTCTTCGAGATGTCTAAGGCTACTAAAAAATCAAATAAACCTATGGCTCCGACTAATCCTACACCTTTCGCTATCGAAATAACTAAGATGCCACCCCTGTTTTCAGAAACTGCATCTGCTTCGGGAAGTGGTTCTGCTTCATGGGAATCTATGTAATGGATTTTCAAAGATGAAAAACCTCGCATAGGAAAAAGGATAACTACAACAGATGCTCCTAACTCCTTAGAATCTACCATTATGACGTGGACAACTCTTTTCTTCACATAATTGCGATGCGCCCTAAGATTTTACCATATTTAGATATGGTGAAATGGATTATTGAAAATCTTAATATTGGTGACAAAAAATTTCCCACAACAAGAGGCACAATGATAGGGTCATTTTGAGCATAGTATTTGAAGAGAATGTACCACATACCAAACACCCATAAGGTGTACGGAAAATATTTCCTCGAGCAATTTTCCAAAGAAAACAAGCTACAATCATACCCTATAAATTAGTGGAGGAACAACCCCAACAAACACAAGCATGATGACAAGGGTATGTATTTCGCCGCTTCTTTGGCTAGTCCCTACTGTTATGTTTATGCTATGATGTGTAGGTTGTTTGGTTCACCCAATACCACTAAATTTTCAATTGAATGGGTCCCTATTATGGAGGACATCATAGACTCCTACATTATGGATTGGGGTACCATTTTTTCAAGCAATATTCCTTCCCAGATCCTTGAATACAAGGAAAATCATTCCTTTACTTCCAAGAAAATCCCCCCATTTTTTATGAGTGCGTACATTATGGATGTTGTCTATTTTACCTCCGATTTTCCAACCATGGGTTGGAAATGGACCATCCAAGATCCCACTCCTATTCATGTTTACCGTGATATTCGATGGGAATTTAAATATGAATCCAATTTTTACAAAATTTATCATGGAGTTGATACACTTACTCTTCCGAAGCAATATTCCTTCCCAGATCCTTGAATACAAGGAAAATCATTCCTTTACTTCCAAGAAAATCCCCCCATTTTTTATGAGTGCGTACATTATGGATGTTGTCTATTTTACCTCCGATTTTCCAACCATGGGTTGGAAATGGACCATCCAAGATCCCACTCCTATTCATGTTTACCGTGATATTCGATGGGAATTTAAATATGAATCCAATTTTTACAAAATTTATCATGGAGTTATTCTGCCACTCTTCCAAGCCATCTTCAATGAAAAATCCCCAAGATTTCCTAAAGAAGCTCAAGCTGATTTTACAAGCATAGGGAAATGGTTTGGAGAGGAGTTATTTACTTACGTCAGAGTATATGGAAGCATTGTTGAACTCCATGTACTCCCATTATATGTGTCAGAAAAACTTCTAGATAGAGAAATTTCTTACCAGAAACTGGGTCATGGATTGACCAAAGCCTTGAAAGAGTCAAAGAAATCTTCCTAGCCCACCTTTCCCATTCACTGTGGTGTTTATGCATTGGACAATTTCAAACATGCTGGATTAGAGATTACTGAAATCCAGTGTTTGAAATTATTTACAATTCCTAATAGATAGTTTGATACAAATAAATTTTCTCTAATTGTTACCACTAAGGTTAAAGTCAAACACCTCCTCCATGAGGATGATGACTATGATGATTTATTTGAGTCTACCAATACTTATCTAGATGTTGAAAAGTTGGCAACCATGTACCTTAACCCTGAGCAAATGGAGAAGTTCAAATAATATAGAAACAACAGGTTGGAAGGCATCCCTCTAGACATTTTAGAGGTATCCTAACCTATTACTGAGAAGGGTCAACAAGAAGAACAAGAGAAATATCAACCCCCTAAGGATACTAGAGTCCTTATTAGATCAAACAAAGTTAACCCAACAGAGTTACAGACTGATAGTCCACTATTTTCTAGTGACCTACAATAATTCTGGAAAAACTTCAATCAACAACTTAAGGGAGATCAAGAAGTGGTAATCATTGATCATCAAGAGAAAATTGGAAAACCTCATGAAAAAATTCAAAACCCGTTTACTGTCGGGTCCAATGAAAAATATGTTAGCACAAAAGAAGTTGAATTCATCCCGGCCTACCCAACATCTGAAATAGTATTAAAGATAGAGGAAATCATTCCTTTGGATATCTTTTACAACTCAAAGCATAAGGCTATTATGAGAAGACAGAGGAAGAGGAGAAGAATTGAACAGTCACAAGCTCTAGTTCCTGGTGATGTTCCTATTGAGATAGTTTGTAAAGACCCTCAATCGGATCCATCCCTGGATCTACCAAGGTTAACTTAGTTTGCATGTGCTTATGCATATACCTCAATTGATAAAACTATGGAAGTACAAAAACTAGTAACGAAGAAGGATGAAAAAATACTTTAGCTAAAGCAAGAGCTACAAGCATAAAATCAGAGTATTAACCTACAACTTCAATCATAGGTCACACAACTTCAGAAAATCATGGACCAACTAAAATTGCAGCATCAGCATCAATCTGACATAGGTGCTAAGGATTCCCAAATCCATCAACTGCAATTTACTATGGAACAGTTAAAGGATAATCCAAAATTGGATGATTTTAGAAAGGAAGCACTAGAACTAAACACTTTGTTGGCTCAACAACAAGTTGTTTTCTGTCAAAAATTGTCTAGCATAATTGAGCCGTGTGAAAAAGCGATTCACTAATGAATCAAGTAACTGACCAAAGGATCAACTTTGATGAAATTGATGATAAAGTCTCCCCTTATGTCACTTGGAAAGATACTGCTAAAGGGCGAAAGTCCAATCTTCCCAGGATTGAAGATTCTAAAAAGGAAATCTTTTTCATCGATTATGATATACAATTAAAGAAGGCGGAAGGGAAATTTGTAGGGCTAGATATATTTCCAAAAACATTGTTGAAACAGTCAGCCAAAACCTCATTGTTGCCAATATGATTGATAAATTCCCACCTAGTTCTCTACATGTTGTGAAAGATTTGATAAGACAGTGGCAGGAAATGTCTAATATGAAGGAATAAAGCATCAGAAAATTGGAGAAGCTTGATTGGGACAAGAACTAGAAGCACTTACTCAAGCCACATAGCCATTGGCTAATGTTGTGATGTCTAATTGATAATTCCTCTTACATGATGTCTCCACTATCAGAAGCAGTGTATACAAGATATCCGCGCGTTAGGTTAGGCCAACCTTCTGAAGTTCAAACTATGATAGACATCCTTTAACTCAAGGAAAAAATGACAACATGGACAACACCATACTCATGAAGCGAGTCATCCCAACAAAATATATTTATGTTTTTATTTTACTTAATTTAAGGAGATTTGTTTAAAACTCCTCAACACTTTATGTATTTTCTATTTTTATACTTTTTATTTTACTATATAGACCCTTTCTTGTCTTTTTACAAAGGGTCTTGAAATTTTGAAAAGAAGACTTTACAGAAGTTGCACTTTTGTACTCTTAAAGTTTCTCTTAATAGAAATGATGGACCAAGGACTGTTTTTCAAATGAGCAGAGCTAAGGTATTTATGGTATTTCTATCTTTATGTTGATGTTCTATTTCATATGATAAATAGTTTATTTTCCTTATGATTGTTTTGTTATATGATCATTTTAAACACAATCCAACATTAATTCATTTTTGAACATGCTTAGATTTCTATTCTTAATACATGAACAAATACATACAATTATTAAATGCGATATGTGCTTAAACAATTGATTTGATTAACTATTTAATCAAATCAATTATCTTAAATTTTTTTACATTTCTATAAGTGCCTGATAAATCTTCATTCACATACACTTAAGATCATCTTTTAAATCACATATAATATAAAAGAAAGATAATTCATCTTGGGACAGAGATAAGTTTATATATATTTTTTATGCTTTTTGTTTACTCTCACTCATAAAGTCACAGTTATAAAATAACACCCATCCACTCAATTATATTTCATTGGAAAACTGGTCCCATAATCCCCATTCGGAGCCACTATCTCAATTGTATAAGTGACAATTTTGTAAGTTCTCAACCGAGTGGTTTTCCTCGATGTTGTTGCAACGATTTTTGAGGCGTAAACATTTTTGGCGCTAGAAGGAGGGCCACTAGACTATGAATGGCACCAAAGCCTAATCCTAAAACTAAAGAACATCAAAAGAGTCAATCCCCCTCCAAATCTCCTACAACTTCAAGCTCACACTCAAAATATCCTACCTTAAGATCAGAAGTTGTTCAATCTCCTCCCAAGTCTCCTAGTTTAATTACCAAATAACTCTTCCTTGACTATACTACAGAATCACCTGAAGTACAGACTTTGATAAAGAAATTAGAATAAATTTATGTTTCAAAAAAAAATCCCGTGCTTTCTGAAGCCTCCAAAGGAAGTGTTACTTAAAATTTTCAAGGTACGGGTGTATTGACTCATTCCCAGAGTGAAAAACTTGGAATAACTCCATTTGAGTTTCCTCTTCATTCCCGTCGTAGGAAAACTCTAACATCTGAAACTCAAACATCAACTAGTGAGATTATTTCATGTTCTCCTCCTCAAGCTCCATCATTTACATCTTCTCAACCAATTTCCTCATCTACTCATATCTATTCATCTCAGTCAACTAGTGTTGCCTCAAGCAGTAATATTTATGTGGTTGTTACTTCTTCAACTACATCCACCTCTGGAACTACTTCTTCTTCCAATCCTCCTTCAGGAAAAACCAATCCTCCAGGTCATACAACGGAAAATATACCATGGACAAATCTGAGAGTTGTTAAATTAGTAGGTCCTCTCCACAATTTACCCAAAAATCCAGAAATATTGTTGCCAAAGTATAATCCCGATGATGGCCTCCCTGGTGAAGAATACCTCCATAATTTTATGCTTTTAATAAACTTTATTGCAATCTTAGAAGAAGATTGTGCAGTAAGGATGTTTTTTATATACTTTTTAAGGATTAGTTGGATCATGGTACTTTTCGTTACCATCAGGTACTATTACTAGCTGGGACATATTCAAGGAGAAATTTATGACTAAATTTGGTGATGATCGTACTACTGATACTCTCATAAATGATCTTTCACATATGAAAGAAAAATCAGGAGAAAAGATCAAAGATTTCAATTCCAGATTTAACAAATTGCTGAATAAAATCCCAACTACATCCAAACCCGATGTAGATGTACAGATTGAATGGTACATATCCTCTCTACCTTCTAATATAGCAATTTTTGTAGATAGAGCCAATAAGTCTACCTTGGTAGAAAATATGAAAGAATTCCTATCTGTAGAAAAGAGAATTCTTGCTCTAGAGAAAAAGACTACCCAGGAAGATATAATTTCTAAAAAGGTCACATTCAAGGACGAGGCCAAAAGGAAAACACCTAAGGACCCCTTTGATCTTGAAGGTTTACAAAAATTTCTCAAAACCATGTCTAATGAGATGGTAGAAATAAAAAAATAAGTATCTGAATCTTCTTCTAAGAGACCTTTTAGATCTTTCAAGAAAAGTCATACTTCAAATCCTCAACCTCAAAATGTAATCTCTAACGCTAAATCAGATCAAGATGAAGATGAGGATGAAACAATATTTTCTGCAGATGAATCTTAGGATGAAGAACTGGTTTAAGTTCATGGATTATGGGATTTCATCCTCCCTACATACGATAATGAAGATGATCATGAGGTGCTGCTAGTTAGCACAAGAAGTAAAAATCCTGCTGATTTTCCACAATCTTCCCAAAAACAGAAATCTTCAACCCCTGTTTCTGAAGCCAAAGTTATTAATAAAAATACTCCTTCTACATCTCCTCAAACCATCTCAACTTCTTCTAACTCTCCCTCTACATAAAAGACCTTAGTGGTTTCAGATACCATTGAGTATAATATAGAAGAATACATGAAGAAAGTCAAAGAAAATATCTCCATGTATGAGGTGAATAAATTAAAGCAATTACAGAAAATCCTAATCAAAGAATTGAATGCAGTTCCTGCCTCTCCTTTACCTGCTCCTATCACTTCTAAAGTTTCAAAAGGAATAGGTAAACCTCCCACATATTTTCTAGAAAAGTTTGATGCCTCTGATGCTATCCCAATTGGAGACAAATCCAACTCTCACACTCCTTCATTCCTTTTGAATTTTGAGGTTTTTAATAAAAATGTGCACAACTACCTAATAGAATCTAAGGCTTATTCAAATATAATGCCATATTATGTTTGTTTGAAGTTAAACATTTCACCCCAAAATTCTGTTGTACACTTTGTTCAATTGGATAGAACCAAAGTCAAAGTTTTAGGAGAAATGAATTCTGGCCTTATTAGACTTGCATCTAATTCAACAATTGATATTATAGTTACTGATATTCCTAAATTTTATGGTTTGATTCTTAGTAGAGATTGGTCTGAAAAGCTTCATGGTTATTTTTCCACAGACTAGTCTCATATGTGGCTTCCCTACAATTGTAAGCCAAATCAAATTCGAGTTGACCGTAAAAAACATATGAAATACTCAGTAACTAATTTTGAGGATGAAAATGAACTAATGGCCTTTACCAATAACATTCTTGGAAATTACTCTGCTGAATCATTCTTGGGAAATTTCAATGCACATCGATCTCCATTTCTAACTAATTCAGTTAATTCTCAAATTGAAAACTTTTCTCAGTCATATTATTCCAAATGTATAAATATTATAGAAAAACCTTTTGTTAAAACTTTATTTTGGATTTTATATTTTGATGGACCTAAATCTAATCAAGGTTCAAGAGCATATTTCATATTAATTAATCCAGAAGGAGAAAATACAACGTTGACACGTAGATTACAATTTGAATGCACAAAAAATATTGTAGAGTATGAGGCACTAGTCCAAGGCTTGTATAAAGGAATAGATCTTGATGTCAAGTACCTTCAAGTATATGGAGACTTTGAAATTGTTATTAAACAAGTTAGAAATAATATTCGCTATGTTTCTGGACATCTTAAACACTATCAGACATTAGTGCAAGCTCTTACCTCACATTTTTTAGCATTTAATATCTCCCCCATCCCAAGGCTTCAAAATGCAAGTGAAAATTTTTTGGCTAATGTAGCATCTAGACTTATCCCATCTCAACATTATAGTCAGATAGATTTTCCATAGAATTGATTTTTCACTCATCTATTCCTAATAATGTCACCAATTAGAGAGTATTCAACGACGATGAAGACATTCTAATTTTTCTAACATCTGAAGGACCATATAATGATCAACTGATTAATGAGGATGAACATGAAAGACAATTGAATAAAAAAACTGATGAAAATTCCATACCTAAATCCGTAGTAAAGTTTGAATATTTTTATGAATTGAAAGATAGATTTAAAAAGGTTACTAATTTTAAACTCCAAAATTCAGCTTTGAGATTCGAACTAGTGAACCTTGGAACTGATCTCAGACCCCAGAATATCAATCTAGGACTTGGTCTCTTGTCTGATGAGAGATTAGCCTTCATCCATTCATTGAATAAATATAAGAATGTATTTTCATGGAGCTATGAATATCTCAAGACGTATGATACCTCCATTATATAACATACTATCCCAATGACATCTATTGATAAGCCGGTACAACAGAAGTTAAGAAAAATTCACCCCAATTTGGAAAATCAAATCAAATTTGAGCTAAATAAATTTCTTAAAGATAAAATCATCTTTCCTATTAGGCATTCAAAGTGGGTATCAAATTTAGTTCATGTTAGAAAGAAAAATGGTGACATCCACATTTGTATAGATTTTAGATATCTTACTAAAGCTTGTTTGAAAGACAATTTCCCATTACCACCTATGGAACAAATCCTGCAACCAGTTGCTGGCTCTAAATTAATGTATTTCCTTGATGGGTTTTTAGGTTATAACTAGATCCTGGTTCATTTGGGGGATAGGTTGAAGACTACATTTAGGACCATATGGGGCACTTATGCCTATCATAAAATGCACTTTGGTCTAACGAACTCAAGAGCAACTTTTTAGAGAGCTATGAATATTTCTTTTAGAGGTCTAATAAAAAAAACTGTGGTTGTATACTTAGATGATATAACCATTTAATACAAAAGAAGAAACAACCATTATCATGACCTCAAAAAAATCTTTGAACGCTACCAAAAATATGGGATATCATTAAATCCAAAAAAGTTTTACTTCGCTCTTAGTGAAGGCAAACTTCTATGATTCATTGTATCAAAAGAAGTCATTTGTATAGATCATGATAGGATAAAGGAAATCTCTGAAATAATTTTAACCCATAACAAGAAATCCATGCAGTATTTTTTAGGACAAATAAATTTTGTTAAGAGATTGGTCTGTGACTTTTCCCAGATTGTTTTACCATTGCAAGCCATGATCAAGTAAAAAATGGTCTTTAAATGGTTGCACAATGAAAGAGAATTTTTTTATTTAATCAAGCAAGCTATCATAAATTCCCCTTCTCTAACAACTCCAAATTTTTTTGATCAGTTTATTTTATACACTTTCGCTTCCGAAACATCTTATGCTACTATTCTAACACAAGTTAATGATCAACAAATCAAAGCACCCATATATTTCTTTAGTTCAAATTTTCAAGGTGTTGTAATAAATTATTTAGATGTGGAGAAACAAGATTTTGTTGTTTACAAATATTTAAAGCATTTCAGACCTTTGCTCGTAAAAACGCATACCAAGATAATAGTCCCTTTCCCAGAAGTAAGACATCTATTTATGCAAAAGGAACTAGGAGAAAAAAAGGCAAATTGGGTTACAAACCTACAAGAATATGATATTGACATTAAAACAACTAAAATTGTCAGAGGACAAGGTTTTTGCAGATTGCTGACTGGAGCATCCAACATACCAGATAATGAGGATTCAAGTAATACTATACAAATATCTGAGGTAAGCCTGGTAGACTCTAAATCACAATATGTTGATCTTATCTTTTATTTAAAAAATGCATTTTCTCCCACAAAACTCAATCATAAAAGGAAAATATATTTAAGATTAAAAGCTAATCAATATAATATCATTAATGATGTGTTGTTTAGAAAATACTATGACTTGTATTATTAAGATACCTTGAAAATTCTGAAGCACAAAAGGTTTTGCAGGAAGTTCACGATGGCCCTGCAGGTGGACATTTCAGAGGATAAACCATCACACAAAAAATCCTTCATGCAGAGTATTGTTGGCCAAACTTGTTCACAAATACTCATGCATATGTAACAAAATGCAAGACATGTCAAATTACTGTTGGGAGACAAAGAAAACCAGCCTTACCTCTGGAACCAGTCAATATTTAACAACCCTTTGAGCAATGGGGACTTGACATCATAGGTGATATTGTTCCTAAATCTTCCAAACAATAAACATACATCCTTACTGCAACATATTAATTTGCTAAATGGGTGGAAGATGTTCAATTAAAGGTAGCTAATTCTGAAGCCATTGTGGAATTCATCGATCAATTTATTATTACCAGATTTGGCTTACCTAATGCGCTAATGTTTGACAATGCATCTTACTTTTCAGGTAATAATATGATTGAATTTACTCTTAAGAGAGGTTTTAAACTCAAATACTCTGCTAATTACTATCCCCAAGGGAATGGTTTGGAAAAATCAACCAATAAAAACCTCATAAGAATCGTAAAAAGAACTGTTGATCAGAGCCAAAAGAACTAGCATACAAATTTAATGTTTTCTCTATGGGCAGATCGAACAACTCAGAAGTCCTCTATAGGAACTTCTCCATTCAATCTAACATATGGGAAAGAAGCTGTAATTCCATCAAATTTATCCCTTCCCTCGTTAGCCTTAGTCCAATTCATTGATGAAGTACCTTCCTCTTCTTTACAGCTAAGTATGTCACTATAAACTGGCAAAATTGTAATGATTATCACTTATGCAGGGTTCTTATTTCCCTGTAATATTCTCTTCTATCCATCGTCATCCAAGAACTTAATATCCTTCTCATAGAAAACTGCCTTAGTCCCGTGAGTAAACAACCAATCCATACCCAAAAGAATATCATAGTAACCCAATGGAAGCACATTTAGATGTGTTGAAGTAGTAATACCATTCAGATCAAATGAAAAAGATCTCACCCAATGATGAAATATTTTCTTAGTCCTTGTAGCTAACTCCACCAACCAAGAATCTACATGCACTTATTTATTTAAGCCACACTTATCCACTAGGTCAGGATTAACATAACTATAATTAGATCCAGGATCAATCAAAATGGAAACAACTCAATCACAGAGCTTAGCTTCCATCTCAGTAATGGATTCCTGATGGTTCACCTACCTATTATCAAGTGTTGCATAGATCCAGGGAGTTTTATTATCAACATCCCCAACTTTATGCTCCTCTTGAGAACTATAGATCCGAGGTCTGACACCCTAGTACAATGGAAAATCATTTTTATGATGATCTTTGCCACAAATCCAACAATGAAATGGTTCATTGCCACTACCTTTATTTTTCTTCTCTCAAGGCCTAGTTCCATGTCCCTTCTCAACTAGATTAAATTTCTTTTAAGGAGCCACATTTTCTTTGTCACCTTCATCTTGAGGTATTTCCTGCTTCTGAAGAAATTTTCCTTCAGTCTCCTCATTCCATTTCCAATCACACTTAGGCTCATAATTACACTTCAACTTATCATAACAATGCTTCAATTTCCTGATGACTTCCTCCAATGACCTAGGCTCATCATACTCAATCTGATCCTTGAATGCTAATGGAAGTCCACTGATAAACCTTTGAACCTTCATCTTCTCATCCTTGAGGTAAGGCACATACCTAAACAACTCCAGAAACTTATTCATGTGCTCTTCATCTATCATGGAACCCATTTTCAACTCATATAAATCCTTTTCCTTTACATCATAATATCTCTCAGACAAGTACTTCTTACTGAAGATTCTTTTGAACTCATTCCAACTCAAATCCTCTACCTTAATTCCTTTGACACACTTCATATATTCCCACAAAATATTTCCTTTTCCCTTGAGACTAAAAATAACTATCTTGACTTTAATATTCTCTACATAATCATGCATTTCGAAGAACTTCTTCATCTCAAGAATCCATGCTTCTACATCTTCCAGTTTCTTCAACTGTCCATCAAATGTAGGAGGCTTGGCTTTCTTGAACTCATCTAGAAAGTACCCCCTCCCACTCCTCTTGTAAGGATGATGGCAATGATTACCATGATATATATCTAAACTAGAAATAGAATAGAACCCATAACCACTATTTCTCCTATCAGGGGTATCCAACCATCTGCCACCTATAACCGTGTCATCCCTGTCCAACCTGTTTCGTGATCGAGACCTGCTACCATATGCCCCATTGGTCTTTTCTGCCTGTACATAACTGATCCTTGGATGTCCCTATCTCTGCAAATATGATAAACTATAAAGGATAACTGCATTAACTTCAAATTTCTTTTCTTGAGCTCTGGAAAGTATTTCGTGTGACTAAATAATCCTGTCATTATTTGCCTTGCAACTTCTGATTTTTTCCTTCAAGTTTCTCAGTGTATCTATTATGTTAGGAGGGTACTTATCTCCTTGCTACTCAGCTGCTCTATAAGGAGAGCCATGTGAATTGTAATCCACCATTTCGCTCATCATATCTGATCTTCTATCTCCTGCAAACATACCATTTTAGATAAAATAAATAGCAACATAATCAAAGTTACCTTAATGATGTTCAGGGGAGTCTATCTTGTCTTCACGAGAAATCGATTGACTTAGCATCATTATATATATATATATATATATATATATATATATATATATATATATATATATATATATATATATATATATATATATATATATATCTATGTGTGTGACATATAATACTATCAACATCATGCATGATAATTGAAATTGTAACACCAACTATATACATGACAACCATAGCCACTGCAATGCATGCATATGCCTAACATGCATGCATAACAATCACAATATACCCATCTAGTCCAAGTGTTTGAACCTGTATGCTCTGATACCAATTTGTAGCCACCCCTCCCGACATTTACCGACTTTTACAATACCTTAGAGTAAATGTGAAGGTGAGTGCTACTATGACATGACCCGACCTCTAAGTTCTAGTTATGGAAGTGGGGCCAAAAAACCGACAACTTTACTGACATCCCTGAGAGACCACAAACCATTTAGAAGGATGCAATGCACCTCAGGTGGTCAATCCAGCCCTTTTTCACCAACATAACACTAAAAAAACACACAAAACAAGGTAACAGTGTGGTTATAGGCCTCCAACCACATGCACAAGCCTACTTCCATGTGGTTATGACCTAATTTTCCCTGTTTCGCGACAACGATTCTGAGATCTTAGCCAATTTTCTAAGTTATCCTATAGACCACTACCTAGAACTTATTGTAACTTTCCATAATCATATTTAACATGATGACAATTTCAAACATTAACAGTTGAAACCATAACCTGTCCTAGAGGTCCTATATTACACTAGACATTTCATAAAACGTATGGTAAACATGTGAGTTACAGGTCATGAATGCATATCTGATCTTAAATCTCTGAAATTCATTTGAAAATCACCAAGAAGGTCTAATTCCCTCTCAAATAGATGCAACAACTCTTGTTATCCCATGCATTCATCAACCATTCAAATAATTTTCAAATCATGAACAAGAGCCATATCTAGATCACATTATATAACCATGCTTATATCCAACATATAAATAGAATATTAACCATGATAAAACAACCATAAAATCAACATAATAACAAGTAAAATTACTCGTAAATGACAATAGGAAAATAGCTCTTATTAACATATGCAAAGCCAACTAAGTTAGGGACTTCCACGTACCACCCAACCATAGATTGAGTTGAACCAAATATTTCTTTCATCCAAACACTCCCGTGCCATATTCCAAGCATGAATGTGGGATCACAGGGGATAAACCAAGACAAAATAAAATAGGGAATCCAAAGGTTAAACCATCTCCGCCCTTAAGCTACCGTGATCTAACATAAACCAGTCTCGAGATCACAAAATGAAACCAAGCTTGGATACCTCAAAATTTCTTCACCATATCCTGAGGAATTTTCTTGTCTCCACCCACCTGTTGAGGGATTCCCAGAGAAATTCATCTCCACCTCTAACCCTTGGTAATTTTCCTGAGACCACCTCACCTGGTTGAAAAACCTTCCACCAATCGAAAGCTTATATGAGACTATATCCCATCACACCATGGATATCCAAGAAATGGAAAGGAAAGGCTGAAACCACTATCAAACTAGGCAAACGCCATGCCAATGACAATGAATGAACCAAATAAACAAATACATGAATGATGCATTCACACCTCAGCTAGGAAATCACACATGCAATATGTTACCTATAAAATATTCTTTCTAAAGCTGTTGATCCAACCTTCTCCTTTCTTTCCTTTGCTTTCCTTTACTTTTCTTTGCCTGATTTGTTTGCTTTCTCCTCTTGGAGCTCTCTCTCTCTCAAAAATTATCCAAGCCAAAATTGACTAAAGCTGTGATTTGTTTCTCTGATGCCTTTTTATTGTTGATGTCTCCTTTTCTTCATTTTCGTCATTTTTCCTCTAATTTACTTAGCATGAAAATATGTGTCTTTTCACCTTATTTTTCTCATATTTTCCTTTATTTTCATAGTCAAATGCCAACTATTGAATTTTCTCCTTTTCTAATACTTTTGCCAATTTCGATAGCCATAAATAAACCACAAGTGATGCCCACTAAAGTGTTTTTCCCACCATTCAACTTGGAATATGTGTCCCATGACCTTGGTCTTATTTTTACTTTATCATCCTTTATTACATGCAACTTTAACCCAAGGTTGTTACACATTGATTCAAATATTCTTGTTATTTGTATCGTCCAAATATTTAAGTCTTCACATTTATTGGATATGAGTACATCTATGACGTTATCAACAAACCATCAATTAATTCTAAGTGCTTATCATTATTTTTCCTTTTCATATGGTTGGAACTGGGAAGGAGGAAATGTTTTGGTGATAATAAATTGGATCCATTGAGTTGATGGAGAGACTGATTATAAATTGTCCATGTGCACAATGACAATTACAACAATATTCACAGGGAAGGAGCCATTAGATCAATATTTATCAATGTATTATAGCTCATCATGTCACATGCATGGATTTGAACCTAGGTAAGGAAGATAATAACCATTCCACCCAAGAGATAACCCAAATTGAATACTATTCTGGCTAATTGTTTGTAGGACTATTTTGATTGTGAATCTCTAAATTTAAATAGTCACTTATAGTTAATGTACAAGTTGAACGATTATACAATTGGTTTTTATACACTCGAGCACAAGGATAAATGTAATATACTCAATCAATGGCTTTATAAATACTACATTATGATAAAAAATGTTGGATATAAAAGATCTAGTGTTCCACTATCTTCTAGTGTTTGGCTGTGTTTTGAAGGAAATTGAATTTTAAATGGTTTTAAAAGTTTGTCACTTTTTTCATTTGTCCTGTCTTACGTAGGTTTTATTTTTCAAGACCTATAAGATTCTTCGAGATTTGAAAAATTCCTCATTTTGAAACATTTGAGGATATCATTTCACATATCCGAACATTTAAAGATATGATACTATATTTTTCTTGTGTAATTTTTTATGAAGATAAATTTACATGAATCTTTTTTATCAAGTGGACAAATCTCATTTTCAGTTGAAAAATAATTGTGTTATTAGTCATGTATATCATATGTAACATTTCATCCCAATGAATGTTTTGTCTTGCTATTAATGAGAATGTCACCTATAAGGCTATTTGTTGACTTGAAAGGTCTTCTATGGGTTCTATTAAGGTAAACGGTTAACTTTATTTCAAACATTGGTTTAGCAGTTAAGTTTTATAGATGTCATTAGAATTAGTTAGGTAGGCATGCATTCTTTTTTACTTCATTTATGTGTGTAGGCTGAAAAATGTTTGTTCACATTGAAAATAATAGTTAAAAATAATTTGTTTGTTATAGATGAGTTAATGCTAAGGAAGTATATGTTGATATTATTTTAGGGTTGGATTAGTTACTTCAAAAATTATGCCATTAACTAGAATGCATTAAACAAGAATATAAATATTGCAAATTATCCTGCTTTTGGTAAGTGTGTTATACGTCACGTGAGTTACCTAGTTGTGGATTATTATGCTTTACACTTCATATTTAGATCTTCATTATGGTTTTGGTGCTTGCTGGAAGCATTTTTATTCAATTACTTGTTACCCCATTACATTTTTAATTATTGATACAAAAGTTATGTATTGTTGAAATCATACCTATGTTTGATTACTTCTTTGGGGATCCCCAAGGTGTTGATTTTAGTCCACACACTTAAATCTAACATGATGGCTACCTCCATATACCATTTATCATTCTCCTTTCTATGCTAATGTTACAAAGAAATTGTGTAAAAACTATTAGCTAATATTTGAGATCATTAGTTTCCTCATATGGTTCTCCTTGTTTTTGAGCAGGGGGGATATTTTTTAATAGGCATTTCTATTGTGATATAGTTGTTGGATATAAAAAATTACAAAGATCCCTTGCCCAAGTACTTGATTCAAATCACTTTTCTCCTTGTTGACTACAAGTGATAAAGGTACCATAAATTATTTTGGCTCTCTTTTCAAAAAATAGTCTTCGCATTGAATTCAACCCTTAGTCTCTCCATAGTTGACTTAGATGATTAGAAGCATGAGTGGAATTTGACAGGAAAATTTTCCATCGCTAATGATTTTCTCATAAAAAACAATTTAAAGTTTTACAATGTTGTCAAGATCCTTCTTTGAAATAATGAAGATTGGTAGGGGAGGTGTGAAAACCATCAAATTTGATAGGTGTCTATTTTGAAATTCCAACCTTGAATGGAAGTGGTAAAGAAATCATATTTCTTTTTTTCTTCCTTTTTTAAAAGAGGTTTTTCATGGGATTCAACCCTGAGTCACTGGATGTGGACTTATTATTTTCATCGTGGTTGTTTTATGGTGTTTTTCATATCTCAATTTGTTCCTGAAATGAAGGTAGAGAATTTGAATGACCCCTTTTAAGATATTTTGGGAGAATCCATTATGGAGTAGATAAAGGGCGGGAAATTGAGCCAAAGTAAATTTACATACTTGTATTGTTAATGATGATAAAAAATGTGACATGATTTATACGGAAATTAAGCCAAAGGAAATGTTCATACTTGTAATGTTAATAACGTTAAGGGATTTTCCAGGATGTATACATATCTGTGTGATTTTTAAATAAGATTTCTAATGAAACATGTAGCACATTTTCACAACATATTGTGTAGGGAAACAAGCAGGTTTTTCACGAGAAGAAAATTGGAGAAGATACCAATATTTATGGTAGTAAAACAACAATCAATTTGTTGGAGTAATATATTATTAACCATAACCAAAAGCATTTGTAATTTACTCAAGGCATTGCCATCTCAACTACCTATGCCTACTTTTCCTAGGAAATTAATGAACACACACCATCATGTGGCTAATCCATTGGGTTTTTCTCTTTCTTATGCCAATAAACATGGTACACTTGTGATTTAGCATTTTGAGCCGACAAAGGAATGGATCAATTTTTGTATGTTAGTGTTGGGAGCACATATTTACTATGCATCATGGCACTCCAAATTTTGTTGTAACCATAACTGTAAACCCTAATTGAAGTGTATTTTTCATTCTATTTCAAGATGAGCAAAATACCTATTCATTTATATACACAAATATATCCTCATCTTTTAATCATGGTTGTAACCTTGGTAAAATAGAGTAAATAAATTGATAGCATAAGAATAAGTCCATAATGAATCTATCCACATAGAAAACCATAGATGATAGGAGTTTTAACTATGAATAAATTATTGTTGTTAGTATTTTATTATTTGGGATTTTAGCTTGGGCGCAAGATACTGATATCGATAATGTAAGAGCCCCTGATTGATTTTCTATGTAAATAAAAACAAGGCCAAGGTCATGGGACACATATTACAAGCTAAATGTTGGGTAAACAATAGTGATTGGGTATCACTGGTGATTAATTAATGGCTATGGAAAATTTCAATGGAATTATCAAATAAAAAGTGGCATAATTGGAATTTATTTATGAAAATAAAGGAAAATAGTAAAAAAAATATGAATAGACACATATTTGCATGAGAAGGAAATTGAAGGAAAAATGAAGGAAAATGAAGAAAATAGAGGCCTCAATGATAAAAAGGCTTATGAGGATTATTTGCTAGCTTTTGACAACCTTTTGATACTTTTTTGGTGGAGCTCTCTTATATTCTCTCATTCTCTCATACTCTTGCACACTTAGAACATTCTTGGAGAATGCTTGGACCACTCTAGTATTCACTTGGATTTGGAGAAACAAGGCAAAGGAAAGGTGGATCAAAAACTACAACTAGATTGCTTTGTAGGTAACATGTTGCATGTGTGATTTCCTTGTTGATTTATGGATGCATGGTATATGAATGTGATTTCATGGTTATGTGTTGTCATTGGCATGGATATTTTACAAGATTGACAATGGTTTTAGTATTTCATTTCCATTTCCTTGATAGCCATGGTGTTGCAGAGTTTTCCACTTGATTGTTTTCTGATTAGTGCTCATAATTACTTATGGTTTTGGGTTTGAACAAATGCTCTATAATCCATATAAAAACTTGGGTTGAGTTACTAGGACTAGAGCCTAGGTTGGGACAAACGCTCTGGATCCCTTGGTGGGTTTAGATACTAGTCCTTGAAGTCAGGTTGGACAAATTCTGTAGAGCCTTGGAAGGATGTGGGTTGATTTAATAGTTCTTGGAGCCTTGGATAACTTGTGTAGAGACCGATCTGGTTGGTGTTAGTGATGTATGATCCTGAGGTGGAATCACTGGTTGAGGATTGAGGTGGTTTGGCATTTGGAAGCCCTGGTTTGGTTTATTCCATGGGATCCCACATTTATGCTTGGAATATGGTGTGGGTGTGATTGGTTGAAAGAGATATTTGGTTCAACCCAATCTATGGTCAGGAGGTACGTGGAAGTCCCTGACTTGGTTGGAATTTTCATATGTTAATATGATACTTTTTCCTATTGTGATCTATGAGCATTTATAGAGATTGCGTTGGAAATATTGTGGCTAAGTTTCCATGGTTTCTATGTTGGTTATATGCTCGTTATGTGATGTATATTACTTATGGATCTTGACATGTTTTGATGAATGTATGAATGGTTGACGAATGAATGGAATAAAAAATGTGATTGCAGCTATTATGAGAGGGAATTAGACCTTCTTGGTGTTTCTCACATAAGTTTTAGAATCCTATGATTAGATATGCATTCCTGATATGTAGCTTACTTGTTTTCCATGTGTCTGATGAAATTCCTAGTATGTTTTGGTTAGTATAGGTCAAGTTTTTGAATAAAGTTTGTATGTTTAGAATTTTCATTATGTCATTATATTTTCTGAGAAGTCTCAGGCAGTTCTGGGAAGTGGTATAAAGGCTGACCTGGAATATTTCTTAGATCTCAGAACCACACCCTTTGAACTAGGTAAGTTGGGTCACAACTGCACTTAGGTAGTGTTGTGCATACGATTGGAGGCCTTCAATCACACCCAAGCCTTGTGATACATGTGGTTTGGGGTTAAGCTATGAGAAAAGCATCCCCTGCTTAGGGTTTGGTCACCTGGGGTGGTACTTTGAACCTTGAGTGTCCCGTAGCATTAAGGAATGGTGTGAGATGTTAGTTTGTGGTCAGTATGTAGGTGCCATTTCCTTAACTGGATCTGGGAGGTCAGGTCATGTCATAGTAAATCTTCATCTCAGGTTTACCCTGGCAGGCCAGTGAAATTGAGTAAATTTAGGAGGGTATGGTTACATATAACCAATACAATATATAATTTTCACTAATTTTTTTATTTAATGTTGGAAATTACATGAAAAAATATATATTTGTTTTAATAAACATGCTGTAATACTTCAATTTTAACATCTGTAAGGTATTGGGCTAATTTATTTACATGGTATAGATGTGTGGTTATTTTAGTGAGAATCAAGTAGTATAGAATTATACAACTAGCCTTGTGGTATATATGTATAAATATGGTTTGTATGGTTTTGTAATATAGAGCTAAAGTGAAAGGCTTGATTAGAGAGAGTGAAAGCGCATAAACCAAATTTCAATTTAGTATACCATATTTATATTTCTTATTAATTATGTAGTCAGGATTTAAATTATGAACATTATGTTATGTAGAAGAAAATGTTCAAATGTAATATATAGCAATTAAAGATGGTTGTTGGGAGCACAAGGAGACTATGAGTCGACAACATGGGAAAATGTAAAGGAATCCATGGGAGGGAAAGTTTCCCTTAGCACTTGTCAACTAAATAAATCCCATCTTTTTCACCATATTATATACATGAAATTTACTAACACCTTTGACTTACAAAGCTAAATACTATTGCATGAAGTGGTGGACTAGTTTTTGGGAAGTATACACCAATTTTTCATTTTTATTTTCTTAGTTTTGATACCATGAGTTGAAGGTATTCCATCACATGTTTCTATCTATTCCCATCTCCATATCATTAAAGTTATATAAATTATTGTGAATGCTTTTATTTTGTAATGGCGGAGTGATTGAGTAGGTGAGAACACAAACCAACAAGAAAAGAACATGTATAGAGATATTATTAGGAAGTTCTCAATCTAAATGGATTATATACATATGAATGCAAAATAGTCCAACTTGACACCCATGGTTTATATTTAGTTTTAATATCAAACAATTTTATAGTCGAAAACAAGAGCCAATTAGGTTTCTCAATTTTCAATGCTATTGTTTTTGTTCATGTTTGCATTTTAGTTAGTAGTTATTGGTGAAAGCTTGGAATTTATTAAATTTGGTTGCTCCTAATTAATATACATTTTTTAAAATTATAAATCAAACTTATTATAATCACAGGAACTATATTAAATATTAACTGAGCTAAAATTTAAAAAAATAATTTGAAACATCAAACCATCAAATATAAAAAATACTTAACAAAAAATGCAAAATACATGGGATTTTTTATTCATTCTATTCTCCCTTACATTGGGACTACATACAACATAATATTTCTTGTAGATATGTCATTTTCTAGCCTAGTAAAATCTCAAAATGTAGTCAATTGAAAAAAAAACCTATAAGACCTTATATTAGATTCTCCTACAACAAACAAACCAAGAATCGTTGGAAGATATCCGTGTAAGAAATAATTAATCTATCCATATAGAAAATGTGATATTACCACCTGAATTTATATAATTAATATTATGGTTGGATGTTATTGTATTATCATGTCAATATATAAAATGGTGTTGCAAAAATAATTAATGTGCTTAATCCAATTTTTAAGTATATTAAATTGTATTATTCAATCTATTGAAAGAGGAAATGTAAATTATTGCTTCATTTTAGATGATAGAATAAATTAATTTATTTCTTTTAATTTGCACATAAATCCCTTAATAATATTTATTTTTCTTTTATCTCATTACAATTAATTAGAAATCATGTTTATTAATAAAATGTCAAATTAAAGCACAAGAGAAAACAAAAAATTCGAGACATACCCCACATACAAAAACCCACTTGGAATACAAATTTGTAACACTTGCAAGCAACATTAAGCAACAATTACTATTGAAATGAAGCTATTGCCTACAACAACCCTGTAACATTACAATAGATCAACAATCTTATAACTTATAGTACTTTCCCATATGCGGAAGTCACATGTAACATTTTAATATAAATAAACTTTGAAACAAACCATCTATGCATGTCCTATGTGATAACATAATATTAAAATTATTAGAGGTGACAATTTTCAAAACATACATGCAATAAAAAAGGTTAAATATTGTTATAGTAATATTACTATCCACCAAAAAAAAAACCTTTGATTGATATGATGAAACTATGGAAACATAAGAGAGGTTCTTTGAATTATAAATGTTTTCATAGGTGAACATATTAACAAAGAAAACATTTGTATTCTTGATCAAGTCTGAAACATAAAATTTGGAACTGTATATTTTCATATTCAACTTCGCCTTTCAACATTGATGCTTAAGATCTGGGATAGTCTGACAACTTAGACATAATAAGAGTATTGTTTATGAACTTTGGCCAACCCTGCAAGAGGAAAACTAATACAAAAAACTTATTATGGTTGCATAAATAGAAAACAAGACAATTTCATTATATGACTAAAAATTGAATGTCAAATAATGAGGATGTACTTAAGGAGAGAATACAAAGTTGCTAGTTGAAGCTCTGACTAGCTTTGTTTTGCGTGTTGCTAATGTCAACATCTAAAATCTCATTGTTACCATTTAGAGTGAAAATACCATGAATTTGGAGTTTGCGTAACATATAAATCGTAGTTTTGCAGATATTCCTAGTAAGATAATTGAGCTAATTTAGGCAATAGTTGCTTTAGAACTAGTTTGTTTCTAAGGAAACATTACAAGGTGTTTATATTAGGAGTTCTTATAATACTGTTGATACGATGTAGATAGAGAAAATGAGTTTTTTGTTTGCATTTAACATAAAATATTGACATATATTCTATCATTTCAAAGGGTCATATTGGGCAACTACAAAGTTCAAAAAAATGTTCAAATGGTGTAGAGTATGCATTTGCAACCACAAGTGTTCCTTTCACCTGTTAGAAAAGAAGAATAGTCAACAAATTTATAATGAAAAATAAGTAATTGTAGAGACAACTGAACATGTAGTATGAATGGATTATTGGATATGTACTTACCTAGAATTTTCTATCAATTATTTTTTTGAGATATTTTTCTATCTCAGTGTTCAACTGTGTGATGAAGGTGGCTTGCACTGTGCGGAATGTTTTTTCCTTGATGTCTTTTATTTCTTTATTTTTTATGTTTTTGAAGAGCATAATCGACATATTTCCATTTTGCAACTTTTTCTCCATTTCATTGTAGGCAAGCACAAAATTTTCAAATAGTTGTAGTTTTGACATAAAAAGCCAAAACATTATTGTTGCCATTGCATACAGACAATAAATTGAAACTCACGAGATTCATTGGTGAAATATGCAAGGATTAGCATGTTAGTGTTTCCTTATTTTATTTATAACTTCCAACTCTAATTTGCAATGTATATTGCACACAAAATTTTTGAGCTGCTATTACAAGTGCCACAATTGTTGCTACTGGGAATGTTTCTATGCTTTCTCCCAACCGTTTTTTTGTTGAACTGGGAAATTTTTTTATTTTATACAAACCGGGTTGATGTCTTCTATAGTGCTTGTATTATCTAACAACAAAATACGGTCACAGTCACCACGATCATAGTTTTCTTTTGGTAAAATCTAGAAATTTGTCATTGAAATTCATTTTCTTGAAAATATATTTTGATTGTGTTGTTCAATGAGATCACTTGAAAGGACTAACGTGATTGTCATCAATCCCTCTTTATCGGTCATATTTTCACCCAGTAATTGAAAAGTTTTTTGTGCTTTGTCCAGAAATTTGTTGTAGATAATCATGACATTTCCATGTAACAATTTTCGAGTTTTGCAAATGTTCAATTCTTCAATTGATATTGAAATGGTTGATGATGCATTTGGGATGTGCACAAGTAGTGGGAATGTCTGTAGAAATTAACTGTAGATTCAATATTGCTCATGTAATGTTCTAAAGCATAATACTAAAATCTACTCTACTCATATGCAGAAAGAAATTCAAGATTGAGAACATATATCAAAATAATTCATAATGATTTAACAAACATATATGGGGATTTATATAGGGGAAAGAAACTGATCAAAATTGATTCCTATTTGTATTGAATTAGTCTAAAAATAGAGAAGAAATACAATGCTTTCTTAAGCCCGAGAAACCTTTACACAAGTATAATCTATCTCACTACTTCACAAGCTACCTGTTTAGGCAATTTAATGTCTTAAATTGCTTACATAAATTATCAACCGAGGTTTGTAATATGATGAATTGTGGTGCACTATATGTGTTTAGTTAACCTTCTTCTTACTTTTTTGTATGTATTTTATGTTGTTTTTAGGGGTTTTTTTTCTTTATGTCTAAATGTTAATCTCAAGAAATGAAAACCATGAAAGGAATCAATTGAATCTAGTTAAATTTAGATGTTTAGGATTAACTTTGAAAGAAGGACGAAAAGGAAGTGTTCTTAAGTTAAACTATTTTGCATAAAAATGAATAAAAAACTATTGAATGGTTCGAGTCTGATCTAGAAACAGAGTGCCTATTCTAATGACTTATAATTTAACATCAGTCCTATTCCATGGAATCTTATAACTGAAAATTGAAATTGCAATGTTACTCTAAATGAAAGCAGATTCAAAGGAAAAACAACTAATGTATGTTCAATCACTCCAATATTCAATATGGAAGTATAATGTAATCACCCTCTTAAAATGATGTACAAGCAACCGATTATACTTTCGTTTTGAAAATTTAAATCTAGGAAAGCAATTAAAGCATGTAAAGGAAAACTCAATAATTGCATAGGTTAAACATTCGAGCACCCAATTTGGAAGTATGACAAGTCACCTTCTTGGCCTGATCTTTAGGAACATACAATTATACAATTGATTGAGGATATTAATCTAGAAAACAATTTAAAATCATGTAAAATAAAAGCTCAGTGATTACATAGGTTGAACACTCGAGAACCCAATTTGGAAGTATGACAAGTCACCTTCTTGGCCTGATCTTTGGGAACATCCAATTACACAATTGTTTGAGGATTTAATCTAGGAAATTAAATATTAGAACATGAAAGAAAACTAAACAACTGTGAGATTTATTGCCTCAAACTTAATCCAATTGTAAAATAGATAAATCTACCTTCTTCAGATGTTTTAGGAAAGCAAAGATTACACAGTCATTCTATCATTGATGCTAAGAAAACATTCATGACTTGATTATATGATATTGATTTAAAAGCTAAAACACAATATTGATCTACTCAGAAAATTGACAAAACAAAGTAAAGAATTAAACTAAAACAATTAACGAAAAACCTCCTCCTGTGTAGGGGCCCTCTGCGACAAAATTGGTGGAGATCCTAGCTGATTATATACGCATTAAGTAGATACTGGAACCATGAACATGATCCTTGTATTATGAAAAGAACAGAGTTTTAAAGCAATACGCAATGTTTAGAAATTATCACTATTGTTCGGTCTCTGCATAACCGATATTTAAATAAAATAAAAGATAACTGTAATGAGCTAATTATGCCTACCGATGGCTATTCTAACTGAAACATAGAATGGATTTTGACTGGTTAACTCTTCATTTTCTACATCAGAGAAAATCAAGAGTTATTCGCTCTCGACTTACGTCCTTTGACTGGACTTTGACCATGATCACATGCACCCTTTCTGTTGATTTCGATCAAGTAGATAGGATGAAATCCATGTATGAATCATTCTGGATATGCCCATGTGGTTTGTTTCTCTATTTTCTCCTTGGAACCTATCAAACCATGAAAATGGCTACGGAACCAACGATTAGCTGCAGAATAGGCTGCTTTCTGTAGCCAAGTTACAAAAATCCATTCAAATAACAATAACATCAGAGTATAACATAGAAATCATTTAAATTCTTTCCCTCAGATAAAGCATGACATTTATCATTGATTGGAGTGTATGGACTTATGAGAAAGTAAGGAAAAAGTGATGAGAAGGATGTAAGAGAAAGGGAATTTCTGAGGTTCAACATACCCCCACTAAGAATTCATTGCATGTCCTCATACAATTTACCAAAAATGTGAACTTCTCTCTCCTATTACATTTGTTCAGACACTTCTGCTAATACATCTATTTTTCTCCTTTTGCTTTTCTTTAAAGTCACTGCCATCTTGGGATTCCTCATAAGGAGTTTGTATTTGAGATTGACAACTACCTTGTTTAGTGATTTGTTCTTTCTTTTTAACTTCCTTCTATTTTTGTACCACAATCCCAAGTGCATGATGGCATTTTCACTAATCACTTTCTCCAATTTGTTCTGCTGCTTTAAAGCTTCATTATCCTGTTTAATATGCCTATTCAATATCTCTAGTTCATAGATTTCCTGTTTAAGAGTATCAACTAGAGGTTTTTGTGGATTGATAGGAGATTTTGGATTCACTGCTGCATTTCTCTTCTCCAGTGACTCTATGTAATCATATATCTCTTGTTGTACTGGGTCTATGCCTGGAGATCTTCTGTTGGGACTACCTTCAAAATTATGTATAGGATAATTTTTAGGGCTATGTAGAGGAGAAATATTGATAGGAGATGGTATTGGAGGTTCTTCCTCTAAATTTAAAAAATATGTCTCTTGTGGTAGTGTTTTCTTCATTGAACCTCAGAGTCTAGAGCTCATTATCAGATGTGGAGGATCTACGTTTTCTCCAGTTGTAACCTTGCTCCTCTTTTAAATTTTACCTCTTGTCTTAACTTTACCTTGCTTCTTGTTCTTTGTCAACTCTGCAGAGGTGAGCTCTTCATCATTTTGTTGAAGTGGAGATGCAATTTTGTCTTCCATGTTTGTGTCAATCTTATTTCTTCTAATTTTATTGGTCTTTAGGCTTCCCTGGTTCATCTTGGAAATGGTTTCTGATAAGAAAGTTCTCCCAAGAATCTCTATACTTTTCAAATGAAATTCAAGAAGTATTTTACCAACCCATGATGGTGCATTGTATTATCTATAAACTAGATTATCTTCTGCACATTTGTAGACATTCTTTTTAAGCTATTTAGTAGAAAGAAGGGAAGATTTATTTCATCATTCTCTAAGAAATTCATCAACAATCGAATATGATATACATACATGCAGCCAAATATTCCTTCACAGCTGATAAAATTCTGCATAATTAAAAGCATGTTCCTCCATTTTTTCTTGAGTGCTAAGCTAGGAATACCCTTTATGAAAATAGAAGTATCCATACCTAGATTTTTGAGGACAACCTTCAATGATTCACTGTGAAATTCTTTTTTTTTGAACCACCTTTCACCAACCCTTGGGAGTTCTATGGATTGACCTATGAATGCCTCAGTTACTGAGAACTTGATGTCTCCTATTTCAACTTCTGTCCCATCAAAAGAACTCACAAAATACTTAGTGATATCTTTGTGGAAGCCATCAAAATTTTCTATAAAATTGAGCCATTTAGCCTTCTGCAACATCTCCCTGATCTGAGGATATCCCTCCATATATTTTGTTCCCACCAATTCTGACCTGACTATCAAACCCATGTCTTTTGTCGTGAAGAGTCTAGCCTTCAGAATTATCTTTCTTTGTTATGAAGTGAATTGGATTACGAATCTGATGAAGGATGTCAAGGGTTTGTAGGAATGAGTGAATGAGATGGATTGGGGTTTTGAAGAAACGTAGATGGATATGTTACATCAACAGGTCATTACTATTAATCATAAATGGGGGAGTCCATTGTGGATTGTTATGCAACATAATGCGAATAATGTGGTCGATCTATGACATGATGGAAGTCCCAATCAAATCAAATGGTGACATTTCAAGGTAGCATATAATTATCTACGTTATACATGCTAATGTTTTGACCTTACTATCAAAATAATTTTTTTCAACTTTACCTTTAGAACTAACCTTTCATTGTCGTTTCTTTGGTGTCAATTCTTCAGGTTCCCTTTAGCATGGTGGTCTTCAAATGTAGTCCTTCAATTTCCTATATTCATGATTTTTTCAGTAGGCTGTACAAATGTGTCATAGCTACAGAATGGAATGTACTTGTAGAAATGGAATGTGGCTGCAGAATGTGGAATCATCTGCATAATGTAATGTAACTGTAGAATGGAATGTGGCTGCAAAATGTGGAATCAGTTGCAGAATGGAATGTAACTGTAGAATGGAATGTGGCTGCAAAATGTGGAATCAAATACAGAATTGAATATCAGCTGCA
Organism: Pinus albicaulis; assembly: GCA_034641835.2. NCBI lineage: Eukaryota > Viridiplantae > Streptophyta > Pinopsida > Pinales > Pinaceae > Pinus > Pinus albicaulis. The sequence goes on from CM076577.1 coordinate 1,103,403,002, forward strand.
GAATGGAATATATCTGTAGAATGGAATGTAGCTACAAAATGGAATGTAAATGAAACATTGAATGTAGTTATGTACTACTTCTTATTGTAGAAAAGAAAGGGAACAAGGATTTCTGGATTTTTTTTTTATAGAAATGGAATGGAAAAATCAGATGTCAGAATTTCTGATTTTCATCTCGTATTTTCTGTATAAGGATGCCAATAATTGATTGGTTTTCATACTTATACAATATATATATATATATATGAAAAATAAAATCTAAGTTAGGGAAGAAGAAGGATTCTTCTTTACTAACTTCATATTCGTATTATCTTGGAAAATCTTGATAAACTCTTCTCTTGAAATTGGCTTATGATATATTTTCAATTGATATCCATTCACAAGAAGAGGTACCTTTTCTTCATCAATTGTCTTTATCCTGACTGCTACATTGTCAAAGAATTTTTCAATCTCATAACGCCCAAGCCAATGAGTCTAAAACTTTCCTTGAAAGTCTTTGAACTTTGAATCAAACAAAAGTTCTCAATCCCCTGCTTGAAACTTCTTCTCCTTGATATATTTATCATCCCATTTGGACCTTTGTTGCTGGACTATACAAGTTCTTCTTGCATGATTTCATAAAGCTCATTAAGGTTCTCTAATATATGCTTCTGGGCTTCTGATAAATCAAGTCCCAATTGGATTGCCATCTTGAAGGTTTGAATCTGAAATTCTATAGGAAACATAACTTGCTTCCCATAAACAAGTTCATAGGGAGTATGTCCTATTGTATTCCTCCATGTAGTTCTGTAGGCCCATAAGGCTTCAGGAAGCCTTTCTGCCCAATCTCTTTTGTGTAGATGTACAATATTAGTGAGAATTCCTTCAATCACATTATTGGTAGACTCTGCTTGATCATTTTCCTGTGGATGATGAGTGGATTTTCTGTGCGTGATCTTGTAGTTCTTCAAAATATTTTCCACCAACTTGGATGTAAGATGGGATCCCTGATATGTCACAATTTCTCTTGGAATACCAAAACAAGTGAAAATATCCTCAAAAATAAATTTAACTACAGAATGTTCATTAGCTAAAGGGAGTGCTTTAGCTTCTACCCACTTAGTGACATAAACAGTACATACCAAAATATATTTCTTTTGATTGGATGGTGGATTGATTGGTCCAACAAAATCCAAAGCCCATTTTTCAAATGGTTCAATGAGTACTTGAGGTTGTAATGGAATTTCATCTGAAGGAATAGGTTTCCCCATTCTTTGACAATTGTCACACCTTTTGACATATTCTTTAGTATATTTAAAGATGGATGGCCAAGTATTTTATAGGTTGTCCTCTTATCAGCAAAGTGTCCACCATAGGATTCATCATGACATGCTTTAAGAATCTCAGGCATTTAATCTTCTCGAACACACCTTCTGATAATGAGATCTAGACCTGTTTTATAGAATTCATCATTAATCCACGAGTATAGTGCACTTATTTAAATAATTATTCTTTTCTCTCTAGGAAACAAGTGTGAAGGTAACTTTCATGTGACTAAGTAATTAGAAATATCTGCAAACCAAGGGGTTTTAGTAGTTATTGAAAAAATATATTCATCTGGAAACTTATCCTCACTAGAGTATCATTTTTGACATTTTGAATTCTAGACAAGAAATCAACAACTGTATTTTGTTTTCCAGGTCGGTCTAGAATGGTGATATTGAATTCTTGCAGGAGTAATAACCATCTTGTGACTCTGCCATTAGTAATAGATTTATTCATTAAGTATCTTATTGCAGAGTGAGCTGTATGAACAAAGGTTTCATAGTCGGTAATATAATGTCTAAATTTGTTGATAGCATGAACAACAACTAAGAATTATTTTTCAGTTACGGTGTAATTTAACTCAGTGGGAGTCAAATTCTTGCTTGTAACCATCTTATAACTCCGCCATTAGTAATAGATTTATTCATTAAGTATCTAATCACAGAATGACTGCCAGGAATGTGTTCCACAGTCTGCTATATAGTGTCTTAATTTGTTTAGTGGCATGAACAATGTACTAAAAACTCTTTTTCAACATGTGATAGTTTAACCTCACAGAGTCAAGTTTTTACCTGCATATTAGATGGCATAGGGAATCAAATTTTTTTTTCCTGGGTCACATCCCTTCCAGAGCCGTACTCAAATATCCGTTGAGACATGTAGAAAGTAACTCAAAGGCTAGGTCCCTCTTACCATAGGTGCTTCTTAAATTTTTTGGTTTTCGGTGGTCCTTGGTAAAGGCTAACCCATCATAACCTAATTCCACGAATTCACAATCTTTGGTAAGCAATTTGAAGAGTGGACATGTCATCTTTGGTGTTTTCTTGTAACTTCCGATAATATCTCAGAATCCTATAAAACTCCTAACATATTTTTGACAACTTGGAATAGATAAGTTAGGGATTACTTCAACTTTTGACTCATCAACTCTAATCCCATCCCCTAAAATGTGATGCCCTAAAACAATACCTTTAGTAAACATCATGAAACATTTCTCATGACTAAGTGAAAGATTTGTTTCCTGACATCTCTTTAAAACTTTTTCCAATTTTTCTAAAGCTTCTTCAAATGTGTTCCCATAAACTGTGAAATCATCCATGTATACCTCTACACAATCATGTATTAGATCCGAAAAAATTCTAACAAACTCTCATGGAATGTCACAGTGCACGATAATCCAAATGGAAATGATTTTGTGTTAATAGGTACCTCAATATCGGTAAATGGTTTTGTCTTGACCAAGTTACTTGATTTGCTGTACCACTAAACCCATCTAGGAATGAGAAGCACTTTTTTCCAGCTAATGTATCTAATACTTGATCTATGAAAGGTAAGGGAAAATGGTCTTTAAGAGTAGCTTTATTTAGTTCTCGGTAGTCAACACACACCCTCCATTTACCATTTTTCTTTGGCACAATTACCAAAGGAGAAACCCACTGACTATCTGAAATAGGATAGATGAAATTAACATTTAACAATTTTTGTAATTCTTCCTTGACAATTTCCCTAAGATTTGGATTCATCCGTCTTTAAGGCTGTCTGATTGGTTTGCAATTTTTCTTCTCTATATAGAGCGTGGGGATGAGCAAGTCTTGGGCTTATCCTTTAAGGCCGGTGTTGTACCCCATGCATATGGGAAGAGTGTCTCCGTAATACTTTGAATAACTCTTTCTAGTTGAGATTAGGTCTTTACGTAAGGTTCAAAGTTTTGCCTGTAAAAATTTCACTTGTAGAGCTGCCAAATTTGTCCATAGAATGAAGAGACATCTGCCTAGAGGACAAAAACTCAATATTGGATCCCTCTTGAAATGATTCATGTTTGTGTTCTGCAGAGGATTCAAAGTTTTCTAGAGTATTCAGAATTTGATTATCTTCACTAAATTCTTAAATTGTGAAGAGAGGTTGTAAAACTTCCTCATCCTCTATCCATTCAAAGGTCATCTAGATTTGTAATTGTCCTAGCTGGAGGATATAAAGTGAACTTCTTAGTTGAACTACCATCAGAGATGTACATATCACCGGATCTACAACTAATAAAAACATCAGCTGTAGCCAACCAAGGTCTTCCTAATATAACAGGATGGCCTCCTAGATTATTCTTAGGAGTTAGGATCATGAAATCCACAGGGTACTCCCAAGAATCTAGGGACACTGGAATGTCTTCTATTACCCCATCTGGTTTGATCACAGATCTGTCTGTTAATTGTAATAGTGTGGGTGTAAAGAGAAGATTAGGAAGCTTCAGTTTATCCATGATTTGTCTACTTCATGATATTGATCAGCTTCGCTCCTAAATCAATGAAGTGTGTTCTCGATTTCAATTCCATTGATGTGAATTTTAACAACTGGATTTCCTGGGTGTAGATACTTTGGAATAGCAATCTTACCCATCATAATGTCTGTTATTTTTCCTGCCAGTTGAATTTTATTTGTCTCTCTTATTCTTTTCTTGTTTTCTTCATGCTTAACTCCTTTATTGTCTTTGCCAATATTGGAATTTCCTTAATAGCTTGCAGTAATGGAATCTTAATACAAACATTTCTCAGCTCATCTAGGAAATCATAATTAGGCACCATAATTTTTTTTTCAATAATCTTCATCAATCTTCCGATCTTTTCCGGAAAGGGAGGTATAGAAAGCAGATGTGGATGGTTGCTCTGCTGTGAGTTGAAATTATTGGCTCTTTATTAATTTTTCAATGTTTGGGTCCTGAAAAGATGTGTCTTCTTCAAGACTTTTATTTTCCTGTAGAGAATCTTCCTCAGAGTTATCTTGTTCTTGTATGATCACAGAAGGTTTCCTCTTTTCAAGTATTCTTCCAGACCTAAGCTGAACATCACTAAGGTCTAGAGGAGTAATTAAATAAGTTGGAAACTGTTGGCCTTCTATCATGTATGTGTTCTGAGGATTTTTATTGTTGGGGTTTGGTATGGGTTGAGCAGGCAACTGATTTGATTTTTGAGGAAATGGTAATGGAAGTGGTTGATTTTGATGTGGTAGGTTCCGATGATGTTGTTGAGGATTTTGTTGAAGATTTTTTGAGGAAAATTTGTTGAGGATTTTGAGGAGAAAAATGTGGGTATGGTGGGTAGGATGGTGGATATTGATAGTACTGGGAGTATCTTCCATAGGGATTTTGTGCTACTTGTGCCCATGTTTGAGATTGATTTGGAAATTGGAGGCCAAGGTTGTCGCTAAGAATTTGAAGGTGGAGGTTGATTATACATTCGATCATGGGAACTTTGGTGTCCGAGGTCCCCTCAAGGCCTTCTAGATAAAATTGGAGAGACTATGTGAATCCTTTATGTCTAGTTTCCCTTCGGAAGACAAGTAGCAGAAAACAGTGAAGATAAGGACAATTCTTGGTTTCATGTTTTTCAGAACAAATGACACAGGTCTCTACAACTTTTACATCCAA